>CM062297.1:881098159-881805084 GCA_031216915.1 Pictodentalium vernedei | reverse complement strand
ACACGTCATCTTCAATGGTGGATTGTGAGAATTTCCTTACAAGCCATCTTCAGTGATGGATTGTGAGAATTTCCTTACAAGTCATCTTCAGTGATGGATTGTGAGAATTTCCTTTCACGTCATCTTCAATGATGGATTGTTGGAATTTCCTTACAAGTCATCTTCAATGATGGTTTGTGGGAATTTCCCTACATGTCATGGATTGTGAGAATTTCCTTACTCGTCGTCTTCAGTAATGGATTGTGGGAATTTCTTAACACGTCATCGTCAATGATTGTCTGAAGGCAACCATAGACCCAGAAATCTGAAACTTTGGGTCGGATCGAATCCCTAATCGCATCAGGCAGGTCATTTTAATCGAATCGTATGTTAAATTGAATGTTACCACCGTTGAAGTTACACAGTACGTGAAGAGTGTATTATCACTAAATCACCCACAGAGTGGAGATTCCACCCGAGCAATAATTGCAAATTCGTTGCAAAGTATAACCAGCACCAGCAAAGTTTCAGCCAATGGACCTCCGGGTTAAACACGGAGGCCCATTGGCTGAAACATTGCTTATGTTTTTGTCGATATGTACAAAATTTGAAAGTTATAGCTTGGGTGATAACTCCACTCCGCGGGTGATTTAGTTACAATCCACTCTCCACGCACTGTACATTTTGTACCTTATGTTTTCGCAACCGATATGATCTCATCCTCCATTCAGGTAGTGTGTAGATAATGTCATCCGCTATGTATGTATTGTATTCAATGGCGGCTTATCTGTTTGTGCAAGTCAGTTAAAACGTGGAATATGGCAGATAGGGATCCTAGTAGTTTCGGAAATAAAATCTTCCTGAACTCTTTTCTGTCTGAAAATGAGTTCAATTCAAAACGAGGCAATTAGTGAGATATTAAGAACATCTAGATAATTCGAAACCCTGCACGAAAATTAATAACCATGTATCAACTTTCCAATCTCTGCACTTGTTTATAAATATGATGTAAATATTCAATTTACATTGTCACGCCCACTTTAGCCTTATATGGAGGAAAGTGAAAAATTATACACAATATCAACACATTCATTGTTCGCACACATGAACACTTACGCTTGGGGGCGCGGTGGCGTTGAGGTAACCGGTTCTCGTCAGATCACCGAAGTTAAGCAACGTCGAGCCAGGTTAGTCCTCGGATGTGTGACCGTCTGAGCGATCGATTCAGACTCCCGCGTTGTGTCCTTGGGCAAGGCACTCAACCCCAACTGTCCACATGGGGGCACGATGACGCCGTGTACTAAGGCCTACTGCACGTCGATGGTGCGCATGTCTTCAACCCTGCCTGTGCTCCAATGCGGAGTTACGATGTTGGGGAAATGGCAGCTGCTCGTCGTTGCTCGGTGGTTCTCTCCGGGTACTCCGGCTTCCTCCACCCGTAAAACTGTCACGATCATGATTGGCCATTGTGCATAAGTATGTGACCTTAAACACCAATAAATAAATAACACTTACGGTTCCGAAAGCAACTATTGTCACCTATTTTATGATATCTGTACCTTCTGGTGTGCGCAGAATAAACCTAACATCTGATTAATTATTGAGAAGGCTCAGAGAGCCCTTCCAACAATTGATCAGACGATAGAGCTTCAAGTATGTCATAAATTTTAAAACTTTCTCGCATACAGGCGTATATAGAGGTCCTCCATATAAGGCTAAAGTGGGCGTGGCAGTAAAAAGGTTACAGTATATTCTTTAAAAATCGATCGGTGAATGCGAGGCTTCAGGAAAATGAAAACCGTCGAGTCATTTCTTTTGTTGAAATTTGTTTATTTGTAGCAACTCCCCCCGACCCTCCCGAGATGGCTGCAGTGGAGACACTTTTTCTATAAGTGACCAATGAGCGTTCCAGTAATCCATTCAAATAAAGATCAGTGACGTAGATGAAACCGAGATCGATGAAAATTTAAGTTTTATTCACCAGGAGCGAGTGATGTTTACGAAGGGATTTGCTGTACCTCGAATCGAATAGGCAACTGATTCACTGTTCCCTTGATCAAAGCATTTTAGTTCACTTGTTCCAGTGAGTGCATGGTAATACGGTGTACTTAAACATATGTTCCGTTGATTGTTCACATTTCTTAAACTGAAGCAACCTGTTCTTGCGCTAATTTAGTATGCTCAAAAGTGTTTCGGTTAATTACTGTACAGTCGTCTAGTGGTCGTAATCCACACGAAGGCAGTGATGTCCATCCTGGAGTTTACCAGGTAATAAAAATCATCGTTAGCAAAATTTTAGTTCATGAAGCACCGGGTCGGACCCGGTAACCGTAACCGGGTCGTAACCAGGTGCTTCATTAATTAAATTTTTGATAAGTATTCCTATAATTAGTATTTGGAATCTAATATTATTACGTCCGAGGAAATATTGCCCCTAAAGCCCATCCCCACCCCCTTCCCCACTAGAGCTGCAGGTTTTTAAATTTCTTGTTCGCGTTTCGGTTTTGGTTTTTCAGGTGGAGTAAAACCTCGGTTCGGTTCGGTTTTCGGTTTGTTCATGAGGCCAAGTAAAATTCAATAAAACTCATTCTTATGCCCGGAGTCATAACTGAATGGTTGTGAAATTGAGTGAAACTCAATGAATGCCCGAAATAAGCTATAATACATGAAGAATCAGGAAGGCCAATATAATAATTACCTAAATATACAGAACTTTTATTGTGCTTGGCCATTTTTCGTGGTCTGACACCTACACGGAACTTGAGGAAAGCTGCAAACACAGCTAAACTGAAATGTCGGAAATTCACAGAATGTAGCCTTCCCAGAGTCTGGGTACTCCCACTACTCTGGGATGGCTACATTCTGTGAATTTCTGCAGCAAGTGGGTATTTAATAAATAACGAAAAACCTTAGATTACGGGATGTCGACGGTTTCGATTTCGGTTTTTTAAAAAAACTAAAAACCTCGGTTCGGTTTCGGTTAACCTACAGCTCTAATCCCCACCTCCTGTGGAAGGTACGATGTTCGTACTGTACTCTACCCATGTGTTGTCGCTGCAAATTTTATGAGAGTGCGCAAATCGTAAAATTATTTGTCATCTGTCAGACTGGATTACGAAAGTATATTATTTATTTATTGGGGTTTAACGACACTTTCAACAGCAAGGGTCGGACAGTTTTAGGAGTTGATGTAGCCGGAATATCCGGAGGAAACCACTGAGCAACGGCGGACAACTGTCAGACCCCCCCCCCCAACATACCAACTTCCAACCAGCAGGGTTGGCATTGGTTGAAAACAAGTGCACCATCGACGTACAGAAGGCCTCAAAACACAGCGCCCCCACGTGCGCAATCGGGATGAAGTGCCTTGCCCAAGGACATGGCGCAGGATCGAACCATGGGCCTTTCGTTTTGAAGTTGAATGCCGTACCCACTGAACCGCCATACTCCCTGAAGTTGAAAGCAGTACCCACTGAACCGCCGTGCTCCCTGCAAAAGTATATAAATACAGATTATCACAACAGTGTGTGTCTCCGGGGATTCAGATCAAGTCGAGTTGTAGGAACAGAACAGTATTTACACGAGCCCGTTAGGGCGAGTCGAAATGCGATTCTGTGTTTACAACGAGACTTGATCTGAATTTCCGGAGACACACACTGTGGTGATGATAAATTTATCTCACAATATTGACCACAAAATGTGTTATAAAACTATTTTAAGAGGAATTTTTTCATTTGCCTTAACGATGGAAAGACGCAAATTTAAAAATAGAATAGCGTCCATTGATCTCAATATTGAGGTCAGTGATGACGTTGCACTTCAGAGAAAATTACGTCACTGGGATTCACTTTACTGAATACTGTCTTGCGAACTGGAACAACTGTGTGTTTCGTCAACGTGAATTTGGTTGTTACTTTTGCAATAATTATTGGTGAATTAAATATCCCTCTTGGTGTAAAGGTTTATTATATTTTAAAATATCCCGTTCATCGTTTATTGAGGTGGAGTTTTCCACATTTCATAGTGAAAGCTAATCCTTTAACTTCAAGAGAGAAGCCTCGACTCGAGCGTTCAGAAAAATCCCAATAATAGGCTACAAACCAGCCCAAGATGTCGAAAAGTGCGCATAATTTAACTATTCGTTGAGTTAACTTTCCCGGGGACATTTTTGCATGCCGTGCATAATAAATACGTTACAGGGCGGTTTGTTGGCAGATACAGTGTCATATACGGCTCAGAGTAAACAATATTAGGTTTGGCTTCGCCTTGTTACACCGATAATGTTACAACGCCGCATAATGTTACAACAACGCATAATGTTACAAAAAATGTAGTAAACAACCGATAATGTTATAAACTCCGCATAATGTTATAACTTTTTTCAACCCGTTATGTTATAAAAATCGACGCATAATGTTATAACTTTTTTCAACCCGTTATGTTACAACAAATTAACCGATAATGTTATAACTTCTGTATACTAATTCCAGTTACAGCTATTGTAGATGGACTTTACCACTTACCATTTATTGCCGCATAAAGGTATGTAATATTTATTCTAAAGGTTTCTGCTCTGGTTAAGGCGAGGAGACCCCCCCCCCCCCTCCCCCCAACTCCCGGGGATTTATCATAGTCACATAGACCTATTCACATTACATAGACGCGGATTATCCTGGTAATTCAATCGTGTGACGTCATTACCATGATCACCCAGTGCCCAACATGGTGAAGGCGGCGGTGGTGGAGGAGGGGTACTATTTTATCCGGTTGGTACGTTTACCAACATACGTAACTTCCGCTTCCAGAAATGTAGTGTACCATAGTCCCCTGATGCCTTTGGGGGTGGGCAAATGCCTCTGTTTCTGCATGTTTTGGGCATCTAAACCTCATCTGTCGCATATTTCTTAGTCATAAGAATATCTTATTGCTCATTAATTGAATTTGACATTTTAACAACCAACAGTGAACAAAAATGAGGTGGAGTTAAAAGAGGTCAAAAAGTTGGATGGAGCGCGAAGTACATATGGTGGATGTGGCGGGTTGGTAGTGTCGCACGGAAGCCGAAGAATAAGATGCGAGACTGGGTAGGAAGAGGAATGGGGTTTAGGGGGATTGAAAGGGGTGGGCAGGGATTAGGCTGAGAAAGAGAGGAGGTCATGGATTAGCACATCAGGGTGATTGTGCAGAGAAAGCTATCTGAGAATACTATAAGAGAGTAGTGCTAGACGGTATGATAATATAGATGGTGGAGTTGTTGGAAGAAGTGGAAGTGATGAATTTGGGAACAGTTTCTGGAAAAGGCGGAATCACTAGAACAGGCAGTATAGGGAGAAGAAGGAGATTGTGGAGGAGGAGTTGTGTTGATGTTGGTATTGTGGCGGTGTTGGTGATGGTGTTGAGTAGTTATGTATGTTGAAAATGAGCCATTTTGTAGGACCCCGGGGCAGGACCCCGAGGCAGAACCCCGGAAATGACGTCATGTCACGTGGCTGGGCGGTCATGTTGGGTTGTCATGATAGTGCACGTGGGTGGCCATGTTGTGATGTCATTATCATGAAAAAAGGTGGTAGGAGTGCGTATGCGCAGCGCGTGTTGTTATAGGGACACGTGTTCCTTCTCACCCTTAGCAACCCGACAACAGATATCGAATTAATCCAAACAACCCGACAATCTTCAGGAAACTGTCCAAAACATTCCAGAAAACACCCCCGAATCCTGCCAGTACCAATTTAGTAACTCGCCAGAAACTCGAGGGACCGGGACTTCAGGAGCTCCAGGGGCAAGGGGCAGTAGGGCTCAGGGGACAGGGACGGCGCCCCGCCCCCCCCCCCCCCTTCCAGTTTATCTCCCAGTTAAAAAAACACTATTGTAATAAACCAACCATTATTGTAATAAACCCATTTCTGTGATACATTACACGTCCATTATATGGTCGGATAGTAGGTAACGATACTATCCTATATTTTAAGGATACTAAACCCACGAAATCCCCCTTTTCGTCGTATGAAGCAATGAAAGCTATGAAAATGAGCACGACACGCGCAAAATCATACGTCTCAAAATGAAAGCTGTGAAAATGAGCGCAATGAGTACCTCTTCATACGTCTCATACCCTCATTAAGGATACTATCCTACCTTTATTTGGGAGTGTTTTCGGGAGTGTTTGGTCAGTTTTCTGAAGATTGTCGGGTTGTTTGGATTAATTCGATATCTATTGTCGGGTTGTTAGGGGTGAGACAGAGCACGTGTCCCCATAACAACACGCGCTGCGCATACGCACTCCTACCACCTATTATCATGATAATGACATCACAACATGGCCACCCACATGCACTATCATGACAACCCAACACGACCGCCCAATCACGTGACATGACGTCACTTCCGGGGTCCTGCCCCGGGGTCCTACAAAATGGCTCATTTTCAACATACATAACTACACAACACCATCACCAACACCGCCACAATACCAACATCAACACAACTCCTCCTCCACAATCTCCCCCTTCTCCCTATACTGCCTGTTCTAGTGATTCCGCCTTTTCCAAAACCTGTAATCCCAAATTCATCACTTCCACTTCATCCAACATCTCCACCATCTATATTATCCTAGCGTCTAGCACTACTCTCTTATAGTATTCTCAGATAGCTTTCTCTGCACAATCACCCTGATGTACTAATCCATGACCTCCTCTCTTTCTCAGCCTAATCCCTCCCCACCCCTTTCAATCCTCCTAAACCCCATTCCTCTTCCTACCCAGTCTCGCATCTTATTCTTCGGCTTCCGTGCGACACTACCAACCTACCACATCCACCATATGTACCTCGCTCCATCCAACTTTTTGACCTCTTTTAACTCCACCTCATTTTTGTTCACTGTTAGTTGTTAAAATGTCAAATTAATGAACAATAAGATATTCTTATGACTAAGAAATATGCGACAAATGAGTTTTAGATGCCCAAAACAAGCAGAAACAGAGGCATTTGCCAATCCCCAAAGGCGTCAGGGGACTATGGTACACTACATTTCTGGAAGCGGAGACTGCACATGTTGGTAAACGTTCCAACCGGATAAAATAACGCCCCTCCCCACCACCCCCGCCTCCACCATGTTGGGCGCTGCACGCTGCATGATCATGGTAATGACGTCACATGATTGAGTTACCAGGATAATCCGCGTCTATGTAACATGACTATGTTATTCTATGATATTTATTATTTATTTATTGGTGTTTAAGGTCACATACTTATGCACAATGGCTAATCGTGACCGTGACAGTTTTACGGGTGGAGGAAGCCGGAGTACCCGGAGAGAACCACCGAGCAACGACGAACAGCTGGCAGCTCTCCAACATCGTACTCTGAACTCTGCACCGCAGCACAGGCAGGGTTAGATTGGTTGAAGACATGCGCACCATCGACGTGCAGTACGCCTCAGTACACAGCGTCATCGTGCCCCATGTAGGCAATCGGGGTGAAGTGTCTTGCCCAAGGACACAACGCGGTTGCCGAAGGTGGGATTCGAACCGAGGACCTCTCGGCTTGCAGCCTGCACCTCTACCAACTGAGCCACCGCGCCCCTATTCTATGATAAATCCCCGGGAGTTGGGGGGGGGGGTCTCCTCGCCTTAAGCAGAGCAGAAACCTTTAGTATAAATATTACATACCTTTATGCGGCAATAAATGGTAAGTGGTAAAGTCCATCTACAATAGCTGTAACTGGAATTAGTATACAGAAGTTATAACATTATCAGTTAATTTGTTGTAACATAACGGGTTGAAAAAAGTTATAACATTATGCGTCGATTTTTATAACATAACGGGTTGAAAAAAGTTATAACATTATGCGGAGTTTATAACATTATCGGTTGTTTACTACATTTTTTGTAACATTATGCGCTGATGTAACATAATGCGGCGTTGTAACATTATAGGTTGTAACACGCCTCACCTAATATTGTTTTCTCTGAAGGGAAAAACGCGAAGCGATCGAAAATTATTAGTGCCGTTGTTTTGACAACAGCTGAATCACGCGCTTGTATCAGGGGCCCTTGATACCAATTCGGAACAAGGGCCCAGATACATTAAACTTTCGTTGCGTAACAGTGCAAAAACGCCCCGATTGTGAGATAAATCCCAGTAACAAACAAAGTCTTACGTAATTATCCCGCAACTATTTCCAAACTTTCTCTCTTTCTAGATACACACAATTTTCTGTATACCTGGGTGTAGGAACTTTACGTCCTTTATATATCTTGGTACACGAAATTTACTGTGAATTGTTTTGCGTAATAAGAATTCATTTGCTAACCTCCGAGGACATAAATACATCATATGAATTATAAATGTCCAGGTATTATGTAAATACTTACATGTGGTTGACATTTATGGTGTAATTTTGTCTACACTATGTTTCTACATTTCACTGTTTTGTGTTTATAAGACATCGCAACACACAATATCCAAAACGAATATGTTTTACATTTGAAGGAGTATCATTTGGGAGTTAACTCGGTCAAATAGACCCTTGGGGCTGTGTGGCTAAGTTTATTGAGACACCATGGATTTATATGACCATTGTATTGTTTTCACATAACCCTTTGAACCCGAAGGGCCATTTTCTCGTCCAGAATCGCGATACGCCCTGAATTCAAAAATTAGATAGTTCGTCTCTTGAGATCCAATGTTTTATATGTGCCTACTGGTAGCCTACCTACTGGCTTGTCTACTAGCAGCCCTACAGGATTGTCTACTGGCGTGCCTACTGGTAGCCTACCTACTGGATTGTCTACTGGATGCCTACTGGTGTGCCTACTGGCAGCCTACCTACTGGATTGTCTACTGGGTGCCTAATGGCTTGTCTACTGGCGTGCCTACTGGCAGCCTACCTACTGGATTGTCTACTGGTGTGCCTACTGGCGTGCCTACTGACAGCCTACCTACTGGATTGTCTACTGGCGTGCCTACTGGCGTGTCTACTGGCAGCCTACCTACTGGATTGTCTACTGGCGTGCCTACTGGCAGCCTACATACTGGATTGTCTACTAGCGTGCCTACTGGCGTGCCTACTGGTAGTCTACCTACTGGATTGTCTACTGGCGTGCCTACTGGCAGCCTACCTACTGGATTGTCTACTGGCGTGCCTACTGGCAGCCTACCTACTGGATTGTCTACTGGCGTGCCTACTGGCAGCCTACCTACTGGATTGTCTACTGGCGTGCCTACTGGCAGCCTACCTACTGGATTGTCTACTGGCGTGCCTACTGGCAGCCTACCTACTGGATTGTCTACTGGCGTGCCTACTGGCAGCCTACCTACTGGATTGTCTACTGGCGTGCCTACTGGCGTGTCTACTAGCAGCCTAATGACAGCCTACCTACTGGATTGTCTACTGGATTGTCTACTGTCGTGCCTACTGGCTTGTCTACTAGCAGCCTACTGGCACATAGAACACATTGGAACTCAGGGGACGAGTTGTTCAATGAATTTGTGTTGTCGGCCAATCAAGATTTTCAACATGCAACCCCCACAAAGCTGCACATTGAAAATACTGAATGGTCTTCTCCAAGTAAAGAATATAGTCTCTACCAAATGATGGCTCTGAACATGACTCGCAATATACAATCAGAGTTCAAAGGGGGTAAACTAGAAGGTTTTTTCTAAACAGGGTGAAATAATTGATCTACGGTAGATATCCGATGTACAATAATGACCAATACAGTTATCTACGTTTCATTTATACTGCTATGTCTATTTACAATAACATATCGTCGCCTCAGTGCTAGAATGTCCTATGCCCCATAGGGGAAATAATATATACTCCTATAGGGGACATAGGACATTCTAGCACTCAGGCGACGAGATGTTATCTTTTTGTATTTTTCAAATCAATACGTTCTCTGGTGTGTCGTGTAATCTACCCAAGTCCCAATCAGCGATTTAATAAGGGCAACAGAAATATAGTACCATTATCTATTCATGGTAGGGATGGGTGTTCACTCAGATTGAGTAACGAGTGCACGAACTTTTATAATTATATGTGAATACAGCACTGTGGTTATACTACTTGAGTCCAGGAATTATATGTGGTTACAGCACTGTGGTTACACAACTAGCGTCCAGTAATTATATGTGGCTACAACACTCTGGTTACATTTCTGGAAGCCAGTAATTATCTGTGGCTACAAAACTCTAGTTACACTACTAGAGTCCAGTAATTATACCTGGTTACACTACTAGAAGCCAGTAATTATACCTGGTTACACTTCTAGAAGCCAGTAATTATACCTGGTTACACTTCTAGAGTCCAGTAATTATACCTGGTTACACTTCTAGAAGCCAGTAATTATACCTGGTTACACTTCTAGAGTCCAGTAATTATACCTGGTTACACTTCTAGAGTCCAGTAATTATACCTGGTTACACTTCTAGAAGCCAGTAATTATATGTGGCTACACTTCTAGAAGCCAGTAATTATATGTGGCTACAGCACTGCGGTTAGCCTACTAGAGTTCGGTAATTATATGTGGTTACAGCACTCTGGTTACACTACTAGAGTCCAGTAATTATATGTAGCTACAACACTCTGATAACAATACTAGAGTCCAGTAGTTATATGTAGCTACAACACTCTGATTATAATACTAGAGTCCATAATTATATGTGGCTACAACACTTCGATTACACTACTAGAGTCCAGTAATTATATGTGGCTACAACACTCTGATTACACTACTAGAGTCCAGTAATTATATGTGGTTACAATACTCTGATTACACTACTAGAGCCCAGTAATTATAAGTGGCTGCAGCACTCTGGTTAGACTACTAGAGTTCAGTAATTATATGCAGCTACAGCACTCTGATTACAATACTAGTGTCCAGTAATTATATGTGGCCACAACACTCGGATTACACTACTAGAGTCTAGTAATTATATGTGGCTACAACACTCTGATTACACTGCTAGAGTCCAGTAATTATATGTGGCTACAACACTCTGATTACACAACTAGTGTCCAGTAATTATATGTGGCCACAACACTCGGATTACACTACTAGAGTCTAGTAATTATATGTGGCTACAACACTCTGATTACACAACTAGAGTCCAGTAATTATATGTGGCCACAACACTCTGATTACACTACTAGAGTCCAGTAATTATATGTGGCTACAACACTCTGATTACACTACTAGAGTCTAGTAATTATATGTGGCTACAACACTCTGATTACACAACTAGAGTCCAGTAATTATATGTGGCCACAACACTCTGATTACACTACTAGAGTCCAGTAATTATATGTGGCTACAACACTCTGATTACACAACTAGAGTCCAGTAATTATATGTGGCTACAACACTCTGATTACACTGCTAGAGTCCAGTAATTATATGTGGCTACAACACTCTGATTACACTACTAGAGTCCAGTAATTATAAGTGGCTACAACACTCTGATTACACTACTAGAATCCAGTAATTATATGTGGCTACAACACTATGATTACACTGCTAGAGTCCAGTAATTATATGTGGCTACAACACTCTGATTACACTGCTAGAGTCCAGTAATTATATGTGGCTACAACACTCTGATTACACTACTAGAATCCAGTAATTATATGTGGCTACAACACTCTGATTACACTACTAGAGTCCAGTAATTATAAGTGGCTGCAGCACTCTGGTTACACTGCTAGAGTCCAGTAATTATATGTGGCTACAACACTCTGATTACACTGCTAGAGTCCAGTAATTATATGTGGCTACAACACTCTGATTACACTACTAGAGTCCAGTAATTATATGTGGCTACAACACTCTGATTACAATACTAAAGTCCATAATTATATGTGGCTATAACACTTTTATTACACTACTAGAGTCCAGTAATTATATGTGGCTACAACACTCTGATTACACTGCTAGAGTCCAGTAATTATATGTGGCTACAACACTCTGATTACACAACTAGAGTCCAGTAATTATATGTGGCTACAACACTCTGATTACACTACTAGAATCCAGTAATTATATGTGGCTACAACACTATGATTACACTGCTAGAGTCCAGTAATTATATGTGGCTACAACACTCTGATTACACTACTAGAATCCAGTAATTATATGTGGCTACAACACTCTGATTACACTACTAGAGTCCAGTAATTATATGTGGCTACAACACTCTGATTACACTACTAGAGTCTAGTAATTATATGTGGCTACAACACTCTGATTACACTACTAGAGTCCAGTAATTATATGTGGCTACAACACTCTGATTACACTACTAGAATCCAGTAATTATATGTGGCTACAACACTCTGATTACACAACTAGAGTCCAGTAATTATATGTGGCTACAACACTCTGATTACACTGCTAGAGTCCAGTAATTATATGTGGCTACAACACTATGATTACACTGCTAGAGTCCAGTAATTATATGTGGCTACAACACTCTGATTACACTACTAGAATCCAGTAATTATATGTGGCTACAACACTCTGATTACACAACTAGAGTCCAGTAATTATATGTGGCTACAACACTCTGATTACACTGCTAGAGTCCAGTAATTATATGTGGCTACAACACTCTGATTACACTACTAGAGTCCAGTAATTATATGTGGCCACAACACTCTGATTACACTACTAGAGTCCAGTAATTATATGTGGCTACAACACTCTGATTACACAACTAGAGTCCAGTAATTATATGTGGCTACAACACTCTGATTACACTGCTAGAGTCCAGTAATTATATGTGGCTACAACACTCTGATTACACTACTAGAGTCCAGTAATTATAAGTGGCTACAACACTCTGATTACACTACTAGAATCCAGTAATTATATGTGGCTACAACACTATGATTACACTGCTAGAGTCCAGTAATTATATGTGGCTACAACACTCTGATTACACTGCTAGAGTCCAGTAATTATATGTGGCTACAACACTCTGATTACACTACTAGAATCCAGTAATTATATGTGGCTACAACACTCTGATTACACTACTAGAGTCCAGTAATTATATGTGGCTACAACACTCTGATTACACTACTAGAATCCAGTAATTATATGTGGCTACAACACTCTGATTACACTACTAGAATCCAGTAATTATATGTGGCTACAACACTCTGATTACACTACTAGAATCCAGTAATTATATGTGGCTACAACACTCTGATTACACTACTAGAGTCCAGTAATTATAAGTGGCTGCAGCACTCTGGTTACACTGCTAGAGTCCAGTAATTATATGTGGCTACAACACTCTGATTACACTGCTAGAGTCCAGTAATTATATGTGGCTACAACACTCTGATTACACTACTAGAGTCCAGTAATTATATGTGGCTACAACACTCTGATTACAATACTAAAGTCCATAATTATATGTGGCTATAACACTTTTATTACACTACTAGAGTCCAGTAATTATATGTGGCTACAACACTCTGATTACACTGCTAGAGTCCAGTAATTATATGTGGCTACAACACTCTGATTACACTACTAGAGTCCAGTAATTATATGTGGTTACAATACTCTGATTACACTACTAGAGTCCAGTAATTATAAGTGGCTGCAGCACTCTGGTTACACTACTAGAGTTCAGTAATTATATGCAGCTACAGCACTCTGATTACAATACTAGTGTCCAGTAATTATATGTGGCCACAACACTCTGATTACACTACAAGAGTCCAGTAATTATATGTGGCCAAAACACTCTGATTACACTACAAGAGTCCAGTAATTATATGTGGCTACAACACTCTGATTACACTACTAGAGTCTAGTAATTATATGTGGCTACAACACTCTGATTACACTACTAGAATCCAGTAATTATATGTGGCCACAACACTCTGATTACACTGCTAGAGTCCAGTAATTATATGTGGCTACAACACTCTGATTACACTACTAGAGTCCAGTAATTATATGTGGTTACAACACTATGATTACACTACTAGAGTCCAGTAATTATATGTGGTTACAACACTATGATTACACTACTAGAGTCCAGTAATTATATGTGGTTACAACACTCTGATTACACTACTAGAGTCCAGTAATTATATGTGGTTACAACACTCTGATTACACTACAAGAGTCCAGTAATTATATGTGGCCACAACACACTGATTACACTACTAGAGTCCAGTAATTATATGTGGCCACAACACTCTGATTACACAACTAGAGTCCAGTAATTATATGTGGCTACAACACTATGATTACACTGCTAGAGTCCAGTAATTATATGTGGCTACAACACTCTGATTACACTACTAGCGTCTAGTAATTATATGTGGCTACAACACTCTGATTACACTACTAGAGTCCAGTAATTATATGTGGCTACAACACTCTGATTACACAACTAGAGTCCAGTAATTATATGTGGCTACAACACTCTGATTACACTGCTAGAGTCCAGTAATTATATGTGGCTACAACACTCTCATGACACTACTAGTGTCCAGTAATTATATGTGGTTACAACACTATGATTACACTACTAGAGTCCAGTAATTATATGTGGCCACAACACACTGATTACGCTACTAGAGTCCAGTAATTATATGTGGCCACAACACTCTGATTACACTACTAGAGTCCAGTAATTATATGTGGCTACAACACTATGATTACACTACTAGAGTCCAGTAATTATATGTGGCTACAACACTCTGATTACACTACTAGAGTCCAGTAATTATATGTGGCCACAACACTCTGATTACGCTACTAGAGTCCAGTAATTATATGTGGCCACAACACTCTGATTACACTGCTAGAGCCCAGTAATTATATGTGGCTACAACACTCTGATTACACTACTAGAGTCCAGTAATTATATGTGGCTACAGCACTCTGGTTACACTACTAGAGTCCAGTAATTATGCGGGTTACTAACAAGCACATCTTACATTCTAGTAATTATATATACGGGTTACTAGCAAGCACATCTTACATTCTAGTAATTATATATACGGGTTACTAGCAAGCACATCTTACATTCTAGTAATTATATATACGGGTTACTAGCAAGCACATCTTACATTCTAGTAATTATATATACGGGTTCCTAGCAAGCACATCTTACATTCTAGTAATTATATATACGGGTTACTAGCAAGCACATCTTACATTCTAGTAATTATATATACTGGTTACTAGCAAGCACATCTTACATTCTAGTAATTATATATACGGGTTCCTAGCAAGCACATCTTACATTCTAGTAATTATATATACGGGTTCCTAGCAAGCACATCTTACATTCTAGTAATTATATATACGGGTTCCTAGTAACCACGTGTTACTTTCTAGTAATTATATATACGGGTTCCTAGCAAGCACATGTTACATTCTAGTAATTATATATACGGGTTCCCAGCAAGCACATCTTACATTCTAGTAATTATATATGCGGGTTACTAGCAAGCACATCTTACATTCTAGTAATTATATATACGGGTTCCTAGCAAGCACATCTTACATTCTAGTAATTATATATACGGGTTACTAGCAAGCACATCTTACATTCTAGTAATTATATATACGGGTTCCTAGCAAGCACATCTTACATTCTAGTAATTATATATGCTAGTGTAAACTCGTGACTGGATCTAACTAGATCGGTGGTTAGAGCATCGGATTTTCAATCGAAAGGTCCACGTTCGATTCTTATCAGCGGGAAGTGAGTTATGTCCTTCGGTAAGACACTTTATCCCGATTGCACACTTGGGGGGCACATTGGCGCTGTGTACTGTACTGCACGTCCATTCTTGCCTTCAGCCAATGCTAACCCTGCTTGTGCGGGTTTAGTGCGTTGATTAGTCTGACAACTGCTCGCTTCTGCTCGCGGCTTCCATCCGGGTTCTGCAGCTTCACCCACCCGCACAGCTTTAATATGCAAATTCAGCAGTAGAAAAAATGTTATTTTTCAAAACATTTCAACAAAACCATATCATGTGACCCCTCGTTGGAACGAGCTCGTCGAGCTCGTTCCAACGAGAGGTCACATGATATGGTTTTGTTGAAATTTTTTGAAAAATTTGAAAAAATAATATTTAAAATAATAAATTTTGATATTGTCTGCCTTGGGTAAAGGGTTAACCAATGCTAACCCTGCTTGTGAGGGTTTAGTACGTTGATTAGTCTGACAGTTGCTCGCTTCTGCTCGCGGCTTCCATCCGGGCACTGCAGCTTCCCCCAACCGTACAGCTTTCCGACCGGAGGTGAGCCTAGTTGTCGAAAGTGTCGTTAAACCCCAATAAATAAATTAATAAACTTCTGATTTTTTTTTCTTTATCCATAGTTAATACCAACGCTCTGATTCTTTGAAAGTTTGTTTGTGGAGAAAGGGGTGGAGGGTTCAAGAATTAATGCAAGTAGATGTACCAATTGAGTAATTTCCACTTCTTGACACGTTCAAATAAAAAAGATTCTCCAAACAGAAGCTCTACGTTTCCAATTTTTCGGCGTGATTTGTCATCGACAAGCGTACAAACTACTTCTCAACTTTCTAATACGTTTTGGGCCATAAAGGGGGCGCAGTGGCTCAGTAGGTAGAGGTGCAGGCTGCAAGTCGAGAGGCCCTTGTTTCGAATCCCACCTGCGGTAACCGCGTTGTGTCCCTGGGCAAGACACTTCACCCCCATTGCCCACGTGGGGGGCACGGTGACGCTGTGTACTAAGGCATACTGCACGTCGATGGTGCACTTGTCTTCAACCACTGCTAACCCTGCTTGTGTGGAGTTGGTATGTTGGGGAGCTGACAGTTGCTCGCCGTTGCTCGGTGGTTCTCTCCGGGTACTCCGGCTTCCTCCACCCGTAAAACTGTTACGGTCATGGTTAGCCATTGTGCATAAATATGTGACCTTAAACACCAATAAATAAAACAGATAGATTGACTCCCTCTTTCATAAATTCCCTTTACACACTCATCTGTCCTAAATTCTAAATTTATTCTATCAACCGTATTACCTGCATGTGTTGTATCAAATTGAATCTATAATCAGGCCTACTGACATTGTAACTTCACGGTTTTGGGAGATTACACACAATAGCTTTTAGTTTGATGTCGAACCCCGTCATTAATTTGTGAAATACACAACTCGTAAAGTTTATTGCTGATGTAAATCTTGCAAACTGTTCGTGTTAAATGTATACAGGAAGTATCTTCAATAATAATGTTATTTAGATTAATTAACCCGTTACCCAACACCAGGGTAATTAAAATTTATTCATCTCACTATTGTTTGTTTTTTTTATCAAATATTTCAAATTTATATATTTATTTATTGGGGTTTAACGACACTTTTGACAGCCAGGGTCACATCCTGTTGGACAGTTTTACGGGTGGAGGAAGCCAGGGTACCCGGAGAGAACTACCTAGCAACGTCGAGTATCTGACAGGCTCCCCCAGCATATTAACACAACGCCACCGTGCCTCCACGTGGGCAGTGGAGGTGAAGTGTCTTTCCCAAGGCCACAACGCGGTTGCAGCAGGTGGGATTCGAACCGAGGACCTCTCAGCTTACAGCCTGCACCTCTATCTACTGAGCCACAGCGCCCCCTCAAATATTTCAAACAAATTTCATTAAAACCATGTCATATCATGTGACCCCTATCATCGGAACGAGTTCAGCGAGCACGTTCCAATGAAGGGGTCACATGATATAATTTTGTTGAAATGTTTTGATTTTTTCTTGCTAGTTATTTTTTTTTTTTAAATGTGTTTATGGATAAATACAAGTAGCAGTCAGGGTGCATAGGTTTCCCGACCTCTTATTTAATTACGTATACGTATCAAAATTGGTCAGGCAGGGGGCGAATCAGCCACAGAGCTCCATTTGCATGACGCCGACTGACGTGACGCCATAGGCATTCCCGAGGGCGCGAAGTCTGGTAATGGGGGAGAGTTCGGTTGGCGCGTCTTCCTCTCGATGGAGAGGGGGACCGGAGGCCTCCTCCGGGAAAACTTCTCAATTTTTGTACCCCTGAGATGGATTCTGATGCCTCCCTCTGGCTTAAATCTAGTAATTTTATCCACAAGAAAAGAACATTTCCCCAGGTAGGTACATGAGTTTTCCTTTACACTGATCAGGCTACACGAAGTCTATAGACTGGCGGCTATTCAGCCAATACCTACTCCTTCCAACTGACTGCCAGTTACCTGGTAGCAGTAGGCATTGACTGAATAGATGTCGGTGTTTAGTCCTTGTGTAACCTGGTCATTGTACGATGAATTCAATGAACCGGACCCGTGACAGATTCGAGTCGGAAATTTGTAAACTTTTGTCAGGTGATTGGAAATGTCGGAGAATTTCATCGAAAATTGGAAAGTCACTTTGGCTGTGACGGTTACCGCAACCGATCACACAATCGATCGGTAAAACTGTGATCACGGGTTGCAAATTCAAACCAACTGGTCGGAAAATTCGGAAAAGTTGAAAACATGAAGAAAATTGATTTCTTTGAATTTCAGACTATTGGAATTTATAACTTCGAATTTCTAACTATGAGAAATTATGATGGTTATTGAGTGTTAGTAGAGAACAATCTACCCCCCACCTCGCCACCAACACCCCTCCTCCCTCCACACACACACAGAAACACCTGTCGCTACGTGCCTGATTGTGTATTGATCAGATTTACCACTTCATCATGAGCCGTCAGTTATTTTATAAAGGGCTATATTCTTCAAAGGTATAAACAAATTTAGAATGTGGCTTCAGTTGTGGAACAATTAACGTTATTATTTATTAGAACATTCAACTTAAAACGAACAGTTTGAACACAGTGTTCTGTTCATTCATAAATATTATGAGAGCTGTCACTGACAACATAACTCCGTCAAAATGAACTATAATTATATTTCAGTGAAAATGACATCTAACATTTAAAGTTTTTAAATTACTTTAAATATGTCCAGCGGGATATTAGAAGATTTATTCGACGATTCTACACCTGATATCGTTATCAAAGTAAACACATCTACAGGAGACCATACACAACCTGTGGTTAAATGACTATTTAATAGAATGGCTGATAGCTAATCATTTGTTGATTCCAATAAGCTGGATAAAAGTTAGCGATAATGTCAAGTTCCTTTGTATGATTATTTCGGCAAGTAACCCTTTATTAACCCAACATACAAATGGTACCGGCTGTTTGTTCTGTCTACAGCACAGTCGCCGTGGACTTGTGATCCGCGCGTGGACTATTACAATCCCTGATGGGTACGGGTGTGGGATGGGAAAATCTCACCCGAGGGCAAGATATTTGGGTCAGACACGAGGCCTGCCGAGTGTCTGCACCAAATATCTTGTCCTGAGGGTGAGATTTTCCCATCCCACACCCGTACCCATCAGGGATTATTTTTCTCCCCCCACCATACAGCGGTTACCTTAGCCAGAGGTAATCGGTGGTCACGTGCTGATATAATCAACTCCTTTGGTATTCGTTGTTTTGAAAAACTAATGACACCATCGGAAAGAGCATGCAAAAGTTACGTATATACCAAAGGTATATACCACGAAGTCAATTAGGAACGGTGGCATCTTGGAGTTTAAAGAGTTTTAGAGCATCAAACTTTGATCACACGGCATTCTGATGACGTCAATATGAATTAGTTGGTAGCAAGAAACTGATACGATATGCATAACGTCATAATAACGTTGTAAATGTATAACGCCACGTGGGTGGGGTGGGATACATCTGTCTCTCCCTGCTATCTCACCCTGGACAGACGTATATTACGCATGCAGTGGGGGGAGAAAGTGGTGTCCTCACATGCGTTCACCAGGTAATAAAAATCATCATCAGCTGAATTTTAATCAACGAAGCACCGGTGTGACAGGAATGGAAGTCCGTAGGAACGTTAGTCCCTCTGGACTATTATTCCGCGGAATTATAGTCCTAGGTCTAACATTTCTAGGAATAGTAGTCCGGCGGACTACTATTCCTAGAAATGTTAGATCTAGGACTATAATTCCGCGGAATAATAGTCCAGAGGGACTAACGTTCCTACGGACTTCCATTCCTGTCACACCGGGTTGTACTAGATTGTACCCGGTGCTTCATTAATTAAATTGTTGATGATTATTCCTATAACGGGTGTAAGGTGCAAACGATAAGCAGTTTACACCCAAATCAGTAATGAGGCTTTTCAACAGTCAAGAGATTGATGTGACATATGCCCATGGACACTTTTCATCTGAGATTTTTTCCAACAGGGACCACGTGTAAGCACGCCACTCACCTGACAGTGCCAACGAAAATACCAGCCTCCCACATGTGTATAAGTACGTGAGGGAAAGGATGCAGGTGTGTGTGTGTGTGTGTGTGTGTGTGGGGGGGGGGGGGGGTTGGTGTATGTATATGTGTGTGTATGTGTGTGAAGAAAGGTGTGTACGGGAAATTTCTCTTTGTTTTATTTCTAGCATATTGCAACTTATATATATATTTCTGCATTACGTGCCAAACCCAATAATGTTTTGGTTGTGCAATAAAATTTATCTTATCTTATCTTGTAATTAGTGTTTGCAGTCTGAATATTGCCCACCTGTTGATAATGACCAGTCCACGGAGGCCGTACTAGAATCACAGGTGTAATTATGTAGAGGGTGCAGAAACCAGACTTGTTGGTAATGGAGTCTTGGATATCGGCTGGCACTTGCTAGTAATCTTATTCTGTGTCACATCTCTAGATTTGATGCAGTGGCTAACAGTGCGGCTGCCGTGGACTGGTCACTTTCCACGGGTGTGCAAAATTTCCACGGGCGCAATAATATTAGATTCCAAATACTAATTATAGGAATAATCATCAAAAAATTAATCAATGAACCCAGTGCGTCATTAATTAAAAGTTTTCTTTTGATGATTTTTATTATCTGCCCACGTATGGATTACGACCTGTACAAGGCGATTGTATTGTTTGTCACACATACAGTCGGCCACACAAACAGTGATCCGTAGTACACGAATCGAGTTGTATGTCACACATACAGTCGACCATGCAAACAGTGATCCGTAGTACACGAATCGAGTTGTATGTCACACATACAGTCGATCATACAAACAGTTATCCGTAGTACCCGAATCGAGTTGTATGTCACACATACAGTCGACCATACAAACAGTGATCCGTAGTACCCGAATCGAGTTGTATGTCACACATACAGTCGACCATACAAACAGTTATCCGTAGTACCCGAATCGAGTTGTATGTCACACATACAGTCGACCATACAAACAGTGATCCGTAGTACCCGAATCGAGTTGTATGTCACACATACAGTCGACCATACAAACAGTGATCCGTAGTACCCGAATCGAGTTGTATGTCACACATACAGTCGACCATACAAACAGTGATCCGTAGTACCCGAATCGAGTTGTATGTCACACATACAGTCGACCATACAAACAGTTATCCGTAGTACCCGAATCGAGTTGTATGTCACACATACAGTCGACCATACAAACAGTGATCCGTAGTACCCGAATCGAGTTGTATGTCACACATACAGTCGACCATACAAACAGTGATCCGTAGTACCCGACTCGAGCTGTATGTCACACATACAGTCGACCACACAAACAGTGATCCGTAGTACCCGACTCGAGCTGTATGTCACACATACAGTCGGCATACAAATAGTGATCCGTAGAACCAGACTCGAGCTGTATGTCACACATACAGTCGACCACACAAACAGTGATCCGTAGTACCCGACTCGAGCTGTATGTCACACATACAGTCGGCATACAAACAGTGATCCGTAGTACCCGACTCGAGCTGTATGTCACACATACAGTCGACCATACAAACAGTGATCCGTAGTACCCGAATCGAGTTGTATGTCACACATACAGTCGACCATACAAACAGTGATCCGTAGTACCCGAATCGAGTTGTATGTCACACATACAGTCGACCATACAAACAGTGACCCGTAGTACCCGACTCGAGCTGTATGTCACACATACAGTCGACCACACAAACAGTGATCCGTAGTACCCGACTCGAGCTGTATGTCACACATACAGTCGACCATACAAACAGTGATCCGTAGTACCCGACTCGAGCTGTATGTCACACATACAGTCGACCACACAAACAGTGATCCTTAGTACCCGACTCGAGCTGTATGTCACATATACAGTCGACCATACAAACAGTGATCCGTAGTACCCGACTCGAGCTGTTGAGTGCTCAACATCACCAATAAGGAGTTCCGGTTTATTTGTTGTTGACTGGGGTTTAACGACATTTTCAACAGCCAAGGCCACATCGTGTATGACAATTGTACCGGCGAAGGAAGCTGGAATATCCCGAGAGAACCAGCGAGTAGCGGCAAGTAAATGTCAGACTTTCCAACTTACTAACTCTGCACAAGCAGTTTTAGCAGCCGTTGAAGACAAATGCACTATTGACGTGCAGTAAGCCTTGGTACATTGTTCCATTGTGTCCTCATATGGACAATCGTGATTAAATGTCTTGTTCAATGACACAACGCATTTACTGCTGGTCAGTACTGTACCGCAGACCTTTCGGCTTAAAGTCCAGTGCTCTAGCCATTGTCCGAACCGCAGCGCGCACTGGAGTCCTGGTACGATACGTGTTTTGGCTTAAAGGTCAATGCTCTAGCCACTGTCTGAGCCACCGCGCTCCCTGGTGTCCCGGTACAGTACGTGTTTCGGCTTAAAGTCCAATGCTGCTCTAGGCACTGTCTGAGCCACCGCGCTCCCTGGAGTACCGGTACAGTACGTGTTTCGGCTTAAAGTCCAATGCTGCTCTAGGCACTGTCTGAACCACCGCGCTCCCTGGAGTACCGGTACGGTGCGTGTTTCGGCTTAAAGTTCAATGCACTAGCCACTATCTGAGCCACAACGCTCCCCGGAGTAACGATACGCTACCTGTTTTGGCTTAAAGTCCAATGCTCTATACACTGTCTGAACCACCGCGCTTCCTGGAGTACTGGTACGATACGTGTTAATTAACTACAAAGTTGTGTCACAACTACGACATTTATATTTTATTTAGTCAGTAATAATTTTTTGAGGGGAGTTGAGTTCTTTAGCGTTAATCCCAACTAACATTCCAACTACATAATTAACCCTTTACCCAACGCAGACGATTTTAAAATTTATTATTTTAAATATCAGTTTTTAAATCTTTTCAAAAAATTTCAACAAAACCATATCATGTGACCCCTCTTTGGAACGAGCTCAACGAGCTCGTTCCAGAGAGGGGTTAAATGGTATGGTTTTGTTGAAATTTTTCCAAAAATATTTTTTCAGCTGCTGAATTTTCATATTACACGGGCGGATGTGGGCGATTCGTGGGTAAATGGTTAAGGAATGCCTTCAACGAATGCATGCGCCGATGATATAGTTGGAATATTAATCAGTCGGGATTTGAGACATTACAGTAGAGACAAATCAGGTTTACCCACTCTCCAATTGGACATCTTCTCGGCGCACCTGTGTCTAACACGGGCATGGAGGGGCGGGCGCCAGGAGCCCTCTCCCATCCCCACCAAAAAGAAAGAACAACTTATAAAGCACACTATGAGGACAGTACTGTGCTCACAAAAGAGCCTTTTTTCGCGATCATATCGCGATTCGACCCTGTTACAACCAGTAGTGTATACATTTACCAGTAATGTCGAAATCAACCAGTAATGTCGAAAAAATTAACCAGTAATGTCGAAATCAACCAGTAATGTCGAAAAAATCGACCAGTAATGTAAAAATCCGTAATGTCGAAAAATTAACCAGTAGTGTCAAAAAGTGACGACCAAAATGAGGAGCACTAACACTTGCCGACGGGGAGGGATATAGCCACCCCCCCCCCCCCCCGATGACACCCCTGGTCGTGTGCTTTAATGACTGACTATTATAATGTCAGTCACTACCCGATATTTGCTACATGTCTGTCATCTAGTTCTACCAATTTGCTACCTGTCATTTTACCTACATCCATCAATCAGTCAGTCTGCGTCACCCGCATGTACCCGCATGTACGTGGGGAGCACTATTAGCTCAATCGAGAAATTGCCTCTCAATTCAATTTGATGAATATCCGGGTTCTATACCTGACGAGGTCAGTTAAGTTGTGTCCTTGGGAATGACACTTTATCCCAGGTGCACGTTGACTTCGTGTGCCAAGCCACATGCCGAAATGACACGTGTATGGTGCGCGTGCTTTAAACTAAGTGTCGTAAACGAAATCAATCAATCAATCAACCAACCAATCAATCTTTGTATGTAGGTCTGCCTGTCTTTCGTCATTCAGTTGTTTATCCACGTCTAGGGGTTATTTTTCACACGCCACATTGCTATCTGTCTGTCTGGATTTCTGTCCGTCTGCCTGGATGCTGCTAACCTGCCTGCCTACACACTTGCCAGCCCACATGTGTGACTGTATGTCTGTCTGTGCGAGCGCTAAATACTAGACTAAATATTTCGGCGTCGTATCAATTCATTATCTATCCAGAGAGAGAGAGGGGGGAGGAGGGAGAGAGAGAGAGAGAGAGAGAGAGAGAGAGGGGGAGAGATAGAGAGAGAGAGTTGGACAAAGACTGAGGGAAAAGGGGATAGGGAGAGAGCGATAGAGAGAGAAAGAAGGGGAGAAAGAGAAGGAGAGATAGAGGTAGGGGCAAAGACAGAGGGACAGTGGATGGATGGATGGATGGATGGATGGATGGATGGATGGATGGATGGATGGATGGATGGATGGATGGATGGATGGATGGATGGATGGATGGATGGATGGATGGGGATAGAGAGAGAGAATAATGGAGAGAGAGAGGGGGCAAACACAGAGGGACATGGAATAGAAAGAGAGGGGAGATAGATAGAGAGAAAGAGAGAGAGAGAGAGAGAGAGAGAGAGAGAGCAAATAGGATGGCATATGTTGTGCATTTGAAAGAGGGAAATAATTGTTAAACATAAAATTTCATATTTACTGGGGTAAATATGTTTAAACTTGCGCGAAAATGGTTAAAAGTCGATAAATATAGGCAAAAGTACAATTTGAGCAACCCGAAAAAAATATTGAAATTTTTGCGAAAAATCGTCATTTTGGTCGTCACTTTTTGACACTACTGGTTAATTTTTCGACATTACGGATTTTTACATTACTAGTCGGTTTTTTCGACATTACTGGTTGATTTCGACATTACTGGTTAATTTTTTCGACATTACTGGTCGATTTCGACATTACTGGTAAATTTATACACTACTGGTTGTAACAGACCCCACCACTCTTATTCCAGTGCGACGAGATTTCACAAACAGAATGCAGTAAAATCAAGACCGAATTATAAAAATCTAACGAGTTTATCGGATTCAATGTCCTAGTATATTGTTGGTATAATTACAACTGGAAGTCCTGTCATGAAATGCGCACAAATAGCACGTTGATCTGCGCGTTATTCTACGCGTTATGACCATAGTAAGTTTGTCAATTCCTGTGCACAAACAATGGTTCAGCCAATGGACCCCCGAGGTCCATTGGTAGAAACATTGCCTGTGTTTTCTATGAGTAACCAGTCGAACCTGCCGTGCTTTGGATGCCATTCGATATGGCAATTGCGCGCATTTAAGCCTAGATAAGCGCACAGTTCGTGACAGGACTTCTAGTTTTAAGTGTAGACGCCATTCGGTAGACATTCACTGATCGCTTTTATGATCTCTGTTTGTTTATTTACTGGGGTTTAAAACACGTTCAACAGCCAGAGTCATAACAGTTCAGGCAGTTTTACGGAAGGAGGTACTCAGAGAGAACCACCAAGAAGGAACGAACAACTGTCAGACTCTTCAACGTTTTAACCTGGCCCAAACAGAGTCAGCACCAATCGAAGGCAAGTGCACCATCGACGTGCAATAAGCCTAAGTACACTGCGTAATCGTGCCCCACGTGGGTAATCTGGATTGAGTATCTTACCCAAGGACGCACCGCATATGACCTTTCGATTTACCCAAGTACGTAGAGCAGATGGCACGTGGCAGGATCGTACCGTCGACCTCCCGATTTAAAGTGCAATATACTAATCATTGAGTCATCGTGTTCCCAGTGTTCTCACTGCTGTGGTAAAAGGCACACAAACACTGTTTATAACATTATCGGTTGTTACAACATTTGTGTAACATTATGCGTTGATGTTACATTATGCGGAGTTGTAACATTATCAGTTGTAACAGGGTTTCCCAAGATGTATGTTTTATTTGGAACATCTCAAAGACATATCCAGGTGCTAAATATAGCTTTCCTGATAACTCTGTTTTTCAAATGAATTTGATAATATATTAGTGCTATCCAGGCAGGGACGTGGCTATAGGTTTCCAGTTGGGGGGGGGGGGGGGTGTACGGAAGTGAATTTCAAACTGGAGGGAGGAACTGGGGGAGGGAAAGCCCCCTCCCGGTCCCTCCTCAGTTGGAAATTCACTACCGAGGAAACGTTTGAAAATGAAGCCATGAAAGTGGGCATAAAATTGATTCTAGTAACTGAAATGCCAACACATTTATGATAGAATTATCAGGTTATTATTATTTGGTATTATTCTGGGAACTGAATATGTGCTAAACAAATGCTCAAGCTCAATCATGATGTGATTTTCTTGAAGTGCATTTCGAGGATTTTTTTATGTTACGATACGTAAACGTACTATAAGAATCTAATACAGACTGACATCATGCATACTTATAAGGCTAGATAGTGCGTACACTGTAGTTGAAGATATTTATATTTATTATTTATTTATTGGTGTTTAAGGTCACATACTTATGCACAATGGCTAATCGTGACCGTGACAGTTTTACGGGTGGAGGAAGCCGGGGTACCCGGAGAGAACCACCGAGCAACGACGAGCAGCTGTCAGCTCTCCAACATCGTAACTCTGAACTCTGCACCGCAGCACAGGCAGGGTTAGATTGGTTGAAGACATGCGCACCATCGACGTGCAGTACGCCTCAGTACACAGCATCATCGTGCCCCCATGTAGGCAGTTGAGGTGAAGTGTCTTGCCCAAGGACACAACGCGGTTGCCGCAGGTGGGATTCGAACCGAGGACCTCTTGGCTTGCAGCCTGCACCTCTACCAACTGAGCCCCCGCGCCCCCGTAGTTGAAGATAGCAACAGTTGGAATTTTTGCCGATTTGAAATAGAGTTGGAATTTTGGGAAGTAAAGGAGACATCAGCATCACCAAAGAAGATCTAAAATCGAGATAGATGGAATTTCCAACTACTCATGGCTTGCCTCCGAATTTCCAACTATAGGAAATTTTGGCCAGGATTGGGTGTGACACCCGCCTAACCCCCACACGACCCCTCCCGGAAATTACCGTAAAGGTATCGACGATTGTACACGATACTTAATTCAACGTCGGATGTTAATTAGTTAGTTCTACATTGGATGTGAGTTAGTTAGTTCTACGTTGGATGTGAGTTTGTAGTTCTACGTTGGATGTGAGTTAGGTAGTTCTACGTTGGATGTCAGTTAGTTAGTTAGTTCTACGTTAGATTTGAATTAGTTATTTCTACGTTGGATGTGAGTAAGTCAGTCTTACGTTGGATGTGACTTAGCTAGTCTTACGCTGGATGTCAGTTAGTTAGTTAGGTCTACGTTGGATGTGAGTTAGTTAGTTCTACGTTGGATGTGAGTTAGGTAGTTCTACGTTGGATGTCAGTTAGTTAGTTAGGTCTACGTTAGATGTGAGTTAGTTAGTCCTACGTGGGATGTGAGTACGTTAGTACTACGTTGTATGTGAGTGAGTTGGATGTGA
Source organism: Pictodentalium vernedei (assembly GCA_031216915.1). Classification (NCBI taxonomy): domain Eukaryota; kingdom Metazoa; phylum Mollusca; class Scaphopoda; order Dentaliida; family Dentaliidae; genus Pictodentalium; species Pictodentalium vernedei. The sequence goes on along the minus strand of CM062297.1, from coordinate 881,777,268 downwards.
GTTAGTTAGTCCTACGTTGGATATGAGTTAGCTAGTCCTACGTTGGATGTGAGTTAACTAAACTGAGTATAATATCAGATTATCCCTATTGTAACACTAGACTTGAATTATAACACAATGTTTCACACTGTGCTTTGTAATTATTTAAGATTTGTTTTGTTTTTTTTTAATTTTTGGGGCTCCAGTCCATTTGGTTGATTGTAATCGTTAGCCCTTTACCGTATTTTATAGATCTACACACACAGACTAACATGTTTGTATAATGTTGCTGTTTCGCGCCTATCAAAGAGATAGTATTGCGAGTACACATACAGCCAAAATTAGAAGTCCTGTCATGAAATGCGCACAAATAGCACGTCGATCTGCGCGTTAATATGCGCGTTATGACCATAGTAAGGCTATCAAATTCTGTACATATGGCAAGTGCACAAGGTCCATTGGCAAACACAATGCCTGTGTTTGCTATGAGTAACCAGTCGAACCTGCCGTGCTTTGGATGCCATTCGATATGGTAATTGCGCGCAATTCCTACGCGCAATTAAGCCTAGATAAACGCACAGTTCGTGACAGGACTTCTAGTTTTAACTGCACATTCATAGAATGATCGCTGGCTTTAAAAACGTATAAACAGTAAATATGATCACCCGAAATGAAAAAAATGTCGAGCCAACAATAAAAATTGATAAAGGTATACGGTTAATATTTGAATCTACTCTACACAGACAATATAATGTATACTACTCAAAGTTTGCTAAGCACCAAATATTTGACACATCATTGTGAAACTTGCTTGTGACATATTTGCGATATTTTTGGTGGATATGATTGAGGAATGTATTGAGATGGTCCCGATTGTTTACATTAGCTCTCTTGACAGGCAGACTCTTCGTGACAGTCATGGAAAGCATGTACCCCTTGATTTTCATGATGTTTTCGTGTACTGCCTACATGTACATGACACGTGTAGGGTATTCAATCTTCATTTCAACACAAACCCTTGTGATTTAATGATTGAATATGGCAAATGCAAATGTAAGAAGACATTTGTCTGAAGCAGAAATGTGGCGGGCTGTTGAGGTGATGGAGTGAGGAACTACCCATCGTTAGGTTGGTGAATCCCTTGATGTGCACCATACGCTGATTACCAGGCAAGATTTCAGCAGTATGGCACACCAGTAAGACGGCATGGTGGTGGAACAGGGTAACATCTGCAGCTGAAGACCGGTTTTTTGATCATTCAAGTCCGTAGGAACCATTTTTCCACAGCAACCCAGCTTCGCAGTGACCTTCAGAATGCATCCGAGGTAAATGTTTCGACGCAGACTATCCGGGCAAGGTTGCATGAAGGTGGTCAACGATCGAGAAGACCATGTATTCGCATTCTGCTGTCCCAGAACCACCGCCAGGCACGACATGAATGAGCCATGGACCACGTTGGATGGACAAGAGAAGACTGGGTACCTGTCCTATTTACAGATGAGTCAAGGTACTGCCTAGACCACATAGATCGGCATTCTAGGGTATGGAGAAGACCAGGAGAGCGATTCCATGCAGCCAACATTGCTCAGCATGACCGCTATGGTGGAGGGTCAAACATGGTCTGGGTCGGCATGGACGTACAGAGTTCTGTGTCCTTGAACGTGGTACATTGACGGCACAACGGTATATTGGTGAGATCCTAAATGGCCACGTCAGATTGTATACAGGTGCAGTGGATGATAGACTCATTCTAATGGTCGATAATTCCCGCCCTCATGTTGCCCATGCTATCGGGGAGTACCGACAGAGGGAGGGGATTGAGCGTATGGACTGGCCAGCAAGATCTCCTGACCGCAATCCAATGTCTGGAATGAGCTGCAGCTTGCAATTTCAGCCCTTCCAGTCCGCCCAAGAAGTGTCTAGGAGCTTGGAGCCAAGAATGGAACAACATCCCACAAAGGATCACCAGGAACCTGATGGGAGCATGAGAAGGCGTTGTCAAGCTGTTATTAACAGTAATGGATCTCATACTCGATATTGAACCCATACCAGTTCGCTCCGTCACCTTTTGGCATATTGAAAAATTTCCTCTTTTACCAATAATATCTATTTTCCATGGCTATCGTAATCAAACGCTAAACAATAATGTCAAACACAAATAAAATCTTAATTTCTGTACTTAAATCATTAAAGATATAATTAAATAAAAAATATATACACTTTTCATTACAATATTTCAACTAAAACGTAAAACAGGTAGTTGGATATACTTGGTGCTTAGCAAACTTTGAGTAGTATATTTTATAAGCAGTAATTAACAAGCATAGCTTTAACATCCTGCCCATTGATGTCATTATACCGAAATTTCAAACAGCAAACCCATCATGGAATTAAGAATACAACCAATTCAGCCTAGTTTGACAATAGTCAACTTTATTAACTTGAAAATACAGTACAAGTCAAAATACGTTGTAGGATAACCACTTTAAACTTTGTATCTTTCTCTCCCTACACTGATAAAACCAGACACTGACATCATTTTCTGAAAAGCTCTCACTGAGAGCTTTTCAGAAAATGATGTCAGATTCTGATTTTATCAGTGCATGAGCAGCTGTGTACTTAGTTTATTGAGGTTATGATAGATCTTATTTTGATTTGTACTGTATATGTAAATATTTTTTCGGGTACAAATGTATCTGGTGTACTGCGTTAGCGTTGCATAACTGTATGTTTCAATAAGATTAGAATCCGCTCTGTTAGCTGTTAGTTTTTTTCTGTTTTCGGCTCCAATGGCAAATGTTACCGTCTGACGTCACCACGCACGTAATATGTAAAAAGAAAGTGCGTACTGTCTGTAAAATCGTATTTTTCCGAACCAATGATCATTCTATGAATGAATGTATACTCGCAATCGACTAATAAGATTATGAGTTGAATTGAGAAGAAATGAGATGAAATAACCGCGGCCTTTATCAACGTTGTTGATTTTTTGTTGCCCAGTTACGTCGTGGGGTAGACGAGGGGTTTTATTTACTACATTTGTTATAGCTAACGTTGCATTGTTCATTTCACGATGTGGGTTTTGGGCTATATGTGGGGTCTCGGTTGAACATAAACATCACGGTACTCTTCAAATCTTAGCTTCTCTCGTCACTCTCGCCATTCAGGGGCAAATTACCACACTTCCGTCCCAAAGCTACGTTGATTCTCGAACAGTTGCGAGTACGTTAATGTTTCCTTTATCCAGATCGTCCACTCAGTTCTCTTTACTGCAACTAACTAACCAGTCAGATCACTGCATTCATCTAAACCCCACCCACTGTCGTATAGTTATTTTAAGGGTTCCTAAGATAAAGTCCAAGAATAAATCAAGCAATAAATGTAACACCCATTGCTTCGACAACTTGAATCCTATCTAGCAAATGTGTTTTTGAGCAATTGATCGACCTAGTGACTCTACATATGGCTTTATCCGAATCGTGGTATTTGAGGATACCTATGACATAGTATTTTACTATTTGAAAATACTTTTTGGGGAACCTTTTGAGGGTACCTTTTGCATGATATCGGTCTGAAGATAGAAATGGCTCCTAGCTGCTATATGGCTCCTGGCCTCTAGACCACTCATCACCTTCATGACTCCAAGGCCACTACTTGTTCATAGTCTATATCATCTGTAGTGTAATCAGCTTCCCTTGTAGTCGCCCAGTATTATAGTCTTCTACCGTCCTTATAGCTTTGTACCATTACTATTGACTTGTATCACTACTTCATACTTCCTTGCTATGCCTGACTATCTCGCTAATATAAAATTCCTTATATCCTCATCAAGGTATCTGGGAACATTAAAAGTTTATGTGATGAATTGACGGTAACATGGTCTGAGGTTTGCGGCTCGGAGCTTATGTTCAACCGAGACGCGAAACGTCGAGGTTGAACATACGCTCCGAGCCGCAAACCTAAGACCATGTTACCGCCAACTCATCGCAATAACGTATATATTCCAATAAGACACTACCTATAGCCCAAATTCTACATCGTGAAACACGAGAGGATTGTTTACTAAGCTTATGATCGTTAAAAGTTGCCTTGTTCAAGGCAACTTTTAACGATCACAGGTTTAGTAAATAAACCTCTCGTGTACCCTCAACGGCACTGGATAGATAATCAATAAACCAGATAAACTCCTTTCATCTCAGTTCAAACCGTAAATCGGTTTTGTAATTTAAACAACACTTCAACACCGTCTGCTGCACGAGTGAAAAATCTAAAAAAAAATGAAGCGGCTTGCTGGTCACTCCGTTGATGAAGCAGTTACGAAACAGGCGACGTCACTTCAAATACTTTGCGTTGTGACGTCAGACGATAACATTTGCCACTTGAGCCGTAAACATAGAATATATTAAGCGAGCTCTCGTTCAATCAGAGGAGGGGGATTTTAGTCTTATTGAAACATAAGGCCATGAGGGTCATAAGAAAAGCTCACAATCAAGTATAATTCATCATGCATAATATCTTATATTCTCCATTTACTGAAGGGTCCAGCGGATGTGTTACAAGAGAAGTAAGACGGACAAACAACAACAGTTAGCATCCACATTCTCAATTTAATTTTCGACAGGAGAGAATTTGTAGTTCAAAAAGTGAACGGAGAATTTCAATCGCGTTTTGATATATTCAGATCCGATCGGGTATCATCGCCATCTTTGATATCAATGTAGTGTTGTTCTTACAAACCTTTTAATGAGAAAACATTATATCAACCGAGACAAACCTTTCATTCCCAATATATTTTACTTGAACAAGTCTCGCAGAACGCAAGTACTCCTTTGTAGACTCCGCCCGAGGTGCAGCAACCTTAACGAGGACTTATTCAACAAGAGGCCTCAAGGGCCTGAGAGAGCTTACCTGACACTGACATTAAGAAAACCATATACCAAATATCAAAACATTCTGACAGGTGGATCTGAGAAAAAAGATTTTCAAAAAATATTCCTCATATAGAACTAAGTTATCTTTCAGGCTCCCCAAGGATACTGTATATCAAATATCAAAAACTTCTGATTACTGGGTCTGAAGAAAAATATGAAAAATATATATTCCTCATGTTGAACTAAGTTATAATTCGGGATCCCACAGGAAGCCCAAATATGATCTTAGGGACTTGGCTTTAACAAATTTGAATCTCAACTCCTAAACGATACAGTATACCAAATATCAAAAGATTCGTACTAGTGGAGGTGAAGAAGAAGATTTTTAAAGAATGTTCCTCATATTGAACTAAGTTACAATTCGGTCTTCCACAGGGAGCCCAAATATGGACTCAGAGACTTGGCTTGAACAAACTTGAATCACACCTCCCTACTAATGCTGTATACCAAGTATCAAAACATTTCGGCTGCTGGATCTGAACAAAAAGATTTTAAAGAACATTCCTCATATTGAACTAAATTATACTTCGGGCTCCCACAGGGAGCCCAAATATAAACTCAGAGACTTGGCTTGAACAAACTTGAATCCCCACCCCCACCCCCACCCACCCAAGGATACAGTATACAAAATATCAAAGGATTCTGACTGGTGGATCTGAACAGGAAGAGTTTTAAAAATATTCCCCATACTGCACTAATTTAATTATTTGGGCGCCAATAGACAGCTCAAATATGGACCCAGGGATTTGATTTCAACAAACACGTGAAACAATCTTCCAAAGATGTGATATGTGAAATTTGAAAGCTTTTAGCGCAATGGTTTGGGAGAAGAGGAGACTTAAATGAAAAAGACCCAAACACCACCTTCACGGGGGACGACGGACGAAAAGTGATCAGAAAAGCTCACCCTGACTTTCAGTCAGGTGAGCTAACAACCATTTGACAAGCTCCCCAGACTGTGGCTGTAGCATTCGGGAATCCACTGAACACTACCCACTGTACTGTCAACGATGTTCAGACGCGAGGCTTGAAACTCTCGATCGCCTACCACTCGCTATCGACATGGGGACTCTAATATTTGGAAATAATAATAATAATATGGTTTAGAGCCGAGTATCCACATAGGTGCTCACAGGCTTCACACAAAACTAAAGGTGCATTTTATATAATACAAGCAGGTCAGTAATAAGCCAGTTTATACAGGTGTGTTTTCAAGTGTCTCTTAAATGACTCGAAAGACTGTGGTTTTTTGATGTCGTCAGGTAACGCATTCCACAAATGTGGTGCCGTAATGCAGAAGGCCCGATCGCCAGCTGTGACCAGCTTTCCTGCATTCTGAACAAGATTTCACGAAGTAGCTGATCGCAAAGGACGAGCAGGTTCATACTTCTTAACTAGATTGTAAAGATAAGGAGGCGCAAGATTGTTGACAGCTTTGTAGGTAAACAATAATACTTTGAAACTAATTCTTTCACTAATGGGTAACCAATACCGTTTTTGTAAGATAGGGGAAGCCGAAGAGGATTTTTTACTCTTGGTCACAAGTTTAGCCGCACAATTCTGAACATTCTGCAGCTTGTTAACTAGGGACTGTTTGCAGCCAAAAAGGAGATAATTACAATAATCCAATCTACCCGTTACAAATGCATGAATTAATTGCATCGCCGTTCCCTCATCTACCACATCACGCACTCTATCGATGTTTCGGAGGTGATGAAAAGCTGTTCTGGAGACTTGCAACACATGCTTGTCTGCAGAAAGCTTTTCATCCATGAAATAACCAAGATTACGAACCATTGCCGATGGCAAAATGGCACTGCCATCAAAATTCAAACTTATTCGAGAAATTTTCGATAGCTGATAAGGGAGTCCAATATAAATGATTTCGGTTTTGTCCGCATTCAACTTCAACCAGTTGTTGGTCATCCAGGATTTAATATCAGACACACAGTTTTCCAGGCGGCATGCCGAATCTCTCTCGTGTTGAGAGTTGAAACTGATATATAACTGGGTGTCGTCGGCATAGAGATGGAAGGAAAGCCCATGCTTTCGGATTATGTCACCAAGGGGAAGGACACATATGGCGTACAGTAACGGGCCGAGGACTAAACCTCGAGGCACACCATATTTCAGGGAGACTGACTTTGATATAGTGTTTTCTCCCAGTATTCTCTGTGAACGATTAGCAAGATACGATCTGAACCAGTCTAGTGCCACGCCACAAACGCCAACACTTTGCTCGAGAATGGATGCCAGAAGAGAGTGGTCGATTGTATCGATCGCCGCGCTCAGATCGAGTAACACAATATGACCATAGGAGTACCAGACACTGCCTCAGAAAAATCATTCGCAACGATGTTCCGGTATTTACGATATGTGATTGTATGTCTAGACAGAGGCGAACATGGTATACCTAGGTTGAATGTGATCAGGAAGTGGTCGTTACGCGCCGGATCGATGATCGCAATATTACTGACAAGACCGGCAGGTGGGAATGCTGAGCGTTTATACTGGTCTGGATAATTAACTTCTGGCTGAACAGTCAGAATATCTAGTCTGTAGTGAATAGTACTCACTAACACCAAGTTAACAGAACAAAATCTCCATAAAACACCAAAATCCAGAAAATTTCCGAAAAAGAAACTGAAGATATAAATCCAAAAGTTCATAGCGCAAGAATATGTAAAATATTGCACAATATCTACAATTGAAAACTTGGAAAATAAGCGATAATCACAAAGCAGAGAAAAAAAATGCTGCCTACACTGCAAAAAATATAGGTTCTCTTTAGAACCAAAACTGGTTCTAATCTTGTCCCTGAGATGGAACCAGTTCTGTTTAAACAGTATTTATTTCAAATCAAATAAATTTATAAAGATTAACATTAAATATTAACAGAATTAAGCATAAATTGAGGGGGTTTCAGTCGTAAGTTTAGAGCTTATACGAGGTTGTCTCAAATCATTATTAAACAAAGGAGATATGAACAGTTGGCATATCGAACCAGTTTTGGTTCTGTAAAGAACCAAAACTGGTTCGATATGCCAACTGTTCATATCTCCTTTGTTTCAAAATGTTTGGCGACTGCGTTGAATAAGCTCCAAGTTTACTGCTGAATCTACTTCAGTTCATGTAATATTCTGTTAAAATTGAATGCTAATCTTGGTAAATTTATTTGATTTGAAATAAATACTGTTTAAACAGAACTGGTTCCATCTCAGGGACAAGATTAGAACCAGTTTTAGTTCTAAAGAGAACCTCTATTTTTTGCAGTGTACTTCGGCACATCCCAGTTTTCCGAAACACAACCTACCTTCTGATGTACAGTATGGATGCTAATGAAGAAACACTCCTAGGCCACCTGTTCACCAACACGTCGATCGCACACCACATACCACATCCTAATCAGGGAACTTCTCAATCAAACCATTCCTTGTAACTATTCGATGAACTGGCACAGTCTGAAGACAATGTATGTAAAATATTGCACAATATCTACAATTGAAAACCTCGATGCCCAGAGACCAATCGACTTATTGCAAGTTGCGTACGCGAGTATATCCAGGCTAGCGGTAGGTTTTAGTGGTACCCAGAGAGGTCTGTTCTTCAGACAAAAATTGTTTAAATGAAATTTGAATGTAGATTTTTTGTGAATAGCGATGACGGGTCTTCCTGTTACGTGGAGGATGGAGCTATTGGGTATCTTATCTTTTTAATCTAATCTGCTAATCTTGTACATAGAGATCTTTTGAGTTCAAGTTGATTGGATACTTGGCCGAGTCAAACACCTTTTAACTCCTATCATATTTAATACATTGAGATACCCATCAATATTTTTGTGTCTTCAGAACAAGCTTTCGAATTGTGCCTTCACCGGGTTCAGTCCAGACAATTCACAACAAACAAATGAAAATTATGTTAGTACAAACAGAGAACGTCGTGCCGTTGACTTGAACGACGTCAAGCTGAGAAAGGTTCAGAGTAATCATTCTCCCGACGAAGCCTTGAATCCCGAGGTTTTGTTGATGCCTTGTTCAAATCCAACAACTAAACGAATAAACTGTTGTTCTGAAACCCTTCTGGTGTTGATGTCATTCAAACCACCCTTGAAGACTTGAATTCGGTTGTCGGAAACTGTATGCTTGACGAGGTATCCATTGCAGGATCGGCCTTACAGTTAAAACTGTCATGGAATGTGCACAAATAGCACGACGATCTGCGCGTTGATCTACGCGTTATGACCACAGTAAGGCTATCAAATTCTGTACATATGACCTGTGCATAAGCAATGTTTCAGCCAATGGACCTCCGGGTAACCCGGAGGTCCATTGGCAGAAAGATTGCCTGTGTTTTGTGTTTGCTATGAGTAACCAGGAGAACCCGCCGTGTTTTGGATGCCATTCGATATGGCAATTGCGCGCAATTCCTACGCGCAATTTCTATGCGCAATTCCTACGCGCAATTAAGCCTAGAAAAGCGCACCGTTCGTGACAGGACTTCTAGTTTTAACTGTACAGTACCCCGCTATTTCATTTTTAATATACTGAAACTGAAAGCAACAAGATTGAGATTATCCTGTGCATGTGAACCTAGGAAACTGAAAGTTTGCATCATGCACAACTCGTGTCATGGTTTTAATAAAGTTGACAACTATCATTAACATTCTTTGATATGATTTGTCACCATATAAATAAAATAAAGATAGGATACGTAGAGACAGAAATAGTGATATTAAGTAATTTGAGTCCAAAGCAAAACACGGAGAAATGTTCACGTGATTAATCATGACATGTTTACAAAGAATAACTTTCTATTTACACCACAGTTATATAATATGTATATAATATGCAAGAGGTCATGTAATTGTATTATCCTAAATACACGTCATCCGCATGTCTAGTAAAAAATAGTTTGTAAAATAATTTGAAGGAAATCTTCTCGTTTGTTCTCTTTTTTATGATATGCATGTACATTCTCACGAGTTCTCAATGTCGGGTTTTCCGGTGTTAAAGTTAAGTACAGATATGGTGTAGAGAAAGTAACGTTTAGGACCATCAGACACCGAGAATCCAACGTGTATTACTCCACCTAGTAAACAGGAATCTTTTTACACTTATCTATATCCTAAAATTTGCAAACGGTTTGTATGTGTTTGTTCTCTAACTTCTTCATATAGTCCATCGAATCACCACCAAACCAGACATGAAGACTCTGCTCAATCCAGAGAGATACTGGTGGAATGAGGTGTCTTACACGCCTGTTCTATGAAATCCTCATTTACAGCAACACTAAACCATACGGACAATAAAAATCCGTCCCGCACACATGTGCAGAACGGAAATCGTCTACGGACTGTTTTTAAATGGAAGAGAAATCTTGCTGGAATTTTCTACAAATCGTACACCGCAATTACAAATTGAATCGCTAGTGATAGCCGAAAATAGTAACACGGATTCCCCTCGCAAGTTTGGTTGGAGATAAAATGTGTTGTTTTTTATTGATACTTCATCCCCTGAGTTCCAATGTGTTCAATATGCCTACTGGCACATAGAACACATTGGAACTCAACCCACTGCCCAGGGAATCCCGGGATGTGAAGCAGTGCTTGTTTATTGTTATAAACAAGCTCTGTTTCACTGGTAAAATAGGAGCCAGTCGCTAATGCTTGGGGCGCGAGACCTCTAAAATAGGCAACATGGGGTATAAATGACTGGCTGACCTTGTTTATCTCAATGTTCTGGTCATGATTAGCTTTGTGCAGAAGTATGAGACCTTAAACACCAATAAATAAATAAATAACTCAGAGGACGAGTTGTCAAATGATTTGTTGAGTGTCCTTCTAATAATAGCTTTTATAGACGCGAAGGCGTGTAATAAACACAGCACGACACACGCGTGTAAATGGGTTAATCGAAATGGCTCCTGCTGGCACACGTACCATATTAATTAACCCATTCACACGTGTGTGTCGTCCTGTGTATTTCCGGTATAAGAGAATAAGATTCACTTTTAGTGTATATGGGGAAGTGAGGTGGGAGAATGAAGGAAATGAAAGTGGATGACACAACGGAGCTTTGACACTTCGCCCATTGACTTCCGGTTTTCTGAAATTCTATCCGTTTTTAGATATTGGCATTTCGACTCTCGATTTGAGGAAGCCGGATGTTAAGAATTGTTTTGAGAAATTCCATGTCAAGTAAATGTAACGAGGGTCGTATTTGCGGTGGTAAAATGTGACCCACTTTTAGTGTTAATTGTCTCCACAGAGAGGGTACGACATGCGCGTAACATCCTCCTCTCCCCAAAGAAACTCTTCATTTCCCAGGTCTGTTTAGGACAAGAAATAGACGCGTTTTCTTTTTTCTGCTGACCCCAAGATATTTAAATGCCGCTCGTTGTTTGGAGCGTGGGGGTGTTTAGAAAAGGGAAAGGGTCCAGTCTACGGTGATCTAAGGAGGCGATGATTGGCAGTCCCTTCCAAGGATACAGTAGGAAAGGTACAGCTTTGACAGTTTTTACCAAATACTGTTTTTTCGGCGATTGGTTGTCAGTTGCCAATCAATGAGGCTACGTCACTTGGACATACATTTACCTTACCAATAATGTCGAGAAGAGAGCTACAGGCTCTTGGTACTCAGGCGGAGATCGAGATCCTGAAGCTTATGACAAACTCGACCTATGTAAAGCCAGAAACTTTATGATGTCATCACTTCCTACAAAAGTACCTGTCAAAGTCGGAAGTTAATCCAGTAGAGGGAGTACGAACAATAACGATTTTCAATCACTGTCAGGCCCGTCTGAACCGGAGGGCTGGGGGGGGGGGGGGGGGGGGGGGGGGGGGGGGCTGCAGCCCCCCCCCCCCCAATAATTTGCTCATATTTCGTCGTTAGTTTATCCATGATGGGAGCAACCGATGTAATCTGAATAAAGAATAAAACTGGACATTACATTATTTAACTCAGATTAGAACAGTGGCGTAGGAACCGGGGGGGGGGGGAGATATTTCCCACCCACCCCACCCCACCCCACCCCCACAAATTTGTCAAAATTAGGCTTCACTGGGCTGGGTTGGTGGTTTCTCCACCCGGGATGCCCACTGGTTACCATATTCCGACATTGCTGTTAATGATTACTGGATTGAGTGGGTTCCATGTGGGCTTTCTTCCACCAATAAAACTGACAGTCGTGTTTTCGCCTAATTGTGAAAAGTGATGTTAAACCCCAGCCAACCACAGGGTAATTCATTGCATGTTCACTATTCCTGTCATTCTGCTCGGAAATCACGCTGAATTGATCAGAGAGCAGACGTATTTCCTTATTGACGATGTATTTGTTCAGAATCACTCAGAATGCATATTTGTACATCTTAAATGAAAAAAAATTTCCCGGACCCCCACCAACGAGACGGGGAGGTACTCCCTCTCGCGCTCAACCCCCACTCGCCTCTTCGCGGGTCGGATGACGCGAAGCGTCATAGGAATATACGATTTATTTGCTCAGAATCAACCAGAATGCATGTTTTTACATCTTAAATTCGAAAATTTTCCCGGGGGAGGCCCCCGCACCCCCACCAACGAGACGGAGAATACCCCCTCTCATGTTCAACCCCACTCACCGCTCGGATGACGCATCGCGTCATGGAAATATAGGTCCTACACCCCCCCCCCCCCCCCCTGGATTAGAATTATGAACGTATCACTGAATGTATAAACGTGCACCTGCATATGTTGATGTGCAAACGTTTTGAGCAATTCCATTGGCAGCTTAGAAGACCACGACAACCGTTGGCGTAATGTTAAAACTAATGAATCCACCATAAGGCCTGACTGTTTTTTTAGCATGACGGAATACGGCCACGGCCTACAGGTGAGCCCGGTGTGAGAACCGTCCCCGACTGTTATGGGGTTTTATTGGGATTTTTGAAACATTTTGTTAAAAAAACAACTTTTGCCGTTTAAAAAAATCAAGAGGTTTTTGCTTCAAAAGCTACCAGAATGCTTCCTTTGATTGCCGTCTTCAAAAATTTTTCTGGGGGAGTAACCCCCTCCTCTCCCCCCCCCCCCCTCAAAAAGCTTGTGCCTTCAGCACTCGCGCCAAATGCCTTCGGCATCTGGATACCCCATACCCATTTAGTATCAACCAGTTCACCCAAATTAGCAATATCAGCCACCCCCCCCCCCCCCAATATAAATTTCATTCCGACGGGCCTGACCGTCGAGAAGTACGAAAAATAGGATTTTAAACTGTGCGCTTATCTAGGCTTATTGCGCGTAGGAATTGCGCGCAATTGCCATATCGAATGGCATCCAAAGCACGGCAGGTTCGTCTGGTTACTCATAGAAAACACAGGCAATGTTTCTGCCAATGGACCTCCGGGTTGGCTGAAACATTGCTTGTGCACAGGCCATATGTACAGAATTTGATAGCCTTACTAAGGTCATAACGCGTAAATTAACGCACAGATCGACGTGCTATTTGTGCGCATTTCATGACAGGAATTCTAGTTTTAACTGTACCTTACGAAGTTGGTAAATTGGCCGGAAGAAGTATACAAACGATTTTAAACAAGTAATCAAGCGTACCTGACGAAGATTTCCCGGAAGAACTGTACATACCATTTTAAACCAGTAACCAGGCGTACCTGACGAAGTAGGAAGATCAGTCGCTAGAAGTGTAGATACGATTTTCAACCACTATTTATGCCAAGCTATAAATCCGTCAGTCACATTACCTAAGGAATTCGACGACACTGATGTGGGACTGTTTCTTTACCAACTTTTTGTGAAGTTTGGGTGCAAACTACCATTGGCGTAATTTGATGCACCTTTTTGCTCATAAAAATATACAGATATTCTTTTGTGTTTGTGTGATAGATATTCCAATCAATAAGTATTTAATTCACCTCGAAAACATCGAGATATTACCAAGCTTGGTGGAACTACGCGGTGCCAGCATAAAACTATGGCCGTGGCCTAGTAGTAATGGTGACGTCATCAAGGATTCGGACAAAGAAAGTAAGGATAGAGACTATCCTTGCGCTGATTCAAAAAAATGAATCTTTATGAAATCTTGATATTCGTTCTGCTGGAATATTTGAATCAGTAATATTCGCTTTTCCCACCAGCCGAAATATTCCATTCGATTGATTTTAAAAAAATGAGCGATGGACTATTTTAAATCTAGACTGGTTCCTGGCCTACAACGGTATATTCGTGAAAGAACTGAGGTGGCTTGGGAGCTTCTTGTGTTGAGCACCTGCCGAATTCGGACTGTGGGGACGCGAGTAGTACAAGTATTCATGATTTCCATTCAGCACCACATCTTATCTACAAACATCCGCCCCAATATTCGGGGTATAAAGGTACGCGAGAAAAAATATTAGTATGACACATTGATGAAACCCACGCATTCAACGAGTGCAAACTAAGCTCAAGCTTCATTTGTGACAGGTCGTTACAGTACGTGGATAGTGTATTACCACTAAACCACCCGCCGTGAGGAGATTCCATCCAAGCAATAATTGCAAATTTGTTGCAAAGCATAACCAGCACAAGCAAAGTTTCAGCCAATGGACCTCCGGGTTAAACCCGGAGGTCCATTGGCTGAAACATTGCTTGTGTTTTTTGTCGATATGTACAAAATTTGAAAGTTATAGCTTGGGTGATAACTCCACTCCGCGGGTGATTTAGTTACAATCCACTCTCTACGTACTGTACGTACAGTACAATCTCCGTGGACTGGTCGAAATCCACGCGTGGGTAGTGATGTCCACTCATACGTTTACCAGGTAACAAAAATCAGCAGCAGCAAAATTTTAATTAATGTACCCGGTGCTTCATGATTAAATTTTTGATGATTATTCTTGTACTAGATTGTTCTAGTGTTATAATTAGTGTTATAATTAGTGTTATAATTAATGTTATAATTAGTGTTTGGAATCTAATGTAATTGCGTCCGTTGGAATATTGCCCACCCATAGAAAGTGACCACTCCACGACGCAAGTATACTGTAGAGAGTCTACCAATTACTCGTCATCTTCCTGCTATTCCGGCTTTCCTGGACATTAAACTTTTTCAACACCGTATTACCCTGGGCGCTGAAGCTCGTCAAATCTTAATTAACAAGCAAGCAACTGAACTAAATTACCATAATCTTTCAGCTATGTTTGAAAATAAAAGTTAAGGTTCGCTAATCGGAGAGATTTTCATTTTTATAAACCACGAAGTAATTATTTTATTTGTAGTGAATAAATATAATTCATAAAATGAGATTAAATATGCAAAATAGGTTGTTATTGAATTTTCTGTGTATTCTCGCTAACAGCGTGTTTCAGTTGATGTATAAAAAGCAGTCTGACGGAACAGCTGGAGTTCGTATTAGATAAAACAAGTCTTGAGTCGATGAGTTATATTCGAAAAGAAGGACTGATGGCGCCCTACAGAACATAATTCTTTGGTAAGGATAATATTTGTCCAATTAGTGCTATCATTTTTTTGGCCGATTGTGTGAGAAAATGATAGATTGGTTTGAGGTTAAGTCCAAACACAGAGGCCATGTTGTGTTGCCAAGAAATCGCTGACTTAACTCTACCCGTCTAACCCTCTACCGAACGCACTATATCAAAATTTGTTATTTTAAATATTTGTTTCTCACATTTTTCAAAAACTTTAAACAAAATCATATCACGTGACCCCCTCAATGGAACGTGCTCGATGAGCTCGTTCCAATGAAGGATATGATGATATGGTTTTGTTGAAATTTGAAACATTATTTTGTTATTAAAATCGCCATTCAAATGTCTCCCAAAACAATAATAACACTTCGGCCGGCCGCTGATTTGTCGCGGTTCTCGTATGAGAAGGCCTTGGTTACCCATGTTCTACCAACTGCCTCCCTATTCCCGCGCTTCTTCTCTCCTCCTAACACTCGGAGACGAACTGCTTGATGACATCCCTTGCCCCATTCTTCCCAATCTCTTCGATTAGTATATTAACCCTCTCCTTTGAGTCGCCCCCTAACCACATGTCCTTCATTCCCACATCCCACTTCCCCATTATACTCCCCGTGAATCTTGTTCTTTTAGACCGGTATTTTGGGCATTCTATAAGAAAGTGTTCCAGGGTCTCCACCACGCCCAAGTTACACATCTGGTACTCCTTTTCACTGCTTTTCCCAATTTTTCCCCTCAGCTCCAGGGACAGCGACCTCAGCTTGAACAACAGTGACCAGCCAAAGGTGCCATCAAGGTACTCTTCAAAACCAGGCTTCTCTTTATCACGCAGGCCACCCAAAGATCTCTTTGATTTGACCCCCTCTCGCCAATTACGGTTACAATCCTCCATGACCCTTACTCTAACGAGCTTTTTGCCCTGGTTTGCCCCAACGTCAAGGTCCGAGAACTCCAATGAGTAGTTTTCTACTAGCTCCCTCACTTGAACCATCCACCCCGTCTTGGTATTTGAGTTGAAAGTTCTCAGGAACATTACTTTACACCATCGGTTATCGGGGAGATTTACCATAACTTATCAGACCTCACTTGCGCCAGAACATTAATAACCGC
This sequence comes from Pictodentalium vernedei, assembly GCA_031216915.1. Lineage (NCBI taxonomy): Eukaryota > Metazoa > Mollusca > Scaphopoda > Dentaliida > Dentaliidae > Pictodentalium > Pictodentalium vernedei. The sequence goes on along the minus strand of CM062297.1, from coordinate 881,760,797 downwards.
CCAACAGAACTCATACATCATATCAACAGTATTAATGATATGATAACGGTAACAAGTTGATATTTGTCATTCTTCATTAAAACTTCCAACCTGACACGCCGTTGTAATCATCGCGGACTTGCTTGTTGCTCGGGTGAGTTCGTACCATCGATGTCTAATTATTTATTGTTAGTGTTTAACGACACTTTCAACATCCAGGGTCACCTCGTGTGGATGAGTGTTATTGGAGGAGGAAGCCGGAGTTCCCAGAGACAACCACCACCCATAAGCGGCGAGCAGCTGTCAGAATCCCGACGTGCTAATTCCACACAAGGACGATTAGCTTTGGTTGGAGGGTAGTGTACCATCGACGTGCACTACGCCTTAGTACACAGCGCCGCCGTGTCCTCACGTGAATAATCGGGATTAAGTGCCTTGCCCAAGGACACAACGAAGTTACCCCTGGCGGGGATCGAACCGTCGACATTTCGGTTTGAAGTCCAATGCCGTAACCACTGAGCCACCGTGCTTCCATCGATGTCCAATAAGGACAGTTGTTAAACATTTACCCAACGTAACGGTCAAAACCGGCCAGCGCTATTCTCAAAAAATGCCAGTTAATTTTCATTATTTTTTTTTATTTTTTGTCTCAAAAACATAGGTTATGATCCCTCGTTGGAACGAGCTCGAGCTTTCTGTTTTCCAGAAATATTATAGGTGATAGTATATTGAAAATGCTATCACCACCAGGAGTAACTGTGTTGTGTGTCCCAAATGCCTACGCGGGGGCCCGGTGGCGCTGTATACTAAGGCGTATTGCACGTCGATGGTGCACCTGTCTTCAAGCAATGATAACCCTGCTTGTGTGGAGTTAGTACGTTGGGGAGTCTGACAATTGTTCGGGGGTGCTCTCCGTTTACTCCGGCTTCCTCCACCCATAAAACTGTCCATCACGAGGTGACCTTGTCTGTCGAAAGTGTAGTTAAACTCCAATAAATAAATAAATGTATACATAAAAAAATAAATAATTTATTTGTTTACTGTGGCTACGTCGTGACTGCATCCCAAGCATAAAGTCATATTTTGCAATTATGTTCCATTATGTTGTACATTTTAGAGAATTCCTTTCCCAATCTTTGGTTTTCCCGTCTTATTGGGTCAGTGAAACATAACTTGGAATTTTACCAATTCATTGAGCTTTGCCAAACATGATTAAATTGGTTAAATTCCTCCTTGCATTTTGGGAACAGTTTTTGCTGCTTCAAGTTTAGGAATTTTGACACCAGTATGCAAAGAGGGAGGTTAGTATTTTATACGGTAACGTTCCCTCCAGTCAAAAACAAATTTATTTTACCTTCAATGTACATTGTACCTTTCATAGAGTAACATCTGCCATATGCAATTCTTTTATTTGGCACATGGTAAGTTCCTCGATTTATTGTGTTGCACAGGATACGGAGTCCTTCCAGAAATATATTCACTCACATACTCACATACATGCCTGTACTGTTGAAGCCGTCAATCGCATTTGCGTACCAGGGCCGTTTCAAGCTCTCAATCCTTTATAACCTGAAGAATTCTAAAAAATCTGTTTCCAACACTAAATTTAATGACAAGGCAACGAGTTTTATACGTGCAGTTAAAAGTAGAAGTCCTGTCATGAAATGCGCACCAATAGAACGTCGATCTACGCGTTAATCTACGCGTTATGACCATAGTAAAGCTATCAAATTCTGTACATATGACCTGTGCACAAGCAATGTTTCAGCCAATGGACCTCCGGGTACCCCGGAGGTCCATTGGCAGAAAGAAAGATTACCTGTGTTTGCCATGAGTAACCAGGAGATCCTGCCGTGCTTTGGATGCCATTCGATATGGCAATTGCGCGCAATTCCTACGCGCAATTAAGCATAGATAAGCGCACGGTGTTATAAATAGGGTATCCATTGAGTTGTAATTTGATATGAAATATATTTACTGAGCTCTCTAAAATCGACCTGAGTTGAGTTTTACCGACGCTCGGATCAATGATAGCAAACAAGGTGATAAATTTCATATCAAATCGTGAGGAATTTGAGAGTCTTTTTATCACAAAATGGAAACTTTCAGCTAACGTCACGACTATAGCAGTCTATCGTTGTTCACAAAACTCACCATCCAAATCGTGGTATTTCTCTTTCAATTTTTGCCTCTCAAAACACTGATTATAACCCCTCATTGGAATGAGAGGCAATAAGCTACGCCTTTGATACAAAAAATGAAATTATTTAATTATTCAGGAAATGTGTTCTGTAAATGTCGTCTACTATTTGTAATGAAAAATAAGAGAGAAAAAATAATTCAGTTTTAATTCCGAAACCAACTCACAACGTAACCGACGCTGATGGTGACGGCATTCCTGTATTAGACGTGCTGTGAACGATATTTTTCGTAATGAGCTATCTGGCGTAATCATGAGGCAATTTTCCCCCATAATGCTTGGAATTTAATCAATGTGTTTTTGTCAAGCACGATTCCTAGCTGCATTATGGGAAACATTTGCAGAGGGTCGTGGGGGGGGGGGGGGGGGGTGTCATATTACAACTTCGGTATGCAGGCGCTTGACGAAGAGTCTGGTCAAATTTCCTTTTTATTACACATCGGTTCTATGACATCCCCATCTACAGCAACTCTCAACTATGCGGAAAATGAAAACCCTTTCCGCACGATGTGCTGTACAGAAGTCGTTGACGAACTATGTTTATATAGAAGCGAAATATCACTGGAATTTTCTATAAATCGTGCACCGCAATTACAATTTGAATCGCTGGAGAAACCTAAAAATCGTCCTCTGAGTTCCAATGTGTTCTATGTGCCAGTAGGCACATAGAACACATTGTAACTCAGGGGACGAAATAGTAACACGGCTTCCCCTCGCAAATCTGGTTGCTGATAAAATGTATTCTTGCTGTTGATAGTTGTCAAATGAATTGTTAAGTGTCCTTCTAATAATTGTTTTTATAGACATGAAGGCATGTAATAAACACAGCGACACGTGTGTGTGAATAAGTTAATCGACATGACACTTGTGCCATCGTGGAAGGATAAAACTCGAGGCCTGCTGCCTCTTGTTCTATCCTTCCGCGCTGGCACTCGTGCCAGATCGATTAAACAATTCGCATGCACGTGTCGTTATGTGTATTTCCTTTGAAGTAATAAATTAAGATGAAAACTGCTGTGAATGGTGAATTATGATGGAAAAGGTCTTTGATACCGTAAACAAACTTCGATGCTGAGGGCTAATATTGTATAGAGAGTGGTTCATTCGGCATTTTGGCGTAAGAGTTCTGTCCCAAATACATGAGGTTACTTGTTTAACGTGGGATTTGGTTCGAAAAGGCTCTTCGCACAAAGAATTCATTTCTGCGATCATTTGAGGGTACTTGGGATACATTTGGTTTGCTCGAGATATGCAAACCGCTATTACTTGAAACTTTTAGATCAGTTTCTTCGATAATCTTTCTTGTGAATTCGGGAATGCGCCCAGATTCATTGAAGGTATTGCATTCCGCAAGGAGAACAAACAGGATACGAATCGCAATGCTCCACTAACCAATACCGTAGTCCCCTCCATTATACCAATTACGTCATTCATTTGTGAATAAAATAATGCCAGTTCCTGTAGAATGGGAATACATGCGTGCATTGTATCATTTTTCACAATTAATCAAAACGTTTATTGCCATTTTGAATAAAAGCAATAAAACACACAGTTTGTTGACAAGATTTGTTTCATAGCTCCTGACGTATTGATATCCAACAATTAGACGAGTTTGTAATCGACCATAAAACAATGACGATATTGATCTATTTAGTTGATTTAGTGACTGCTGACAATAAACAGATAGTGTACACTCTTTGCTATCATTTATGTGGCTATAAATACTCTTTCAGGTATTAAAACATTAGCTGCAATTTGGTTTGTAGGAAGTAAGCGCCCCGATAATAACATGGAAAAATATAAGAACATCATGACATTTATTTATGTAGATTTGTGAGAACTACAGTAAGTAACGAAATAAACGGGAAATAATGCTTGGTGAACCTTGCATGAATAAGGAATAAGGAAATTCGTTTTGTTCTTTTCTATGGATGCCGACCGGACCGCAAAAAACCGGTACGGTCCGCGGTCCAGGGCCACACATGTCGGTCCGGTACTGGTCCAGCTCGCAGACTTTAATACATAGATGTATGTCTAGCTTCAGCTCTGCGTTATCTGGTACGGAAATCCAAAGCTCCAATCACCAGTCAATGGACTCAATACACAGTGTCACAAATGTCTGGCCATCTGGTGTTAGATCTCATAACAGCTCGCCAGATACATTCTATGATGTCGGTGATATCAAACGACAGTGACTACTGAGTACCGTCTCTGTCTTTTGATTCCACCGACGTTAGAGACTGCCCCGATTGGAAAGCGATTGGTTCAGTAACAAACTAACAGTCTTCAATCCCGACGATGTCACATGGCAAACCTTTACTGATTTGAGTGTTGGGCCGTTGGCAGATGGTTCCAAATAAATCATTTGTAATTCTGTAACTTTACATATTGGTCGTTTGTTTAAAATATTGCATAACCACCTGTTAAAATTTATAATAATAATGGAGCCTTCTAGAGAGTCGAATAATACTCAGTCTGGTGAAATTAGTGAATCACCCAGGAATTCTTATACAGAGACAAGTGTAGGAACGATACCAAAACACAGGAAACTACTGAACTCGCACCAAATTTTGTGTATATCGACTAAAAACACAAGCAATGTTTCAGCCAATGGACCTCCGGGTTTAACCCAGAGGTCCATTGACTGAAACTTTGCTTGTGCTTGTTATGATTGCAACAAATTTGCAATTATTGCGTGGGTGGAATCTGGATATCGAAACCACTCACAGTTGGAAGTTACACCGGTGGCAACCCCCAGCCCCCCCCCCCCCCCCCCCCCCAGCTGAAACCGTCTAGCCACATCCCTGTCTGGAATATGTCGGGTGCCAATGCTAAGAACAAAACGTTTTGTGTGTAGTTCACGTTAATACTATCCTCCACATGTTACATGACATATAGCAAGTACAGGATAGCGGGAAACGTGAGCGACAGACTCCACAGTGAGTCACAGTCACAAATTGTAAACAAGTTTATTCGCTTCCTAACTTCTCTAAAATGATGGATATGAGAAAATATTTCAAAATACACTACACATTTCCACAATGTGCATACAATGTATTATATAACATGCCCAGAGTTACGAAGCTTGCCCGTCAGATGGCAGTAACTTGATGCTTTCTTTAGCACGAACGCGTATACTAATTCTATCATTATAAAATATCGTAAATAAAGCAAATGTGTTACAATCTTAATTTGCTATTACTAAAAGTAAGATTGTAACACATTTCACTTCATTTACTGGTCCGCAATCAGTCCAGGCAAGAATATCGGACCGCCTAGGGTTGGGCCAGACCGGACTGGACCACATCTCTCCTGGACCGGACCACCACTGGCGGTTGGTCCGGTCCGCGTCCCTAATCTTTTGTGTTATAAATAAGAGGTGTTTTATGCTACAAGTACGGTTTCGTTTATGGCGATAAAAATATATACACCACGTGACAGATATATTCTCTCGCTGCATAAATGCGAAATATTCGATAGTGATTACAAGTGATGTTCGTAATTAAAGATTATGACAAGAAACATGATCAGAAATATATTTCTGCCCCAATTAGTCACAAATGATAACGATTTTTATCATATGACTATGACATTTTTACCCTAAATATCACTACTGTTTGACGATGTTTTCCAAACTGTTGTATCACACCGGGTGAGATTTTTCCGGATCAAAAGTCCATATCAGACTCTTACGTAAATCAAAAATCCATATCACACTCCCACGGAATTATCCGAGAGTTTCCGTGAATAGTTTTCGTAACTAGGGAAGTCGTTGTTGTTTCGTCTGCTATTTTGTAACCGGCTTTTCACCGCATATTAATTAAAATAGCAAAGTTGGGTGAATTTGACTACGAAACAATGTCATATGATAAACATATCATCATAATAGTGTGTTGATCCGTGTCGTCGCATCACGTCTCGTTGAGGTGGCCAGACAACTCGACGTGCTACTACGACACGGATCAACACACTGTTATGATAATATCTATTGATATCGAGATACTGTAAAAGTACGACAGCTTTTTTCCTATTTCATTTTCAACAAAAATATTATTTGAAATTACGCTCAATTCGATCCAGCGGCGATCATGGAAATAGTTGTGAAACCGGAAGCTGCAAAAGCAATGATGCTCGCAGATCGGTTTCGCAAACACACCTATCCGAATTCGTGTTAGACCGGTCCTCATACCGAAACCGAAAGGTATCAAGATGCATCATAAATGAACATAATATGGCTATTCGAAATTGGATGTGGGTATTTGGGATAGCGTAAAAAATCAGCAGCTGAAAAAGCTCGTTCCAAAGAGGGGTCACATGATATGGTTTTGTTGAAATTTTCGAAAAATAATATTTTTTCAGCTGCTGAATTTGGATATTACGCGTGCGGATACGGATTCGTTGGGTAAAGGGTTAATATTTTGGTTTTAGAATCATCTAAAAGGACGAAGGAATGTAGAGGTAGTCAACAAACAAAACTCAAGAAACCAACTCATCCAAGTAGATTTACCGCAGGGATCGTTCCTTGGTCCCTTTCTGTTTAATATTTATAAATCACACCATCCAAGTAGATTTACCGCACGGATCGTTCCTTGGTCCCTTTCTGTTTAATATTTATAAACCAAGTCATCCAAGTAGATTTACCGCGCGGTTCGTTCCTTGGTCCCTTCCTGTTTAATATTTATAAACCAGATTAATAATGACATCCAGTCAAATACTGGTCTATATACTGGTGATATTCCATGGTCTTTGATAGAGGAAAACTCTTATATGGCAAGTTGAAGTACGTAGAGAGTGGATTGTAATTATATCACCCGCGGAGTGGAGTTATCACCCAAGCTATAACTTTCAAATTCGGTACATATCGACAAAAAAACACAAGCAATGTTTCAGCCAATGGACCTCCGGGTTTAACCCGGAGGTCCATTGGCTGAAATTTTGCTTGTGCTGGTTACGCTTTGCAACAAATTTGCAATTATTGCTTGGGTGGAATCTCCACTCTGCGGGTGATTTAGTGATAATACGCTCACCGCGTACTGTAGATGATGAACTAATCTCTTACGGATATCGGAAATTGTCCAAAAAATGACAGGTAAATTTTAGTCCCGAAAAAAATAGCTGCCTTAAGTATTTCACGTAAAACTAATCCTAAACTTCCGTTATATTTACTGGATAAAGTTGGTCAACAACAAGAAGTCGCTCAACATAAATATTTGGAAATTATCTTTCAAAGGACGGTTTCTTGGGACATGCATAATGATGGTATAGTAAGATAAGTCCGGTGATAAATTGTTTTCTTAGGACATGCATAATGATGGTATAGTAAGATAAGTCCGGTGATAAATTGTTTTCTTAGGACATGCATAATGATGGTATAGTAAGATAAGTCCGGTGATAAATTGTTTTCTTAGGACATGCATAATGATGGTATAGTAAGATAAGTCCGGTGATAAATTGTTTTCTTAGGACATGCATAATGATGGTATAGTAAGATAAGTCCGGTGATAAATTGGGACATGCATAATGATGGTATAGTAAGATAAGTCCGGTGATAAATTGTTTCTTGGGACATGCATAATGATGGTATAGTAAGATAAGTCCGGTGATAAATTGGGACATGCATAATGATGGTATAGTAAGATAAGTCCGGTGATAAATTGTTTTCTTGGGACATGCATAATGATGGTATAGTAAGATAAGTCCGGTGATAAATTGGGACATGCATAATGATGGTATAGTAAGATAAGTCCGGTGATAAATTGGGACATGCATAATGATGGTATAGTAAGATAAGTCCGGTGATAAATTGTTTTCAGAGCTTAAAATATAAATTATCACAGTCATCTCTAATTACAGTGTAAAGCCACTATATCCTTCCTCTGTTTGATTATACTGATGTGATAACTAGACAGATGAGAAAGCCACTTTATACTTCTACTGTTTGATTATGTTGATGTGATAACTAGACAGATGAGAAAGCCACTTTATACTTCCTATGTTTGATTATGTTGATGTGATAACTCGGCAAATCAGAAAGTCACTTTACACTTCCTCTGTTTGATTATGTTGATGAGATAACTAGGCAGACGAGAAAGCCACTTTATACTTCCTTTGTTTGATTATGTTGATGTGATAACTAGACAGATTAGAAAGCCACTTTATACTTCCTCTGTTTGATTATGTTGATGTGATAACTAGACAGATGAGAAAGCATGCACCTTAGAGAATCTTTAATTGGACGCCCTTTGTGCAATTTGTGACGCACCCCGTGGTACCAATCTTGAGATTTTACAGTGAAACAGGACTTTTTTCTCTATGTATAATTTGTAGCGCACCCCATGGTACGTGTGTTGAACTTTACAATGAAAAGGGATTTTTCTCTCTGGAAACCAGACCAACACGACACAAACTAACATTCTGTTACAAAATGCTGAATGTACTTGCCCCTAAATTATTTATCTAGACGAATCCCTCGGACAAAGGTCTGCAGATTCTCTCAGAAATGACGAACACCTTTGTGCCATATTCTGTATAACAAATCATTTTTCAGATTGTCATTTTTGCCGCCTGTAATTTGTCTGTGGAAAGAGTACAAATCAACCAACAAGCTTTAAAGCGTATAATAAAACGCTATGATTGGGATGTCCCATGGGACATCCTCTCGGGTTGTAGAGCAGATGAAGTTCTTCACAAAAAATTGCGTACGGGGTGTAGTAATTTATACCCTCAGAACAGGCCCCCGCCCTATTGCAAACCTTTTGATCACACAGTAACCACGTGCTACTACAGAAACAAAGATGATGGCCTCCAGTATACAAAATGGAGGACGGAAGCAGGTGTCGCCATAACAACACGCGCTACACATGCGCACTAACGTCATGTATCACTATGGGGATGACGTCACAAGATGCCCGCTTACACGGGCTACCATGACAACCAAACGTGACGTATCTGGGTCACGCGACTATGACTTCACTTCCTTCTCTGGCTCTCGGTCCGGCCAACCGGGACCGTTTAGCACATCTCCTACTACTCATGATATTCGTTGATAAGTATTATTGCATAATTTAAATGAACGAGGTTGGAAAAGTTCGTTGATTATTATAGTTATATAACAATATAGTTATATTCTTCAAAAATAATAATAATGCGCAAAAATTGTTTCGTGTACACGACTACTCAATACGTATAATGGCCATCTTCAAACAAGGGATATACGAAAAGAAAGTTTAATTTTGCTAAATGAAAATTGTGGTTGCGCCCAATGGTCAAAGGTTTTTTAACTTAGCGGTTTCAGAAAAAAATATGAGCGCCCGAGTGACCAATACTTATTCCGATAAACATTTCTGATAGATATGGTCAAGAGGAGGGGGGTATCGCACAGACGCTATGAATAAAAGTGTTAAAAGGTCACTAAATAGTCGTAAGTTACCCGGAACTGAAGCAACATCTGTATGACTGGACAAATTAGGTTAGGCACATCGGAACACCCCCGTAAATGGTATAAAAACACTGCAGTATAACATTTAGTGGCAATATGTACGTAACCAAAATTTGAAAACTGGATTGTCTTATATATTTATTTATTTATTCATTTATTCATGTTTAAGGTCACTCTCAGCTATCTCATGGGAGCAAAATAGCGATACATTCAGTCATTCATACATGTGCTGTTCATAGACAGAACGACACACGCGTGTGAATGAGTTAATCGATATGACACGAGTGCCAGCACTGAAGGATAGAACGAGAGTACACGGGCCTCGAGTTTTATCCTTCCGCGATGACACAAGTGCCTTATCGATTAACCCATTCACACGCAGGTGTCGTTCTGTGTTTATTACACGCCTTCACGTCTATTAAAAAAATTTTAGAAGGACACTCAGCAATTCATTTGACCACTGTCATCAAAAACAACACATTTTGTCGCCAACCAAATTTGCAAGAGGAACTCGTGTTACTATTTCTTCTCCAGAGTTCCAATGTGTTCTATATGTATATTGACACATAGAACACATTAGAACTCGGCACGATTTTCAGCGGCAGTGTTGGGGAAGGCACTAATTAGTTTTTTGAACTTTTGACTAAAAAACATGGCGATCGATAAGTACACCTGTTGTTGCACTTGAACAATAACAAATTAAGGGACTAATTACTCTTAATTAACTGGGTTTTGCGGTTGGCGAGTCTTCATCAAAGGGGGCATATAATTAGATACATAATTCATGCCGTCGCGAGTTACTTGCCGGGACAGTATGATGTAGGCATCTAATTGAATGCTGCCTTTTATAACGTTGATAACTTATAGTCCTTTACCGAAGAAAAAAACAATGTTTCATCACCACTCTCTGACAATTAACACTGAAGGTTTGTCCCAACACTCTCTTTAACACCTTATTTACAGAACTCTGGCTTTGAGTATGTTTCACGAAAAGGGTTATTATTTTCTCTTTTATAGCCAGTCAGTTGCTCTTGTTCCAATAAGGATAATAAGGTATGTTTTTAGGCAAAAGATTTAACTTTTTAGTTATTGCAAACATTCTTTGGCAGGGCGCAAGGTAAAAAAAATAATAATAAATACGTGTTGATTTAAAAACCTCCATGAATAAATTCTATTCATTAAAAGTTGAGTGGGAGGTCCAAAATAGATGTCTTGTTACGTAATGGGGCACGGCCTCCAACTTCCCTGGCTACCCCAACCCTTGTTTCCGCCTCCACTGTTTTCACCTGTTGCACATTTATTTATTTTTTTATTGGTGTTTAAGGTCACACATTTTTGCGCTATGTCTAATCATGACCGCCACAGATCTACGGGAGGAGGAAGCTGCAGTACCCAGAGAGAACCACCGAGCAACGGCGAGCAACTGTCAGCTCCCCAACGTACTAACTCCACACAAGCATGGTTAGCATTGGTTGAAGACAGGTGCACAATCGACGTATAGTACGCCTTAGTACATAACGCCACCGTGGCCTCACGTGGGCAATGGGGGTGAAGTGTCTTGCCCAAGCAAACAACACGGATGCTGCAGGTGGGATTCGAACCGAGAACCTCTCGGCTTGCATCCTGCCCCTCTACCAACTGAGCCACCGCGCCCCCTACTGTTGCACAACAGAGGGGATATTATCCAGCTGTAAATACAGGTTGTGCTTGTCAGACTTCATATTTGGTAGTGTGTGATATATGTAATGATAAAGCTCATCATTAGTGAAATTATAACCAAAGTGAAGGTAGCGTGCTGGCGTTAGATTACAGGATCTCAAAGCGAGACGTCCACGGTTCGATCCTAACCAGGGGAAACTGGGTTGTGTCCTTGTGCGAGGCACTTAATCACAGCTGTCCATTTGTGGGCATGGTGACGAAGTGTACCAAGGTGTACTGCACGGCGATGGTGCATTAACCCTCACCAACCGCTAACCCTGCTTGCGGGGAGTTAGTACGTTGGAGAATCTGACAGTTGCTCAAGGCTACCCAGTGGTTCTTTCCGGATCCTCCGGCTGCCTTCACTTCAGCCGCAAACTGCTCGACACGAGGTGAATTTGGCTATCTAAAGTGTCGTTAAACCCAAAATAGTAAATACATCCGCCGTGAATTAATCCACATGACATTGTTACTGACTGAAATAATGGCAAGATCGAACGCACTTCAGGTACGGTGCGAGCTCATTAACCCCTTCCGATACAATACAATTTAACAGTACAATGTGGGTGTGATGTCTGCAAACGGTTGGAGACGCATAATTTTAGCCCCTTTCGATACAGTACTTATTTAACAGTACAATTTGAGTGTCATGTCTGATAGCGGTCGAGGAAGCCTCATTTCATCCCCTTCTGATACAATACAATTTAACAGTACAATTTGGGTGTCATGTCTGATAGCGCTTGGGGACGCATTATTTTAGCCCCTTCCGATACAGTACTATTTAATAATACAATATGGGTGTCCTGTCTGGTTGCGGTTGAAGACGCATCATTTTAGCCCCTTCCGATACAGTACAATTTAACAGTACACTTTGTTGCCATGTCTGGTACCGGGTGAAAACGCATCAGTTTAGCCCCTTCCGATACAGTACAATTTATCAGTACAATTTGGGGGTCATATCTGGTAGTAGTTGAGGATGCCTCATTTTAGCCCCTTCCGTAACGGTACAAATTAACAGAACAATTTGTTGCCATGTCTGGTAGCGGTTGGGGATGCATTATTTTAGCCCCTTCAGTAACAGTGCAATTTAACAGTACATTTGGGTGTAATTTCTGAGAGCGATTAAGGACGCATCATTTTAGCATCGATACAATGAATTTTAACTGTACAAATTTGGGTGTGATGTCTGGTAGCAAATGAGGGCGCATCATTTTACAGTTAAACCTAGAAGTCCTGTCATGAAATGCGCACACATAACACGTCGATCTGCGCGTTAATACACGCGTTATGCCCATAGTAAGGCTGTCAAATATGGCCTGTGCACAACCAATGTTTCAGCCAATGGACCTCCGGCTCCGGTCCATTGGCAGAAACATTGCCTGTGTTTGCTATGAGTAACCAGGAGATCCTGCTGTGCTTTGGATGTCATTCGATATGGCAATTGCACGCAATTCCTACGCGGAATTAAGCCTAGATAAGCGCACGATTCGTGACAAGACTTCTAGTTTTAACTGTAGCCCTTCCCGATACAGTACAATTTAACGGTACAATTTCGGTGTCATGCCTGGGAGCGGTTTCGGGCGCAAATTCATCAAGAGTAGTAGTAGTATCTCTACTACTGTGACATGTGTAACCTTTTTTGAACATAGAACAATTTAATGGATATAAAAAGCGCCCGAGCTATTGCGTCTATATATCACAAATGGCAAGTATGTTTTTTCAGGGTTGACCTCATATACACTTTAGCATGCTCACTCTCGTACTCTCTTATTCGCTCACACACCCGATCGACAGACAAAGCCACCCAGAAAAACACTATACCCACACGTGAGTTATGCACGACCTCCCTCTTACAACACACTAAGTCTCATACGCACATTTGCATGCTCACACATTTATTCATGTTGTCAGCACAAGAAAAGGGGTTTTTTACTGTAAAATTAAATTCTTCAGGAAACTGTTGTTTGGAATGTTTGGTATTTGAATTTAGAAGTCACCCCAGCTCAAGTAGGGTGCAGTAGGAATCCAAATAGCCCAACATACATCTGGTGTGAGCCTTATGTCATGCTATGGGTACGTATACCTTTGGTGTGAGCCATATGGCATGCTATAGGTACGTATACCTCTGGTGTGAGCCTTATGGCATGTTATCGGTACGTATACCTTTGGTGTGAGCCTTATGGCCTGTTATCGGTACGTATACCTTTGGTGTGAGCCTTATGGCATGATGTCGCTACGTTTACCTTTGGTGTGAGCCTTATGGCATGCTATCGGTACGTATACCTCTGGTGTGAGCCTTATGGCATGCTATGTATACCTTTGGTGTGAGCCTTATATCGGTACGTATACACTTAGTGTGAGCCTTATGGCATGCTATCGGTACGTATACCTTTGGTGTGAGCCTAATGGCATGCTATCGGTACGTATACCTTTGGTGTGAGCCTTATGGCATGTTATCGGTGCGTATACCTTCGGTGTGAGCCTTATGGCATGCTATCGGTACGTATACCTCTGGTGTGAGCCTTATGGCGTGCTATCGGTACGTATACCTTTGGTGTGAGCCTTATGGCATGTTATCGGTACGTATACCTTTGGTGTGAGTCTTATGGCATGCTATCGGTACGTATACCTTCGGTGTGAGTCTTATGGCATGCTATCGGTACGTATACCCTCGGTGTGAGCCTTATGGCATGCTATCGGTACGTATACATTTGGTGTGAGCCTTATGGCATGCTATCGGTACGTATACCTTTGGTGTGAGCCTTATGGCATGCTATCGGTACGTATACCCTCGGTGTGAGCCTTATGGCATGCTATCGGTACGTATACCTTTGGCGTGTGCCTTATGGCATGCTATCGGTACATATACCATTGATGTGAGCCTTATGGCATGCTATCGGTACGTATACCACTGGTGTGAGCATTATGGCATGCTGCAATGGCATTCCTTCACAAATGAAAGGAACATTTTTGGTGCCAGAATTTTAGCCAACGAGACGTTTGTGGTGCCACATCAAACTTTTCAGTGGAATTGGCTAAAATGGCACCCGACAGCGTGAACTGTGAGCTCTATCCCAATGGGACGTTTCTGAGCATGCTCAGCGTGCTTTATGCACTATTTGAGATCCATGAGACTCACTTTACTGCGGCAAGAACGTTTTGAATATGTTTATTCGGATGGTTTCTTTAAAAAAACTTCAACGTGCAAACAATCTATATCTTTTGTAGAGGTAATCTCAAATATTGCTGATTGTGTCGTTGCGTTCAGTAAACAAAGGCGACAACAGTGGAATGTTTCATAATATGCCTTTACTGATTAGTGCAAAATATAAAACAGTGATTTTTCATGTTAATTATTTTTCATTATTTCCTTCTGTAAACTTTAATACTAGCGTTTTTGAAAAATATTTAGAGAGGTATTGGATTGTTGTGTCCATGACTTTATGCACTCCGAATGGGTTACACTCTAATTCTCTTGAAGCCGTTCTGTAAAGTCTAGCAACACAGGGAAACATCTTGCTTAACAACGGTCATGACATAGCCTTGTAATGTATAGAGAGTAATCGCTTGACTGGACTGTTACGTGAAATAATTCATAAGAGCTGAGGGGCGTTGTACAAACACGAGGGTGCGAATGCTCAAGAGTGTTTTACAATATAGTCTCTCGCCTTGAATGAATTATTTCACGTAACCAGTCCAGTCAAGCGATTACTCTGTTTATTACCTTTCATTGTTAACGATAATTATATTATTTAACCCTTTACCTAACGTAACGCTCAAAAACGGCCAGCGCTATTCTCAAAACACGCCAATTAATTTTCATTATTTTTAATTTTTCGTCTCTAAAACATAGGTTATGATCCCTCATTGGAACGAGCTCGACGAGCTCGATCCAATGAGGGGTCATAACCTATGTTTTTGAGACAACAAATTAAAATAATAGTTATTTAAGAATTTTTTTACAAGTGTAGTCTGCTTTTCATGTTAGGTAAAGGGTTAAAAAAAGCAAAAAACCAATGAAATCCTCATTACACCCACGGCAAAGCGTCTTCGCTTGCGCGCACGGATACATGACACAACTGTTGATTGCATAATTCACTTGTGATGTTATCGTTTATAATCAAACCCGGAAATCCCAGTATATCACACTTTGAAAAGTAATAATGTTGTTTATTCCAGCTTGACCCGACATTTTCTGGACCCTTCCTGGAGATCTATTCATTAGATTGATACGCAATTTACTGAATGACACGTCGCTGAAAATATACAACTGGATCTTAATTAAGCACCCCCTGTTTTTTTCGCTGAGGTGTTAATAGAAACTGTCATTACTTTCATGCTATCTTTCAGATGGCTGAAAGAGATTTTTCGCGGAACGAATGGTCTATTGACCAATGAAAGACAACACATTGATGAAAATATGTGGTATTGTAATGGCGCTAATTACACATATCTGTCACTAATGTTTTTTGATGGAAAAATGTTCTCTCGACAGGTATGGTTCTGGAACGGTCCATGATGAAATAATGCCGGTAATTACACACAAAAAAATGTAACTTGTGATCTCCTGAACACAATAGCAGTGCCTGACGTCAGCAGCGAGCGTACCCACCACGGGCCCGGATGACAGCCTGAACTCTCCTCCTAATGCTATCAGTGAGCCTTCTGATACGGTCCAGGGACAACTGCTGTCACTCCTCGTGCAATGCAGCTTCCAGATCAAACAATGTATGTTCAGGTGGATCCCTTGTTTGCACACGACGATGTGCTCTAAGGGATTCAAATTGGGACTCATTGCAGGCCAATGTAGACTAGTAACAGCGTTGTTCTGAAGGAATGCTCTCACAGCATAGGAACGACGTGTCATTGCATTCTCGTCCATGAATACAGGGCGAGTAGCTAATGAGTGGTTGTCAAAATGAGGCACGACAGCCAGATTGAGAATGTCCCGGATGAACCAATGACCATTGAAATTCACACGTACAGCCATCATATCAAGTTTACAACCATGAGAGGCATCCCCAGATCATCACTGATCCTCCACCATAAGGAACAGTAGGTCTGATGTTCCTGGGCACGTGAGCAGTATTTATGTGCCTCCACACTCTCATGCGACCATCTATGACGTTAAGCAGGAACCTACGCTCGTTTGACCAATCCTGGGATTCCAATGTTGTCGTGCCATACACCACTCCATATGTCGTCTTTGATACTGATCAGATAAAGCAGGACGCTTGATGACCCTTCTGGATCTCATACCTAGCGCGTTGAGACAGTTTCGGGCAGTTCTGTTGCACAAACGCCTGTTGGGGGGGGGGCGTTTCAAAACCCCACTTGAAGCAAGGGATTCAAACCTAACGAGGCCTGTCAGACTCCCATCTTCTCGAGGAGAGGTCTTTTGAGGTTGCCCAGGCCTTGTCTCGGTCCTTAACATCGTTGGTTTGTTGATGTTTTCGGACAAGTCTGCTGATGACAGAATGACTACAGCCAAGTTGCCTTCCAATAGCTTTGAATGACACGCCTGTTGTATACATGCCAACGATTTGCCATCTTAGTGTTGTCAGGATAGCCAGAGTTAATGAATAAACACCCACTGAAGACCTTCAACTTTATTACACAATCGATCAAGTCAGGCATCAACACTCCACCACAGAATGAAATTATTATAAACACAGTTCTCGTTGCAGTCGAACACTGTAAGCACAAAGCTTTATCTGCACTAAGCTCTCCCTTAGACGCTAAGTCATTCATATACCCTAAGCACCAATTCTCGCACAAAAGGTTCCACTGAGCACTAATTCTCGCACAAAAGTTTGCACTAAGCATTAATTCTCGCACAAAAGGTTGCACTAAGCATTGCACTAAGCTTATCACTAAGAGTCGTTCCCCGACTTTTCATCTTGTAAGTGTGAGTCGGATAATGTTTTGTTATTAAATTTATTTTACAAAAATGGCCACCCAAGATGTCAGACATATCAGTGTCCAATAAGTACAGATCCACTCACCCAAGATGTCAGGCATATCAATGTCCACTAAGTACAGAAATCCACTCACCCAAGATGCCTGGCATATCAGTGTCCACTGAGTACAGAAATCCACTCACCCAAGATGTCAGGCATATCAGTGTCCACTAAGTACAGATCTACTCACCCAAGATGTCAGGCATATCAGTGTCCAATAATTACAGAAATCCACTCACCCAAGATGTCAGGCATATCAATGTCCACTAAGTACAGAAATCCACTCACCCAAGATGCCTGGCATATCAATGTCCACTGAGTACAGAAATCCACTCACCCAAGATGTCAGGCATATTAGTGTCCACTAAGTACAGATCTACTCACCCAAGATGTCAGGCATATCAATGTCCACTAAGTACAGAAATCCACTCACCCAAGATGCCAGGCATATCAATGTCCACCAAGTACAGAAATCCACTCACCCAAGATGTCAGGCATATCAGTGTCCACTAAGTACAGAAATCCACTCACCCAAGATGTCAGGCATATCAGTATCCACTAAGTACAGAAATCCACTCACCCAAGATGTCAGGCATATCAGTGTCCACTGAGTACAGAAATCCACTCACCCAAGATGTCAGGCATATTAGTGTCCACTAAGTACAGAAATCCACTCACCCAAGATGTCAGGCATATCAGTGTCCACTGAGTACAGAAATCCACTCACCCAAGATGTCAGGCATATTAGTGTCCACTAAGTACAGAAATCCACTCACCCAAGATGTCAGGCATATCAGTGTCCACTGAGTACAGAAATCCACTCACCCAAGATGTCAGGCATGTTAGTGTCCACTAAGTACAGAAAATCATGCAACATGATTGATTACACACTTGACTTCACACACAGTTCCTTTCTCTCTGTTAAAGCTATTGTTCTCTCACAATAAAAATCACTGACCACTGATCCAAATAAAACAGCAGAGTATCTGATTGAATTACTCTATTGGGCTATTAACCCTAACACCAAACCAGTGCATGTATCATTTTACATAGCCTATATATTTATTGATGATAAAGGTCACGTTAAGAGAAACAGAATGTGACATATCCCCCAACATAACCAAACAAAAAAAAACAATTTTCTTTTTTAATTACGACTCAGGTAATCAGCTCCAATATTGTCGGTCCCTTTTATGGAATATACAGCAAACCGGTAGGGTTGTAAGTCCAATACCCATCTCATAATTTTGCAGTAAGCATCTTACCTGGCATTGCTGTTCAGCTGTAGGATTTGAGCCAATTTTTACATCAATTAAGCCTCACCTTCAGAGTATGGAGATGAAATCACATATTCTTTATTGCTTTCAACAGGTACCCTATCATCATTATCATTTACAAGATTATCATTTTATATTATACCTACTGCCACAAATTCAAGTAATCCCTCATTTAATACCGTATATCCACCTACTGGGTCACTTACCTGTATCTTCTCACTTCTTGTAACATACTTTTTTTTAGTAAATTTGCATGGTATGCCTTATTCTTACCATTTACGTTTACACGGTAATCACATTTTCCCAATATTTCCACCACTTCAAATGGTCCCTGCCACTGCATTAACAATTTATTTCCATCGGTAGGAAGAAGAATTAACACATTATCACCCACTGTAAATTTCCTGTCTTTACTTTTACAATCATAATACCTACGATACTGTTTGCTCTGACATTCAAGTTCTTTCCTAGCACAATCTAATGATTCCTCTAAACGATGTCGCAAGTTTAACAGGTATTCATAGGTATTATGGACTTCCAGTTCACTTATTTCTTTGGTCCAAATTTCCTTCAAAATACTCGTGGGCCCCTTACTGTTCTGCCATATAATATTTCAAAAGGACTAAATCGTAAACTAGCTTGCGGTGCCTCTCTGTAAGCAAATAATAAGGCTGGAATGTAACACTCCCAATCTCTTGGACGTTCTGAACAGACCTTTCTGGGCATTCGTTTTAGAGTACCATTGCATTTCTCTACTAAACCATTACAGATCGGATGGTAGGGCGCAGTTGTCAACATTTTGATTGAAAGCAGCCTACTTACCCCTGCCATGACCCTGGATGTAAACTGAAAACCTAAATCTGTTAATATTTCAGACTGAAATCCCAGCCGCTTAAAAATATTGAACATGGCTTCAGCCACACGTTCGGCTTCTCTTCCAGGCAAAGGCACTGCTTCTGGATAACGTGTTGCAAAATCGACCATAGTCAGTACGTACCGATTCTTTGAGTCAGTTACAGGTTTAATTGGCCGAACTAAATCAATGGCAACTCTTTCAAATGGCGTTTGAATAATTGGCATTTGCCCTAAGGGAACCCTCTTTACCTTCCCCTTGGGAAATGTTCTTTGGCAGTGATCACATGATAAACAATACAGTTTGACGTCAGTATTCAAACCTGGCCAAACAAATTGAGTACGAATTTTATCTTGAGTCTTTTTAATTCCCAAATGGCCTCCAAAAATGCCTTCATGAGCCAGATTTAGCATTGTATCACGAAAAGACTTCGGCACAACCAATTGGCTTTTTGTATCTCCATGCTCAAAATTTTTGTTCTTATAGAATCAGAACAGAAAGCCCTTTTTAATACCATACCATTTATCAATATCTTTCTTACCCTTATTCACTACAGATTTGCTCATCAAATCCCATGATGAGGTCAATGTTTTATCACTTTTCTGCTCATCTCTAAACTTTTCAGCTGGAATATTAAAAATTTCTGGAACATTTATTTTCGAGAATCCTTCTCTACCTTTTCTGATTTAGCTTCTGGTTTGCACTGCTTGAGCCTTAAACCGTCATTACAGTTTGATTCAAAATCCTTTACCTGAGATTGTTCTACAACTATTGACCCATTCTTAACTAAGTCTACCTTACCTGTTTTATCAACACCTGCCTTTTCTCTCAGTGGCTCATTGGGCTGTCTTACTTCCGCTATGTTGCCAATAATTAAATCATAAATAGGTTCACTAAAACACAAAGCATTTACCTCCCCAACAAAGAATGGTGTTTAAACATGCATTTTAGCTATTTCAGCATCTCATACTGTACCATCAATCCGTACACACCTCCGAAATCGACCTGTTAACTGATCAGGTTTTACCAAAGATTTCTTTACAATCACTCCACTACACCCTGTATATCTTAGCACTTCGATTGCATAACCATTTACCATACCATTGCCCGTGGGCATAAGTTTTGTTCTACACCTATCTCTACACAAGGCACTAACCACCGGTAACACATGGCCGCATTGAAGTTTGACTTTCCCTTCACTAGCGCAGCACGTAGGGTCCCAACTTTCACTTAAAAAGCAAGCATTTACACTTCCAGTTTCATTTTCTGATAACGTACAACATTTGCCTTTTTCACTACTTCTACCATCATCATAACTCCTTAATCCAGCAGTTGGTTTGTAATCGTTTACGTCTCTCAAAACAGTCTTTAATCTGATGGCCAGACTTATGACAAAAATAACATTTTTTAGCATCTTTGCCATATTGCTGGTTACTCAATTTTCTTCCTCGGTCATATTGGGTTTTACCTTTCATGTCAGACTTATCTGAATAGCCAGTCTTCTCAGTATTAATGAAATGCTTTCCATAGCCCCCAAAATTCCCGCCATGTGCCTCTAGATACTGTTCACCGAATTCTGCTAAATCTGAAACTTTGCCCGGATTACGCTCTTTCAGGAACAAAGCCAGCGGTTTAGAGCATGCATTAATGAACTGTTCTTTTAACAACAAATTCTTCAGTCCTTCAAATGTCTTATCTGTTTGTGTGAGATCTACCGATCTGGCTATATAATGTTCTAATCTTACAGCAAATTGTGGGCCTGTTTCATCCTTCTCTGCATTAGACATTCTGATTTTTTTTTAAAACCTTCAGGGGTAAGCTGAAATCTTTTCAGGAGAGCAGTTTTATTTTCTCATAATTATTTGCATCTGCAGTTGACAATCTTGAATGCACATCTAGGGCAGCCCCTTTTAATAATGCACTTAGGTTGATCCCCCCCAATTACTCTGTGGCCATTTGGAGTTTTTTGCATACACCTCAAAATAATGAAGATAGGCATCCATATCATCCCTATTTTCATCGAAGGGAGGTAATTTAGGCATTTTTGCGTTAGACTTTTCTAAAGATTCTTTATTCGAACTCTCAATACTGTTAACTCTCTCCAGCTCGATTTGTTTTTCGAGTGAAGTTTCGCCGCTTTTAACTTTTTCAAGCTCTATTTGTTTTTCAAGTATTTCAATTTTGGATTTCGTTTCCAACTCCTGTAATTTTACTTTCATTTCTCTTTCACGAAATCTTTCCTCTCTGTCCAATTTATCTTTCTCCCTCAGCATCTCGCGTTCAAACTGTTCTTGCTCATTCGACAACCTTTCCTTTTCTCGCTTCTCACACTTCATTTCACACTTTTGTTCTTTTTTTTAATAAATAGAGGATATGGAAAGAGTGTTTTTCTCATATAATATTTATGAAACGAGTCTAAGAATGTTCCGTTTTGGCGAGCCTCTGGCGAGCCCAAACGGAAAATTCGGACGAGTTTCATAAATATTATGCGAGAAACACACTCATTTCATATTCTTGTTATCATATGACACACACACGCGCAAAGTAGCCACTTAGTATGACTTTTTAACCCATCACCTAACTTGAGTTGCAGACAGCACTTGGAAAAAACATCCTCGTATAACTAGAAATTTTCATTTTTTGCTTCCAAAACATAGGTTATGGCCCCTCATTGGAACGAGCTCGTCGAGCTCGTTCCAATGAGGGGTCATAACCTATGTTTTGGAAGCAAAAAGTGAAAATATAAAAAAAATGAATGGCGTTTTTTCTTGTAGGTAAAAGATTAGTACAAGATAACCCACCATAAACAGGACAGATGACGTAAATTCTCCCTACTGAAATTATGTAAATTTGACCCAGTTGTATTTTGTTTAGCCAATCAAATTGTCCAGTTTTGAAATTGACCAATGAAAGCTCCCAACTCTGATTATGCAAATTATGAAAATGTGGCCCAGTTGTATTTTGTTCAGCCAATCAAATTGTCTAGTTTTGAAATTGACCAAAGAAATCGACGGAAGGCTTTATTTATCACTGATTAATATGAATACAAAATATCAAATGTTTTAAAGTGAAAAAAACGGACGAGTCATATGATAAAATCGTGTAACTCATTCTCAACCAAACCCAACTCCTTTCCCAAGTTCAATATCCCATTCAAACCCATTGTCAATCGAGAACACGAACACACGGAGTCTTCGCAATTTTATCAAATAGAAAACCGTCACTGGAACTTTGCTGAGCATTAAAATTGAGCAGTGTTAATTTGTTTTTTTGAGTTTTTTTGTTCGTTATCTTTTGTAACAAAAGAACGATTCCCAGGAGTCATCCATCACTGCACTAGTGTACCGCCGCCATAGATCGAGACTGTTAATGATTGATGATTTGAATAGTTCTATACTTCACAGCATCTGATCCTCCCAGTTAGAGCAAGAAATACAGTCTATAAACTTCTCTGGGCTTAGTGCAAGTGCCATATCACACACATTTTTTTCGTATCCCCTTTCTGACGCCATTTGTCAGGATGGCCAGAGTTAATGAATAAACACCCACTGAAGACCTTCAACTTTATTACACAATCGATCAAATCAGACATCAACACTCCACCACAGAATGAAATTATTATAAACACAGGTCTCGTTGCAGTCGAACACTGTAAGCACAAAGCTTTTTCTGCACTAAACTCTCCCTTAGACACTAAGTCATTCATATGCCCTAAGCACCAATTCTCGCACAAAGGTTTGCACTAAGCATTAATTCCCGCACAAAAGATTGCACTAAGCATTGCACTAAGCTTATCACTAAAAGTCGTTCCCCGACTTTGCATCTTGTAAGTGTGAGTCGGATAATGTTTTGATATTAAATTTATTTTACAAAAATGGCCACCCAAGATGTCAGGTATATCAGTGTCCACTAAGTACAGATCCACTCACCCAAGATGTCAGGTATATCAGTGTCCACTAAGTACAGAAATCCACTCACCCAAGATGTCAGGTATATCAGTGTCCACTAAGTACAGAAATCCACTCAGCCAAGATGTCAGGCATATCAGTGTCCACTAAGTACAGAAATCCACTCACCCAAGATGTCAGGTATATCAGTGTCCACTAAGTACAGAAACCACTCACCCAAGATGTCAGGCATATCAGTGTCCACTAAGTACAGAAATCCACTCACCCAAGATGTCAGGTATATCAGTGTCCACTAAGTACAGAAATCCACTCACCCAAGATATCAGGTATATCAGTGTCCACTAAGTACAGAAATCCACTCACCCAAGATGTCAGGCATATCAGTGTCCACTAAGTACAGAAATCCACTCACCCAAGATGTCAGGTATATCAGTGTCCTCTAAGTACAGAAATCCACTCACCCAAGATGTCAGGTATATCAGTGTCCACTAAGTACAGAAATCCACTCACCCGAGATGTCAGGCATATCAGTGCCCACTGAGTACAGAAATCCACTCACCCAAGATGTCAGGTATATCAGTGTCCACTAAGTACAGAAATCCACTCACCCAAGATGTCAGGCATATCAGTGTCCATTAAGTACAAAATCCACTCACCCAAGATGTCAGGCATATCAGTGTCCATTAAGTACAGAAATCCACTCACCCAAGATGTCAGGTATATCAGTGTCCACTAAGTACAGAAATCCACTCACCCGAGATGTCAGGCATATCAGTGTCCACTGAGTACAGAAATCCACTCACCCAAGATGTCAGGTATATCAGTGTCCACTAAGTGCAGAAATCCACTCACCCAAGATGTCAGGTATATCAGTGTCCACTAAGTACATAAATCCACTCACCCAAGATGTCAGGTATATCAGTGTCCACTAAGTACAGAAATCCACTCACCCAAGATGTCAGGCATATCAGTGTCCACTGAGTACAGAAATCCACTCACCCAAGATGTCAGGTATATCAGTGTCCACTAAGTACAGAAATCCACTCACCCAAGATGTCAGGCATATCAGTGTCCACTGAGTACAGAAATCCACTCACCCAAGATGTCAGGTATATCAGTGTCCACTAAGTACAGAAATCCACTCACCCAAGATGTCAGGCATATCAGTGTCCACTGAGTACAGAAATCCACTCACCCAAGATGTCAGGTATATCAGTGTCCACTAAGTACAGAAATCCACTCACCCAAGATGTCCGGCATATCAGTGTCCACTAAGTACAGAAATCCACTCACCCAAGATGTCCGGCATATCAGTGTCCACTAAGTACAGAAATCCACTCACCCAAGATGTCAGGCATATCAGTGTCCACTAAGTACAGAAAATCATGCAACATGATTGATTACACACTTGACATCACACACAGTTCCTTTCTCTCTGTTAAAGCTATTGTTCTCTCACAATAAAAATCACTGGCCACTGATGCAAACAAAACAGCAGAGTATCTGACTGAATTACTCTATTGGGCTATTAACCCTAACACCAAACCAATACATGTATTATTTTACATAGCCTATATATTTATTGATGATAAAGGTCACATTAAGAGAAACAGAATGTGACAAGTATCTCTGACCGTCTCAGCCTATATATTTATTGATGATAAAGGTCACATTATGAGAAACAGAATGTCACAAGTATCTCTGACCGTCTCAGTCTATATATTTATTGATGATAAAGGTCACATTATGAGAAACAGAATGTCACAAGTATCTCTGACCGTCTCAGCCTATATATTTATTGATGATAAAGGTCACATTATGAGAAACAGAATGTCACAAGTATCTCTAACAGTCTCAGCCTATATATTTATTGATGATAAAGGTCACATTATGAGAAACAGAATGTCACAAGTATCTCTGACCGTCTCAGCCTATATATTTATTGATGATAAAGGTCACATTATGAGAAACAGAATGTCACAAGTATCTCTGACCGTCTCAGCCTATATATTTATTGATGATAAAGGTCACATTATGAGAAACAGAATGTCACAAGTATCTCTGACCGTCTCAGCCTATATATTTATTGATGATAAAGGTCACATTATGAGAAACAGAATGTCACAAGTATCTCTGACCGTCTCAGCCTATATATTTATTGATGATAAAGGTCACATTATGAGAAACAGAATGTCACAGGTATCTCTGACCGTCCCAGCCTATACATTTATTGATGATAAAGGTCACATTATGAGAAACAGAATGTCACAAGTATCTCTGACCGTCTCAGCCTATATATTTATTGATGATAAAGGTCACATTATGAGAAACAGAATGTCACAAGTATCTCTGACAGTCTCCTTCTTGCTATGTCAACATTTATTGATAAAAGAGTTGACAAATTTTGTTGTTTTATGCCCAGATATTGCATGTGGATGAAAGTGTTTTGTGAGAGTCGTGGGAATCATGCTTCACGTGAACGAGGGTATGTGTTTGGGGTACGCTATCAAACAGAAACTTTTACTATTTTAAATGTACTGCAACACACAGCAATCATTAAAACATAATAATCAGTAAGAGCAACTTTAATGTCATGAAATATTTCAGGAGGTGCTTAATTACGTCCTAGGAATATTGCACCCGCATTCCTTATAGTAGACAGGACATTTTAACGATCAAACAAAGTGGATTGCAAACTTCACAAAATACAAAACGAAAAACTCATGTAACATTACTATGTAATAAATTCACATTTTTTGGTCGAAGAAGGTGTGGATAAGACCAAGGGTGTGGCGAAGACGACCGATGGGGAAGAGGGGGAAGGTAAACCTGATTTGTTCCTAATGTAAAATGTTTTGAGAGTCCTTCGGAAAGGATTGCCATAATTATGACCACATTTCATTACAAGCAACCGAAAATAAGATTACCATCACACAATTAGCCGTAACACTCTAACTGCTCACTTCACTAATTGTCTTCCCTCTGCGTAGATTTTCTGTTAAAATCCGTAATATTTTGTTAGCCGAATTTTGTTAAATTCCCATACATGATCGATAAGCATGCTCTAATTATATCACAGAGCTCCGGCGGATATTTAACTTCAGGTGATGGAGCAGTGGAGAAATGTTCCTGTAGTTGGCACCAATTCCACAGAACAAAACACTGTATTTGTAATTTCCAACATGTCTAAAGTGGCGAGGGTACTTTTTAATATTACCTATCCGTGGCCAGCAATGGACCTTTTTTTAACTGGATCTATCCAGCTCTAACTTCTGATTAAAAGTAAGTAAAGGTTACGTCACGTGACAGAGAAGTGCTTAACTAATTGGGTAGACGCCATTATTAACATGACAGCACGTGGGGAGTTATCATACTTCTCTCATTACCACGTCAGTTTCTTTGATGGCTTCATGTACAGACTTAAAAAGCTATCCAACCGATTATGTGTGTTTAGATTCAAATCATTATAACCTGAGTTAAAAATAAAGTTGTTTAGCGAATCAACTTTTTATTGATGTGATTATTCGGAATATTGTTGTGTTCAGGATTCCTATTGTCGTTCGTTTCTTGTCTGACAGCTAAAATCGTTCAAATATCTTGTCCAAATCCGCCACTCCACTGTGAGTGAAAACTAGCTACTGAATTTTGATACCCCTGCCCACCTGGTGGGGTATATAGTATTCCGCGTGTCCTTCTACCAATTCGTCCGTTAGTTCGTCCGTCCCGAAGTTGTATCATACACTACTTTCTTACATCGTTCAAGACAGCCATCTGAAATTTTGCACAACTCAAAAGTACAATAACTCATTACCATGGTAGACGGTCAAACGATCGTGTGTGTTTTTGTTAAAGTTATTGCCCTTTATCAAAGAAAATGCCACGTGTTTTTTAATTAAGGGTACATTCATGATGTAATCAACTCCTCTCACAGTTGTTAATGTAGAGAGTTGAAACATTGGGTATGGTTATACATATCTTGAAGATATGCAATATCTTTAAAGTTTGCAGAAAAATGTGGTTTTTTTTATAAAATTATTGTCCTTTATCGACCTCGAAAATTTCCAGAGTTTTTATTTGAGGGTGCCCTATAAAGGGTACCTTCATGGTGTAATCAACTCCTTCCACGGTTTGTAATGTAAAGGTTTGGTAGCACACACAATGAAGATGTGCAACATCTATAAAGTTTGCCAAAAAAATATTTCTTCACAAAATTCTTGCCTGCTATCAAGTTTGCGGAACATTAATTTTTAACAAAATACAGTGTTGTTTAATTGAGGATACCTTCATGGTGTCATCAACTCCTTCAGTTTCTAATATGGATAGTTGAAACTTTAGGATTTGGTTACACAAGCATTGAAGATGTGCAGCATCTATGAAGTTTGCAGAAAAAATCTATATTTTTTCACAAAATTATTGTTCTTTATCGACTGAGAAAATATGCAGTGTTTTTTAATTAAGGGTACCGTACCTTCACGGTGTAATCAACGTCAGCAGTGCGTTCTCTGAGTCCCAATGTGTTCTATGTGCCTACTAGCAGCCTACTGGCACATATAAAAACATTGGAACTCAGGGGATGAATGGTTGAAGGGAAAGTGCACGAGTGCCGCTCAATACGACTTGGTACACACCGTGTTCACACGTGATAGATCGTCGACCGAGTTCCAATGTGTTCTATGTGCCAGTAGACACTCCAGTAGACACAGCAGTAAACAGTAGACACACCAGTAGTCACGCCAGTAGACACCACGCCAGGAGACACGCCAGTAGACAGTAGACACGCCACTAGACACGCCACGCCACTAGACACGCCAGTAGACACGCCAGTAGAGGCACGCCCGTAGACGCGCCAGTTGACACGCCAGTGGAGACACGCCAGTAGAGACATGCCAGTAGACACGCCAGCAGAGACACATCAGTAGACACCACGCCAGTAGGCACGCCAGTAGACACGCCACTAGACATGCCAGTAGACATCAGGCCAGTAGACACGCCAGTAGACACGCCAGAAGACACTACGCCAGTAGACATTTCATTCACACCAGTAGACAGTAGACACGCCAATAGACACGCCAGTAGAGACACGACAGTAGAGACACGTCAGTAGCCAAGCCAGTAAACACGCCAGTAGACACGCCAGCCGGTAGACACGCCAGTAGACACACCAGTAGGCAGTAGACACGCCAGTAGACAGTAGACACACCAGTAGACACGCCAGTAGACATTCCAGTAGACACGCCAGTAGACGCGCCAGTAGACACGCCAGTAGACACGCCAGTAGACAATAGACACGCCAGTAGACGCGTCAGTAGACACGCCAGTGGACACGCCAGTAGACAGTGGACATGCCAGTAGACACGCCACACGCCAGTAGACACGCCAGTAGACACGCTAGTGGACAGTAGACACGTCAGTGGACACGCCAGTAGATAGTAGACACGCCAATAGGTGTGTCAGTAGACTCATAGGAGCTTTGGAACTCAGTGGACGAGATGGTGAGTATAATTTGCTTAATAAATGTCCATTGTGTAGTGATTTATGTGAAAATACATGTTCTGCACTGCGATCACGGCTGTCGTCTCCTTATCGGTGAGGGCGCAATCTAGTCGCGATAATGGTGGGTTATAATTTAATAAATAAAATACTGCTAGGTAAAGGGCGAAAGACATGACGAAAAACAAACAAGTATATTAGAATCAACAGATAATATTCTACAGCGTTTGAGGTAGGAAAGCGGACTATTAATTCCGACCGGATCGTGACCTTGTCGCAAGCTGGTCGGAATGTTCCCTTTTGTAATCACAGTACTGTTCTTATGGAATTTGTCGTGACACTGAAAACCTTTCCGAGTGTTTGAAGTATCACACTATTGTAAATCAAAAAAAAAAATAAATAACTAAATGAACACTGTATATTTGTTTTTAAATTTGTTTGAACATCACTGGCATTTATAGAGAGAACCTAATTTCCCGATATGGGTTGTTTTGACATAGACAGACTTGAACAGTTTACATTCATATTTTTGTGACAATTGTAGAAAATTATTTGTATTGAAGTTCCCCATTTTCTGCAATTCACTTTACCTCTGGTTTTTCCGTGACTCGTCTTTGGGCGATTCAGATTGAGCTGAAAACATTCCACGGACATGGAACATTTCGAAATAACTAACATTATCTATTGACTAAAGTGAATTTTTTGATTTGATTGGTTGATAGTAACGTGGTATGAGATCACATTCATTGAAACCCACGATACGTCCGTACAGCCACTGACAAATTTCCCATACCCAGTGGAAGCCCGGTTCCGAAATCTACAAATTGTCCATACCCCGCAGAAGACGCGTCATTCCAGTTTTACAGTCTACATGTATTATATTTTAAATTTTTTATCTCCAAAACATAGCTCATGACCCCTTATTGGAATGAGCTTGTCGAGTACCCTCCAATGTGGGGTTCATAAGCTATGTTTTTGAGACAAAAAAGAAAAAAAGAAATTCAATATTTTTTTTATACTAGTCATAACGGCATATTTTCACAAAAACTCTTTTGCACAAAAATTCCACAGAAACCTGTATGGGTCAACAATGGAAGATAAAAGATCTCATGCTGTGTGTGTTCACACATGAAATAGATTGTACTTCTAAAACGGAAAGTCAATAGATAAATTCGTTACCCCGTGTCTGATCACGTGGTACGGGTTTTTACTTACCCGAAGCCAGCCGTATCCCATGAGGCCGGAGCCTCATGGGATACGGCTGGCTTCGGGTAAGTAAAAACCCGTACCACGTGATCAGACACGGGGTACCTAATAATATCCTACGGAAAATGAACATAGTGATTTAGAATGAAGTACAATAATATAATTTATTTATTAGTTATGATTTTCATTCCTGGAATTATACATTATATGCTGTGTTGAAATGGCTTAATATAAGGCCGATATGACGCCGATCTCGATTGATAGGAACCAACCGAGAGTTGCACCCCTTGATGCATTACGATGCGCAACCAATTGGTTTAATGGGAAATGTTTACATTTATTCCTGAAACGTCATCTTGATAATGGGCATTACTAAGGATGATGGGTTGGCGTTAAGCCGAATTTTGTATGATGAGGAATTATTGATGGCGATAAGTAATTAGGTGGATAAAGATGGAAAGTCATAAGCGGATATACATCGAAGTTGGACGAGAGGTAGTTTATACCATGATTACCTATTCTACTATATATGAAAAGCTTATGACATAAATTTTAGCTTTCCACACCAACCGTGTTGAACACGCCAGCCAACACGTCGATCTGAATGCGAACTTGTCTAAATTTATCGCATGCCGCCTCGCGAAGAGTGAAATGAAAGTGGCAATTATTTATTACGTTTTTAAATGAGTTTACCCTATAAAACACCAAACATTAACAAACATGCATTGTCTCATGTTAATAAAGCATTCATAACTCGAAATATTATGTTATTATGTTATTAAAATAAAAAAGACCCTGCTTCTTTTTCTATTTCGTTTCTGTGATAAATTTGGCAGCGCACGTAGCTCCCACCGATGCTCGTGTAAACAAAAACAAATTCGCACGTATGTACGGCTGCTGCTCAGTAAAATCGAGAAAAAATAATAGCGACTCGTAATAATCTGACGATCATGGTATAAATAAAATATACCCAAAGTAGCTTGATGCACCAAATGTTCACCACTCGTGATGAACATTTCGTACACCAAGCTACTATGGATATATTCTGTACTTAGCTTTCTGAACGTCGCAGCTTCCGCGTGGGAATCCGAGACGCTCGGATAGCTGAACTAGGAGGAGGAGAAGAGGAAACGTCAAACTTTATGAAAACAATGAGAGACAATCACACTCTCAGAAAACAGATCTGAGAATTTTGAAATTATTTTTTTGGGTTTGAGGGGAATGTAAACAGAAACTATATGAAGAAAATGACCAAATAAGACACTATGCAAAACGGCCATTAATTCAATTTTGAGATGCATTTTCAATTCCTTTCCGTTATACGTTATATACCATAAATAACATAAGCCAAAAGTTGCACAGTTTGTTTTTATTTTAAATATTTAATACACTCACTTTCAACGATCATTTAGTCACTTATTCTCATTGTTGTGAGGTGCAATCTCCACAAAATCACTATCAACAGATGTGTGCGTTATATGACCGGAGGCCTAAAAATTTGATATATTGTATATTGTACCAAATAGAAATACAGTCGAATCCAGCAGCTTGTTCTATTCACACTATGTTTGCTTGTACATTTGAAAATAAATATTGTTTAAACTAAATAGAAATAAAGTGTGAACGTTTTGAAAATATGTGGGGGCGCTACGGTAACCGATTCTAGTCAGATCACCTTGGCTGACCTTGGCTGTTAATGTGTCATTAAACCCTAATAAATAAATAAATAAATAAATTGGAAAATATGCTATTGAGGTTGATGTAAACTAAAGCTTCCATGTTGATGTGGGGAACAGATTTTGTCTCAAAAGTATGGTGGGTCATTTTAGTCATGTTTACTGAGAGAGTTTTCGCTAAGTCCAAGTTTCACTGCGCGGAAAACTACAGAATCCGAGGAGCACTCAAATATAATCCAAGGGGATTTGATTTATCAAACTCGGGTATGTCCATCGATTGAATGTCGATTGCCCCAGTTGCATACAAAGAAAAATGTTGCAAATATTGTAATATTTTAGTTAAGATCCACGGTACGATTCCCACCAATTGTAACTGCCTTGTGTCCTTTGGCAAGGCACTTAATCTCGATTGCCCACGTGGGGGGGGGGGGGGACGGTGGCGCTGTGTGCTAATGCGTACTGCACGTCGATGGTGCATTTGTCTTCAACCAATGCTAACCCTGCTGGTGTGGAGTTAGTACATTGGGGAGTCTGACAGTTAACCGCGGTTGCTCGGTGGTTCTCTCCGAGTACTCCGGCTTCCTCAATTCGTAAAACTGTCAGACACGACGTCTCATGAGTGCTAGAATGTCCTATGTCTCCCTATGGGAGTATATATTATTTCCCCTATGGGACATAGGACATTCTAGCACGCAGGCGACGACGAGGTGACCCTGACTGTCGAAAGTGTCGTTAATTCCCAATAAATAAATAAATATTTTAGCTCACCAGAGAAAATTCATATAAACATTACCTGCTACTTTTGTTTCTAATATGATCATAACTGAAGGGTTTGAATCATATCCAATCAAGTCGAGTATTGCCTGAAAGTAATTACTGGTGTTTCTCTACAACAGAGAGTCGATCATCCATGACACTGATAAGGCTTGCTATGAAACTGCATCAGTTTTCCCTGGGTATCTGGCACAAACACACTACATAGGACATCACGGACTCATGCGGATGAACATGCTTTTGGATATAACTTGCTTTTATCGGCATGATTAGGATAGTGGGTGTTTGTTTACACCAACTTCATTTGCATATTTATAGAAATTTTACCCATATTTCGTCATTTATTTATTTATTTATTTATTATGGTTTAACGACACTTTAACAGCAAAGGTCATATCGTGTCGGTGACAGTTTTACGGTTGGAGGAAGCCGGCGTACCCGGAGAGAACCACCCAGCAACGACGAGCAGCTACCAGCTCCCCAACATTGTAACACCGCACCGCAGCACAGGCAGGGTTAGATTAGTTGAAGACATGCGCACTATCGACGTGCAGTACGACTTAGTACACGGTGTCATCGTGCCCACATGTGGACAATCGGGGTTACCTGCTTTGCCCATGGACACAACGCGGGAGTCCGAATCGATCGCTCAGACGGGCACCCATCCAAGGACGAACCGGGCTCGACGTTGCTTAACTTCGGTGATCTGACGAGAACTGATTACCGCAACGCCACCACGCCCCCCCCCCCCCCTATTTCATCAAATGAGTGCACCAATGTGTCATCTGCAATGCTAAAGCATTGCAGATGACACCGTGTTGCACTCAATTGACGATTTCTTTCATGACACAATATATAAGAATTTCAGGTCTCATGCTCTCAGATCGTGCACTATAGAAAAAGACAGAATTGTCTGTAAAGTTTTTGCAAAGGCTTTATTTCAAGAGATTGAGATTAACTGCCTCGAACAAATTCTCTTTAACAGTGAGATTATAAAATATTTAAATTATAAAATAATTTTTTGAAAGGTACAGTATACCGTATTTATAATATAGAATGCAAATGCACTAAAAGTGTATCCTAAACATAAAAATAAATTACACACGAATCTTTTCACCACATTGTTTCTGCTAACATTCCCTTTAATACACGAAAAGAGTATTACTTGGTTAGCTGTATATCTGCCGAGATATCAGCGTCCGGTAACTTCACATCATTCCTCACCCTTCGGTTTCAGGCTAATCTGATCACAGGCGACTGGAAACTCATTATATATAGCCAAATGCTTCAAAATAGCCCTCATATATGCCATCCCCCTAATATATATAATAACAATAGAAAGGCTGGAAACTTCAAACGCTCAAAATTTCATACCACGAAATTAAGTTACTCTCGTATCAAAGTTTTAAATCGAAAGCGGGGACACACACGTGTGTCTTCTGATGCTGAGCTGACTATTCTTTCAGAATCCGGTGCCCTTTGTAAAATTAATTTGCATTAATAGCTTTTTCTAAGACGTTTTATTTGGATTTTCATGCTAAAATCTGTTTACAGCCACGCCATTGTTGGGAGTTCTCGGCAGTGAATATCAGTCAGGGATATCGAATATTAGCAACGTCTCTCTAAAATTCTCAATTGCATCATTAATGTAAAAAAAATATTATTTTAATATTAAACACAGTCTTTTGAAAAAATATACGATCGTTTATTTTTTTCACAAAGACTAAAAACCTGATGCCAGAGAAAGAGTACAAGTCAAACACTCGATATCCCTGACTGATATTCACTGCCGAGAACTCCCAACAATGGCGTGGCTGTAAACAGATATTAGCATGAAAATCCAAATAAAACGTCTTAGAAAAAGCTATTAACGCAAATTAATTTTACAAAGGGCACCGGATTCTGAACGAATAGTCTTTTCAGCATCCGAAGACACACGTATGTGTCCCCGTTTTCGATTCAAAACTTTGATGCGAGAGTAACTTAATTTCGTGGTATGAAATTTTGAGCGTTTGAAGTTTCCAGCCTTTCTATTGTTATTATATATATTAGGGGGGTGGCATATATGAGGGCTATTTTGAAGCATTTGGCTATATATAATGAGTTTCCAGGCGCCTGTGATCTGATGTTACGTCAGGCTGATATCTCGGTCAAAAAGTGACGAAGTCATTATAACGTCTTTTTACTAAACGAATTTCGCTGGTTTGTTTTGATGTTTGAGATTCTTTTCACCGTGACTTTTATGATGATTAATTGCACCATAAACAAATCACAAGTAAAAATGTATTGTTTTCCAGCGAACTATTCCTGTCAAATCTTATGCTGAATAAGCCAGTTGTGCTAATTTACTACCACACAGTGAACTTTCAAATCATAATGCGCATAAAAATAAAACAATATAATTATCAATGCCGGATCCATAATGACATGCATTTGACATACATTTTACGCAAATGAGTTGGTATGAGAGAATTGTTTATGATGCATGTGAAATAAAGAATTATATTGTTTGTTTGTTTGTTTGTTTATGAGGGTTTAACGACCCATTCAACAGTCAGGATCGCATCACGTAGAGTCGGACAGTTTTGAAGCCGGTGTGACAGGAATGATAGTCCGTAGGAAAATTAGTCCCTCTGGACTATTATTACGCGGAATTATAGTCCTAGGTCTAACATTCCTAGTAATAGTAGTCCGCCGGACTACTATTCCTAGGAATGTTAGACCTAGGACTATAATTCCGCGGAATAATAGTCCAGAGGGACTAACGTTCCTACGGACTAACATTCCTGTCACACCTGGTCACCAGGAGAGAACGAGCGAGCAGTGGTGAGCAGCAACTGTCAGACTCTCCAACTTACTGACCCGGCATAGAGTTAGCAGCGGTTGGAGGCAGCTGCATCATTGACATGCAGTTCTCCTTAATACACAGCGCCACCGTGACATTTTTGTTATCACCTGGTAAACGCATGCGTGATCATCACTGCTCAAGCGTGGAGTACGAGCAGTCTACGGCGAATGTCCTGTAAGAAATTGGCTTCTTTTTCTGTGCCCCAAAAAATTAAGTCTCAATAGCGAAGTAATTTGGAACACAGCTATATTTGAAGGCAGTATATTATTTGTGGTCGGGAAATATTTTCCACGTATTTTACATCCCATGAGCAATCCATTCTTCGATCCGATCAATGTCCGCTTGTGATTTACTTACACTGTACTCAAGTGGAGCGAATTTCCATAAACAAAATATTTCGAAATCAAGACCAAATCAACGAAAAAACGACCGAAACAATCATCCCAATATGTCTGTTCTCACCAAGCTCTCAAGACATCAGTCAAATTTCTGTGAAGAATACAACGCTGTAACAATCATCTCAACATGTCTGTTCTCACCAAGCTCGCAAGACATAATAATGTAAAGAATTAAACGCTGTTATAGCCTGGAATCTTTCTTGCCATTAACCGTCCATGTCTAGATTTATCCGCCTGGAATATTTTAGTTGGTTGGAAAAGCGAACTTATGTTCCGGACGATTGAATCAAAACAACACCATCTTTTTGAAATGAAAACAAGAAATGTTTCTCAATCGAGACATTATTTCATTGAATACACCATGACTTTTTTAATTCTATTGAACATTCCTGTTTTCCAAATAATTATGAATAAAGACCCATCACTGCTGTAGTTTTATGATTACGCCGCTTTCTTCCACAAAGTGTTAACCTTTTACCTAACATAAAAAGCAGACGACACTTGCAAACAAAATTCTTGAATAACTATTTTTTCATTTTTTGTTCCAAAACATAGGTTATAACCCCTCATTGGAACGAGCTCGATGAGCTCGTTCCAAAGAGGGGTCATAAGCTATGTGTGTGAGACAAAAAATAATGAAAAAATAATTAGCGATTTTTCTGAAAAGCGCTGGCCGGTTTTGGTCGTTACGTCGGGTACAGGGTTAATGTTGTAATGTTTTCAAGGAGAATTAAGCACTATTATATTGCTGGAATTTCTTTAACAGGAACATGAATGAATATCTCGTAAGTGAGTCAAATTTGAGTTGACAAAAACGAAAAATATAAAGTTCGTAACGTGCTTTGTAAATGAAATTTTCGTTATGACGAGCATTAATTGAAATAAAAACAGAGAACGGAGATTAAGGTCCCTTTCCACCCTTCGGATCGACTAAATAAATCAATACTTTGTAAATATACTATTAAAAAAGTAGGGGTTATTTGATAAATGTGAGTTATATGAAGAAATATATTTATATTTTTATCAAAACGACAGTTGAGACATTGCACTGTGACATCTGGTGAAAGATGTCAGCGATAGTTGTGCGTCTGACAAGCACACAATCCACGAACTAAGCTGAAGAACACATGGACGGTCAGTCAGAGAATTTACCACATTCAGTCCAAGACCTCGATAACTTGCAAATCCTCCTCGGTTCGCGAGACGGGCGCGGATCCGACGTGAAACACTCGTCACCAAATGTCCAATCTCAGCTTGTCTGATATTATTCAGTTCTTCCTGCAGTGCATCGGCGAGTTCTTGGACATTGGTAGGGGCTGTTGGCCTTGTCGTGGGCGCCTGCCAAGCAAATCCCAGACGTGGTCGATTGGTGAAAGGTCTGGACTTAGTGCTGGCCAAGGCAGTGTAGTGATGTTCTGCTCTTGGAGAAACTCTGTAGCGACACGGGCCCTGTGTGCTTTTGCACTGTCATCTTGGAAAATGACACCACATGAGCTGCTAACATGTTATCACGGTCGCACTGCCCTGTGACACGCCCTTGGATGACATGTAATGCTGTTCTGCTTGCCACGGTTTTGCCTCCCACACCATAACCGATTCCCCACCAAACCGATCGTGCTTCCTAACGGTTACGTCATGGTATCGTTCCTCTGCCGCCACACTGTTTCGCCTGTCGTGGAAGTCGAGAGTGAACCTCGAGTCATCGGAAAACATGACGCTGCTCCATCGACAATTGTGCCAGCGCAGTCGTGCCTCACATCAATTACGCCTTACTGTTATGTGACGTGACGTTCAGCCAACGTGTAATACTAGAGAGGTCGTCGAGCGTACAAATTCCAGCTGTGTAGTCGATTTCGGATAGTCTCACCACTGAATCGCAATTCTGTCGCTCGATAGAGCTGCTGTCCAATTTCTGAGGCACTTTGATGGCGGTTACGTAATGCTGTAGTTCGGATGAAACGATCCTCTTACCAGTTGTCACTCTTGGACTACCTGACCGACGCTGTCATCAACATTGACTGTCTGACGGTAGCGTGTATCACAAAGGCAAAATGTACATGTATTTTTGTTACAAATCGAATTGTCCTGAAAGCACTTTGTGATAATTCTCTCTCAAGTAGTTTTAGACATAAGGGTGAAATCAGCGACATTATATTAGCTTATTAGTTCTGTCCCGAAGAACAATAATTTTAGTTTACTCTGAAAGAGGATAATAACTTATAAGCTGTGCTAATCACATGTGAATAGGTAACACAGTTCAGTGCTATGCCATTTTGAAAAGCTGTGAGTAACACCTCCAGACTGAACATGCTTTAATACGCTTAATAGCTGAACAATTAATGACAGCTATTGTTCTCCAAGAGGCTTGACCTGCAGAGCAAGTTGGCTTGGGTTTGACCAGAAAGTATATATACGTCCATCCTCAACTAGCAAAGAACGTATAGGAACCAGAAAGAGGGAATCGAACACGTATATAGACTGGTCGATTATATGAAAACAGCATTTAGTCAAAACGAAATCGGAACCGCGCTTTTCTTGGATGTAGAAAAAGCTTTCGACTCGGTATGGCACAATGGCGTGAGATATAAACTAGCGAAAATGGGATTACCCACTAAAATTCTAAGGATCATATCATCATTTCTAACTGACAGAAAAATCAAGGTGAGGGTTAATCGCGAGGTGTCAGAGGAAGTAATACTCGAAGCGGGAACACCACAAGGGTCGGTTCTAAGTCCCCTTCTTTTCATAATATATGTGAATGATATAGAAAAAGTAGGGAACAACTTTGTTGAACTATCGCAGTTCTCAGACGACAAAGGCATTTGGACGGCCAGCAAGTCCAGAAACATAATTAAAAATCGTCTACAGGATACCATTCGCGATCTTGAGAGCTGGTGCCCCCTGTGGCGCATCAAACTCAATGCCGTCAAAACTCATAAAGTTACGTTCTTCAAAAAGCAAAGGAAAAAAACAGTCCCCAGTATCGATCTCCAGTTATACGATCACAAACTAGAAGCAAACAAAGAGGCCAAATTTTTGGGATTTATCCTAGATAGCAATCTCAGTCTAAACAGTCACGTAAACTCCATTACGGTTAGAGCTACTAAACGTATCAATTTTCTGAAGATGATCAGAGGTAGTAATTGGGGAGCAAACAAAGATGTGCTTCTCAAGCTCTACAAAACATTTATACGCCCGGTACTAGAATACGGTGCCATAATAACAAGTGACCTAAGCAAAACCAACATTCAGAAGCTACAGAGGGTTCAAAATTATGCCCTGCGAGTGGCACTATACAAACCGAAATGGACACCGATAAAGGAACTTTCACTAGCAAAAATAGAAACTATTGATACGCGATTAAAAGACCTACAAAAGAAAACCCTCAACGGACTCCAAGATAGTGAATTAATGGTTGAGCCGAACGAACACCGATCCCTTAACAGAAAAACAAAATAAGTTTCCAGAAAAAAAAAAAATAATAAAATAAAATAAAATAAAAATTATACAATATAACAAAATCGCGTGTCAGTGAGGATTGCCTCGCTACTCATTGGGAACTTTGAGATAGAGTCTGTGAGGATTGCCTCGTAACTCTGCTGAAGCGCGATTGAAATGCGTTTAATAAGATCTATATAACAAAACCCTCCACATACTCCAGGATAGTGAATCAATGGTGAAGCTGAACGAACACTGAACCCTAAACAGAAAAACAAAATAACCCACAGTAAATTAAAATTACTCAATAGAATTAAACTGCGTGAAGTCAGTGAGGATTGCCTCGCTACTCATTGAGATCTTTAGGATTGAGTCTGTGAGGATTGCTTCGCAACTCTGCGTGTGGGGAGTGGGCTCCGAGGAAACACACCCCTTACCCCACCCATAGCAACAATCACACAGTAGGCACAATATACAATAGCGGATACCTATCTTTCTCTCTACCTATAACTTTTCTAATTGAACATTCTCAAATTTTCTTGCAACACTCTTATCAAGAAGACGCATAGAAATGGTAGACAAAGCGTAGGAGGAATTGGTGCAACCTACCTTTCTGCAACATATACAAGAAATCACCAAATACTAGGCAAGGATTGAAACAAGCTTGTCTGGCTGGGGACGAGTGTACATTTTATATAAATAAACATTTGAATAAAGATTTAACAGCCCTTTTAAGGGCTTGAGGGTGTGTGTCAGTGAGAGGGTGTGTGTTTTTTTTTTTCTTTTCTTTTTTTTTGGGGGGGGGGTGGAGGAGGTCATTTGGAATTCCCGAAGGATAACCAGATACCTCAAAATCACATACGGCATCCTATCTCCCAGAAGGCTTGATGGATGACTCCCGGTTTTTCAAAACTAAACTGTTGGAGCTTTCTCCACTTCTTTTTAGTAACCGCTATGGTCATATACCGGGGCCGCTACCAAACCGGCGTTGCTGTTTGGTTTTCTTTTCTCTTCTTCCCTTAAACTTGCCATCGCACAACATTACATTCTGGCTCGCCACCATGGTGGGACTCAAACCTCTACCATCGCTGAACTGGAACCGAATAGAGCCCACTCTTTAATAGTTTTAAAGGCGTCGAGGGATTGAGTATTGACCATCTAACACTCCAACGTGAACTGCCGGGTATTCTAACCGCGTGCATACCCCCCTCAGACTCCATTTTGGGCAATAGGAAAGCTAGGCCTGTGTAATCCAAGTGAAATAAAATAAGGTTAACCGGGTCGCAAGGGATTTGTGAATCCCACATCGTCCCTGCGCGCCTTCGGCGCGCTAAAACCCTTCATTCATTCATTCTTCAGCACTTTACTTCACGTAAATGCTTGTTAGAGTTTGGATAAAATAAAAACCTGTACGTGGGCCGGTCACATTCATGATCCACACTAAACTGGTAACATATTGATGTGGCTAATCACGCGTATCCAATACCATTTTCTGAAAATATCAATATCAGTTTGGATATCCCCTACTTTTTTTGAATAGTATATTAAGAGTTTGGTCCTCACCCAAAGTTTGAACACAAAAGTATGGACAACCTGATTTTTCTCACTGTAACATCGGGGTTACAGTACAGTCGCGGTGGACTGGTCGTATTTCATGCGTGGGCAGTGATGTCCAACCATGCGTTTACCACGAAATCAAAATCAGCAGCAGCAAAATCTTAATTAATGAAGCACAGGGTTCCCATTTTTTTTTTATAATCATTGCTACAATTAGTGTATGGAATCTAATATTATTGCATACGTGGAAGAATTGCCCACCCGTGGAAAGTGACAATCCACATCGGCTGTACTCTATACCTACATTTTTCCTATAAGGACATATTTCTGCAGTCAGAAAATGGTCAGTTCGAGAAGATCGTATAATTACAGCGCGTTGAACTATGGGAGTACACAGGACGTGTATGAATCTATAAATACAACGCAAAAGATTAGGTACAGTGGGTGGAGAGTGTATTATCACTAAATCACTCGCAGAGTGGAGATTCCACCCAAGCAATAATTGCAAATTTGTTGCAAAGCATAACAAGCACAAGCAAAGTTTCAGCCAGTGGACCTCCGGGTTAAACCCGGAGGTCCATTGGCTGAAAAATTGCTTGCGTTTTTAGTCAATATATACAAAATTTGAAAGTTATAGTTTGGGTGATAACTCCACTCCGCGGGTGATTTAGTTACAATCCACTCTCCACGTACTGTATATGCATTCACTCGCCTTTCCTAAAAACCAAAACACCCTGCGTTACAATTAGAAAATGGCTATTACATGGCATAGACTATTTGGTTACGGGTTAGAAATCTTCAACATCTCGTCAAACGAATATTGATATACTGTGCAGCACGCCCCCATGCACGCGAAGTATGCTTTGTACAAGGAGTGAAGTGGTCCATTGGTTGTAGAATTGAATCTTAAACCTAAAGTGGAAGGTTCGATACTGAACAGTGATAACCTTGTTGTGTTCTTGGTCAAGACAATGTCGATTGTCCATTTTGGTGGCACGGTGGCGCTTCGTACTAAGACATACCGCACGTCCATGTGTACATACCTTCAGTCCATGTTAACTATGGTTGTGGTGAGTCAGTAAGTTCAGGAGTCTGACAGTTGCTCGCCGCTGATCGACAGTTTTTGTACGGGTACTCCCGCTCCCTTGAAATCTCTTCTGCAGATTATTAAGTTGACGGGGGCGCGGTGGCTCAGTAGATAGAGGTGCAGGATTCACGCCGAGAGGTCCTCGGTTCGAATCCCACCTGCGGCAACCGCGTTGTGTCCTTGGGCAAGACACTTCACCCCCATTGCCCACGTGGGGGCACGGTTGCGTTGTGTACTAAGGCGTACTGCACGTCGATGGTGCACCTGTCTTCAACCAATGCTAACCCTGCTTGTGTGGAGTTGGTATGTTGGGGAGCTGACAGTTGCTCGCCGTTGCTCGGTGGTTCTCTCCGTGTAGTCCGGCTTCCTCCACCCGTAAAACTGTCATGATCATGATTAGCCATTGTGCAGAAATATGTGACCTTAAACACCAATAAATAAATAAATAAATAAATTAAGTTGACAGTCTACCAAGAGTAGGTCTCTCCCATAACATATATATAACAAAGCCTCATTCCCAGATTGTATCTAAATAAAGCAATCAACAGCATTATTATGTACAACGATGTATTGCAAAGAGGAAGATTAAACTTTTACACTTTTTGGCAGCAAAGTTTACATTCTGTAACAATTTGTGTTACTGCCGTAATGATTTGTATTGATGCAGTAGGTTATGGGAAAGAAATACTGGCATCACATGTCATTGTCTATTGCTGAGTTCTCCCCGAGATTAGCGAGAAAGTAGATATCAAGAGCACGAAAACATCTTCATGTAGCTATATTTGTAACATTCTGATTTCTGTACGAAGAATAATAAATTATAGTTACATTATAGACATTCTCGGAAAATACTCCTAACTGAAGACTGATATTGAGAGTTTCTTCTTTCAAGCAATTGTTTTTTGTAGAAGTGTGACGTTCTCACAGACCGGAAGTTAGAATTTTGATCACCTATTATTTCGTGTCTTTTCAAGATTGCTACAAGAAAAGTAGTACTGCAGTGTGTTACATAACTAAACTATGTTTCCTTACAGAAACAGTCAATTGTTTGTGATATTTCGTGTCAAATCTCCCAGTTGAGGGACAAAATATCGTTTTATCACCCAAAATCCTATAATAAGGCGACACATTTTACCAGGATTGATATAAAACTGGAAAAGGGACACACAATGTGATAC
Source organism: Pictodentalium vernedei (assembly GCA_031216915.1). Classification (NCBI taxonomy): domain Eukaryota; kingdom Metazoa; phylum Mollusca; class Scaphopoda; order Dentaliida; family Dentaliidae; genus Pictodentalium; species Pictodentalium vernedei. Next base: position 881,717,832 of record CM062297.1, on the reverse strand, counting down.
AACTTTAGCTCGAAATGAATACCTGTTCACAGAACGAGACTACGCTGGGGTTGACAAAGTAGTATCCAAGGTCGGGGACGTGTCAACCGTTACTTATTCCCAGTTCCTTATTCGACATTCGTTATCAACCGATTGTATCGGTTGATAACGAATGTCGAATAAGGAACTGGGAATAAGTAACGGTTGTCAATTAAGACCAAGGCCAAGCACGAAGTGAACGGCAATCTTGCAAATGTATTACATACACCCCACGTGCAAAGGACAATTGTTTCGCCGAAATCTGATATTGACTCATATCCCAATGAGTGAAGAGGCATCGTATTACATTAAGAGTAGTCCGTGCACACACTCCACGAAAGGTGAGTAAACAACCAGCCAAAAACATCATCGGATACCTTATGGAACTAAACTGGTCACCTGAAAGCTTATAATTCGACGTCTCAGATCATCAATCCTATATGCATCAAATCACGCTAGTAATATATGATCCTACATTATTAATTCGTGATATCAGATTATTCGTTCGAGATTGTTGAATTGCTACTACTCATTCCAATACTGTATAACATCTAGGTGCATGCAGCTACAAGGATTACGACCATCAGTTATATACTGTAATTAATCCGACGCCAATATGTACTATTTATTACCTACCCACTTTTAATGGAGGTTGCACGCAGTCTACCATTGATTTAATGTTCCTTTACTCAGAAAAAATATACAGATATGTTTTCCTGCTCCAGTTATAAATATTCCAATCAAAAATATTAATTCGCTCCTAATCCTTTGAACTCTGGCAGGATCTTCCATGCCAGTTCAATGGCAGCAATTGAAAGAGTCCATAGTCATGATTTGGGGTAGGCCAATCAATATTTTCAACGTGCAGCCCCGAGGCTGCACGTTGAAAATATTGATTGGTCTACCCCACACATTTACTGAACAGCCATCCTATTTAATGGCGTTATGACGTATCGTGTTCAAGGCCCGAAGAGCGGCCGCTCGGGTTCAAAACGTCAAAACGTCAAGATATTAAACAGTTGGTGGAACGACGCGGCATAATCATAAAAAAATGGTAGACTGCATGCAACGTGATGAGTCTTCTTTCATAATTATTTACAGAATAAACACGTCATATAGTATTGATAAAGTCATTAAAGATTCGGTCTGATCAAACCTTCTTCCAGGAACATTTTTTTGTGTTGAATAAAACATGGGAGGTTATGGTATTTTTAGATTCAGCCGAATGGAATATTTCAGTGGTCGAAAAATCGAACCATAGCTTCCGAATTGATCAGGGTCAGAATGAGACGTTTTGATTGGCGAACCTGGGAGGAGTTTAGTTCGTTTGATATACACATTTCGAAAAAAAACGACCACAGAAGTCCATATGGATCACATGTTCCAAATGGATTTTTAAATGTGGAACTAGTGAAAAAGTAATAGATGTAATATTGGTTTTAGCTCCGTACCATTGCTTCCGGAGAGTGCACTACAGCTAAAGTTTTCTACAGCTGGAGGGTTCGGCGCTACTGTGAGAGTAGTAGAGTACTCGATGGTAACTGTCTCTAAATATGCTGGTATATCAGGACGTTACCCTGATAAAACAGAATATTTGGGGAGAATACGTGATGTACCATGATACACTTTTACAAGAATTCCTCTGGGGTAGCCACGTCTATTTCCTTGCCCGTGATGGTATTGGCATTAGGAAGTATTCGGACAAAAACTAGTTGTAAAATTATACGTCACGATTACAATGTCTTCTTCTGCTTTATCTCGGAACACATAAGCAGAGTACTTATTTCAGCGCTTATGAAATTATAGGAAAAATTAGAAAAGGTTAAAGGGGACATTTTCTGAGTCTGCACCCCCTGACTACTCACCCCCCCCCCCCCCCCCTTCGCGGATAAGCGTTCAGTATTAAATGTAGATAATGTGATATCCAAGGTATTGACTATGCGGGACATTTTAACGTGTACAGTACTGTGCATGTTAAAATGTCAAGCATACTCATTACCTTGGATATCATATTATAATAATTTCAATCATATCGCGATCGTAAAGTTAAGTTATTTCTGATCCATTTTTGAACTTGCTCGGAAATCGTGTAGTATATTGCCTGCTTATTCTGTTGAGTTTGCTGGGTGAAAGATGCCCGAAGAAGACGGAAAAGGTACAAACACATCAGCGGCGGATCCAGCCTGTCCCCCAAGACGCCAGAGTGGCAGTAGTAACCATGGTCATTGAGACTCGTTTTTTAAAAATGTCTATTTATAGAGCACCCCTACCCATTTTAGGTGTCACGTGTCCTTCCCCGGGATTAGAGGAGGTGCTCCCGGATTTGATTTTTTGGGGCCCTAATAGCGCGATAATATCACATATAGGGCTTCTCTCCTATAGGGGCGTGTTCCTGGGCTCTTCATGTGCCCCCTAATAACGCGATACAGTCTCCTGTAATATTTCTCCCCTGCGGAACGTGCTCCTTGGCCTTCCATTGGGCCTATACTGATATTAGTACACCCCTGTGGCTTATGGCTGGGTGGGGGGGGGTGTATACAGGGTACGTAAGAAGGGCGATGCCCTTTTATCGGATTTGTCCGGTAATGAAGAGGGGAGGACTATCCCTCCGCTCCCTGATGGTTTATAGCCCTGATAGAGCATTAAGCCATACACTGTGCCATGGCTCATCGATCACGCTAATTAGTGTGGGTATCTAACGCCGTAGGGGCTCCTGGGAAATAATGTCCCTATTAATAGTGCGATACTATTGTGTGATGTTGGTAGAATCGTATGCAATTCCTCTTATGCAGCCGAGGGGTGGGCCAAAGGGAAAGGGCAACAAAATTACTCGGGGAGGGGATAAGCGCGTCAAAACCTAAGTTTTAGAAAGGTAGACATGTGATACATCGAATAAATGTTCTTGGTGTGTAGAGTTCGAAAATGAGCTGATCGCCTGTACCTAAGGGGTGTGCTGAGGGACAAGGGAGTCAAAATCTAAGCTTTAGGAAGGCAGGCATGTGATTCAACGAATAAAAGGTATCGATGTGTAGCGTTCGAAAATAATATGATGGCCCCTCCCCGAGGGCTGCGGCTGAGGGGCAGTGGCGTCAAAATCTAAGTTTTGGGAAGGTAGGCATGTGATACATCAAATAAAAGGTCTGGGTTTGTACAGTTCGGAGTAATGCGATAGCCCCTCCCGGAAGGGGTGGAGCTGAAGGGTAAGGACGTTAAAATCTAAGCTTTAGGAAGGTAGGCATGTGATTCATCAAAGGAAAGGTCTCGCACGTATCACATGCCTACCTTCCTAAAACTTACATTTTGACGCCCTTACCCCTCAGCCTCACTCCCTCCGGAAGGGACGATCCGATCACATTATTTTCGAACTCCACACATCCAGATCTTTTATTTGCTGTATCACATGGCTACCTTTCTAAAACTTAGATTTTGACGCCATTGCCCCTCAGCCCCCACCCCCTCGAGGAAAGGCGATCAACTCATTTTCCTTTCATTTGATATGTGACATGACTACCTATCGAAAACTTATGTTTTGTCATCTTCGCCCCCTCCCACCCCCTTAGGAAAAGTCGGTCACCCATGTTCGAACTCTACGCAACCTGACATTTCATTTGATGTGTAACATGCCGAACGTCCTAAAACTTAGATTTTGACGCCCTTGCCCATCAGCCCCACTCCCTCGGTGAGGGGGATAACATTATTTTCGAACTTTACACGTCGACATCTTGCATTTGCTCATCACATGCCTACTTTCCTAAAACTTCGTTGTTGACGCCCTTACCCCTTCAACCCCACCCCTCGGGGAGGGGCGATTACATTATTTTCGCACTCTACACATTGATTCCTATTATTTATTGAATCATATGCCTACCTTTCTAAAGCTTAGATTTTTACTCCTTTGGCCCTCAGCCCCACCCCTTGGGTAGAGAAGATCAGCTCATTTTGGAACTCTGATGTGTCACATGTACACCTTCCTAAAACTTAGAGATGGACGCCATTGCCCTTTGCTCCACCCCTCGGGCAGGGGCGATCAGCTCATTTTCGAACGCTACACATCAATGACTTTTATTTGCTGTATCACTTGCCTACCTTCCAAAAACATGACGTCCCTACCCCCTCATGCCCTCGGGGAGCTGCAAGCACGTTATTTTAGAACTCTACACATCGAGACCTCGGCGAGGGAGATAACATTATTTTCAAACTCTACACATCGAGACCACGGCGAGGGGGATATCATTATTTTAGAACCGTACACATCGAGACCGCGGCGAGGGAGATAACATTATTTCAGAACTCCACACATCGAGACCTCGGCGAGGGAGATGACATTATTTTAGAACTCTACACATCGAGACCTCGGCGAGGGAGATAACATTATTTTAGAACTCTACACATCGAGACATCGGCGAGGGAGATAACATTATTTTAGAACTCTACACATCGAGACCGCGGCGAGGGAGATAACATTATTTTAGAACTCTACACATCGAGACCGCGGCGAGGGAGATAACATTATTTTAGAACTCCACACATCGAGACCTCGGCGAGGGAGATAACATTATTTTAGAACTCTACACATCGAGACCTCGGCGACGGAGATAACATTATTTTAGAATTCTACACATCGAGACCTCGGCGAGGGGGATAACATTATTTTCGAACTTTACACGTCGACACATTGCATTTGCTGCATCATATGCCCACCTTCCTAAAACTTTTTTGATGTCCTTTCCCCTCAGCCCCAACCCCTCGGCTGCATAAGAGGAAATGCATACGATTCTACCTATATTACACACTAATATCGCACTATTAATAGGGCCATAATTTTCCAAGAGCCCCTATGAACACCCACACTACATTAGCGTTACTGTGTAGTCATAGTATAGGGTATGACTCAACGCTCTATTGGGAACTATAAACCACCAGGGAGCAGAGGAGCAGGCGCTCCCTTCATGACCTAAATAATACTACGTGACATATCCAATTAAAAAGGCAGCACCCTACATGAGTACCCTGTACACACATTCCCCTTAAGCCATAGGGATGTACTGATATCAGCGCGCTATTAGGCCCCATGGAAGACCAAGGAGCACGTTCCACAGAGGTGAAATCCTACATGAGACAGTACCGCGTTATTAGGAGGCACATGACACCTGATAAGCCCATGAATACGCCTCTATAGGAGAGAAGCCCTGTATGAGATATTATAGCGCTATTAGGCCCCCGAAAAATCCGGGGGCACCCCCTCTAATCCCACTGAAGGGCGCGTTACACCTAAAATGAGTAGGGACCTCTAAATAAACATTTTTTTTTAAATGAGTCTCAATGGCCATGGTTACTATTACTTGTGGCTAGCTTTCGTAAAACTGATAACACATTCGACGGCAAAACTGACCAGGAGAAATTCAAGTCATTGATGATCTGTGATGACCCAGAGTTCATCAATACACTAGCCTGTTTTTCTTATAATGGCCTAAAGTGTAAAGGGATATGGAAACCACTAAGTCGAAGCCCCATCTTGCATTCCTTTAACATTCAGATGGCTGATACTCATTGGCTCAAAACCCAGTCTCACAGACAGGTCTGGGAGGAGTTAAAAATTTTCCTTAACACGTTAACGTGTTATATAATTCTGCGTTAACGAGTTAAATGACGTTAAATGTTAAAATGAACAAAATTTTAATAATTTCGGCCATTTTTATTACGTACAGTTCATCTCTTGAGTTCCAATGTGGTCTATGTGCCTACTGGCACATAGAACACATTGGAACTCAGGGGACGAGTAGTTATACTAGTTAATATAGTTCTCGCAGGTTATCGTAAATTCTAACATTCAGCGATGTTTTCATTTACGAATACAATCGCTGCGGCCGTATCCATAGAAAGAGACATCCGCCGTTGCTCGAATACCAGTCCTTACATGTAAAATAGGCATTCGGATGAAGCTGATAATATCGGCGGGCCAACTTTGCCAACGTTGGTATGAGGGCTTGTGGTCTGTCCACCAAATCAATGGGTCGTCTATAATTGACGGACATCTAAACTATTCGTGTTCTTCAATTTCGTCAAATGGCGTAAAATTCGACGTCATGGGCACGCGCGACTCGTCTTGGGTAAACACAAGATAACGACGCAATGCTACATATTATACAATTATAATCTTCAAAGTTAAACGTTATTAACTTGGTTAAATTTTTTTTAACATTGTTAAAATAATTTAACACGTTAACGTTTGAAACGTTAACTGCTCCCAGCCCTGCTCACAGAGCAACTGGTCTCATCACATTAATTCAGTTTGGAAAAAAATTGCATGTTTAACTGTATTCATTTGTAAGATATGTTGTTTTAAAACTTGTTACTTGTTGTACACTCGACCATTATTGGTGTAAGAGCACATACACAATAAACATAAAATAAAAAAAAAAAATTACTAGTAGTGGCTCTCAGATTTTGTCAAGCTATATCAGAAATTGACGCCCAATTCGTCTTGAACTGAAGACATCAGCCATTAAATGTTACCAACTGGTCTGACATCATTTGTCTCAGTGGAAAATAATTGGCATTTAATAGTTTACCCAATTCACCGAACCCACCTACAGTTAAAACTAGAAGTCCTGTCATGAAATGCGCGCAAATAGCACGTCGATTTGCGCGTTAATCTACGCGTCGTGACCATAGTAAGGCCATAAAATTCTGTACATATGGCCTGTGCACAAGCAAGGTTTCAGCAAATGGACCTCCGGGTAATCCGGAGGTCCATTGGCTGAAACATTGCCTGTGTTTGCTATGGGTAACCAGAAGAACCTGCCGTGCTTTGGATGCCATTCGATATGACAACTGCGCGCAATTCCTACGCGCAATTAAGCCTAGATAAGCGCACAGTTCGTGACAGGACTTCTAGTTTTAACTGTATGCGCTTCGCCAGATCAGACAGTAATAAACTTACATCTAAGCGTTGTAACTAATGGTTTGTATCAAGGGTTTGCTGTTAAATTTCGTCTATATTTATCATGGCTTTCATTATTGCTCATATTGGCACTTTTATATAAGATGATTGATGAATCTCCCTGCGCTCAAATTTCTACAGAACCTTCTGTATTTGTTTTGATTCCGGAAAACTGTCCTGTCTTGCGTATCATTTGATTGCCACGCTTGCACGCATGCACTCACGCACGCACGCACGCACGCATGCACCCAGCCCAGATTATGATTCGTTTCCTTCCTATGATGTTCGCACCAAAATTACAAAGAGAATTGTTTACCTCGACCATTTCATCATTTACAGTATAGACGGTTATGAAACAATTCCTTTCGGACCATCCCGATATAAACTATTCCTTGTACCAGACACCATAGTCTTTCCTTTCAAGATTCCATCTAAAAGAAATAAACCGAAAAGATCGGAGCGAGATAATTCTAAATATAAACTTATGGTTCGTGAAGATGGAAAATTTATAATGCTACGGAAATAGCCGGAGATTTCCGAAAACTCTCGTTCAGAAGAGAAACTCCCGTACCTTCCATCTGGAAACCGAGCTGACGTGGTCTTCTGTTATAGACTATCTATCACACTGCTTATACAATTAGTCGCTTTTTTAACTACCCGGCTGTATTTTGTCTTGTCCAGTGTCATAGAATCAGAATGCGGGCTTTTCTGGTGTACGAGTCAATGATGACTTCCCGCTAAAAGTAGGCTTAAAATTCATTCTTTCGACATCAAAATTTCAAACCCGGTGTCACTCAGATTTACGGCCTAGATCCGTCCCTGCACATACTGCTATAATGTCATTTTATAATAACGATACAAATAATTCTTATAAAGAATATGTTAATATCTGCCTTGTATAATGTCTCACTGAGTTGTGTGCAATCAAGTTCTACACAGTGTGAAGTATCGGAGAAGAATTGTGAATGCGGCTTCATTCTCCATTCAACTGGACCAAGGGAGATCACTCAATGCGTTCCAAAAGTATATTCTGCACATGTGATCACACTGGACTCAGAACCGTTGTAACAACAGCCATTACAATCCTAAAGCGGAGAGTTGATATTGATGTGTGTGCTGATATTATTAGTTACACAGTTTGTTGGTGACCTATTATGGTTTATATGGTGTCAGTTAATTTAATATTGGACGAGAGCGAAGCCATCAACAAACTGTGTGACGAATATATCTTACCGACTGTTGCATCGATGCACAGAACTAATAACAACAGCGATCAAAATTAAATGAGAGAATTCTCACAATGTGTTCACGTGTCTTTGCCTTGTTACAGGCACTCCCATAAATTGTAACAAGGCAAATTCATACATACCAAACAGTTTCATTTCGAAGGTAACATGACACACATCCACAGAATATGAAGCCTTTTAAGTTGCCTTACCTGCACTTCAGACCAAATATGGGCTTTCAACACTCAATCTTTCAACTTGAAGCGTTTATCGGCTGCCGCCATTTTGACTAATCAATGAACAAAGGGGGGATTACCCATAGCTGTCAGCGTATATTGATGTTGACAGGCAGTATATGGTTGTATATGCAGTCTGTATGTTGTAACTCAGGGGACGAGTTCTAAAAATAACAGGTGCACTGTTGCCTTGCCCAATACGCTTTATAAAAGTAGCCATGGAATATTTTAGGACGTTAAACTGGCGGAACACAACGCACACCTTCAAGTGATTTGCTATTCCCTTCATTTCTTAGTTCAAAAATCAAACTGTTTGCCCGGACATCAGGCAGTTTAGTTTACAATGGCATGGCAGGGGTTCGAACCCACGCCGAGAGTTTCCTTCGGCACCAACCGCCTAGCGAAACTATACTGAACCACGCACACCACTCGGCCACCGACAGACCCCATCTTCTGAGATGCAGTTCGTAGAATTAAGTACTTAGATGCAACTATCAGGATCTGACCGGACCGAAACTCTCTGTACGCTTTCCTCCCCACAATACCGAAGAATCAACTCTGTCGAAAAAAATGATGAGATATATTATGTCTGTTTAGTTTTTCTCGACATGAGCGTAATATTTTACAGTAGTGTCGCCGTGGACTGGTCGTAATCCACGCGTGGGCAGTGTAGTCCTCGCATGCGTTTACCAGGTAATAGAAATTATCATCGGCAAAATTATAATTCAAAGACCCAGCGCAGTTACCCCTGACGGGATCGGACCGTAGACCCTTTAGTTTAATGTCCAATGCCCTAACCACTGAGCCACCGAGCTCCCAAACAATGAGAATCAGCTTTGCTTCTCGCAAAATATGCATTTGATTTTCGTCATAGATTCTAACACATCCTTAAACCTTTATCCAACGAATCTGCAGCATCCACCCACGTAATGTGCGAATTCAGCAGTTGAAAAAATATTATTTTCAACAAATTTCAATAAAACCATATCATGTGACCACTCATTGGAACGAGCTCGTCGAGCTCGTTCCAATTAGGGGTCAAATGATATGGTGTTCTTGAAATTTTTGAAAACAGATTAAAATGATATTTTAAATATTAAATTTTGATATCGTTTGAGTTTGGTAAAGGGTTAAAGGCTTGAAGAAATCTACTTATTTTTTGCCTCCTCAGAATAAGGTAACACACTGACTTGGCTGTGGTGTCTCTTGAAGTCCTCATAATAAGGTAACACACCGACTTGGCTGTGGTGTCTCGTGAAGACCTCATAATAAAATAACACACTGACTTGGCTGTGGTGTCTCGTGAAGTCCTCATAATAAGGTAACACACTGACTTGGTTGTGGTGTCTCGTGAAGTCCTCATAATAAGGTAACTCACTGACTTGGCTGTGTGTCTCTTGAAGTCCTCATAATAAGGTAACACACTGACTTGGCTGTGGTGTCTCGTGAAGTCCTCATAATAAGGTAACTCACTGACTTGGCTGTGGTGTCTCGTGAAGTCCTCATAATAAGGTAACAACCTGACTTGGCTGTGGTGTCTCGTGAAGTCCTCATAATAAGGTAACTCACTGACTTGGCTGTGTGTCTCGTGAAGTCCTCATGATAAGGTAACACACTGACTTGGCTGTGGTGTCTCGTGAAGTCCTCATAATAAGGTAACACACTGACTTGGCTGTGGTGTCTCGTGAAGTCCTCATAATAAGGTAACACACTGACTTGGCTGTGTGTCTCGTGAAGTCCTCGTAATAAGGTAACACACTGACTTGGCTGTGGTGTCTCGCGAAGTCCTCATAATAAGGTAACACACTGTCTTGGCTGTGTGTCTCGTGAAGTCCTCATAATAAGGTAACACACGGACTTGGATGTGTGTCTCGTGAAGTCCTCATAATAAGGTAACACACTGACTTGGCTGTGATGTCTCGTGAAGTCCTCATAATAAGGTAACACACTGACTTGGCTGTGGTGTCTCGTGAAGTCCTCATGATAAGGTAACACACTGACTTGGCTGTGGTGTCTCGTGAAGTCCTCATAATAAAGTAACACACTGACTTGGCAGTGGTGTCTCGTGAAGTCCTCATAATAAGGTAACTCACTGACTTGGCTGTGTGTCTCGTGAAGTCCTCATAATAAGGTAACACACTGACTTGGCTGTGGTGTCTCGTGAAGTCCTCATAATAAGGTAACTCACTGACTCGGCTGTGGTGTCTCGTGAAGTCCTCATAATAAGGTAACAACTTGACTTAGCTGTGGTGTCTCGTGAAGTCCTCATAATAAGGTAACTCACTGGCTTGGCTGTGTGTCTCGTGAAGTCCTCATGATAAGGTAACACACTGATTTGGCTGTGGTGTCTCGTGAAGTCCTCATAATAAGGTAACACACTGACTTGGCTGTGGTGTCTCGTGAAGTCCTCATAATAAGGTAACACACTGACTTGGCTGTGTGCCTCGTGAAGTCCTCATAATAAGGTAAAACACTGACTTGGCTGTGGTGTCTCGCGAAGTCCTCATAATAAGGTAACACACTGACTTGGCTGTGTGTCTCGGGAAGTCCTCATAATAAGGTAACACACGGACTTGGCTGTGTGTCTCGTGAAGTCCTCATAATAAGGTAACACACTGACTTGGCTGTGATGTCTCATGAAGTCCTCATAATAAGGTAACACACTGACTTGGCTGTGGTGTCTCGTGAAGTCCTCGTGATAAGGTAACACACTGACTTGGCTGTGGTGTCTCCTGAAGTCCTCATAATAAAGGAACACACTGACTTGGCTGTGTGTCTCGTGAAGTCCTCATGATAAGGTAACACACTGACTTGGCTGTGGTGTCTCGTGAAGTCCTCATAATAAGGTAACACACTGACTTGGCTGTGGTGTCTCGTGAAGTCCTCATAATAAGGTAACACACTGACTTGGCTGTGTGTCTCGTGAAGTCCTCATAATAAGGTAACACACTGACTTGGCTGTGGTGTCTCGCGAAGTCCTCATAATAAGGTAACACACTGACTTGGCTGTGTGTCTCGTGAAGTCCTCATAATAAGGTAACTCACTGACTTGGCTGTGGTGTCCCGTGAAGTCCTCATAATAAGGTAACAACCTGACTTGTCTGTGGTGTCTCGTGAAGTCCTCATAATAAGGTAACTCACTGACTTGGCTGTGTGTCTCGTGAAGTCCTCATGATAAGGTAACACACTGACTTGGCTGTGGTGTCTCGTGAAGTCCTCAAAATAAGGTAACACACTGACTTTGCTGTGGTGTCTCGTGAAGTCCTCATAATAAGGTAACACACTGACTTGGCTGTGTGTCTCGTGAAGTCCTCATAATAAGGTAACACACGGACTTGGCTGTGTGTCTCGTGAAGTCCTCATAGTAAGGTAACACACTGACTTGGCTGTGATGTCTCGTGAAGTCCTCATAATAAGGTAACACACTGACTTGGCTGTGGTGTCTCGTGAAGTCCTCATGATAAGGTAACACACTGACTTGGCTGTGGTGTCTCGTGAAGTCCTCATAATAAAGTAACACACTGACTTGGCAGTGGTGTCTCGTGAAGTCCTCATAATAAGGTAACTCACTGACTTGGCTGTGTGTCTCGTGAAGTCCTCATAATAAGGTAACACCCTGACTTGGCTGTGGTGTCTCGTGAAGTCCTCATAATAAGGTAACTCACTGACTCGGCTGTGGTGTCTCGTGAAGTCCTCATAATAAGGTAACAACCTGACTTGGCTGTGGTGTCTCGTGAAGTCCTCATAATAAGGTAACTCACTGACTTGGCTGTGTGTCTCGTGAAGTCCTCATGATAAGGTAACACACGGATTTGGCTGTGGTGGCTCGTGAAGTCCTCACAATAAGGTAACACGCTGACTTGGCTGTGGTGTCTCGTGAAGTCCTCATAATAAGGTAACACACTGACTTGGCTGTGTGCCTCGTGAAGTCCTCATAATAAGGTAAAACACTGACTTGGCTGTGGTGTCTCGCGAAGTCCTCATAATAAGGTAACACACTGACTTGGCTGTGTGTCTCGTGAAGTCCTCATAATAAGGTAACACACGGACTTGGCTGTGTGTCTCGGGAAGTCCTCATAATAAGGTAACACACTGACTTGGCTGTGATGTCTCGTGAAGTCCTCATAATAAGGTAACACACTGACTTGGCTGTGGTGTCTCGTGAAGTCCTCGTGATAAGGTAACACACTGACTTGGCTGTGGTGTCTCCTGAAGTCCTCATAATAAAGTAACACACTGACTTGGCTGTGTGTCTCGTGAAGTCCTCATGATAAGGTAACACACTGACTTGGCTGTGTGTCTCGTGAAGTCCTCATAATAAGGTAACACACTGACTTGGCTGTGGTGCCTCGTGAAGTCCTCATGATAAGGTAACACACTGACTTGGCTGTGGTGTCTCGTGAAGTCCTCATAATAAAGTAACACACTGACTTGGCTGTGGTGTCTCGTGAAGTCCTCATAATAAGGTAGCACACTGACTTGGCTGTGGTGGCTCATGAACTCCTCATAATAAGGTAACACACTGACTTGGCTGTGGTATCTCGTGAAGTCCTCATAATAAGGTAACACACTGACATGGCTGTGGTGTCTCGTGAAGTCCTCATAATAAGATAACACACCGATTTGGCTATGTTGTCTCTTGAAGTTCTCATAATAAGGTAACACACTGACTTGGATGTGGAATCTCGTGAAGTCCTCATAATAAGGTAAAATACTGACTTGGCTGTGGTGTCTCGTGAAGTCCTCATAATAAGGTAACACACTGACTTGGCTGTGATGTCTCGTGAAGTCCCCATAATAAGGTAACACACTGACTTGGCTGTGGTGTCTCGTGAAGTCCTCATAATAAGGTAACACACCGATTTGGCTATGGTGTCTCGTGAAGTCCACATAATAAGGTAAGACACTGACTTGGCTGTGGTGTCTCGTGAAGTCCTCATAATAAGATAACACACCGACTTGGCTGTGGTATCTCGTGAAGTCCTCATAAGGTAACACACTGACTTGGCTGTGGTGTCTCGTGAAGTCCTCATAATAAAGTAACACACTGACTTGGCTGTGGTGTCTCGTGAAGTCCTCATAATAAGGTAACACACTGACTTGGCTGTGTGTCTCGTGAAGTCCTCATAATAAGGTAACACACTGACTTGGCTGTGGAGTCTCGTGAAGTCCTCATAATAAGGTAACACACTGACTTGACTGTGGTGCCTCGTGAATTCCTGGCAGCAAGTCGTAAGGCAGAGAATACTTTTCTGAAAAAAACTTTACACTGCATTAATTATATTTTTGATGATTATTCCTATAATTAGTGGTTAGAATCTAATATTAATGCATCCGTAGAAAGTGACTAGTTCAAGACGGCTGTACTGTACTAAAGAAATCTGGGAGAGCGATGCCTCGGTGGTTTCAGCATTGGACTTCAAACCGAAAGGTCCATTGTTCGACTATCATGGGCAGTCGTGAACTTTGGAACACGGTGCCTCATTTTAGTTACAGCAATAGGTATCACAGAACTAAATATTTTCCCATAGGCGACAATTATAACGTTCAGGTGGAAAAAAATATGATCGCATCACTTTAATTTTGGCATTCAAATATCTCAGTCAAGTATAGCCCTTCCGACAACTTTTTTTCTGATCTAAAAACAGGTGGTCATGCAACAAATAAGAGAGAAAAATTGACACAAAGGGAAGTACCGTTCACGTGCACATATTTTTCAGGAAAGTCCTTCAAAAACTCCCAAAAAGTAAATTGTATTTTTTAGGTCCAAAAGTCATCAAATCACGCTCTGTTTTATCAGGAATATTCAACAATAATGCAAGATGTCAATAGAATGTTTCAAACGTTTATTGAAACAATATATTTTCCCAAGGCTGTTTATTTTTAGAGACTGCATCATTTCCGAGTGCAACATTTTAAGGCGGTTCACTCTAATTTCAATATTTAGTTCCGCGATACCTATAAACCTTAATCCTTTTACTGTCACGCCTACTTTAACCATATATGGGAGGCCTTTATATACGCCTGTATGCGAGGATGTTTAATACAATTTATGACATACTTGAAACTTTATCATCTGATTAATTATCTGAGCCCTTTCTAACAATTAATCAGGTGGTAGGTTTGATCTGCGCATACCAGAACGTGTAGATAATCATTATAAAATAGGTGACAATAATCGCTTTAGGCAGCGTAAGTGTTAATCCAAAACATCTATGGTTCGTTCCTTAACCGGTTATCTGCGTTGTGTGCTCAGACAAGGCACTCAATCCCGATTGCTCGCGTGAGGCATAATGTCACTCGTGTATTAAGACGTACTGCACTTCGACGGTGCACTTGCCTTCAACCAATGCTAACCCTGCTCGTGTGTAGTTAGTATGTTGGACAGTTGATCGCCACTGCTCAGTGCTTCTCTGCTTGCGTAGATTTAGTATGTTGGGGAGCCTGTCAGTTGATCGCCGCTGCTTGGTGTTTCTCTGCTCGTGTGGAGTTAGCATGCTGGTGAGCCTGACAGTTGATCGCCACTGCTGGGTGGTTCTCTGCTCGTGTGGAGTTAGTATGCTGGGGAGCCTGACAGTTGATTGCCGCAGCTCGGTGCTTCTCTTCGGGTACTCAGGCTTCCTTCACCTGTAAAACTGTCCGACACGGGGTGACCGTGACTGTCCAAAAGGTGGTAAAGCCCAATAAAAATGAAATATCGGCCCGTTGTTGTAAGCGTGTTGCAACCGGGTGACGATTTGAGCGTGAGCGCAATGGTGACAACTTTTTCTATCACTATTCTGTACGTAACATTTTCATAAGAAATGTTTGTTAATCATGCATAAAATATAGGTCGGACAAGGATTCTGAAAGAAAATTACGTAAGGATGGAATTGTCTTCCAGATACTAAATGGGGCGCAATGACTCGGTAGCTCCAGCGTCGTACTTCAAACCAAGAATTCCATGGTTCTCTAGGAACCAGGGATAACTGTATTGTGTGCTTGGGCAAGGTATTTGATCCCAATTGACCACGTGTGGGCACGGTGGCACTCTGTGCTAGGGCGTACTGCACGTCGATTGTTCATTTGTTTTAGCTAATGCTAGCCCTGCTTGTTCGGAGTCAGTACATCGGGGAGCCTGACAGTTGCTCGCCACGGCTCGGTGGTTGTCTCTGTCACCACCCGTAAAGCTGTCCGAGACGAGGTGATCCTGGCTGTCGACAGTGTCGTTAAACCCCAATGAAGAAAGAAAGAAAGAAAGAAAGAAAGAAAGAAAGAAAGAAAGAAAGAAAGAAAGAAAGAAAGAAAGAAACGCGTAAGATATAGTGTGCTAAACGTATCCTGACATCGCCGAAAAAGTACAATGTTCAGCAGTTACATTAGAGTATCAGGGGAGTTAACTATGCCGCAATTTGTCCCTCGTGAATATGTTCCTATTGAAGTTTCATCCCCCATTTCTTCTCCGGTAAGGTTACAATACACTAAAAATGTGCACTGGCGGTAGTGTTAACAATTTCCTGTCTTCTAAGCTCATCAAGGTCATTTGGGGGAAAACAGTCCTGAATCCACTTATTATATCATCTCATTAAAAAAATGAACAGGAAAAAACACATGTCACCGTGTGTTTTCTGTGTTCAAATTTGACGATTTCGCAAATACCGTCCAGTTTCCCGCTCACTTGAAAAGGCATATTTTACTTTTCCCCCTCACCTTATATTTCAACTCTCACAAATTTGAAAAAACAGCCAGTGCCAATATTTTCAGTCTTTTCTAAGATAGACACTGTGGCATTTTTATACAGGTTTTAAAATCAATTAATATTGCCCCAATCAGCTGATCTCCTTCATTTTTTGCTCTGTTAAATGTTGAAGTAAAATCCGTTAGAGGGCGCTTTTGTCCCCATTTAGTGTATTGTAACCATAAAGCGATAGATAATTAATCTAAATTTTCATAATTCAATTCAGTGTGTTTGCTTGTATTATAAACATAGTGACCGTCCACTGCAAAAAATATAGGTTCTCTTTAGAACCAAAACTGGTTCTAATCTTGTCCCTGAGATGGAACCAGTTCTGTTTAAACAGTATTTATTTCAAATCAAATAAATTTATAAAGATTAACATTAAATATTAACAGAATTAAACATAAATTGAGGGGGTTTCAGCCGTAAGTTTAGAGCTTATACGAGGTTGTCTCAAATCATTATTAAGCAAAGGAGACATGAACAGTTGGCATATCGAACCAGTTTTGGTTCTATACAGAACCAAAACTGGTTCGATATGCCAACTGTTCATATCTCATTTGTTTCAAAATGTTTGGCGAGTGCGTTCAATAAGATCCAAGTTTACTGCTGAATCTACTTCAGTTCATGTAATATTCTGTTAAAATTGAATGTTAATCTTGGTAAATTTATTTGATTTGAAATAAATACTGTTTAAACAGAACTGGTTCCATCTCAGGGACAAGATTAGAACCAGTTTTGGTTTTAAAGAGAACCTATATTTTTTGCAGTGTTGTTCAGTGTGTTATGGTAGATTAGCACTCGAAGAAAAAAAATTAAAGCCTGAGACGAAGTCGAGGGCGTTAATTTTTTTCTGAGGGGGGCTAATCTACCATAACACACTGAACAACGGTCGCTATGTTTTTTATTATACTGAATTACCTTTGAAAGGAATGTTTCTTTCAGAGTTATAAATAAATCATGCCTCGATATTTTCATCGGTAATATTTGCGAAAGCCATGTTTGTTGTTGTCGTCTGATTTGAGGCGAGAGATAAACTTCGGAAATCTTCGGAAACAGCGTGTGCTATTTTCTCCCTTTCGGCAATTTTCGGATTTAACGTGTGATATTACAAAATCACCGCGTCATAGCGTGTGTTATTACAAACAATAACAACCGTCGTGATGGACTATCACACGTTGTCAAGAATGGGCGGAGTCAATAGACATGATCACGCAAATTAGCAAGTTATATCTGTCCAATCAGACGTCGTCTTTTGTCTAGTTTTATTCATGAAGTATAATAATATAATGTATCATTAGGCGGCCAAGTCTCTGTCATTTATATCATTTCAATCAGATCAACTTTTGGGCACAATCAGTTTACGGTTCTATATACGCTGACCTCTCGAGGAGCAAATCGGTGGCGAGTGATATGTCACGCGCTTGTAATTAAGATTAGGCGAGTGGTGGCGAGTGATAGTAACTGCATATTCATTTCTTTGAATTTACTGCTATGAATGATATGAAGATTAGGCACTTAACTGGTGGAGGATTCGATTATTTTTACCTCTATTTTACCTATATAACAAGTCTAGACATTATTAGGCATTCTCCAGTAAACTGAAATAATTTGATATTTATGAACAAAGGTCACATTGCTGAGTCATCTGTAAAACAACCGCTGAAGACAAAAGCCACTGTAGTGGCCTCCAGCTCCCAACCAGTTAAGAGACGAGTGATTAATCACTCACCAGTTTAGAAATTTGGGCGATTATCGGGCGAGTGATCACTCACCAATCATCGAGAGCCTTGTATGAGTAATAGAAAGTTAGCTTGAAAATATGACAGGAATAATCATGGCTCTTTGGCAATCCAACGTACTAACTCCGTATAAGCAGGGTTAGCATTGGTTAAAACAAATGCACGATCGACGTAAAGTACGCATTAGTACACAGGGTCGCTGAGCCCCGCGTGGGTAACTGGGATTAAGTGCCTTGCCCAGAGTACACAAAGCGTTTACCCCGGATGGGGATCGAATCTTGGACCTTTCGATTTGAAGTCCATTGTCGTAACCACTGACACAAAAATTGCCTGACACTTTATCCCGCTCCTAATCTCAACACTTAGTTCAAAACAAATTTGTGTATTTGTATGTCATGTTTGAAACCCATTAGGACTCAAAATATACGAAAAGTGACCAATCCACGACATCTGTACTTATACTATTTAAAAAGCAATATGTCGGTGCCATATTACAAGAAAAAGACGCTTCATTTGGGAAATGTCTTTCTCAATATGTCTTTTTCGCCTTAAACACAAACACTGTTACGGAAGCCCATTACGGTCAAATGCGAAAAGTAACTTTTTTTTTAAACGGGGAATGTTTGCGCTATTTCGCAAAACTTTTGCGTAATTTCGCAAATCTTTGCGTTATTTCGCAAAAGTAATTCGTTATTACGCAAAAGTATTGCGTTATTTCGCAAAAGCATTGCGTTATTTCACAATAACTTTTGCGTTATTTCGCAATAACTTTTGCATTATTTCGCAATAACTTTTGCGTTATTTCGCAAAAGTATTGCGTTATTTAGCAATTGTATTGCGTTATTTCGCAAATGTGTTGCGTTATTTCGCAAACTACTGCGTTATTTCGCAAAAGTATTGCGTTATTTCGCGAAATAACGCAATACGTTTGCGAAATAACGCAATAGTTTTGCGTAATAACGCAATACCTTTGCGAAATAACGCAAAGATTTGCGAAATTACCCAAAAGTTTTGCGAAATAACGCAAACATTCCCCGTTTAAAAAAAGTTACTTTTCGCATTTGACCGTTATGGGCTTCCGTACACTGTAACCACTGTTCAGACGGCCGAATTTAATCAAATTATAACAGATACGTCACCAGTCAGAGTCAATTTCAGAATCACGCGTTATCGTCGAATTTAATTAAATTGCCCGGGATACTTGCTACAGTCTCCTGGGTTGTTAACCGTTTACCTACTGGGCCCGCTTTGGACATTTCTAACAACACAATTTGAATCAATTGTAAATTTGGTTCCCTGCCTCGCAACAAGGATACCCTCATCAGCATAAACCATTATGTCAACAATAATATCTGAACACAACCGAACATCGGTGGAACATTAGATTAGATTTGCCTCTCGTTCGAGTGTCTGTATCAAACGACTCATCGAATCAAAAAGATGCATTAAATGCGTTGCTCTCAGACGTTGATCCGTCTGAAATGTGATTGAAAGATTTATTTGATTCAGACATACGAATAACCGTCGCATATAATTAAAATAGAACCTAATATCAGATTAAATTCGTCTGATCTGGGTGTAAGACAAACACATTATCCTCGTCTCATTAAAATGCTTTTGTGGCAACGTGTTTTTTCTTTTGGTTTTGTTTTTTTTTTCTTTTGTTTTCGGTGACATGTTCTCACAATATCTGAAGACAAACCCAGTTAAATCTTTGTTGTAACTCACACACTATTATCTAGGTTGTCACAAAATTAGGATATCAGACCCCAGGTATATACCCCTACAGACCACAGGTACAGACCCCTACAGATCACCGGGCTGACCCCTACATACCACAGGTACATACCGCTACATACCACAGGTACATACCTCTACATACCACAGGCACAGACCCCTACAGACCACAGGTACAGACCCCTACATACCTTAGGTACAGACTCCTACTTACCAGAGGTACAGACTCCTGCAGAGCACAGGTACATACCCCTGCAGACCACAGGTACAAACTCCTACAGACCACAGGTATATACCCTCACATACCACAGGCACAGACCCCTACATACCACAGGTACAGACCCCTACATACCACAGGTGCATACCCCTACATACCACAGGTACAGACCCCTACAGACCACAGGTACAGACCAAAAACAGACCACAGGTATAGACCCCTACAGATCACAGGTACAGATCCCTTCAGACCACAGGAACAGACCAAAAACAGACCACAGGTAGAGACCACAGGTACAGAACCCTACAGATAACAGGAACAGACCCATACAGACCACAGGTACAGACCACAGGTACAGTCCCCTACAGACCACATGTACAGACCCCTACAGACCACAGGTACGTACCCTTACAGACCACAGGTACGAACCCCTACAGCCCACAGGTACAGATCCCTACAGACCACAGATACAGACCCCTACAGACCACATGTACAGACCCCTACAGCCCACAGGTACGTACCCTTACAGACCACAGGGACGAACCCCTACAGACCACAGGTACAGATCCCTACAGATCACAGGTACAGACCCCTACAGACCACCGGTACAGACCCATCCAGACCACAGGTACAGACCCCTACAGACCACATGTACAGACCCCTACAGACCACAGGTACGTACCCTTACAGACCACAGATACGAACCCCTGCAGACCACAGGTACAGACCCTTAGACCACAGGTGCAGACCCCTGCAGACCACAGGAACAGACCCCTACAGACCATAGGTACAGACCCCTGCAGACCACAGGTACAGGCCCCTACAGACCACAGGTACAGACCCCTACAGACCATAGGTACATACCCACTCCAACAGTTTTGTTTAACCGTTTTGTGGGGTGTTCTTTTTTCCTTAATCCATTGTTTTCTTTGCGAGGATACAGAGAAAACAAAAAAAGAAAATTAAAATTATTTGTGTATATCCAAACATTATTGTCCATGTTCTCACAAAATTGGGAACATTGACCCTTTAACACACGCAGAACACCATCATATCTCACACGCATGCGCATACAAAGTCTCCCACAAGCACACGCAAACATAGAGGTGTTACAAAGATTACCGATTACATATCTCACACGCATGCGCATACAAAGTCTCCCATACGCACACGCAAACATAGAGGTGTTACAAAGATTACCGATTACATATCTCACACACATGCGCATACAAAGTCTCCCATACGCACACGCAAACATAGAGGTGTTACAAAGATTACCGATTGAGATGTGGATATAAGCCTGTTTTGTCCGACTGTGATGACTCACCCAACTGATAAATTATTCCAACTTCATTATCAAGGCATGTCTTTGTCGAAGGCATGTCTTGGTGGAGGAATTAGAATAAATTAGCCAGCCGGGGTTATATTTTTTTAAAAAACTCAAGCATCCTTGAAAATATCTTGTTGGATAAATAATTATAGCAGTCATAACACGCGGAGTTCCTAATTTCTTTTTTAAGGTGTTTTGTAAGTAATGGGAAAGTTAGCTTGAAAATAGGAGACATGTTATTTTTGAGGTCGTTAAAAATCTAAAAAATGTTATAATTTTACATTTTTTGTTGTTCAAACTAATGATGAATAGTACAGGAATACGGATAGACAACAAAACGTGACAAATTATGATAATGTTTAGATTTCTGACGACATCGAAATTAATCTGTCACATATTTTCAAGCTAACTTCCCATTACTTTTACAGCACTTAAGGTGCTGGAAAGTAAGGACACGTTAGCTTGGAAACAGGCTATTAAATAGAGAGTAATCGCTTGACTGGACCGGTTACGTGAAATAATTCATGAGAGGTGAGGGACGTCGTACAAATACGAGTGAGGGAATGAATTATTTCACGTAACCAGTCCAGTCAAGCTATTACTCTGTTTATTACTTTTCATTATTAACGATAATTATATTATTTAACCCTTTACCTAACACAACGGCCAAAACCGGCCAGAGCTATTCTAAAAAATCTCCAATTAATTTTCATTATTTCTTCATTTTCTGTCTCTAAAACATAGGTTATTACCCTTCATTGGAACGAGCTCGTGGAGCTCGTTCCAACGAGGGGTCATAACCTATGTTTTTGAGACAAAAAATGAAAATAATAGTTATTCAAGAATTTTTTTGCAAGTGTCATCTGCTTTTCATGTTTGGTAAAGGGTTAAAAAAACAATGAAGTCCCCATTACATCCACGGCAAAGCGTCTCCGTTTACGCGCACGGATACATGACACAATTGTTGATTGCATAATTCACTTGTGAAGTTATCGTTTATAATCAAACCCGGAATTCCCAGTAAATCACACTTTGGAAAGTAATTAAATAATAATTAAACAAATTAATATAAAAAGAAACGATATAGAGGATATCAAGTGTTTTTGAGTGGATACCGAAAATTATCTCATGAGTCACCGAGACAAATGTTCATTTTATGCTTTTTATAAGAATCTGATCTTTCCTGTCGATAATTCCACCCGTTTCAACCTTGAATTGATGCATGAAAGTAAACAGGTGATACGCCTTGATACGCGCAAGTGATTTGATCGATACTCGGAACAGGAAGCGTCTTGCGATCTGATTCAGCAGGCGGGTTTCATGCATCAATTCAAGGTGAATACGTGTTGAATTATTGCTGGAAATGATCGCTATCCACTCAAAAACACTTGATTTGCTTTTCATTACACGTTATTAGAACACAATGAGCATTTCTATTGATAATTTGACTCCTATTCATCTTGAAGTGATGCTTTGAAAGCCGCCATTTTGATTGATACCGTGAAAATGGAAATTTCTATATCTTCACAGTGGGGGATACTATTTCTATCTTTCCGCAATTTTTTCAATAATATTTCGGTTAGCGTATAATAAAATATGGGGGATCTGACAGTTGCTCGCCAATTCGGAGTGGTGCTCCCCGGGTACTCCGGCTTCCTCCACCCATAAACCTGTCCTACACGAGGTGACTCTAGCTGTCGAAAGTGTCACTAAAGCCCAATAAATAAATAAATTGGTCACAGCCCCCCGTTTGTGTGACGTTAGTCCAAGTATCAACTCTAGTCGGGAGCGTGGTGGCTCAGTAGTAGACTGTTGGACTTTCATGCTAGAGGTCCCCAGTTCGATCCCTGTCCGGGATGACTCTCGTTATGTCCTTCGGCAAAGCACTTTATCCTGGCTGCCTACATGGGGGCGCGATGATGCCGTGTACTAAGGCGAACTGCAAGTCGATGGTGCACATGTCTTCAACCGCTATAACACTGCTTGAGTGGAGCTTGAACAGAGTTAGAATGTTGAGGAGCTGACAGTTGCTCGTCGATGCTCGGTGGTTCTCTCCGGGTTCTCTGGCTTCCTCTGACCGTAAAACTGTCACTGTCACGATTAGCCATTGTGCATAAGTAACAATAAACACCGACAAATAAATCAACTCTAGCCTTGTATATGATTACTAACTATTAGTGCTATTTTACTGTGGTAAATAATCTATGATTTACTGATAAATTAGGACCCAATAACCAAAGCCTGGAGTTGAAGCCCTCTAAAATGGGAAACATGGGTATAAACGATTAGTTGGATGTACCATAACCACCAAAAAATAAAAAACTTTCAAGCCCTAGTCGTTATCTGTGATTCCAATATGGTGCGTAACCAGAATATCAAAGTTAAGGGGGGCAAGAGTAATATCTAGCGGGGGGGGGGGGGGGGGGGGTGTTTAGCGTTCTGAACGTAGCTACGTTCAGATCGCTGAAGTACTAAGGGACATAGAGAATAGGATACGCAGCATCATCCGAGCCACGTAGCGGCGAGATGGGGAGAGCAGAAGAGGGGGATACCTCCTCTTGCTGGAGGGGGCCTTACCCTGGGAGCACAGAGTGGTTACAGCATTGAACTTCAAATCGAAGAGTCCACGGTTCGATCTCCACCAAGGGTAACTGCGTTATGTCCTGGGGCAAGGCACTTAATCCCGATTTCCCATATGGGTGGGTGCGATAGCGCAATATGCAGCGTTCTGAACGTCGATGGTGCACTTGCGTTCAACCAGTGCTAACATTGCTTGTGTGGATTTAGTATGTTGGGGAGCCCGACAGTTGCTCGCTTTTGCGCGGTGATTCTCTCCGAGTTCTCCGGTTTCGTCCGTCCGTATAACTGTCCGAAACGGTCATCCAGGCCATCGAAAATGTCGTTAAACCCCAATCAATAACAACAAATACACCTCTGCCTAAAGATATCACAAACACATGTACGTTTGTCCTTCAGAAGGTTTTTCTCTCTAAAATGTGCATGGTTGCTATTAAACCTGTTTGTATAATAAACGGAGCACGTTATTTCATTTCTTCTCGCCGCTTGTTTAAATGGATAGCACAGACAATGAATACAAAAAAACCACATGGTTTGTGAAAAGACGGGTTGTGATATAAACATGCGTTTAACCTATTTATTCACGCATCTGTGTCAGAGCGATACTTTTTTGACGAACACAATTTGTACACAAATAGAATATTTATGCAACGTGGTGTTAGCGAGAAAAAGTAGATAAGCTGTAACAGATGTTATACGTGTAGTAGAGAAACATTTACACCTGTTGTATCGAGAATGTTACATCATCAAGACTGATTTATACGACTTTGAAAATAGTTTTTATCAATAAGGTATGTACTTAGATAAAATATTTTGATGTGGAAGAAACGAGATGCGCTACCTGAAGCTGACCAGCTGTTGGCCGTAAAACTTCAGGATCTTCAGTAATTTTCCCCATTCAGAATTTTATACGAGCCTTTGGCCAGGTGTTTTTGTTGTTTATGTGGATTCAGTGGTAAACAACAAACGGTGCGAATCCGGAGCTGTCTTGTCTTTTACCGCTGACGATTTCTTGATGACACCTGTAATATTTTTCTCTTGAAAAATATTGACTTTTCTATAATACCAAAACAACATTAACATTTGACCCATGTTTACCCTCGTCTTAGAGTTTAATCCAGGCGCGTATCCAGGATTCTATAAATGGGGTCATCTAACAAGTTGATTTTTGTTTTGTTTTTTTGTTTTTTTTTGGGGGGGGGGGGGGGTGGGGGGGGGGAGGCGAGCATGATATTTGGAAGGCCGTTGTTGTTGAGGCATCCCCTATTCGTAACTGGAGCTGTCCGGTTGTTACCCATTCCCCCACTTCCCTTGAAGGGAAATGGGAGGAGAGGGTAAGAGCCGGAACGTCCCAGTAAGAATTACACCTCTCACCTGAATAAAAGTTTGCAAAATCCAGTGCTCTGAAAGGGAATCTCGGGCATTTATAGAGTAAGTAGACCTATATTGGCGTCTATTTTAGGGCTTTATATGTTTTGTGAAAGTTGCATTGAGCCAATCGTTTTCTTGGGAGGGGGCAGCAACGCACCCCCCCCCCCCGTGGCTACGCCACTGGTTTAACCCTCTGAAACTAGAAGTTCTGTCATTGTATTTTGCACTATGTTGAAGTGACGACTTGCTGTGTAAGTACATTTTTGTCCTTGTTAGCTGACCTATTAGCGTAAGTCAACTCCTGTAGAAAAACAGCGTGCCCAACTCTGTACAATTCGGTGGTCCAAGTGATGGAAGTTTGCAAGTACTTCTTGTGTTCTGTCTTCAGAAATTGAAGATAATTACAGAGTGAAAAATTTATGCCGCGCCGATTTAGTAGTAATCCACCCTCTACATACTGCAGTAATCCACCCCTACATACTGTAGTAATCCACCCTCTACATACTGTAGTAATCCACCCTCTACATACTGTAGTAATCCACCCTCTACATACTGTAGTAATCCACCCTCTACGTACTGTAGTAATCAACCCTGTACGTACTGTAGTAATCCACCCTCTACATACTGTAGTAATCCACCCTCTACATACTGAAATAATCCACCCTCTACATACTGTAGTAATCCACCCTCTACATACTGTAGTAATCCACCCTCTACATACTGTAGTAATCCACCCTCTACGTACTGTAGTAATCCACCCTCTACGTACTGTAGTAATCCACCCTCTACGTACTGTAGTAATCAACCCTCTACGCACTGTAGTAATCAACCCTCTACGCACTGTAGTAATCCACCCTCTACGTACTGTAGTAATCCACCCTCTACGTACTGTAGTAATCCACCCTCTACGTACTGTAGTAATCCACCCTCTACGTACTGTAGTAATCAACCCTCTACGTACTGTAGTAATCCACCCTCTACATACTGTAGTAATCCACCCTCTACGTACTGTAGTAATCCACCCTCTACGTACTGTAGTAATCCACCCTCTACGTACTGTAGTAATCCACCCTCTACATACTGTAGTAATCCACCCTCTACATACTGTAGTAAGTAATCCACCCTCTACACACTGTAGTAATCCACCCTCTACACACTGTAGTAATCCACCCTCTACACACCGTAGTACTACCCTCTACGTACTGTAGTAATCCACCTCTACGTACTGTAGTAATCCACCCTCTACATACTGTAGTAACCCACCCTCTACATACTGTAGTAATCCACCCTCTACGTACTGTAGTAATCCACCCTCTACGTACTGTAGTAATCCACCCTCTACGTACTGTAGTAATCCACCCTCTACATACTGTAGTAATCCGCCCTCTACATACTGTAGTAATCAACCCTCTACGTACTGTAGTAATCCACCCTCTACGTACTGTAGTAATCAACCCTCTACGTACTGTAGTAATCCACCCTCTACGTACTATAGTAATCCACCCTCTACGTACTGTAGTAATCCACCCTCTACGTACTGTAGTAATCCACCCTCTACGTACTGTAGTAATCCACCCTCTACGTACTGTAGTAATCCACCCTCTACGTACTGTAGTAATCCAACTCTACGTACTGTAGTAATCCACCCTCTACATACTGTAGTAATCCACAGTCTACTCACTGTAGTAATCCACCCTCGACGTACTGTAGTAATCCACCCTCTACGTACTGTAGTAATCAACCCTCTACATACTTGAGTAATCCACCCTCTACGTACTGTAGTAATCAACCCTCTACGTACTGTAGTAATCCACAGTCTACTTACTGTAGTAATCCACCCTCTACATACTGTAGTAATCCACCCCCCTCTACGTACTGTAGTACTCCACCCTCTACGTACTGTAGTAATCAACCCTCTACGTACTGTAGTAATCCACCCTCTATGTACTGTAGTAATCCACCCTCTACGTACTGTAGTAAT
Organism: Pictodentalium vernedei; assembly: GCA_031216915.1. Lineage (NCBI taxonomy): Eukaryota > Metazoa > Mollusca > Scaphopoda > Dentaliida > Dentaliidae > Pictodentalium > Pictodentalium vernedei. The sequence goes on along the minus strand of CM062297.1, from coordinate 881,690,737 downwards.
CCACCCTCTACGTACTGTAGTAATCCACCCTCTACATACTGTAGTCTCAATATTTTCTCTCTGTTTGATCGGTTCAGTTCGTGACTTCACTACCGACCTCACTAGAAATGCATTACATTTTGCATAGCACAGTCCAAACACTCATGTGTATTTCAGTCTACTTCATCCTTCTGCAGTAAAGAGCGCGTTAACTAACAAGCATTTTCTGCGCTAATTGTGATAGGCCTTCTAGTTTCAACTGTAATATAGATATCCGACCACATCCAATAAGGCTATAGGAGACGAACGCCTCAATGAATGAATAACGGATGAATTCTTATGACCGTCTTGTGTTCAAATGCACAATGTATTCAAGCCGGCCTTCCTCGTTCTTCTTTATTTCCTTATATATTTTTCTTTCCTCTCCCCATGTTAAGTTTAAACAATGTCATATATCGCTGTCTGGTGGGCCGAATTACCCCCCCCCCACCCCCCCCCCCCCCCACCCTCCCCCGCCTCTTTTTTAATTTTTTTTTTTTTTGACATCAGCACAAACTGTTTCACTTGTGTTGTTGTCCTGGGTGGGGACGGTGCATCTCTTCATTTGCAGTTTGTATTATATGTGGTAGGGGATGTAAGTACACCATGTAGAGATGACAAATTATTTATTTTTCAAACTGTTTACATCCCTCGTGACTATGGATAAGTTTGATTGCGCATACTCTAAAACTTACTAACCCCGCACAAATAGCGTTACATGTAGCAGCCCTTAAAGGCAACGTTTCCGTGGTCAACATATCGGCGTGTAATACGCCTAAGTGCACAACGTTTCCGTGCTCAACATATCGGCGTGTAATACGCCTAAGTGCACAACGTCTCTGTGCTCAACACATCGGCGTGTAAAACACCTAAGTACACCACGTCTCCATCTTCAACATACCGGCGTGTAATATGCCCAAGTACACCACGTCTCCGTGCTCAACATATCGGCGTGTAATACACCTAAGTACACAACGTCTCTGTGCTCAACACATCGGCGTGTAAAACACCTAAGTACACCACGTCTCTGTGCTCAACACATCGGCGTGTAAAACACCTAAGTACACCACGTCTCCGTGCTCAACATATCGGCGTGTAATACACCTAAGTACACAACGTCTCTGTGCTCAACACATCGGCGTGTAATACGCCTAAGTACATCACGTCTCTGTGCTCAACACATCGGCGTGTAAAACACCTAAGTACACCACGTCTCTGTGCTCAACACATCGGCGTGTAAAACACCTAAGTACACCACGTCTCCGTGCTCAACATATCGGCGTGTAATACACCTAAGTACACAACGTCTCTGTGCTCAACACATCGGCGTGTAATACACCTAAGTACATCACGTCTCTGTGCTCAACACATCGGCGTGTAAAACACCTAAGTACACCACGTCCCCGTGCTCAACATATCGGCGTGTAATACACCTAAGTACACAACGTCTCTGTGCTCAACACATCGGCGTGTAAAACACCTAAGTACACCACGTCTCTGTGCTCAACACATCGGCGTGTAATACGCCTAAGTACATCACGTCTCTGTGCTCAACACATCGGCGTGTAATACGCCTAAGTACACAACGTATCCGTGCTCAACACATCGGCATGTAATACGCCTAAGTACACAACGTCTCTGTGCTCAACACATCGGCGTGTAATACGCCTAAGTACATCACGTCTCTGTGCTCAACACATCGGCGTGTAATACGCCTAAGTACACAACGTATCCGTGCTCAACACATCGGCGTGTAATACGCCTAAGTACACAACGTCTCTGTGCTCAACACATCGGCGTGTAATACGCCTAAGTACACAACGTCTCTGTGCTCAACACATCGGCGTGTAATACACCTAAGTACATCACGTCTCTGTGCTCAACACATCGGCGTGTAATACGCCTAAGTACACAACGTATCCGTGCTCAACACATCGGCGTGTAATACACCTAAGTACACAACGTATCCGTGCTCAACACATCGGCGTGTAATACGCCTAAGTACACAACGTCTCTGTGCTCAACACATCGGCGTGTAATACACCTAAGTACATCACGTCTCTGTGCTCAACACATCGGCGTGTAATACGCCTAAGTACACAACGTATCCGTGCTCAACACATCGGCGTGTAATACGCCTAAGTACACAACGTCTCTGTGCTCAACACATCGGCGTGTAATACGCCTAAGTACACAACGTCTCTGTGCTCAACACATCGGCGTGTAATACGCCTAAGTACACAACGTCTCTGTGCTCAACACATCGGCGTGTAATACGCCTAAGTACACAACGTCTCTGTGCTCAACACATCGGCGTGTAATACGCCTAAGTACACAACGTATCCGTGCTCAACACATCGGCGTGTAATACGCCTAAGTACACAACGTCTCTGTGCTCAACACATCGGCGTGTAATACGCCTAAGTACACAACGTCTCTGTGCTCAACACATCGGCGTGTAATACGCCTAAGTACACAACGTCTCTGTGCTCAACACATCGGCGTGTAATACACCTAAGTACACAACGTCTCCGTGCTCAACATATCGGCGTGTAATACTCCTAAGTACCTAACGGCCCTGTGCTCAACATATCGGCGTATAATACACCTAAGCACACCACGTCTCCGTCTTCAACATATCGGCGTGTAATACGCCTAAGTACACAACGTATCCGTGCTCAACATATCGGCGTGTAATATGCCTAAGTACACCACGTCTCCGTGCTCAACATATCGGCGTGTAATACGCCTAAGTACCTAACGGCCCTGTGCTCAACATATCGGCGTATAATACACCTAAGCACACCACGTCTCCGTCTTCAACATATCGGCGTGTAATGCGCCTAAGTACACAACGTATCCGTGCTCAACATATCGGCGTGTAATATGCCTAAGTACACCACGTCTCCTTGCTCAACATATCGGCGTGTAATACGCCTAAGTACACCACGTCTCCGCGTTCAACATATCGGTGTGTAATACGCCTAGTACACCACGTCTCCGTGCTCAACATATCGGCGTGTAATACGCCTAAGTACACCACGTCTCCGTGCAAAAAATATCGGCGTGCACAACGTGGGCAGACGAAATTAAATTACCAAAGTAAAAGACACAGATGGTGCGGGTGGGCATCGAAAGTTGACTTTTTGGTTTAAAGCCGAACGCCCTCACCAATGAATCGCCGAGGTCCCAATTATAAGATTACTAGCAAGAACGAATAAGTATCGAATCTTACAAGTCAGTCGCAATTGGAAAAGTATTGGGAGGGTCGCATTCCTCTACCCCTCCCATCCCAGACCATTTGATACGCCCTTGCCTCCAGAAGTACGCAAATTATAGTTTATGTGTGTCAGCTTCTTCTCTTACGTAATGAGATATAGAGTTTAACTCTGAGTAATCTACGCCGCAGTATTGATTGAGCTGACCAGTGTATTTAATTCCTCACCAAAGACACTTATCATTACATACCACAATTTCAATATTTTCTCTCATTTCGCCTAACATACATATCTTTTTACCAAGCGGACGGGACGGGTTCGAAGAGCTGCGAGCTCGTTCCGGTTGGAGACCATAAGCTGTGCTTTGTCAGTTTGAAAACGTAAGAAAACCTCAATGGAATAGTATTCTCTGGATTTGGAACGAAAGTGTTTTTCCAGTTTGTGAACGTACGGGTGGTTTGCCCCTCCCCAATCTAGCCCTAATCTTTAACCGCGCCCACAACTGACAGGTCTATGTTATAGTACAACACATTGTATTTGCACAATTTCTTTAAAACTTCTACATATCAATAGTATGGCATATTGTGATCATGCCTGATTAGGGGGATCTCGTCGAGAAATCTCAGAAGTGACGTCATACCGTTGTGCATTTAGGATGTCACCTGGTTAGTCCCGGTGACATGAGTGAGGGGCCATGTTTGAATGTCAAATGATGGTGATACACGGTGACAGTGCGCGTATGCGTCTGCGTGTTGCTTTGGTGACATGTTCTCTGTCGTCCATTTGTTAGATAATGGCGTCTTAATGTCTATTGAGGCACATGATTGCTATGTTGTGGAGTGACCTCTGACAGGTTGGGGATGTGTTTGATTTAATGGGAGTATATCTTATTACCGGAAACGAGCGGACAATGATTAAAATGTACCCAAATGGACATCGAAAGGGGTTGTTGATATAATAATATTGTATTAAATTAAATAATATTCTTCCAAAATCATAGTTTTTTCTTTCCTATGGGGTGACATTTGGGGTGTTTTTCGATTCAATGGGAGTGTTTTTCCGAGCTCGGATTCTCACGTAATTCTCGGTGTGTGCCTATTCCGACTCATGCTTATCCTATTCTCCCAATCCCTAACTACTTCTAGCTACCTCTAACCCTGTTCTGATTTATTCATCTAGTGGCATATCCACGAGGTTTAGATATTGGTCTCTTTACAATTTTTCCGAACTCCTCTAAAAACATTGGTCCAATGCAAGTTTCAGATAACATAGAGCTCCAAAGTGGTCCAATATAGGGTTATACCAAAGTGGTCCAATAGAGGGCTATACCAAGGTGGTCCAATATAGGGCTATACCAAAGTGGGCCAAGAAAGGGCTATACCTATGTGGTCCAATATAGGGCTATCCCAAAGTGGTTCAATATAGGGCTATACCAAAGTGGTCCAATATATGGCTATACCAAAGTGGTCCAATATAGGCCTATACCAAAGTGGTCCAATATAGGGCTATACCAAAATGGTCCAATATAGGGCTATACCATAGTGGTCCAATATAGGGCTATACCATAGTGGTCCAATATAGGGCTATACCAAAGTGGTCCAATACAGGGCTATACCATAGTGGTCCAATATAGGGCTATACCAAAGTGGTCCAATATAGGGCTATACCAAAGTAGTTCAATATAGGGCTATACCAAAGTAGTCCAATATAGAGCTATACCAAAGTGGTCCAATATAGGGCTATACCAAAGTGGTCCAATATAGGGCTATACCATAGTGGTCCAATATAGGGCTATCCCAAAGTGGTCCAATATAGGGCTATACCAACGTGGTCCTATATAGGGCTATACCAAAGTGGTCCAATATAGGGTTATACCAAAGTGGTCCAATATAGGGCTGTACAAAAGTGGTCCAGTATAGGGCTATACCAAAGTTTATCAATGTAGGGCTATACACACTACAAAGATACACTCTTAAAGTGCTGAATCCTAGACCAAACTATAACTCTCCAGTCGTTACCCCTCCTCCCAATTCCATGAAGTGGGAGTAGGGGGTAACAACCAGAGAGTGCTAGTTGGGACTGGGGGAGTCCCCCTACCCCCCCCCCCCCCCCCTCACAACTACCTTCTGAATCTAATGTTCGGTACACCCAAAACTGGCATGGACATCCCCTATTATTGAATCCTGTCTACGCGCCTGGATTCAGCTGAAAATTATTGTGAGCAGTTGACTCTAGTAACCAATTAAGTAAGAATATCCGCTTATCGATAAATTTATATATTGTAGTTAGAGGGAAGGGGGAAGGGCAGGAGTTCGATTTTAGTCAGTCACTTGTATTGTAGTCCTGTGTAAGGTGACTATGATTCCTCGTGGCTCTCGTAATCACATACAATGCAGAAGAATGCTATAGTATTAGATAATTTGTAGGGGTGCCGAAAGTAGACGAACAATTCTCATGCAGATAAGACGAAATGACCTACTGAGTGCAGAAGAATGCTATAGTATTAGATAATTTGTTGGGGTGCCGAAAGTGGACGAACAATTCTCATATGTAGATAAGATGAAATGGTCTACTGGGTCACTTTTTACATATTTCTCATGTTCAAATCTAACATTTTCAACAGACTTTAGAAAGGCCACACGCTAAAAACTAAAGTGTTAAAAACTACCCTTGAAGTGCTGTATTTAACACTTATTATTATTTATTTATTTATTGATGTTTAAGGTCACATATTTATGCACAATGGCTAATCATGACCGTGACAGTTTTACGGGTGGAGGAAGCCGGAGTACCCGGAGAGAACCACCGAAAAACGGCGAGCAACTGTCAGCTCCCCAACATACTAACTCCACACAAGTAGGGTTAGCATTGGTTGAAGACAAGTGCACCTTCGACGTGCAGTACGCCTTAGTACACAACGCCACCGTGTCCCCACGCGGGCAATGGAGATGCAGTGTCTTGCCCAAGGACACAACGCGGTTGCCGCAGGTGGGATTCGAACCGAGGACCTCTCGGCTTGCAGCCTGCACCTCTACCAACTGAGCCACCGCGCTCCCGTATTTAACACTTACAAAGTGCTGAACTAGCACTTTGTTCAAGTGTAGATATCCCAGAACTTGACAGGTGTTACAATAATACCACTTGACAAGTGTAATGTCGCGACACTTAAAAGGAAACATCGCAGATGACGCGGATCAGCCTGATCGCGTCATCTGCGTTGTGTCCTTTTAATTATGTACCCACCAAGCGCAAATCAAATTATGGACGATTCTGGAAGAACCACCAATGCTAGACACATGGGAAGTGCCATCCATTCAAGTTTCAGATGTCTGACGATTGTAATGTCTGAGTGCTTAAAGCATTGCACTTTGGGTGTTAGAATCAAACCCTAAGAGTTAGAATGGGTTTAACACCTTGAAAGTATCAGTTTTAACACTTTAGTTTTTAGTGTGCAGCAGTCGTTCTCAAAGATTCAATGGACAAGTCTAATACAGCAACATGTTAGTATAACTACTTGCACGCCTTAGCAACTACGTAACACCCAGTTCAAGGATGAAATGGACAAACGTTGGTTTACAAACCGTCCATATCATCCTTCCACAGAATGTGAGTTCAATTTAACACACACACACATGCCATGGAACTATGTGCACCCCATACCGTCCATGCGCCTCTGTAGAAACAATACAAAATAAACGAGGGGAACATGTGCCTCAGTAACAACACGCAATAGTATGCGTACTGTTACCACATAACACCATGGTAATGACGTTGCAAAATGGCCACCCATGTGCACTGCCATGACAACTATGTGACTTCCAGAACTCAGGCAACTTATGACGTCATGTTTCAAGATCTTCCAGCAGACTCTCCAATCAGGATCAAAACAACCTTGCTATATTACTCACGCACATGCCATCACACAAACACATACACAATAATTTCTCAGCATGGAGGTACATTTTATTTATTCTGGTGATGCCAGTGAGAAGCAATTTTGTTGGAGACATGTGTAGGCCAACAAAACTCGACAATGTTATGTATGCCCGTGTATTCAAATCGTACGTAAAATAAATACTTACCTGATGCAAAGAGCGGGACGTCACCTCTACCAATCCCTAGTTAGCCTCACATTCCCAACCTATTTTTATTTTATTTTGCCTCGCTTAAACATTTTGCGAAGTGTCGGAAACTGAAAGTGTTGGATCTTTTGTACGGAATAAAAACACCAACAAAAAGGGTTCGCAAATAGGGGGGGGGGGGGGGGGGGGGTGATAGAGGGCAGCATTTGTTTTTTTGTAATATAAATGTAGAAGAGAATATGAATAACGCTGAAACTCGATCGCAGTCAACAAATGTATAACTGCCTTTCGTGTCACTGTATGGATGGGAGATTTTCGAGATTCACGCTGGCATTAAAAATCCATAAAATAATTTTGAAACCCTTGACGAATAAAGTTCGGAGACGACTGTGCAGACTGCGTTCGGTGAGTTGACTGAAGTGTTCTCCAGCGTTTTTATTATCATCTCATAAATAAATATCTCTCTCTACTTGGTATGTATAACAATAAAATAATTGTGTGATTGATGTAAACTCGTTCATATACGTATTGTATCAATTGAAACCCTCACTGAATGGATATTATGTGATTATACATATGGCGAATAAAGATCGGTTAACCAGTTGCGTTTCGTGGATGTCGAAAAAGGAGATGGGTGCTAAATTTCGTAAGAAAACATCATGACTTATTTTACAAATCTTCTTGTCAGGTGTGGGTAAGTTTACAGGAATCCTCGCCCTCTCAGTTACATGGTAGAACGGCGAACGCCTGGAAACCCTCTCTAGATTAACCATTTTACTGCCAAGCCCACGTTTGCCATATATGGAGGGCCTCTATCTACGCATGTATGCGAAGATGTTTAATATGATTTATAACATACTTGAAACTCTATCATCTGATTAATTGCTGGAAAGGGTTTATTGTAGGTCTAAACGTGAGAGATCTCCCTCCACGCACCTACATTACATGGAGAGTGGATTGTAACTAAATCACCCGCGGAGTGAAGTTATCACCCAAGCTATAATTTTCAAATTTTGTACATATTGACAAAAAAAAAAACAAGCAATGTTTCAGCCAATGGACCTCCGGGTTTAACCCGGAGGTCCATTGGCTGAAACTTTGCTGGTGCGGGTTGTGCTTTGCAATAAATTTGCAATTATTGCTCGGGTGGAATCTCCACTCTGCGGGTGATTTATTGATAATACACTCTCCACGTAGTGTGTATGCAAAACAACAACCTCGGGTCAATACTATAAAACTTTTACAGCTGTATTTTGTATATTCAAGTTATGAGTTTGAATGGGTCGAAATGAAGCATTAACATTTTCAAAGATATGGCAACTGGCAAATTGCCATAACTTTTAAAATGTTAATGATTCATTTTAGTCAGTAATATTAATAGCTACATGTAGCAAATACAATTCTAGAAAATACAATTGTAAAAGTTTTATAATACTGGCCCTTGGTTTACCCATATACCATCATAGGGCTTCCCGAACTTCATTCCCATCATTCCATTCATATACGTTAAACGTGAAGACGATATCGAGGAGTGCTTGCTTCCTTTTTGACCGTTTGGTTTGGGAGACTCTTGTTGACGATCCTATTCTGCGAACTGCGCGTGAAAGTTCATAAATGCAAACCATAGAAGCTAATAATCAAATGCACGTGCAGAAAATTAGTTTCGCATGGTGGATTCATTGACGATAGTGGAATGTTATTTCTACTGCATTTGTATTCAGAAGAAATTTCACAGGTTGGTTGAAAACTATTATTGTAAGTTACTTGGTGCAGCTTCAGAAAAACGTGCGGCCAGTGAAGCTTTTACACTGGAGTATTCTTTGAAATAGAGTGCGTTTACTGTAGTTACTGTACAAGACTTTAAACCGAAAGGTGGACAGTTCGATCTCCACCAGAGGTAACTGTGTTGTATCCTTGGACAATTGCCCGCGTGGAAGCGTGGAGGCGTTGTGTACTACCGCGTATTGAACGTCGATGGTGCACTTGTTTGCAACCAATGTTAACCCTGATGTGACGGAGTTAGTACTTTGTGGAATCTGACATTCGCTCGCTGCACTTCGGTGGTTCATTTCGAGTGCTCCGGCTTCTCCCGTAAAACGGTTCGATATGAGGTGACTCTCTTTGCCGAAAGTGTCGTTAATGCCCAGCCCCCTCCAAACCATGAAACACCGGAGAATCCTACATGTTGCATATTATTCTAACGTTACCGAGTAGAATATGTGACGAATAATTATCACATGAAAGAAACTTCATGTTAATTTAAGAATTGAATGCACGTTCATACTCCAATAAAGATTATAAAAATTGCATTCAGTTCTTATAATTACATTCCGTAATTGTTTAAACTACGTTTTACCAAATACCAAAGCAGAAAGGCGAGAGGCGCCAAAAGTTAAAAACCCGCCCAAACACCGTCCGAATTGCATTTTGTCAACTGCGCTCTACCGTAAATGCGGGTCAAAATTCGACCAAATGTATTCATCGGAAAATGAATTACATTTGGTCATGACGTTTTCATCCAGCTGACCAATGGGAATTGAGTATTTGGACCCAAAACGTATAACTACATTAACAATGTAATTATATTTCCTTTATCAGAACACCAAGCCTAAAAGGCCATGTGAGCTTTTGCTATCATTGGCGTCCGGCGTCCGTAAACTTTTCACGTTTTCATCTTCTTCTCTGCAACCGCTGAGCCGGTGTGAACCAAACTTGGCAGGAATGGTCTATGGGAGGTCCTCCGAACACAATCCTCATTTTTTTCCCGATGGATGAAAAGCGTGGCCGCCAGAGGAATTCTTTGATTTTGGTTGGTGGATTTTCAAAAATCTTCTCTTCTGAAACCATAAGGCCAAATGTTTTGAACTTCACGCGATTGATGCTTGGGGCACCCTCTACGAACGATCCTCATTTAATGTTGATCGGCTTGCAAACATGGCCGCAATTGCAATTTATAGTTACCATAGAAACCCGATGGGAAATCACATTTTCATCTTCTTCTCTGCAACAACTGAGCCAACATGAACCAACTTACCAGGAATGCTCTATGGGAGGTCCTCTACAAACGATCCTTATTTTGTTTCCGTGGGTTGAAAAACATGGCCTCCAGAGGTATTCTTTGATTCCGATTGGCGGATTTTTTAAATCTTCTCCTCTGAAACCACAAGGCCAAATGTATTGAAACTTTGCATGATTGATGTCTGGGACACCCTTTACCAACGATCCTCATTTAATCTTGATTGGGTTACATACATGGCCACAATTGCGGATTATAGTTTCTATAGAAACCCAACGGGAGATAACATTTTCATCATCTTCTCTGGAACCACTGAGCTGATGTGAACCAAACTTGGAAGGAATGGTCTATGGAAGGTCCTCTACAAACGATCCTCATTTTGTTCCCGTGGGTTGAAAAACGTGGCCACCAGAGGCATTCTCTGATTCGGATTGGTGGATTTTGAAAAATCTGCTCCTCTGAAACGACAGGGCAAAATATATTGAAACTTTCAATGGTTGATGACTGGGACACCCTCTACCAACGATCTTAATTTCATGTTGATTGGGTTGCAAACATGGCCACAATTGCGGCTTATAGTTAATATAGAAACCCTATAGGGAATCACAATTCCATCCTCTTCTCGGAAACGACTAAGCCAAAGTTGGCAGGAATGGTCAATGAGAGGTCCCCTACAAATAATCCACTTTTTGTTTATGTCGGTTGGAGAAGGCATTCTCTGATTCTAATTGGTCAATTTTGAAAAAAAATGTTTTCTGAAACTACAATCTAGGTCAAATGTTTTGAAATTGATGACTGGGACACTCAATGTAAGAGGAACAACTTTGCTGTTATATATTATTATGAAAATATAAACGCTATACCGGTAAGGTAACTTGAATACAACAGTAAGTGGAGAGTGGATTGTAACTAAATCAACTTTGTAGTGGAATAATCACCCCAAGTATCAGTTTCAAATTCTGTACATATGGACAAAAAAAAACACAAATAATGTGCCAGCCAATGGACCTCTGGGTTTAAAATGGAAATCCATTGGCTGGAACTTTGCTTGTGATTGTTGTGCTTTGCAACAAATTTGCAGTTATTGCTTGGGTGGAATTTCCACTGTGGGTGATTTAGTGATAATACGCTCTCCATGTAATGTAGCAGTTTTCTCCACTGAGAAATGGGACAATAATAAAATATTGTGTATAGTTTTATGCAGGGATATAACTGGACACAGCTTTGCTACTATATGTTATCATAAGATTCACGCTCCCACGCTGTGTCCTTGGGCAAGGCAGTTCACCCTGATTGCCTATAGGGGGGGGGGGGGGGGGGTGACGCTGTGCACTAAGGCGTACTGCACGTCGATGATGCGCATGTCGTCAACCACTCTAACCCTGCCTGTCCCGCGGTGCAGAGTTCAGAGTTACGATGTTGGAGAGATGACAGCTGCTCGGCGTTGCTCGGTGGTTCTCTCCGAGTACTCCGGCTTCCTCCACCCGTAAAACTGTCACCGACATGATATGACCCTGGCAGTTAATGTGTCGTTAAACTCAAATAAATAAATAAATAAATAAATAAATAAATAAATAAATAAATAAATAAATAAATAAATAAATAAATAAATATGTTATCATGAAAACTGTCAAGTTGTGATTGACGACAGGTGTTTGGAAAACTTGGTGTAAATTATTGGTCAGCTCTAAATGATAGTATACAAATATTCTCCACATTATTATTCTTTTGATTTTATCATTCATTCAAGATAGACATTATGACAAATCCTTTGAATAAAATGTTGTTCTTTGTGTAACCCTTTACCTATCCAAAGCTCTTTGAAAGAGAGTACTGTCTGAAAAACTGTAATTTTTAAAATGTTCTTCAACCTTCTTTTACTGATTTTAGCTAAAATGCCATGTGAGCTTTTCTCATCACTTGGCGTATGTCGTCCTCATCCGTCGTCCGTTGACCGGCGTCCGTAAACTTTTTCACATTTTCATCTTCTTCTCTGTAACCGTTGAGCCGGTGGGAAGCAAACTTAGCATGTATGGTCTATGGAAGGTTCTCTACAAACGATCCCCATTCTGTTCCCGTCGGATGAAAAACGTGGCTTCTGGAGGCATTCTTTGATTCTGGTTGGTGGGTTTTCAAAAATCTTCTCAGAAACTGTCGGCCAAATGTTTTGATATTTCACATAAATGATGACAGGGACGCCCTCTACCAACGATCCTCAGTTAATGTTGATCCGGTTGTAAACATGGCCGCAATTGCGGCTTATAATTACTATAGAAACCCAATGGGAAATCACATTTTCATCTTCTTCTCTGGAACTACTGAACCGACGTGAACCAAACCTGACAGGGATGGTCTATGGGAGGTCCTCTACAAACTCTCCTCATTTTTGTTACCGTGCGTTGAAAAACATGGCTGCCAGAAGCATTTTTGTATTCTGATTGGTGGATTTGGAAAAATCTTCTCCTCTGCAACCACAGGGCCCAATGGTTTGAAACTTTGCTTGGTTGATGTCTGAGACACCCTCTACAAAGGGTCCTCGTTTAATGTTGTTCGGGTTGCAAACATAGCTGCGATTGTGGCTTATAGTTACTATAGTTACTATAGAAACCCTATGGGAAATCACATTTCATCTTCTTCTCTGGAACTACTGAGCTGATGTGGACCAAACCTGGCAGGGATAATTTATGGCAGGTCCTCTACAAACGCTCCTTATTTAGTTACCGTGCTTTGAAAAACATGGCTTCCAGAAGCATGTTTTGATTCTGATTGATGGATTTTGGAAAATCTTTTGCTCGGAAACCACGGGCCAAATGTTTTGAAACTTTGCTTGGTTGATGACTGGGACACCCTCTACCAACAGTGCTCAATTAATGTTGATCGTGTTGCAAACATGGCCACAATTGCGGCTTATAGTTACTATAGAAACCGTATGGGAAATCACATTCTGCTCTGGAACTACTGAGCCGACGTAAACCGAACTTGGCAGGAATGGTCTATAGGAGGTCCTCTACAAACGATCCTCTTTTTGTTCTCGTTGGTTGGAAAATATGGCCACCTGAGACATTCTCTGAATCTGATTGATGGATTTTGCAAAAATCTTCCCCTCTGAAACTACAAAGTCAAATGTTTTGAAACTTCACATGATTGAGGTCTGGGACACCTTCTACCAATGATCCTCATGTAATGTTGATGTAATGTTGCAAACATGGCCACAATTGCAGCTCATAGTTACCATGGAAAGCCTAAGGAAAATCACATTTTCATATGTTGTTCCAGGTGAGCGAGTACAGGCTCTTTAGAGCCTCTAGTTATTGAAACAGAGTTTATAAATGTGTGCTGACACTATTTGGTAAACAGTATTACTATGACACTGTTGATTTCTAACTTAACCCTGCATATATGGTTTCAGAGAAGTAGATATGGATTCCTAACAATTATGGCGGGAATATTAGGAAATACAGTCTGTCTGTCCCCATCCATCTGTCCATCCAGCCTGCCTGCCTGCCTGCCTGCCGACCGGCCGCCCCAAAGCCCCCCCCCCCCACCCCCCAGGCACCAGCCAATATGCTTACCAGCCTTCTGGATGGTCTGATTGGTCGATTTCGAAAAAACCTTCACCTCTGAAACTACAAGGCCAAATGTTTTGAAACTTCGCATGATTGATGACTGGGACACCCTCAACCAATGATCCTCGTGTAATGTTGACCGTGCTGCAAACTTTGCCGCAGTTGCAGCTCACAATTACCATGAAAACTCTATGGGAAATCACATTTTTATATGTAGTTCTTCCAGGTGAGCGATAACAGGCTCTTTAGAGCCTCTAGTCTTAATAACGCTTCGTTTTCTCTCGTAACTAATGTTACAATATTTTACATAGTCATTCCCATCAGTCCCATAAAGGATACGAGAGCTTGTATGGCAACTACGGTTGTACTCTATCTGTTTCCATGACTCTTATGGTTGTGCTGTGGCTGCTTATGTACTGGTGCGCAGTGTGCAGGCACTAAGCTAATGGTGGTGTCGGGGGCTATGTGGTTCAGTAGGTTGAGGAGCAGACTTCAAGCCGAATCCCACCAGCTGCAATCGCGGTGTGTCCTTGGGAAACACACTTCACCCCCATAGTCCACATGGGGGCACGGTGGCGTTGTGTACTAAAGCGTACTGCTCGTAGATGGTGCACTTGTCATCAACCAATGCTAACCCTGCTTGTGTGGATTTAGTATGTAGGGGAGCCTGACAGTTGCTCGGTGGTTCTCTCCGGGTACTCCGGCTTCCTGCACCCGTAAAACTGTCCGACATGAGGTGGCCCAGGTTGTCGAAAGTGTCGTTAAACCCCAGTAAATATATAAATAAATAATGGTGGTGTCGAGGGGAGAGACCATGTATGTCGGAAAATTTCTCTTTAATTTGAAAAAGTGGATCTTTTTAACCATTTTTTAAACGCACGTGATCTCAAAATTTGTTATTTTAATTATTTTGTTTTTCTGTCTTTTTTTAAACCATGTCATGTGACGTTTCATTGGAACGAGCTCGTTCCAATGAGGGGGTCACCTAATATGGTTTTGTCAAGTCCGAGAATCAGTCCGATGGGGTGATAACTCAAAGTTCAGTTATAGTAATTAGGGTGTGATGGCACATCACCTGATCAGTCGACGAGTACAAGAAATTAATGATTTTTATCTGATTGCTGAACGAGACAGAGTGGAGGTGATTTTTTACTTCGATTGTCGAACCCGCCACTGTATGAAAGTAGGAACACAGTTGTGGTGTTAAATCACTGTGTTTTTCTGGGGCATAAATTACAAAGCTTTTAAATAAAAACCTCGATGCAGAAGAAAATAAAAATATTTCAAAATAGCAAATATTCAAGACGATGAACACACACCCTCAAAAATACAATACATTGCAGGCTAAATGAGAACAGAACAGAAGGAGTAGGTAAACATTGCAGGCTAAATGAGAACAGAACAGAAGGAGTAGGTAAACATTGCAGGCTAAATGAGAACAGAACAGAAGGAGTAGGTAAACATTGCAGGCTAAACGAGAACAGAACATAAGGAGTAGATAAACATTGCAGGCTAAATGAGAACAGAACAGAAGGAGTAGGTAAACATTGCAGGCTAAATGAGAACAGAACAGAAGGAGTAGATAAACATTGTAGGCTGAATGAGAACAGAACAGAAGGAGTAGGTATACATTGTTGGCTAAATGAGAACAGAACAGAAGGAGTAGATAAACATTGTAGGCTACATGAGAACAGAACAGGAGGAGTAGGTAAACATTGTAGGCTACATGAGAAAAGAATAGAAGGAGAAGGTAAACATTGTAGGCTAAATGAGAACAGAACAGGAGTAGGTAAACATTGCAGGCTAAATGAGAACAGAACAGAAGGAGTAGATAAACATTGCAGGCTAAATGAGAACAGAACAGAAGGAGTAGGTAAACATTGCAGGTAAAATGAGAACAGAACAGAAGGAGTAGGTAAACATTGTAGGCTAAATGAGAACAGAACATAAGGAGTAGGTAAACATTGTAGTCTAAATGAGAACAAAAGGAGTAGGTAAACATTGTAGGCTAAATGAGAACAGAACAGAAGGAGTAGGTAAGTTTCTTCTGGTAAAATCTCCGAAGGAATAGAAATAATCCCAACAAGACGAATCTCATAAAAACTAAAAACTAAATTGTTTAGATTTTCGTTAATTAGGGCCCCGCCGAGAGGCGGACGCCCTATAGTGATCGCTCTGTCCGTGCGTCCGTGCGTCCCGTGCGTCCGTGTGTCCGTGCGTCCGTGCGTCCGTGCGTCCGTGCGTCCGTACGTCCGTCCGTAATCTTTCTCTCTATATAAAGTTTTGATATTTGACATGTGGGTATATTATCTCAAGACGATGTGTCGCGGACCACGGTTGCCATGCTTTGACCTTAAACTTTGACCTCAAGGTCAAATTATTCCGAATTAGGGGTTCTTTTCTGACAAGTTGGTGTCCGGGCTGTAACTTTTTTCCCTTAATAGATAGGGCTTTGATATTTGGTATGTGGATAGATTATATCAAGACGACGTGTCGCGTACCAAGGTTGCCATGCTTTGACCTTGAAGTTTGACTTTGATGCTTTGACCTTGAACTTTGACCTCAAGGTCAAATTATTCCGAATTCGGGGTTCTTTTCTGACAAGTTCGTGTCCGGGCTGTAACTTTTTCTCTTAATAGATAGAGTTATGATATTTGGTATGTGGATAGACTATCTCAAGACGACGTGTCGCGTACCAATGTTGCCATGCTTTGATCTTGAACTTTGACCTCAAGGTCAAATTATTCAGATTTTTTTTTTCTGACAAGTTCGTGTCCGGGCTGTAACTTTTTTCCCTTAATCGATAGGGTTTTGATATTTGGTATGTGGGTAGATTATCTCAAGACGACGTGTCGCGTACCAAGGTTGCCATACTTTGACCTTGAAGTTTGACCTCAAGGTCAAATTATTCAGAATTTGGGTTTTTTTTCTGTCAAGTTCGTGTCCGGGAAGGGATTTTAATCAGATTTTACCTATTGCTTGAAATATTTTAGTATTACGGTTCACATCACTGAGCAACGGCGAGCAACTGTCAGACTCCCCCAACGTACTAACTCTACACAAGCAGGGTTAGCATTGGTTGAAAACAAGCGAACCATCTCCATGCAGTAGGCCTCAGTACACAACGCCACGGTTGAATTCCAACCGGGAACCTCTTGGCTTGTAGCCAGTATCTCTACTTATTGAAGCACCGCGCTCCCACAAGAAGCCCCAAAAACCATGACCCGAGCAATGTTATGTTGAATACGAAAGTGGACACCAATAGTGGTCAACATTTTGATGACGTCGCTTGCGAACAGTGAATTTTTTGCATGTGACCACAATGTCTTCCAATCAAAATATCCGACATTCCTGCAATTTAACCCTTTACCCAACGAATCGGCCGCATCCGCCCGCGTAAAATGCAAATTCAGCAGTTGAAAAAATATTATCTTTCAAAACATTTCAACAAAACCATATCATGTGACCCCTCGTTGGAACGAGCTCGTCGAGCTCGTTCCAACGAGGGGTCACATGATATGGTTTTGCTAAAATTGTTTGAAAATTTTTTTTAAAAAATGGTATTTAAAATAATAAATTTTGATATCGTCTGCGTTGGGTAAAGGGTTAATGTAGTCTCATGCAAAATTTGAAAAAGGAAACCCAATGTATAACATAACCCTTTACACAACGTAACGACCTAAACCGGCCAGCGCTATTCATAAAAATCACCAATTAATTTTCTTTATATTTTAATTTTTTATCTCAAAAACATAGGTTATGACCTCTCTTTGGAACCAACTCGTCGAGCTCGTTCCAATAGTGGGTCATAACCTATGTTTTTTAGACAAAAGATGAAAAATATTAGTTACTCAAGAATTTTGTTTCCAAGTGTCGCCTGCTTTTCATGTTAAAACTAGAAGTCCAGTCACGAACTGTGCGCTTATCTAGGCTTAATTGCGCACAGGAATTACGAGCAATTGCCATATCGAATGGCATCCAAAGCATGGCAGGTTTTCCTGGTTACTCATAGCAAACATAGGCAATGTTTCTGCCAATGGACCTCCGGGTTACCCGGAGGTCCATTGGCTGAAACGTTGCTTGTGCACAGGCCATATGTACAGAATGTGATAGCCTTACTTTGGTCATAACGAGTAGATTAACGCTCAGATCAACGTGCTATTTGTGCGCATTTCATGACAGGACTTCTGGTTGTAACTGCAGGTAACGGTATAACAGCTCAAAGAAGACCTGCGCTGGAGCTACAGTACAGTCGCCGTGCACTGGTCGTCACCCACGCACGTGCAGTAATGTCCTCGCGTGCGTTTACCAGGTAATAAAAATCATCATCGGCAAAATTTTAATTAAGGAAGCACCAGGTTGTACCCGGTGATCCCAATAATCAATATTCCTGTAATAAGTGTCCAGAATCTAATATTATTGCAGTAGTAGGAAGTGACCAGTCCACGGCGGTCATACTGTACAGTTGTAATCATTTCGTGAATGTCCATCTTTTATCACGAGTGACCAGTCCACGGCGTTCGTGCTGTACAGTTGTAATCATTTCGTGAATGTCCATCTTTTATCACGAGTGACCAGTCCACGGCGGTCATACTGTACAGTTGTAATCATTTCGTGAATGTCCATCTTTTATCACGAGTGACCAGTCCACGGCAGTCGTAATTTACAGTTGTAATCATTTCGTGAATGCCCATCTTTTATCGCGAGTGACCAGTCCACGGCGGTCATATTTTACAGTTGTAATCATTTCGTGAATGTCCATCTTTTATCACGAGTGACCAGCCCACGGCGGTTGTACTGTACAGTTGTAATCATTTCGTGAATGTCCATCTTTTATCACGAGTGACCAGTCCACGGCAGTTGTACTGTACAGTTGTAATCATTTCGTGAATGTCCATCTTTTATCACGAGTGACCAGTCCACGGCGGTCATATTTTACAGTCGTAATCATTTCGTGAATGTCCATCTTTTGTCGCGAGTGACCAGTCCACGCCGGTTGTACTGTACAGTTGTAATCATTTCGTGAATGTCCATCTTTTATCACGAGTGACCAGTCCACGGCGGTTGTACTGTACAGTTGTAATCATTTCGTGAATACCCATCTTTTATCACGAGTGACCAGTCCACGGCGGTTGTACTGTACAGTTGTAATCATTTCGTGAATGTCCATCTTTTATCACGAGTGACCAGTCCACGCCGGTTGTACTGTACAGTTGTAATCATTTCGTGAATGTCCATCTTTTATCACGAGTGACCAGTCCACGCCGGTTGTACTGTACAGTTGTAATCATTTCGTGAATGTCCATCTTTTATCACGAGTGACCAGTCCACGGCGGTTGTACTGTACAGTTGTAATCATTTCGTGAATGTCCATCTTTTATCACGAGTGACCAGTCCACGGTGGCTGTACTGTACAGTTGTAATCATTTCGTGAATACCCATCTTTTATCACGAGTGACCAGTCCATGGCGGTCATACTGTACAGTTGTAATCATTTCGTGAATGTCCATCTTTTATCACGAGTGACCAGTCCATGGCGGTCATACTGTACAGATGTAATCATTTCGTGAATGTCCATCTTTTATCACGAGTGACCAGTCCACGGCGGTTGTACTGTACAGTTGTAATCATTTCGTGAATGTCCATCTTTTATCACGAGTGACCAGTCCACGGCGGTCATAATGTACAGTTGTAATCATTTCGTGAATGTCCATCTTTTATCGCGAGTGACCAGTCCACGGCGGTCATACTGTACAGTTGTAATCATTTCGTGAATGCCCATCCTTTATCGCGAGTGACCAGTCCACGGCGGTCATACTGTACAGTTGTAATCATTTCGTGAATGTCCATCTTTTATCACGAGTGACCAGTCCACGGCGGTCATACTGTACAGTTGTAATCATTTCGTGAATGCCCATCCTTTATCGCGAGTGACCATTCCACGGCGGTCATATTTTACAGTTGTAATCATTTCGTGAATGTCCATCTTTTATCACGAGTGACCAGTCCACGGCGGTCATATTTTACAGTTGTAATCATTTCGTGAATGTCCATCTTTTATCGCGAGTGACCAGTCCACGCCGGTTGTACTGTACAGTTGTAATCATTTCGTGAATGTCCATCTTTTATCACGAGTGACCAGTCCACAGCGGTCATACTGTACAGTTGTAATCATTTCGTGAATGTCCATTTTTTATCACGAGTGACCAGTCCACGGCGTTCGTGCTGTACAGTTGTAATCATTTCGTGAATGTCCATCTTTTATCACGAGTGACCAGTCCACGGCGGTCATATTTTACAGTTGTAATCATTTCGTGAATGTCCATCTTTTATCACGAGTGACCAGTCCATGGCGGTCATACTGTACAGTTGTAATCATTTCGTGAATGTCCATCTTTTATCACGAGTGACCAGTCCACGGCGTTCGTACTGTAGAGTTGTAATCATTTCGTGAATGTCCATCTTTTATCACGAGTGACCAGTCCACGGCGGTCATACTGTACAGTTGTAATCATTTCGTGAATGTCCATCTTTTATCGCGAATAATACCGTATCCCCTGGTCTCGATGTTAGTGACAGAAAGTAAGTTACAATACATATGGCACCGGGTGCTCATGCCCCCCTTGATCTACCTATGAGCTATGTTTTGGAGGTCGAAGTTGAAAAAATAATAACAATAATATTTGAATCGTGCAATTCATTTATTTGTTTATTTATTGGTATTTAATGACATTCTTGACAGACAGGGTCACCTCGTGTCGGAAAGTTTTACAGGTGGAGGAAACCGGAGTACCCGGAGAGAACTACCGAGTAACTGCGAGCAACTGTCAGACTCCCGAAAGTACTAACTCCACACAAGCAGAGTTGGCATTGGTTGAAGACAGGTGCACCATCTACGTACAGTACGCCTTAGTACTACACAGCGCCACCGTACCCCTCAATTGTTCTGTTCAGATACAGTACGTGGAGGGTGGATTGTAACTAAATCACCGGCGGACTGGAGTTATCACCCGAACAATAACTTTCAAATTTTGTATATATCGACAAAAAACACAAGCAATGTTTCAACCAATGGACCTTCGGGTTTAACCCGGAGGTCCATTGGCTGAAACTTTGCTTGTGCTTGTTATGATTTGCAACAAATTTGCAGTTATTGCTTGGGTGGAATCTCCACTCTGCGGGTGATTTAGTGATAATACACTCTCCACGTACTGTACGACAGTTTAGTTTAGAAGGTTAACCCTTTACCCAACGCAGACGATTTCAAAATTTATTATTTTAAATGTAATTTTTTAATTTTTTAAAAAAAATTTCAACAAAACCATATCATGTGACCCCTCTTTGGAACGAGCTCGACGAGCTCGCTCCAAAGAGGGGTCACATGATATGGTTTTGTTGAAATTTTTCGAAAAATAATATTTTTTCTGCTGCCGAATTTGAAAATAACGCGGGCGGATGCGGGCGATTCGTTGGGTAAAGGGTTAAAGGGTTAAGCACGGGAGGTTAATGCTGTAGAAATTATTAAACATGAGGCCTGCGGGTATCGCATAAAGTTGGATGAGAAAATAAAAATTATGAAGTGTCAAGAAAACCGGATGTACAAATATTATTTGCTATGTTATTGATAGTTGAATAAAGAATTATTTGAAATCAGTCTATTCATGTAACCACGTGCTTGGTCGTTTAGGGATTACCTGTGTAAATAGGAAAAATTATTTCGACTAAGATGGAGACATCCCGTTTGTCCCACTTTCTTAATTTTAGTAGGTAAATACAGTGGGACTTTTAATTAATTCTATAACGGCTTGATGAATGTTTATGATTTATAGTTCGTTTCACTTGAGAGAGTATTAAAGAGGTTGATTGCCTTGTATGTGAATAAATCAGGCTACAGAATCGATCACTTTACATTTGATTAAATTTAGAAATAAAAAAATGGACTTTTGTTACACTATAACTAATTTGAAAATTGTAATTAATAATAAATTTAGTGTACGCAAACAATACCAAGGTTAACCCTTTACCCAACGAATCGCCCGCATCCGCCCGCGTTATTTTCAAATTCGGCAGCTGAAAAAAATATTATTTTTCGAAAAATTTCAACAAAACCATATCATGTGACCCCTCTTTGGAACGAGCTCGTCGAGCTCGTTCCAAAGAGGGGTCACATGATATGGTTTTGTTGAATTTTTTTTAAAAAAATAAAAAATTACATTTAAAATAATAAATTTTGAAATCGTCTGCGTTGGGTAAAGGGTTAAAACAACTCAGGAAAAGGTAAACAAACTTTACAATGAATTTAACACATCTAATATCATGAAAATATAATATATATATATTGGTGTTTAAGGTCACATACTTTTGCACAATGGCTAATCATGACCGTGACAGTTTTATGGGTGGAGGAAGTCGGAGTACCCGGAGCCAGCTCCCCAACATCGTAACTCCACACTGCAGCACAGGCAGGGTTAGATTGGTTGAAGACACGCGCACCATCGACGTGCAGTACGCCTTAGTACACGGCGTCATCGTGCCCCCATGTGGACAATCGGTGTTAAGTGCCTTGCCCATGGACACAACGCGGGAGTCCGAATCGATCGCTCGACGGTCACCCATCCGAGGACTAACCGGGCTCGACGTTGCTTAACTTCGGTGATCTGACGAGAACCGGTTACCGCAACGCCACCGCGCCCCCAAATGATGAAAATAAATATTGAGAATGACAAGCACAAATATATACTAAATGTCACAGTTTATTTAGAGATCCTACCTTGAATGTATCAAGGCGCCATTAGCATTGCAGATGGCACCTTGATGTAATCAAAGGACGAAATATAGAAATAATGTTGTCCATATTTCTCTCCTTCATCCTTTCTATGGGGGAGTAACATCTGCTTCAAGATGAATCAGAAGAAAAGCAACCGCAAGGTGGTTTGGGAGCGGCCATGTGTGTCATATTTTTTAATGTAACATTACATATAAGATGGATGCACGGCAATCACGTTAAAAAAATAGCAGAGCCGGAGGGACGGCCCACCACCCTCGACGGCCCTGGGCTCTAGAACCACAAACTACCCTTTAGACACTCCAACACAAGGGATATACCTAAGGTACAATGAAAGGCATAAATACATGTGGCTGGCTTGTTCTCAGCTCTATACAGTCGTGTGGCCGCAGCTGTATGGGGGTCTATTGTAAAGTCCACCCCGATCGACTACGAAAGGCGCTATTTTTTCGGCGAGTTGGGGATAATTACGCGCTGTTATAATGATTTCACAATCATCACGGAAATTGGGATTAATTGTCTTGCCCAGCGATCGCAGATGCATAATAAAAATAAATAATGCAATGTTAACGTCTAGAATCCACCGCAGTGCTCTCTGACTTACATTATTACCCCGTATCACAGGTGTTCACATCCTTTATTCATTCTATGACATTCTCAGTACAACTCAACGGAGCATACTGCCGGTGCTCCATAGACGGGCACACAAGGCAAGTACCTCAACAGGTCCCTATTTTACACCAACAGTATGTGGAGAGTGTATTATCACTAAATCACCCGCAGAGTGGAGATTCCACTCGAGTAATAATTGCAAATTTGTTTCAAAGCATAAGAAGCACAAGCAAAGTTCCATCCAATGGACCTCCGGGTTGTACCCGGAGGTCCATTGGCTGAAACATTGCTTGTGTTCTTATCCACATGTACTAGAATTTGAAAATAATACTTTGGGTGTCAGCTCCACTCCCCGGGTGATTTAGTTACAATCCACTCTCCACGTACTGTAGATTCGGTGGGGATTGCTAGAGTAGGCTACTTGTGAACATTCCCAACGTCCACAGCTGGTATGTGATGCAAAGTCGCAGAATCACACACGCAAACTTCGGCGATCGCACACAAGCCGATACTAAGGGAAGCACACAAATCAATTGCTCAGTGGTCACCTATCCAAGGATTAACCGGGCTCAACATTGCTAAACTTCGGTAATCTAACGAAAACGGGTCTCGCTTCGCCAGTACTCCATGATATGAAGTCACTGTCTGGGCCGTCGATTCGACCTATGCGCCCCACCTCTTATGTAGTGTGGTCTGATCGGGCCCTCTGCTGCTGACGTACTTATGCTGCCTAATTGAATCGCGATGCGAAGATAATGAAACGAAAACACCACTATCAATGCGGGTAGTGTCCAAATTATGAAATCGACTATAACATGTTTTGAGCAAAGTGCAAGAACTGGGAAGAACAATCAATGGGCGTTAAATTCAGAAAGTGTGACAAACTCGAAAACTCCACGGAGATTACAGTGTCTGCACCAAGTTATAAACAGTTTAAAATCTATTGTCATACTACAAAGAAAGTAGTTGTATTGTGATTGTCAATTCGTCGAGGTGATTACAGTTGTGAATGGAAGGTACATCGGCAACGTGTTTTATTGTTCAGGATTTTGCCGGACGACATAAAATCACGCGACGTTCTGCGTGGTCAAGGGACATAAATCCCACCTGCAAATTGTATGAGGGAGACTACCTCGTGTAAAAATGGAGTTACATGTGCTTTAAAATATAAAGAATCACGCAAGCATGAAAAGGTTTGCAAGCCATACAGGCAACGGCAACAATTAATGCCAGCTGATAGCAAGGTATTAATACTCGACAGCTATACTTAGTCGTAAATATTCGAGTGAGAAGATGGACACTATCTTGGAATTGTATTCAAAAGAGCGACCTCGCGATCTGTTCTGTTACTTCCACTTGAGTTCCAGAAAGGAAGGAGGGTGGCTCTGATTAACGAAATCACTGCATTTGGATTTTTTTGTATAAATATTCTTTGTTTGAATGTGATTGCAACAGTTTTTCAGTACGACAAATCCGTTGTAGAGGTCGAACATCTTTAGCAGAGTTCAAGCCCAAAGTACCTGCGGCTCAGAGTATATACAATGCAGTGGCGTAGCCAGCCCAAAGCAAGTGGGAGGAGGGGGGGGGGGGGCGAACTCGCAGAGCCTGGCTTAGAGCCATTTTAATAGGGTGGGGGTGGGGGGGGGGGTAGAGGGTGGTGTGTGCGGAAAAGGCTTTCCAAGCCTTAACATTTCAGAATTTTGCATCCCTAAAGTTTGAAGTAGGTACCAAGGTAACAATAATGAGGGTTTCCAGAAGAGGGAAATAAACGTGTCCGACATGGGGTGGCCAAGGGTCGTCGGTACCACGGACCGACCATATTTCGAGGACCAAATTTGAGGGGAAGTGGGGGGGGGGGGGGGATGCGTCCCCCAATCCCCCCCTCCCCCACGTGGACACGCCACTGATACAATGCGATACTGTACAGCCATCGTGGACTTGCGGCTCAGAGTACATACAATGCTGATACTGTACAGCCATTGTGGACTAGTCACTTTCCACGCGTGGGCAATATTTTCACTTTTTCGCGGATGCACTAATATTAGATTCCAAACACCAATTATAGGAATAATGATCAAAAGTTTAATTAATGAAGCACCGGGTACAACCCGGTGCTTCATTAATTAAAGTTTTGCTAATTTTTATCACCTGGTAAACGCATGCGTGGATATCACAATCCACGCTGGGATTACTTCCAGTCAACGGCGACTGCAGTGTAGGGTACAGTGGGCCGCGTACCGCTCTCAACACCAGTGTAGTTAATAATATGCCAATACGAATATCCCTGACGCCGCACCTAACAGTGGCGTCGCCAGAAGAGGGGGACAGGGAGTAAGAGCGCCTGGTCTCGAAAATACCTACTGCACCCCTTTAAAAATCTTGAATTCTACCATCTGAATGGGGCGTTAACTAATGAAATTAGAGATGGCAGACCATCTTTGATGAAAACTGACATTCTTTCGCGCATCAAAATGCCTCCAAATAGTGCCATTTGGGGCATATTTTTTTTAAAATGTATCCTGGGGAAGCCCAATCATTTTTTTAAGAAATATGACATAACATGTACACCTCATCCACAGCACCGCTAGAGGAATACTACCTCCATATCTTTCTCCAACTCAAGACTTCAGATTTCATAATATGCCTACAACATAAAAATCTCTGGACTCCCCAAAAGCTCAGTGTGCCCCTCTCTCTCAAACATATATACCTCGCTACGCACCGGGCACCCAATATTATTAAAGAAATTAGGTTCCAAATATTCAAATTTGACCAAGTCACATGGAGTAAGTCTATTGTTAGTAAACCTACGTAAACTGATGGAACCGCGTTGTGTCCTTGGGCAAGACACTTCATCTCCATTGCCCGCATGTGGGCACGATGACGCGGTGTGCTAAGGCGTACTGCACGTCGATGGTACGCATGTCTTCAACCAATCTAACCCTGCCTGTGCTGCAGTGTGGAGTTACGATGTTGGGGAGCTGGCAGCTGCTCGTCGTTGCTCGGTGGTTCTCTCCGGGTACTCCGGCTTCCTCCACCCGTAAAACTGTCACGGTCACGATTAGCCATTGTGCATAATTATGTGACCTTAAACATCAATAAATAAATAAATAAACTGATGGAAATTACGAAGAAGAAATGAGCAAACAAACATTCATCGTCATTTTACATCCAATATAAATTAGTATTTCTGTTCAGTGTGGGGAAACCTTATTTATGCTATTTTCTGGACGAGTGTCCAAATATTACCAAGCAAGATAAGTATAACGTTCAAGGCAAGACTGAAAGTGAGTATTTGTAGTGCTCAAACGACTAGTGAATTCCAAAGTCAACTAGTCAATACCCAAAAGTGAAGTCGACTTCGACTAGTCATTGGTGATAACCTGTCTCCTTATAACAGTGTTGGTGTTCCGGTAGAGTGTCCAAATTTGGCTTCACTTGGGCATTCATATACGGGAACTTACTAGATCATTATTCTGTTAATGTGCTTCTAATTATGCTAAGAGTTAAATTATATAGTCTTTTTTTATTTAATTTGCCTTGTTGCGATTTATGGGAGAGTGCACTCTCCCATAAATTGCAACAAGGCAAATTAATAACATATCCTATTAGCCCAAAATAATTCAGCACTCTACTAGTACCAGTTAAAACAAACTACTGTCACTACTATTAGATGGCAATAGATGTATACATTGATTGCTCAATATTGCTGTTCAAACTGTCTGACAGTGGCACAGAAGGGATACTGTTTACCTAAAAGCTTGAACTCCTCCGACTAGTCGACTGCACAATTGAGAGTCGACTACTGGTTTGCCCAGAGTCGACATCGACTAGTCGACTAATCGTTTGAGTACTAAGTATTTGACGTCCCAGGGATTCTACATGTAGGGTACAGTGGGCTGCGTACCGCCCTCAACACCTATATAATTGATAATATACCTATACGAATATCCCTGACGATACACCCAACAGTGGCGTAGTCGTGGGGGTGGGGGGGGGGGGGTGAATGAGACTGGTCTCCAAAATCCTCACTGCAACCCTTTAAAAATCTAGAATTCTACCATCTGAATGGGGCGTTAACTATTGAAATTACAGTTGGCAGACCACGTTTGATGAAAATTGACATTCTTTCGCGCATTAAAGTGTCTGCAAATGGTGTCATTTGGGGCATATTTTTTTTTAAAAATTGATATTTTTTGGAACCTCAAAATGCAGTCTTCTGGGGAAACCCTGAGCCAAATAAAGTACATTTTGGTGATGATAGGTAGCAGTCGTACTGTGTGGCAATCAATTATACTTACATTCAACCAAACATCTCCGCAAAACATCCGTCTTGCTATGGAACTTTCTGTTAGATAACCAATGACGTGTAAGCCTAGAAACCAAGATGGCGACTTCTAGTAAACGAAATAGACTACGGAAACATGTGACACCCTAACAAACACGCGCTGCCCATGCGCACTGCACCACGTATTACTGAGATAATTACGTCCTAACATGGTCACTGTGAACCAGTATTCCCTCCATTCGGGAACAAAGTATTGAAAGAGACTGAGGGGAAAAATGAAATGGTTCGGGTTTCCCGACTGATCCCCTTTTTCATGCCCGACCCTGATCTTTTTATGACATTTTTAGCAGAAAAGTGATAGCTATTGTAAACGATATCTTAAGATACATACGACCCTGATGACAAAAATACATGTATACCGCGAATATATGTAATATATTTTAACCCTGCACATAATAGGAAGAGCAGACGACACTTGATAAAATATTTCGTGAATAAGTTTATTTTTTTATTTTTTGCCACAATACGTATCTTATGAAACTCATTTGAACGAGCTCAGAGAGCTCGTTCCAATGAAGGGTCATAAGCTATGTTTTGTGACAAAAAAATAAAAATATAATAAAATTTGAATGGCGATTTTTTGTAGATAGCACTTGTGTTTTTTTCTTTCCGTTACGTTGGGTAAAGAGTTAAGCGACTGTATGAGAAAATAAAATATTAAAATAAATTTTAAAAAAACCCGTCCAATAACCCTCTTTTTCTATTGTATGTACCCTCACCCGAACCATTTATTGTTTCCGGCTAGCTGTTTATTCTAGACATCTTTTGTTTTATTTTATTTTAAACATGTGACCGATCTAAACTGTTGCTCCTTTTTGATGAAATATCTTTTTTGCACCGATACCTTCTCTCACATATCCATCTGGCAGACCAGCATATTATTTACATTAAATGTTCGACCTTTTGGAATAGCATGCGGTAAACATTTGATGAATAAAAAATTTAAAAAATAAAATGTCTTTCGAATGTGTTTAATGGTGTCTGTGTTTGTATATAAATAAAACTCTGGACGAAATTTATATCCCAAGGCCTATACAAATTATGCTGTGATAAAAATCCATTGTTAATGCTGATTCTATCGCTATATATATTACACTGTTACTAACTGGGCGTGCGGTGGCTCGGTGGTTACGACATTCATCTTCAAACTGAAAGGCCACGCGTTCGATCCTTGCCAAGGGTAACTGCATTGTCTACTTGGGCAAAGCACTTAATCTCGATTGCCCACGTGGGGGGGGGGGGGGGGGGCGGTTGCGCTATGTACTAAGGCGTACTACGCGTCGATTGCGCACTTGCCTCCAGCCACTGCTAACCCTACTTGTACGGAATTTATACGTTGAAAAATGTAACAGTTGCTCACCCCTTGCTTGGTGGTTGTATCGGGGTACGCGCGCCTTGCTGTATTGGCATTTGGAAGGGTCAATGGCTCGTTTCTAACCGGCGGTGAGTTTGTTGTATCCTTGGGCAAGGCACTTTATCCCGATTGACCACATGTTTGTACGGTGAGGTTATCACACATCTGTATCAAGATTTCATAAATATAATAGTGCGAATGGAAACTGAATAAAAAAAAAATTCTATCACAGATTTTATGTTAGTTACTTTAGCGATTGATGATGCAGGGACCGACCTGGGCATGCGCCAGTGCGTATTTGGTTCTGAAACATCAGGACCTGGCTCTTGAATCTCAGAAATAGGCTTCTCAGTTGGCGCGAAACTTCTCAGATCATATTTTGATATTCTTTCGATGGATAATCGAGAGAGACACTCTTACGTGTATTATATATATGATTATCATTTATCATTGTTGTAGAGTGTTTACGTTAATGCTTCAAGTCTTAATTACCAAGCATTAATCTTCACTGTGGTTTCTGATCAAGTTTTGGCTGCCTAAATAGAAACCACAGTGAAGATTAATGTTTGCTATAGTGTACTAAATGAAAATGATGAGAGCTATTACATACTTGCAGTGTGTGCTACAAACAGCAGTGTGACTCCGTAAATTGAAATCTGGCGCATGAATTGAAAAAATAGGCTCCGAGGCTAGAGCGTATTTTAAATAGTCCTGATCGGTCCCTGATGATGTAGGGATAACAACTTTACCGATTGGTGATGTAGTGTAGTAATGTAGGGATAACAACTTTACTGATTGGTGATGTAGTATAGTAATGTAGGGATAACAACTTTACTGATTGGTGATGTAGTGTAGTAATGTAGGGATAACAACTTTACCGATTAGTGACGTAGTATAGTAATGTAGGGATAACAACTTTACCGATTGGTCATGTAGTGTAGTAATGTAGGGATAACAACTTTACCCATTGGTGATGTAGTGTAGTAATGTAGGGATAACAACTTTACCGATTGGTGATGTACTATAGTAATGTAGGGATAACAACTTTACCCATTGGTGATGTAGTATAGTAATGTAGGGATAACAACTTTACCGATTGGTGATGTAGTGTAGTAATGTAGGGATAACAACTTTACCGATTGGTGATGTAGTATAGTAATGTAGGGATAACAACTTTACCCATTGGTGATGTAGTGTAGTAATGTAGGGATAACAACTTTACCGATTGGTGATGTACTATAGTAATGTAGGGATAACAACTTTACCCATTGGTGATGTAGTATAGTAATGTAGGGATAACAACTTTACCGATTGGTGATGTAGTGTAGTAATGTAGGGATAACAACTTTACCGATTGGTCATGTAGTACAGTAATGTAGGGATAACAACTTTACCAATTGGTGATGTAGTGTAGTAATGTAGGGATAACAACTTTACCGATTGGTCATGTAGTATAGTAATGTAGGGATAACAACTTTACCCATTGGTGATGTAGTGTAGTAATGTAGGGATAACAACTTTACCGATTGGTGATGTACTATAGTAATGTAGGGATAACAACTTTACCCATTGGTGATGTAGTATAGTAATGTAGGGATAACAACTTTACCGATTGGTGATGTAGTGTAGTAATGTAGGGATAACAACTTTACCGATTGGTGATGTAGTATAGTAATGTAGGGATAACAACTTTCCCGATTGGTGATGTAGTGTAGTAATGTAGGGATAACAACTTTACCGATTAGTGATGTAGTGTAGTAATGTAGGGATAACAACTTTACCGATTGGTGATGTAGTGTAGTAATGTAGGGATAACAACTTTACCGATTGGTGATGTAGTGTAGTAATGTAGGGATAACAACTTTACCGATTGGTGATGTAGTATAGTAATGTAGGGATAACAACTTTACCGATTGGTCATGTAATATAGTAATGTAGGGATAACAACTTTACCGATTGGTGAGGTAGTGTAGTAATGTAGGGATAACAACTTTACCAATTGGTGATGTAGTGTAGTAATGTAGGGATAACAACTTTACTGATTGGTGATGTAGTATACTAATGTAGGGATAACAACTTTACCGATTGGTGATGTAGTGTAGTAATGTAGGGATAACAACTATACCGATTGGTCATGTAGTATAGTAATGTAGGGATAACAACTTTACCGATTGGTGATGTAGTGTAGTAATGTAGGGATAACAACTTTACCGATTGGTGATGTAGTGTAGTAATGTAGGGATAACAACTTTACCGATTGGTGATGTACTATAGTAATGTAGGGATAACAACTTTACCGATTGGTGATGTAGTATAGTAATGTAGGGATAACAACTTTACCGATTGGTGATGTAGTGTAGTAATGTAGGGATAACAACTTTACCCATTGGTGATGTAGTGTAGTAATGTAGGGATAACAACTTTACCGATTGGTCATGTAGTGTAGTAATGTAGGGATAACAACTTTACCGATTGGTCATGTAGTGTAGTAATGTAGGGATAACAACTTTACCCATTGGTGATGTAGTATAGTAATGTAGGGATAACAACTTTACCGATTGGTGATGTAGTGTAGTAATGTAGGGATAACAACTTTACCGATTGGTCATGTAGTGTAGTAATGTAGGGATAACAACTTTACCGATTGGTCATGTAGTATAGTAATGTAGGGATAACAACTGAATTCTATCTCAGATTTAATGTTAAATACTTTACCAATTGGTAATGTAGTGTAGTAATGTAGGGATAACAACTTTACCCATTGGTGATGTAGTATAGTAATGTAGGGATAACAACTTTACCGATTGGTGATGTAGTGTAGTAATGTAGGGATAACAACTTTACCGATTGGTGATGTAGTGTAGTAATGTAGGGATAACAACTTTACCGATTGGTGATGTACTATAGTAATGTAGGGATAACAACTTTACCCATTGGTGATGTAGTATAGTAATGTAGGGATAACAACTTTACCGATTGGTGATGTAGTGTAGTAATGTAGGGATAACAACTTTACCGATTGGTCATGTAGTGTAGTAATGTAGGGATAACAACTGAATTCTATCTCAGATTTAATGTTAAATACTTTACCAATTGGTAATGTAGTGTAGTAATGTAGGGATAACAACTTTACCCATTGGTGATGTAGTATAGTAATGTAGGGATAACAACTTTACCGATTGGTGATGTAGTATAGTAATGTAGGGATAACAACTTTACCGATTGGTCATGTAGTGTAGTAATGTAGGGATAACAACTGAATTCTATCTCAGATTTAATGTTAAATACTTTACCGATTGGTAATGTAGTGTAATAATGTAGGGATAACAACTTTACCGATTGGTGATGTAGTATAGTAATGTAGGGATAACAACTTTACCAATTGGTGATGTAGTATAGTAATGTAGGGATAACAACTTTACCGATTGGTGATGTAGTATAGTAATGTAGGGATAACAACTTTACCGATTGGTAATGTAGTGTAATAATGTAGGGATAACAACTTTACCGATTGGTGATGTAGTATAGTAATGTAGGGATAACAACTTTACCAATTGGTGATGTAGTATAGTAATGTAGGGATAACAACTTTACCGATTGGTCAGGTAGTGTAGTAATGTAGGGATAACAACTTTACCCATTGGTGATGTAGTGTAGTAATGTAGGGATAACAACTTTACCGATTGGTGATGTAGTGTAGTAATGTAGGGATAACAACTTTACCCATTGGTGATGTAGTGTAGTAATGTAGGGATAACAACTTTACCGATTGGTGATGTACTATAGTAATGTAGGGATAACAACTTTACCGATTGGTGATGTAGTGTAGTAATGTAGGGATAACAACTTTACCGATTGGTGATGTAGTATAGTAATGTAGGGATAACAACTTTACCGATTGATGATGTAGTGTAGTAATGTAGGGATAACAACTGAATTCTTTCTCAGATTTAATGTTAGTTACTTTACCGATTGGTGATATAGTATAGTAATGTAGGGATAACAACTTTACCGATTGGTGATGTAGTATAGTAATGTAGGGATAACAACTTTACCAATTGGTGATGTAGTGTAGTAATGTAGGGATAACAACTTTACCGATTGGTGATGTAGTATAGTAATGTAGGGATAACAACTTTACCGATTAGTGATGTAGTATAGTAATGTAGGGATAACAACTTTACCGATTGGTGATGTAGTATAGTAATGTAGGGATAACAACTTTACCGATTGGTGATGTAGTATAGTAATGTAGGGATAACAACTTTACCGATTAGTGATGTAGTATAGTAATGTAGGGATAACAACTTTACCGATTGGTGATGTAGTATAGTAATGTAGGGATAGCAACTTTACCGATTGGTGATGTAGTGTAGTAATGTAGGGATAACAACTTTACCGATTGGTCATGTAGTGTAGTAATGTAGGGATAACAACTTTACCCATTGGTGATGTAGTATAGTAATGTAGGGATAACAACTTTACCGATTGGTGATGTAGTGTAGTAATGTAGGGATAACAACTTTACCGATTGGTGATGTTGTATGGTAATGTAGGGATAACAACTTTACCGATTGGTGATGTAGTATAGTAATGTAAGGATAACAACTTTACCGATTGGTGATGTAGTGTAGTAATGTAGGGATAACAACTTTACCGATTGGTGATGTAGTGTAGTAATGTAGGGATAACAACTTTACCGATTGGTGATGTAGTATAGTAATGTAGGGATAACAACTTTACCGATTGGTCATGTAGTATAGTAATGTAGGGATAACAACTTTACCGATTGGTGAGGTAGTGTAGTAATGTAGGGATAACAACTTTACCAATTGGTGATGTAGTGTAGTAATGTAGGGATAACAACTTTACTGATTGGTGATGTAGTATACTAATGTAGGGATAACAACTTTACCGATTGGTGATGTAGTGTAGTAATGTAGGGATAACAACTATACCGATTGGTCATGTAGTATAGTAATGTAGGGATAACAACTTTACCGATTGGAGATGTAGTGTAGTAATGTAGGGATAACAACTTTACCGATTGGTGATGTAGTATAGTAATGTAGGGATAACAACTTTACCGATTGGTGATGTAGTGTAGTAATATAGGGATAACAACTTTACCCATTGGTGATGTAGTGTAGTAATGTAGGGATAACAACTTTACCGATTGGTGATGTAGTGTAGTAATGTAGGGATAACAACTTTACCGATTGGTGATGTAGTGTAGTAATGTTGGGATAGCAACTTTACCCATTGGTGATGTAGTATAGTAATGTAGGGATAACAACTTTATCGATTGGTGATGTAGTATAGTAATGTAGGGATAACAACTGAATTCTTTCTCAGATTTAATGTTAGTTACTTTACCGATTGGTGATATAGTATAGTAATGTAGGGATAACAACTTTACTGATTGGTGATGTAGTATAGTAATGTAGGGATAACAACTTTACCAATTGGTGATGTAGTATAGTAATGTAGGGATAACAACTTTACCGATTAGTGATGTAGTATAGTAATGTAGGGATAACAACTTTACCGATTGGTGATGTAGTATAGTAATGTAGGGATAACAACTTTACCGATTGGTGATGTAGTATAGTAATGTAGGGATAACAACTTTACCGATTAGTGATGTAGTATAGTAATGTAGGGATAACAACTTTACCGATTGGTGATGTAGTATAGTAATGTAGGGATAGCAACTTTACCGATTGGTGATGTAGTGTAGTAATGTAGGGATAACAACTTTACCGATTGGTCATGTAGTGTAGTAATGTAGGGATAACAACTTTACCCATTGGTGATGTAGTATAGTAATGTAGGGATAACAACTTTACCGATTGGTGATGTAGTGTAGTAATGTAGGGATAACAACTTTACCGATTGGTGATGTTGTATGGTAATGTAGGGATAACAACTTTACCGATTGGTGATGTAGTATAGTAATGTAGGGATAACAACTTTACCGATTGGTGATGTAGTGTAGTAATGTAGGGATAACAACTATACCGATTGGTCATGTAGTATAGTAATGTAGGGATAACAACTTTACCGATTGGTGATGTAGTGTAGTAATGTAGGGATAACAACTTTACCGATTGGTGATGTAGTGTAGTAATGTAGGGATAACAACTTTACCGATTGGTGATGTGCTATAGTAATGTAGGGATAACAACTTTACCGATTGGTGATGTAGTATAGTAATGTAGGGATAACAACTTTACCGATTGGTGATGTAGTGTAGTAATGTAGGGATAACAACTTTACCCATTGGTGATGTAGTGTAGTAATGTAGGGATAACAACTTTACCGATTGGTCATGTAGTGTAGTAATGTAGGGATAACAACTTTACCGATTGGTCATGTAGTGTAGTAATGTAGGGATAACAACTTTACCCATTGGTGATGTAGTATAGTAATGTAGGGATAACAACTTTACCGATTGGTGATGTAGTGTAGTAATGTAGGGATAACAACTTTACCGATTGGTCATGTAGTGTAGTAATGTAGGGATAACAACTTTACCGATTGGTCATGTAGTATAGTAATGTAGGGATAACAACTGAATTCTATCTCAGATTTAATGTTAAATACTTTACCAATTGGTAATGTAGTGTAGTAATGTAGGGATAACAACTTTACCCATTGGTGATGTAGTATAGTAATGTAGGGATAACAACTTTACCGATTGGTGATGTAGTGTAGTAATGTAGGGAAAACAACTTTACCGATTGGTGATGTAGTGTAGTAATGTAGAGATAACAACTTTACCGATTGGTGATGTACTATAGTAATGTAGGGATAACAACTTTACCCATTGGTGATGTAGTATAGTAATGTAGGGATAACATCTTTACCGATTGGTGATGTAGTGTAGTAATGTAGGGATAACAACTTTACCGATTGGTCATGTAGTGTAGTAATGTAGGGATAACAACTGAATTCTATCTCAGATTTAATGTTAAATACTTTACCAATTGGTAATGTAGTGTAGTAATGTAGGGATAACAACTTTACCCATTGGTGATGTAGTATAGTAATGTAGGGATAACAACTTTACCGATTGGTGATGTAGTGTAGTAATGTAGGGATAACAACTTTACCGATTGGTCATGTAGTATAGTAATGTAGGGATAACAACTTTCCCGATTGGTGATGTAGTGTAGTAATGTAGGGATAACAACTTTACCGATTGGTCATGTAGTATAGTAATGTAGGGATAACAACTTTACCGATTGGTGATGTAGTATAGTAATGTAGGGATAACAACTTTACCGATTGGTGATGTAGTATATTAATGTAGGGATAACAACTTTACCCATTGGTGATGTAGTATAGTAATGTAGGGATAACAACTTTACCGATTGGTGATGTAGTATAGTAATGTAGGGATAACAACTGAATTCTATCTCAGATTTAATGTTAAATACTTTACCGATTGGTAATGTAGTGTAATAATGTAGGGATAACAACTTTACCGATTGGTGATGTAGTATAGTAATGTAGGGATAACAACTTTACCCATTGGTGATGTAGTATAGTAATGTAGGGATAACAACTTTACCGATTGGTGATGTAGTATATTAATGTAGGGATAACAACTTTACCCATTGGTGATGTAGTATAGTAATGTAGGGATAACAACTTTACCGATTGGTGATGTAGTATAGTAATGTAGGGATAACAACTTTACCGATTGATGATGTAGTGTAGTAATGTAGGGATAACAACTGAATTCTTTCTCAGATTTAATGTTAGTTACTTTACCGATTGGTGACGTAGTATAGTAATGTAGGGATAACAACTGAATTCTTTCTCAGATTTAATGTTAGTTACTTTACCGATTGGTGATGTAGTATAGTAATGTAGGGATAACAACTTTACTGATTGGTGATGTAGTATAGTAATGTAGGGATAACAACTTTACCGATTGGTGATGTAGTATAGTAATGTAGGGATAACAACTTTACCGATTGGTGATATAGTATAGTAATGTAGGGATAACAACTTTACCGATTGGTGATGTAGTATAGTAATGTAGGGATAACAAATTTACCGATTGGTGATGTAGTGTAGTAATGTTGGGATAACAACTTTACCGATTGGTGATGTAGTGTAGTAATGTAGGGATAACAACTTTACCGATTGGTGATGTAGTATAGTAATGTAGGGATAACAACTTTACCGATTGGTGATGTAGTGTAGTAATGTAGGGATAACAACTTTACCCATTGGTGATGTAGTATAGTAATGTAGGGATAACAACTTTACTGATTGGTCATGTAGTATAGTAATGTAGGAATAACAACTTTACCGATTGGTGATGTAGTATAGTAATGTAGGGATAACAACTTTACCGATTGGTGATGTAGTGTAGTAATGTAGGGATAACAACTTTACCCATTGGTGATGTAGTATAGTAATGTAGGGATAACAACTTTACTGATTGGTCATGTAGTATAGTAATGTAGGGATAACAACTTTACCGATTGGTGATGTAGTATAGTAATGTAGGGATAACAACTTTACCGATTGGTGATGTAGTGTAGTAATGTAGGGATAACAACTTTACCGATTGGTGATGTAGTGTAATAATATAGGGATAACAACTTTACCGATTGGTGATGTAGTATAGTAATGTAGGGATAACAACTTTACCGATTGGTGATGTAGTATAGTAATGTAGGGATAACAACTTTACCGATTGGTGATGTAGTGTAGTAATGTAGGGATAACAACTTTACCGATTGGTGATGTAGTGTAGTAATATAGGGATAACAACTTTACCGATTGGTGATGTAGTGTAATAATATAGGGATAACAACTTTACCGATTGGTGATGTAGTGTAGTAATGTAGGGATAACAACTTTACCGATTGGTGATGTAGTATAGTAATGTAGGGATAACAACTTTACCGATTGGTGATGTAGTGTAGTAATGTAGGGATAACAACTTTACCGATTGGTGATGTAGTGTAATAATATAGGGATAACAACTTTACCGATTGGTGATGTAGTATAGTAATGTAGGGATAACAACTTTACCGATTGGTGATGTAGTATAGTAATGTAGGGATAACAACTTTACCGATTGGTGATGTAGTATAGTAATGTAGGGATAACAACTTTACCGATTGGTGATGTAGTGTAGTAATGTAGGGATAACAACTTTACCGATTGGTCATGTAGTGTAGTAATGTAGGGATAACAACTTTACCCATTGGTGATGTAGTATAGTAATGTAGGGATAACAACTTTACCCATTGGTGATGTAGTGTAGTAATGTAGGGATAACAACTTTACCGATTGGTGATGTACTATAGTAATGTAGGGATAACAACTTTACCGATTGGTGATGTAGTATAGTAATGTAGGGATAACAACTTTACCGATTGGTGATGTAGTATAGTAATGTAGGGATAACAACTTTACCCATTGGTGATGTAGTGTAGTAATGTAGGGATAACAACTTTACCGATTGGTGATGTAGTGTAGTAATATAGGGATAACAACTTTACCCATTGGTGATGTAGTGTAGTAATGTAGGGATAACAACTTTACCGATTGGTGATGTAGTATAGTAATGTAGGGATAACAACTGAATTCTTTCTCAGATTTAATGTTAGTTACTTTACCGATTGGTGATGTAGTATAGTAATGTAGGGATAACAACTTTACCGATTGGTGATGTAGTATAGTAATGTAGGGATAACAACTTTACCGATTAGTGATGTAGTATAGTAATGTAGGGATAACAACTTTACCGATTGGTGATGTAGTGTAGTAATGTAGGGATAACAACTTTACCGATTGGTCATGTAGTGTAGTAATGTAGGGATAACAACTTTACCCATTGGTGATGTAGTATAGTAATGTAGGGATAACAACTTTACCCATTGGTGATGTAGTGTAGTAATGTAGGGATAACAACTTTACCGATTGGTGATGTAGTGTAGTAATGTAGGGATAACAACTTTACCGATTGGTGATGTAGTGTAGTAATGTAGGGATAACAACTTTACCGATTGGTGATGTACTATAGTAATGTAGGGATAACAACTTTACCCATTGGTGATGTAGTATAGTAATGTAGGGATAACAACTTTACCGATTGGTGATGTAGTGTAGTAATGCAGGGATAACAACTTTACCGATTGGTCATGTAGTGTAGTAATGTAGGGATAACAACTGAATTCTATCTCAGATTTAATGTTAAATACTTTACCAATTGGTAATGTAGTGTAGTAATGTAGGGATAACAACTTTACCCATTGGTGATGTAGTATAGTAATGTAGGGATAACAACTTTACCGATTGGTGATGTAGTATAGTAATGTAGGGATAACAACTTTACCGATTGGTCATGTAGTGTAGTAATGTAGGGATAACAACTGAATTCTATCTCAGATTTAATGTTAAATACTTTACCGATTGGTAATGTAGTGTAATAATGTAGGGATAACAACTTTACCGATTGGTGATGTAGTATAGTAATGTAGGGATAACAACTTTACCAATTGGTGATGTAGTATAGTAATGTAGGGATAACAACTTTACCGATTGGTGATGTAGTATAGTAATGTAGGGATAACAACTTTACCGATTGGTAATGTAGTGTAATAATGTAGGGATAACAACTTTACCGATTGGTGATGTAGTATAGTAATGTAGGGATAACAACTTTACCAATTGGTGATGTAGTATAGTAATGTAGGGATAACAACTTTACCGATTGGTCATGTAGTGTAGTAATGTAGGGATAACAACTTTACCCATTGGTGATGTAGTGTAGTAATGTAGGGA
This sequence comes from Pictodentalium vernedei, assembly GCA_031216915.1. Taxonomy (NCBI): domain Eukaryota; kingdom Metazoa; phylum Mollusca; class Scaphopoda; order Dentaliida; family Dentaliidae; genus Pictodentalium; species Pictodentalium vernedei. Next base: position 881,650,923 of record CM062297.1, on the reverse strand, counting down.
TAACAACTTTACCGATTGGTGATGTAGTGTAGTAATGTAGGGATAACAACTTTACCCATTGGTGATGTAGTGTAGTAATGTAGGGATAACAACTTTACCGATTGGTGATGTACTATAGTAATGTAGGGATAACAACTTTACCGATTGGTGATGTAGTGTAGTAATGTAGGGATAACAACTTTACCGATTGGTGATGTAGTATAGTAATGTAGGGATAACAACTTTACCGATTGATGATGTAGTGTAGTAATGTAGGGATAACAACTGAATTCTTTCTCAGATTTAATGTTAGTTACTTTACCGATTGGTGACGTAGTATAGTAATGTAGGGATAACAACTGAATTCTTTCTCAGATTTAATGTTAGTTACTTTACCGATTGGTGATATAGTATAGTAATGTAGGGATAACAACTTTACCGATTGGTGATGTAGTATAGTAATGTAGGGATAACAACTTTACCGATTGGTGATGTAGTATAGTAATGTAGGGATAACAACTTTACCGATTGGTGATGTAGTGTAGTAATGTAGGGATAACAACTTTACCGATTGGTGATGTAGTGTAGTAATGTAGGGATAACAACTTTACCGATTGGTGATGTAGTGTAGTAATGTAGGGATAGCAACTTTACCCATTGGTGATGTAGTATAGTAATGTAGGGATAACAACTTTATCGATTGGTGATGTAGTATAGTAATGTAGGGATAACAACTGAATTCTTTCTCAGATTTAATGTTAGTTACTTTACCGATTGGTGATATAGTATAGTAATGTAGGGATAACAACTTTACCGATTGGTGATGTAGTATAGTAATGTAGGGATAACAACTTTACCAATTGGTGATGTAGTGTAGTAATGTAGGGATAACAACTTTACCGATTGGTGATGTAGTATAGTAATGTAGGGATAACAACTTTACCGATTAGTGATGTAGTATAGTAATGTAGGGATAACAACTTTACCGATTGGTGATGTAGTATAGTAATGTAGGGATAACAACTTTACCGATTGGTGATGTAGTATAGTAATGTAGGGATAACAACTTTACCGATTAGTGATGTAGTATAGTAATGTAGGGATAACAACTTTACCGATTGGTGATGTAGTATAGTAATGTAGGGATAGCAACTTTACCGATTGGTGATGTAGTGTAGTAATGTAGGGATAACAACTTTACCGATTGGTCATGTAGTGTAGTAATGTAGGGATAACAACTTTACCCATTGGTGATGTAGTATAGTAATGTAGGGATAACAACTTTACCGATTGGTGATGTAGTGTAGTAATGTAGGGATAACAACTTTACCGATTGGTGATGTTGTATGGTAATGTAGGGATAACAACTTTACCGATTGGTGATGTAGTATAGTAATGTAGGGATAACAACTTTACCGATTGGTGATGTAGTGTAGTAATGTAGGGATAACAACTTTACCGATTGGTGATGTAGTGTAGTATTGTAGGGATAACAACTTTACCGATTGGTGATGTAGTATAGTAATGTAGGGATAACAACTTTACCGATTGGTCATGTAGTATAGTAATGTAGGGATAACAACTTTACCGATTGGTGAGGTAGTGTAGTAATGTAGGGATAACAACTTTACCAATTGGTGATGTAGTGTAGTAATGTAGGGATAACAACTTTACTGATTGGTGATGTAGTATACTAATGTAGGGATAACAACTTTACCGATTGGTGATGTAGTGTAGTAATGTAGGGATAACAACTATACCGATTGGTCATGTAGTATAGTAATGTAGGGATAACAACTTTACCGATTGGTGATGTAGTGTAGTAATGTAGGGATAACAACTTTACCGATTGGTGATGTAGTATAGTAATGTAGGGATAACAACTTTACCGATTGGTGATGTAGTGTAGTAATATAGGGATAACAACTTTACCCATTGGTGATGTAGTGTAGTAATGTAGGGATAACAACTTTACCGATTGGTGATGTAGTGTAGTAATGTAGGGATAACAACTTTACCGATTGGTGATGTAGTGTAGTAATGTAGGGATAGCAACTTTACCCATTGGTGATGTAGTATAGTAATGTAGGGATAACAACTTTATCGATTGGTGATGTAGTATAGTAATGTAGGGATAACAACTGAATTCTTTCTCAGATTTAATGTTAGTTACTTTACCGATTGGTGATATAGTATAGTAATGTAGGGATAACAACTTTACTGATTGGTGATGTAGTATAGTAATGTAGGGATAACAACTTTACCGATTGGTGATGTAGTATAGTAATGTAGGGATAACAACTTTACCGATTAGTGATGTAGTATAGTAATGTAGGGATAACAACTTTACCGATTGGTGATGTAGTATAGTAATGTAGGGATAACAACTTTACCGATTGGTGATGTAGTATAGTAATGTAGGGATAACAACTTTACCGATTAGTGATGTAGTATAGTAATGTAGGGATAACAACTTTACCGATTGGTGATGTAGTATAGTAATGTAGGGATAGCAACTTTACCGATTGGTGATGTAGTGTAGTAATGTAGGGATAACAACTTTACCGATTGGTCATGTAGTGTAGTAATGTAGGGATAACAACTTTACCCATTGGTGATGTAGTATAGTAATGTAGGGATAACAACTTTACCGATTGGTGATGTAGTGTAGTAATGTAGGGATAACAACTTTACCGATTGGTGATGTTGCATGGTAATGTAGGGATAACAACTTTACCGATTGGTGATGTAGTATAGTAATGTAGGGATAACAACTTTACCGATTGGTGATGTAGTGTAGTAATGTAGGGATAACAACTATACCGATTGGTCATGTAGTATAGTAATGTAGGGATAACAACTTTACCGATTGGTGATGTAGTGTAGTAATGTAGGGATAACAACTTTACCGATTGGTGATGTAGTGTAGTAATGTAGGGATAACAACTTTACCGATTGGTGATGTACTATAGTAATGTAGGGATAACAACTTTACCGATTGGTGATGTAGTATAGTAATGTAGGGATAACAACTTTACCGATTGGTGATGTAGTGTAGTAATGTAGGGATAACAACTTTACCCATTGGTGATGTAGTGTAGTAATGTAGGGATAACAACTTTACCGATTGGTCATGTAGTGTAGTAATGTAGGGATAACAACTTTACCGATTGGTCATGTAGTGTAGTAATGTAGGGATAACAACTTTACCCATTGGTGATGTAGTATAGTAATGTAGGGATAACAACTTTACCGATTGGTGATGTAGTGTAGTAATGTAGGGATAACAACTTTACCGATTGGTCATGTAGTGTAGTAATGTAGGGATAACAACTTTACCGATTGGTCATGTAGTATAGTAATGTAGGGATAACAACTGAATTCTATCTCAGATTTAATGTTAAATACTTTACCAATTGGTAATGTAGTGTAGTAATGTAGGGATAACAACTTTACCCATTGGTGATGTAGTATAGTAATGTAGGGATAACAACTTTACCGATTGGTGATGTAGTGTAGTAATGTAGGGATAACAACTTTACCGATTGGTGATGTAGTGTAGTAATGTAGAGATAACAACTTTACCGATTGGTGATGTACTATAGTAATGTAGGGATAACAACTTTACCCATTGGTGATGTAGTATAGTAATGTAGGGATAACATCTTTACCGATTGGTGATGTAGTGTAGTAATGTAGGGATAACAACTTTACCGATTGGTCATGTAGTGTAGTAATGTAGGGATAACAACTGAATTCTATCTCAGATTTAATGTTAAATACTTTACCAATTGGTAATGTAGTGTAGTAATGTAGGGATAACAACTTTACCCATTGGTGATGTAGTATAGTAATGTAGGGATAACAACTTTACCGATTGGTGATGTAGTGTAGTAATGTAGGGATAACAACTTTACCGATTGGTCATGTAGTATAGTAATGTAGGGATAACAACTTTCCCGATTGGTGATGTAGTGTAGTAATGTAGGGATAACAACTTTACCGATTGGTCATGTAGTATAGTAATGTAGGGATAACAACTTTACCGATTGGTGATGTAGTATAGTAATGTAGGGATAACAACTTTACCGATTGGTGATGTAGTATATTAATGTAGGGATAACAACTTTACCCATTGGTGATGTAGTATAGTAATGTAGGGATAACAACTTTACCGATTGGTGATGTAGTATAGTAATGTAGGGATAACAACTGAATTCTATCTCAGATTTAATGTTAAATACTTTACCGATTGGTAATGTAGTGTAATAATGTAGGGATAACAACTTTACCGATTGGTGATGTAGTATAGTAATGTAGGGATAACAACTTTACCCATTGGTGATGTAGTATAGTAATGTAGGGATAACAACTTTACCGATTGGTGATGTAGTATATTAATGTAGGGATAACAACTTTACCCATTGGTGATGTAGTATAGTAATGTAGGGATAACAACTTTACCGATTGGTGATGTAGTATAGTAATGTAGGGATAACAACTTTACCGATTGATGATGTAGTGTAGTAATGTAGGGATAACAACTGAATTCTTTCTCAGATTTAATGTTAGTTACTTTACCGATTGGTGACGTAGTATAGTAATGTAGGGATAACAACTGAATTCTTTCTCAGATTTAATGTTAGTTACTTTACCGATTGGTGATGTAGTATAGTAATGTAGGGATAACAACTTTACTGATTGGTGATGTAGTATAGTAATGTAGGGATAACAACTTTACCGATTGGTGATGTAGTATAGTAATGTAGGGATAACAACTTTACCGATTGGTGATATAGTATAGTAATGTAGGGATAACAACTTTACCGATTGGTGATGTAGTATAGTAATGTAGGGATAACAAATTTACCGATTGGTGATGTAGTGTAGTAATGTTGGGATAACAACTTTACCGATTGGTGATGTAGTGTAGTAATGTAGGGATAACAACTTTACCGATTGGTGATGTAGTATAGTAATGTAGGGATAACAACTTTACCGATTGGTGATGTAGTGTAGTAATGTAGGGATAACAACTTTACCCATTGGTGATGTAGTATAGTAATGTAGGGATAACAACTTTACTGATTGGTCATGTAGTATAGTAATGTAGGAATAACAACTTTACCGATTGGTGATGTAGTATAGTAATGTAGGGATAACAACTTTACCGATTGGTGATGTAGTGTAGTAATGTAGGGATAACAACTTTACCCATTGGTGATGTAGTATAGTAATGTAGGGATAACAACTTTACTGATTGGTCATGTAGTATAGTAATGTAGGGATAACAACTTTACCGATTGGTGATGTAGTATAGTAATGTAGGGATAACAACTTTACCGATTGGTGATGTAGTGTAGTAATGTAGGGATAACAACTTTACCGATTGGTGATGTAGTGTAATAATATAGGGATAACAACTTTACCGATTGGTGATGTAGTATAGTAATGTAGGGATAACAACTTTACCGATTGGTGATGTAGTATAGTAATGTAGGGATAACAACTTTACCGATTGGTGATGTAGTGTAGTAATGTAGGGATAACAACTTTACCAATTGGTGATGTAGTGTAGTAATATAGGGATAACAACTTTACCGATTGGTGATGTAGTGTAATAATATAGGGATAACAACTTTACCGATTGGTGATGTAGTGTAGTAATGTAGGGATAACAACTTTACCGATTGGTGATGTAGTATAGTAATGTAGGGATAACAACTTTACCGATTGGTGATGTAGTGTAGTAATGTAGGGATAACAACTTTACCGATTGGTGATGTAGTGTAATAATATAGGGATAACAACTTTACCGATTGGTGATGTAGTATAGTAATGTAGGGATAACAACTTTACCGATTGGTGATGTAGTATAGTAATGTAGGGATAACAACTTTACCGATTGGTGATGTAGTATAGTAATGTAGGGATAACAACTTTACCGATTGGTGATGTAGTGTAGTAATGTAGGGATAACAACTTTACCGATTGGTCATGTAGTGTAGTAATGTAGGGATAACAACTTTACCGATTGGTCATGTAGTGTAGTAATGTAGGGATAACAACTTTACCCATTGGTGATGTAGTATAGTAATGTAGGGATAACAACTTTACCCATTGGTGATGTAGTGTAGTAATGTAGGGATAACAACTTTACCGATTGGTGATGTACTATAGTAATGTAGGGATAACAACTTTACCGATTGGTGATGTAGTATAGTAATGTAGGGATAACAACTTTACCGATTGGTGATGTAGTATAGTAATGTAGGGATAACAACTTTACCGATTGGTGATGTAGTATAGTAATGTAGGGATAACAACTTTACCGATTGGTGATGTAGTATAGTAATGTAGGGATAACAACTTTACCGATTGGTGATGTACTATAGTAATGTAGGGATAACAACTTTACCGATTGGTGATGTAGTATAGTAATGTAGGGATAACAACTTTACCGATTGGTGATGTAGTATAGTAATGTAGGGATAACAACTTTACCGATTGGTGATGTAGTATAGTAATGTAGGGATAACAACTTTACCGATTGGTGATGTAGTATAGTAATGTAGGGATAACAACTTTACCGATTGGTGATGTACTATAGTAATGTAGGGATAACAACTTTACCGATTGGTGATGTAGTATAGTAATGTAGGGATAACAACTTTACCCATTGGTGATGTAGTATAGTAATGTAGGGATAACAACTTTACCGATTAGTGATGTAGTATAGTAATGTAGGGATAACAACTTTACCGATTGGTGATGTAGTGTAGTAATGTAGGGATAACAACTTTACCGATTGGTGATGTAGTATAGTAATGTGGGGATAACAACTTTACCGATTGGTGATGTAGTATAGTAATGTAGGGATAACAACTTTACTGATTGGTGATATAGGATAGTAATGTAGGGATAACAACTTTACCGATTGGTCATGTAGTATAGTAATGTAGGGATAACAACTTTACCGATTAGTGACGTAGTATAGTAATGTAGGGATAACAACTTTACCGATTGGTGACGTAGTATAGTAATGTAGGGATAACAACTTTACTGATTGGTGATGTAGTGTAGTAATGTAGCGATAACAACGTTACTGATTGGTGATGTAGTGTAGTAATGTAGGGATAACAACTTTACCGATTGGTGATGTAGTGTAGTAATGTAGGGATAACAACTTTACCGATTGGTGATGTAGTATAGTAATGTACGGATAACAACTTTACCGATTGGTGATGTAGTATAGTAATGTAGGGATAACAACTTTACCGATTGGTGATGTAGTATAGTAATGTAGGGATAACAACTTTACCGATTGGTGATGTAGTGTAGTAATGTAGGGATAACAACTTTACCGATTGGTGATGTAGTATAGTAATGTAGGGATAACAACTTTACCGATTGGTGATGTAGTGTAGTAATGTAGGGATAACAACTTTACCGATTGGTGATGTAGTGTAGTAATGTAGGGATAACAACTTTACCCATTGGTGATGTAGTATAGTAATGTAGGGATAACAACTTTACCCATTGGTGACGTAGTATAGTAATGTAGGGATAACAACTTTACCGATTAGTGACGTAGTATAGTAATGTAGGGATAACAACTTTACCGATGGGTGACGTTGTATAGTAATGTAGGGATAACAACTTTACCGATTGGTGATGTAGTGTAGTAATGTAGGGATAACAACTTTACCGATTGGTGATGTAGTGTAGTAATGTAGGGATAACAACTTTACCGATTGGTGATGTAGTGTAGTAATGTAGGGATAACAACTTTACCGATTGGTGACGTAGTATAGTAATGTAGGGATAACAACTTTACCGATTGGTGATGTAGTATAGTAATGTAGGGATAACAACTTTACCCATTGGTGATGTAGTATAGTAATGTAGGGATAACAACTTTACTGATTGGTGACGTAGTGTAGTAATGTAGGGATAACAGCTGAAAGATATTTTTTACCGGAGAATTTTCTGTCTACTTTTATGATCAGCGTGCTGTACACGTCCTGTATACGTGTTGTACGCCTTACGCCTTTGGGTTAGAAATATCATTTGAACACACATTTTCAAGTGATGAAGGTAATTTTTCAACCATGCGATTTCCGTTTGTTCTTCAGCAATTGTTAATCCGAGAATGACAACTCATTTCCCTTTAAGGGGAAATGAATTGTCGTTCTTGCACTTACTCCTGCTGGTTGATATTTACAGTATTGTGCAGAAAATATTACAACTCGATTTCAGAGCATATTTTAATTTTTTTTCAGGGCAGAACATCGGGTACCTCATCCAACGACCAACCCCTAGGAGAAATTATGCATGACAATCAATTTGACATGACAATCAAATGTCCTTCAAACGGCACTATGACTCGAGGAAAAGTATGTTGAATAAAAACTAAATTCAAGTGCTAAGACGCTTCGACCAAACGTCTTGTCTAATAAACTTTTAGGAGTGTGGGATGGAGGAAATTACGTAAACAAGTAAACAGCATTCTTTATCTTTTTTAACGCTGGGTACTTGGCTGCCCCTCGCTTACCTCACTGGCACACTGTCGCTCCTCACCTGCCCGTGCGCCGGGAAATGCTAATAAAGAATTACCCATGTTTTTAACAAACTTCTTTTTCAGAAAACTCATTCCATCCTTTACCTAACGTAATGGCATACCAGTCAGTACCATTCACAAAAATGACAACTCAAATTTTCTGTTTTAAATTTTTGACTCCAAAATATAGATTATGACCCCTCATTGGAACGACCAGATGTTTTAGCATCCGGGAGGGGTGAGTGCTAAACGGTTCATGGAAGAAATTTTTAACTTAATGGGTCCGTTCTGAAAATGTGAGAAAAAAATATCACGGTGTGTCTACATTTTTTGCCGGCAACACCAAGTTTGGCCAGGAGATTATAGATCAATTCATAATCACGAGGCGAATTCATCTGATTTCTAACTCTGCGGTTCAAATTGCCTGATCCGGCATCTTCATAAAACCAAGACCCAATTGACCTTAACGTCCCCTGAGTTTCCATGTGTTCTGTGTGCTTTCTGGCAGCCTTCTGGCACATAGAAGACAATGGAACACAGGGGACGATATGTCACGCACATTTTGTAGATTTCTGAAATTTCAGTTTGGCATGGACGCTACATTATTTATTTATTTATTTATTTATTTATTTATTTATTTATTTATTTTTATTTATTTTTTATTCTTTTTGTTTACTTGAAGATTGCCTGGAAAGAGGAACAGTGTAGTTTGGTATGCACAAATGGTTAAAAGCTGTTATAAGCTTGTGTTTACTTGGAATTCCATTGATTGTATTGAATGAAATCCTTTTGTCATATAATGAAGAGAAGAGAGTGTTTAAGCTACACAGAGTGAAAGACGGAGATGGGTTGACATACAAATCAAAGACTAGCAATGTTAAATCACCTCGAAACAAGCTATTCGGAGCTTTTGTCGAAAGCAATGTTGCAGATTCAAGCTACAGTAACATTTCTGGACAAGAAACAAAAAACACTGATAATTACCTGGAAATGGTGAGTACAAAAATATACCATAAAACCTAAGTTTACTTTATCAGTCTGTGATAAAAAGGGTCACCTCGTATCGGACAGTTTTTACAGGCGGAGAAAGTCAGAGTACCCGGGGAGAACCAGCGAACAACAGCGAGCAACTTTCAGACACCCCAGCATACTAACTCCACACAAACAGGGTTAGCATTGGTTGAAGACAAGTGCATTATCGGCATGCAGTACGCCTTAATACACGGCGCCACCGTGCCCCCACGTGAAAAATCAGGATGAATTGCCTTGCTCAAGGACACAACGCAGTTACCCCTGGTGGGGATCGAATCGTGGACCTTTTGGTCTGAAGCCCAGTGCTGTAACCATTGAGCCACCGCGCTTCCTTTGGGAATCGAGAGCTCTATTCTGCAATCCAGATGAAAATGTACCGACTGGAAAATTATTGTTGAGGGGTTTATCACAACCTGTGGGAAGTACTGTGTTACTGATCCATAACGCTGTTTATGAATGCATTGCAAGTAGTATATGTAATGTGGTTTTCATGCCTCATTTTGGGGACAAGTGATGGACCTAAAAAGTGAAGTCATAGTCCCGTGTTTCATGTGGGGTTGTCGTGATAGCCAGCGTAAGTGACCATGTTGTGACGTAATTGCCATTATGATACTATGTATCAGTGCGCATTCACAACGCGCTTTGTTAGGGTGGCGCGTGTTTACGTCGTCCATGTTGTATACTGGAAGCCGCCATCTTGGTTTCCATGGCGGCACGTGATTGCTATGTGCCCCGACATCTACAAATAGGTCGCGCGTGTGTGTTCGGAGGTTGTGGTCGATTAGACGGGAGTATATATAATTACCACAAACAACAAGACAATTTCTCATAAACTCTAGAATTATCGGATTCTTCCAGAATCTTTATTGAAGTGAGTAGTAGGAGAGTGATGGATCGTCCTACATTGGCGGGATGGAGAGCCGGTGGGGGGAAGTGACGCTATGTTGTGTTGTCATGGCAACCCGTGTGAGCGACCATCTTGTGACACCATCACCATAGTAATGCGTGGTGTTAGTGCGCATGCGCAGCGCGTATTGTTAGAGTGATACGTGTTTCCTTCGGCCATTTTGTATACTGGAAGCCGCCATCTTCGTTTCTATGGTAGCACGTGGTTTCTATGTGACCCAAATGCTTACAACAAGACAGGGGTATGTTCGAAGGGTATGTTCCTTTGTACAAGAGTAATTTCCCGATTCGTAGAATTACAACAAACAACCCGATAACTTGTACTATTTCGAATTCTTTCAGAATTGTCTGCTTCTATCTATTTATGCAATAGTTTTCGTCTTGCCGACCATGTTCTTTTATCCTGAAGTATACTCCAGTAGAGTAGAAGAGCCTATCAGCTGGAACAGCTTTGCTTATTATTACTATATTTAGCTGTTCTGGTCTGTTCTTGTTAATTCTGACCCTATTCCGAGTACTCTTGTTGTTTCATTTATCTAGATCACCCAATCAGTTCACTTTACTGGCGCTAACTAACCAATCAGATTGCTTGATTTCCCATAATCTGCATGCAGAGTTATCTCCCTTCTGTATAACAAAAGCCTATATCATTCCCAAAACCAACAAGCAATCGAGCAGTTGCTGAAAAGTCATACTACTAGAGTGGCGCGTAGTGCTATAGGCCACGGGAACACTCTAAAAGAACGGGGTGTGTCCCGGTGATGTGTTCGATTGAGTAGGAGTTCCTTTGCCGGTACAGATTTCCCCCTAAGCCTTGGGTACATTACGCTGCAAGCGACGATTACATGAATCGCGTTGGTCCGAAGAACTGTGTCTTAAGATCACTCAGATATTGCCGACGATCGCCGGAGAGAATTTATGTGTCCGACATTTTATTAAAAACTTTGACAGTCCGAGACAAATGGATTATTAATTTGATTAGTTACTGGGACCGTATTGCGAAAAACATTATTTGTAAACATTTCACAATTATTGCCGACAGATTTAAACAACAACAATTTCAGAATAAAGAACGATTTTCCCCAAAGTTGCGAAAAGAAATTATGTATAATATTAATACTAAATAAGGACCTTACATGTACCTCAACCTTCCCTGATTTTATTCACATCAAACTTGATTATTTCTGATTATTATCTTTTATTTAACCCACAGCCATTCCACAGAGGTTTTCTTTTCCAAATGACCAACAGGCACAACGGAGTTTGAATAGAAATAATTTAAATTGAAACTGTTGTTCGCTTTGACATTCACGTATAATATTATGTGGGCAGTTTTGTTCTCAACATTTTAAAACTGAGTTGGCTGGTTAAAAAATTCAAGAAAATTGTCAGTGTAAAAAGTATTGCTCATTAATGTTATTTTCAAGCTGAAACTGTGGATGGAATAAAATACATGTATCGTCGCCTGAGAACCATAAGGTTCTATCTTCCATAGCGACGGTATGCACATGTCTCCTTTATAAGATTGCGTCGTTTTCTTGAGATGGAGTTGATGCACAGAGGTTAATTACCGTTAATCCTTTACACAATTAGTGTCGAGATTACGCAACGGGTGTTAATCCTTTCCCCTTGAAGTGCCTCACTGGGTTTCATTATTGCTTACACAGTCAGCGTAATATAGGAGGGGATTAATTGTTTTCTCTTAACTCTGACCTCGGCAATTCATGTAATGGTCGCTTGCAGCATAGTGTACTTCCTAAAATTACCACAAACAACCACACAATAACCGAACACTGTCAGAAATTACCGATACGATTTCATTTGACTAGGATTCTTCCAGAAACCTCGGTTTCTTCTTATTCCTATCTTTATTATCGCCACACCTTGACATGCTTTGCCTATGTGTCCCAGACGTGTCTCTGTGATAGTACACAATGTGTAACAATGTATACACATCACATCCAGAACATACAGTGCGTGGAGAGTGTATTATCACTAAATTGCCCGCAGAGTGGAGATTCCACCCAAGCAATAATTGCAAATTTGTTGCAAAGCATAACAAGCACAAGCAAAGTTTCGGCCAATGGACCTCCGGGTTAAACCCGGAGGTCCATTGGCTGAAACATTGCTTGTGTTTTTAATCGATATATACAAAATTTGAAAGTTTTCGTTTGGGTGATAACTCCAATCCGCAAGTGATTTAGTTACAATCCACCCTCCACGTACTGTAGACAAATCGTTCCCTGAGTTCCAATGTGTTCTATGTGCCTGCTGTCAGCCTTCTGGTGTGTCTACTGGCGTGCGTACTGGCATATAGAACACATTGGAACTCAGAGGACGAAATGCCTGGTGTGTCGATATGTGTCTATGTGAAAATACACAATGTGCATGCAACACATACGACATTAGTAGGAGAGGTTCATTTCGTCCCTGTTTTGAGGGATCTCATTTGGGGGGATCTCATGTGACGTCATACCGCAATGTATTATAGGTATCATTGTGTACAATCACATCTCGTAGTAGTCACTAGTCCTCACGCTGGTCCCTACTAGTCACCAAAGCCTTGTCCTCACTGGTCCCCAAAAGATGGCCTTTGCTTGTCTTCAAATACTCGTATGTGCGTACGTGCTGTATGTTTTGAGAGCATTCTGCACTTGCACACAGGCACATATTGGCACATTTTACATGTGCTGATGTGCTACATGTGCTATTTGCACATCTCATAGTAGTAGTGATGGATTTAGAGGAGCGGCGGAATAAGCCAAGATCTTGGTTGCAAACGGTAACACTGTTGGTAGCAGAAACTTTAGTACTGAGTTAAGAGACGGTGGTTAGACAATATTTCTTACACTGGTCCTCAAAACTTGGTCCCCAATAGTTCCCAAACACTGGTCCCCAAACACCGGTCTTCCCTGGCCCCCAAACTCTGGTCCTCAAATAACCGTATGTGCGCATGTGTTGCATGTTTTGTGCGCACATTGTGCACTTGCACAAGGCACATATTGGCACATTTTGCATGTGCTGATGTGCTGATAGACCTGTAAAGAGATAAAACGGGGATTTTGACCCGGGATAACAAAATTCGATCCTTCATAAAACACCCCTGTTATTGGAGGAAAAATCCGTTTCGGTTAAAAAAGGTACTTTCCGTTGATTTGGAGGGATTGTCGGGTTTATTTGGGTAATTATCTGGGGATGTCGTTCCAAAAATACTCCAGTTTAATCGAACACGACCTTTTAAGGGTCTATAGCACTACGTGCTACTCTAAACAGGTCCGTTCCGGTTAAAAAAAGGTACTTTCCGTCGATTTTTGGGCATTCTCGGGTTTTTTGTGGTAATTCTACGAGGGTTCTGAGGGAATCCGTTCCAGAAAAATATTCTTGTACAATCGAACATACCTGTTAGAGGCCCCTTGGCGGCCCTATAAGAAGCCTTTGGGTAACATAGCAACCACGTGCTACCGTAGAAACAAAGATGGCGGCCCCTGCATACAAAATGGACGACGGCAACACGTATCACCCTATCAACACGTGCTGCGCATGCGTTCTCACATCACCCATCACCATGACAATGACTTCACAACATGGCAGCTCACCTGGGCTACCATGACAACCACGTGATACCCATAATACATTGCAGTATAACGTCCCCAGAGATCACCCAAATGAGATCCCCCAAAACAGGGACGAATTGAACCTGTCCTACTACTGCTCGACCCAGCAGTATGCCCTAGCCACCATAGAAACATGATAGTGGCCCCCATTCTATAAATGGACGACAGACACACATTTCACCCTAACAGCACAAGCTGCGCATATGTACTAAAATCACGTACATCCATGGCAATGAAGGTACAACATGCATGACCCCTCCGACCCGAGCTGCCATTTCGACCCCACACGGCGTCACTGTTCACGAATAGATCACCGAAAATTGAGGTGAAAGAGTCAGGTAAAAACACGCAGATGTAAATGAAAATGTCTGTGTTTGCATGTTTCAATGGGCTGTCTTGAATGTTTCGTTAGACCATAGATAAGATGTACATGTGAGCTTAAAAAGACACTTGTTATCAGGCTGTTTGAAAGATCAAGAATATTCCCCCTTGCCTTGAAGCACTTTCATGAAACATTTTGTCTGAATAAATTAGTGATTAAAAACAACTGCTGATCCAATTCAAGTGAAAGTTTGCGTGAGTGATGGTCCCAAAGGTGCATTGCACTTATGTTCAACTCAACATTCCCAGCCCATATGGAGGGGTGGTGCAAAATGCGCTCCAAAATATTTTAGAAATCTCACGAACCAGTGGGTACAATGACTTAATATTTGTTATGGAGCTTCCTTTTGATATGTGGAATCAAATTTGTTCAAACGAAGTTCGTGAGGCAATATTTGGCTTTGTAATGGCAGGGTTAACATTTTTGGCCCCGCTCAAAATTTATATTTTCAGAACCGATGTGCCGATTTGAACCAAATTTGGTATGTGGTATTATTGGGTCAGAAGGACTTGACTCGTGCAAAAAAGAATTCCTGCATCCCCGTGGGAACCCCAGGAGCTAAAAATAGAAATATTTTCAAACGTCCATATTTCCCAAACCACACTGAACAGAGAGCTGTTATTTGGTGTGAAGCATCCTTAGGACCAGTAGAATGGAATGGTAAAAACAAATTGCCCTCGGTTATGTTAGGGTGATCTGTAGAGGCTTCGGAAAAATGCTCAGTCAGCATATTTGCAAACATTTTTAAAAATCTTTTCTCCCGAACCAATGGTCAGAATCTTTTGATATTCGGTATACAGCACTACTCATAGGGATGGTGGTGGGGGTTGGTGTGTGTGGGGGCGGGGGGGGGGAGGTGGTTTGGTATACATCATTGTTATGAGGGTCAGATTCAAGATTGTTCAAACCAAGTCCCTAGGTTAATATTTGGACGTTCTAAGCCCAAATGTTATCTTAGTTCAATATGGCGGATATTTTTTAAAAATCGTCTTCAGATTCACCAGTCGGAATGCTTTCATATTTGGTATACAACATCTCTGGGGTGGGGGGAGGGGGGTGTCAGATTCAAGTTTGTTCAATTCGAGTGCCTGGGTTCATATTCGGGCTCCATATGGGAACCTGAAATTTAATTTAGTACAATATGAGGTGAAATCTTCAAACATCTTCTTCTTCAGATTCAACGGTCAGAATCATTTCATATTTGGTTTACAACATCTCTAGGGGAGTCAGATTCAAGTTTGTCCAAATTGGTTCTCTGGGTTAATATTTGGGCTCCCTGTGGTAGCCCGAATTTTAACTTAGGGCAATATGCGAAAATTTCCTTAAAAATCTTCCTTCTTTTTCAGATGTCCTAGTCAGAATGCTTTCATATTTGGTATACAAAATCTCTAGGGGGGGGGGGGGGGGGGTTGTCAGATTCAAATTTGTTCAAATCGGGCCCGTAGTTTAATATTTGGGCTCGCAATGGGAGTCCAAATTTTAACTTAGTGCAATATGACGTAATTCCTTTTTCTTCTTCAGATACAGTCAGAATGCTACACCTCTTGGGAGGTCAGGCCTGTGTTAATATTTGGGCTCCCTATGGGGGCCGGAATTGGCCATGTAGCGGAAGAATTAGAAATGTTGTGCCCTCTAGGGGTGTGTAACTAAGATTAATCCACATAGGTTGTATCAAGAGACTTCATAGGGGAGCTCCACTTTTTACATTATGATCAACTGAAGAAAAGGCGTGGTGCTTGGACTATTTTTGTCACTCCTGAGGGGCTCAAGGATTGACAATGTATCCTATGTGAATGGGTTGCTAAATGTAGATTCATTCTTGGACTCTGTTTATATTGTGTTCTGTTCAAAGTGAGCGCTTTAGGCCCCGTGGGGCCTCTTGATCACTTTTTTGTTGGTCTCAAACATAGCTTGTGGGCTCCCATTTGCACGAGCTCTATCAGCCCCTACCAATGAAAGTTCATGGAGCTTTGTTTCCAAGTCACAAATTTTGAAGTTTAAGTTACCGTATTCCAAAAAATTAGTTTCTTTCGGGTGTCGCCATCTAAGCGAATAAAACTGAGACAAGATCACACATCCGTAAATAATGATATATTGAAACCTGATCTGTATTTCCTGTTAATAATCACGAGAGTGCAGAACCTTTACAAAGAATGTTCATCGACTTCTATCCGATTAATACAAACGGCTTGATATAACACGATTTAATCTTTACAGTCTTGCATACTAATACTAACCCTTTACCCAACGCACATGATATCAAAATTTCTTATTTTAATTATTCTGTTCAGGGGCGGCGGAAGCTCGCTAAAAGTGGAGGACCACAAATTTACAATGCTACCATGTTTCGATCCCGTGTGAGAAAGGTTACAATCGTATGTTGGCAAATGTACCTTGACTCACTATAATATCTCGTTTAGCGGTGCGGTCACTGTCCTGTCGGTTTCTTCTACTTCAACCATCTTTCAAACCGAAGGCCAGCCTTCGGGTTGAAATATAGTGAAAGTAGAAGAAACGGACCGAAGCGACCAAAAGTGGGATTCTTTCGCTAAATATTGTTTGGGTTTGCAAATAATGTTACAGGAATGCCGGTACATTGACACGTTTGCATTCGCCCATTTTAACTTATTGTGTAAATGCGAAACATGCCTCCTGTGCCCCCCCCCCCCCCCGGCTACGCCCCCTTTGATTTTGTTCAAAGTTTTCAAAACATTACAGCTGTAAGTTAACCGAAACCGAACCGAGGTTTTTAGTTTTTTTTTAAAAACCGAAACCGTCGACATCCCGCTATTTAAGATTTTTCGTTTTTTATTAAATACTCTCTTGTCAGCTGTTGCTGCAGAAATTCACAGAATGTAGCCATCCCAGAGTAGTTAGAGTACCCAGGCACTGCCAATGGCAGTGTCTGGGTACTCTCAGTACTCTGGGAAGGCTACATTCTGTGAATTTCCGACATTTCAGTTTAGTTGTGTTTGCAGCTTTCCTCAAGTTGCGTATAGGTGTCAGACCTCGAAAAATGGCCAAGCACAATAAAAGTTCTGTATATTTAGGTAATTATTATATTGGCCTTCCTGATTCTTCATGTATTATAGCTTATTTCGGGCATTCATTGAGTTTCACTCAATTTCACTACCATTCAGTTATGACTCTGGACATAAGAATGAGTTTTACTGAATTTTACTTGTTCTCATGAACAAACCGAAAACCGAACCGAACCGAGGTTTTTCTCCACCTGAAAAACCAAAACCGAAACCACACAAGAAATTTAAAAACCTACAGCTCTATCAAAAAAAAATATCAACAAAACGCTTTTCTGTGACTGCTCAATTGGACGAGCTGATTCCGAATACCGAACTAGGTTTATTATTCAGTGGTCTGAGGGAAAATCGTTATTTTGCACAAAAAGCCGGTTCCAATACCATCCATTTTTAGCCGGACGGTTTACAGTCAGGACTATAGTCACAACTCTTGTCCGTCTGCCCGTCCGTCTGTCCGGGCTTACACAGACACACTTGTGAGGTTTACAATTTAGTGTCAGTGGTAGTTGGTGTGTTGGGTTAGTACAGTGGCCACTTGTGGAGTTATTTTTTACACTGTGGCGTTACTTTTTTTACCTTGTGGGGTTATGGTTTAACATGAGAATAACCCCCATAAGTAGGAAATGTAAGTACGTCCGTCTGTCCATCTGTTAACATTTAAAGTTTTGATTAAAGCTTGTGGTTAGAGTTTTTTACTGAAGGTTGAAGTTTTTTTTTCTTTTTAATTAATATTAATTACTATTGATTGTATCATTCTCATTATGTTTCTTATTATTTTGGGAAATATTTAACCCTTTTTCGGTAAATTTAACTTAGAACTTCCAGGTTAAAGTTTTTGGTTAAAGTGTTTTTGTTTTTAAAGTTACACCTTTAAATCTTCAAACAGTTTAGTGGAATATCATTGTTTCTCGATTGGGACAATCTCTGCTGTCTACTGAAGCTTTCTACAGTGATTTTAATTAATATTGACATGATTTTAACTCCTTTTAAACATGTTTTCAGACTTAATTTCTTTGTTTTTGAAATTAGGTTTTTACCACATACTTTGTTACTTGAATTCTTGCAGTCTCAATACAACTTAATGATTGCATTTACATCAATGATTTCTTTTATCAGTTTTAGGAAATATTTAACCCTTTTTGCAGTCAGTTTTACTTTGTATTCACAGCTTAAAGTTTCTGATTAAAGTTTTGCTTTTGAAGGTTATACCTTTAATTCTTCAAACACTGTGTTACAACGCCAATGTTTTTCATTTGTGGCAAGGCCTTCTGAACCTGTATACAGTGGTTTCAAATAATATTGCCATTAATTTAACTCTTTTCAAAACGGTTTTCGAACTTAGTTTCTTTAAATTTGAAATTAGGCTTCTACCACATACTTTGTTACTTTTTATCCCCTCACAAGGGAGGGATATTAAGTAGAGCTCCGTCGGTCTGTCCCTGTAGCAACAATGTCTACGTCAAGTAACCAAATATCAATTTTTTTTCGTATTTTACTCTTTGGGAACAATGTCTACCTCAAGTTCGATGTCCACCATTATCCAATGAAACTTGTCGGAGTTATTACCCCCCCCCCCCCCTCCCCCAACCAATTAGGCAATTTCTAAAAAAGCACTTTGAAGGATTTGGAGTCACTACATACAGAAAAAAACCTATAACCATCCCTCCCCCCCCCCCCTCTGAATGTATTTTGAAGGATTTAGAGTGACTACATACAGAAAAAAAATTGACTCCTATAACCCTCCTACCTCTCACTGCCAATTAGCCATTTTTTCTTTGCTCCAAAATGCATTTTGAAAGATTTAGAGAGACTACATGCAGAAGAAAAATTGACTCCTCCCCCGCCTCGGGTGCCAATTAGGCAATTTTGGGGTGGGCCAATATGCAATATGCATTTTGAATGATTTAGAGTGTGTACATGCGTAAAAACATTTGCTCCTATCACCTCCCACCCCCACCCCGGGTCAATTAGGTGTTTTGTTTTCTCAAAAATGCATTTTGAAGGATTTAGAGTGATTACGTGCAGTAAAAAATTAACTCCTGTGCCCCCTCCTCCACTCCTTCCCCCTGTCCGGTCAGTTAGGCCTCAATTTCTGTTTCTCCAAGAAGGGTTTGGCCAGATTTAGAGTGATTTTATGTGGGGAAAACACCCACCCATCCTCCCACTCCCTAATTGGTGTTTGTGGTGGGGGGGGGGGGGGGGGGGTAAGCAGCGCTTGGTGTTACAGACCTCTTGTTGTTCTTGCATGATCAATACAACTTTAATAATTGCATTTACAGACATGATTTCTTTTACTTGTATGTAGCTTTTATTTCATTACCTAAACTTCACTGTTTGAAATATAAAGAATGCCTTCTGAAGCATACTTCTGTTGTTTTACAAAAAGCAATACAGATGGAAAGGAAACTGGAGTGAGGGAATTTGATGTTGTCTCCAAAATTTCGGAGGAGATGCCTAGAATCAATCTACCCCCCCCCCCCCCCCCCACCTCCCTCCCCATGTTGTCCAGAAGAAAAATTCAGTTCGAATTATACGATTCTCTTTAAATTTGATGTTACTTTTTTCCACAAAAAAAAACGCAGATACACTTCGAATTTGAAGTATTGTCTTTTTAAAATTTAAACCATAAATTTTAAATTAAAAATTCCAACTTATATTTTCTAATCAACAGAACTATGCAGCTGATGATCAAACTACAAATATTTTTTGACATTTTCAGAAAACACATAATTTTATATTTTCTTTCAGAAAGATGAAAAAAACAGAACATCTTTCTTGCCACTTTTTACCAAAATTATTTTTCAGTAGTATTATAAAAGAAGATCTTAGAGAAAGAGAATGTTTTATGTACTGCATCTTTAATCCTTAACCTAACACAAGTTGAAGCCAACAGTACAAATTATTTTTCTGAAATATCAGATTTTTTCATTTTTTACTTCTAACCATTGCTTATTAGTCCTTATTGGAATGAGCTCATCAAGCTTGTTCCATTAACAGGTCATGAGGTATGTTTTTGGGTAGAAAATGAAAAAAATAAAATTTGAATAGGAATTTTTGTATATCACGAGTGCAGATATGGCAGATTCGTTAGGTAAACAGTTAACAAAAAATAGCACCACCTACTTTGTGTCTAAGCATTCTCATTGCTGGGACAGTCGGGATCTATACGTGACATCACTCTAGTTTTAAGGTTTTGTTGGTACATGTTGGGTATCAAATTCAATTTTATGTTTTAAAATTTAACAGCTGTGTTGAGTGCAGGATTACATATGTTATCAGTACACAACAGGGGTTCATACCATCAATTTCCATCTTATCTCCAACTATATGTCCTATTATTTGGCTCTATTGTAGTCATCCAATACAATATAGTCCTCTAACATCATGCAGTCCTGTGCCATTACTACCTTGCTTCATAAGTACCCCGACGACCCTAGACGTGTTTATCTAACTCTTAGGGTTTGATCTTAACACTCCAAGTGCAATGCTTTAAGCACTTAGACATTACAATCGTCAGACATCTGAAACTTGAATGGATGGCACTTCCCATATGTCTTGCATTGGTGGTTCTTCCAGAATCGTCCATAATTTGATTTGCGCTTGGTGGGTACATAATTAAAAGGACACAACGCAGATGACGCGGATCAGACATCAGACTCGAGAGTTCGAGCCTGATCTGTGTCATCTGCGTTGTTTCCTTTTAAGTTCTGGGATATCTACACTTGAACAAAGTGCCAGTTCAGCACTTAGTAAGTGTTAAATACAGCACTTCAAGTGTAGTTTTTAACACTTTAGTTTTTAGCGTGCAGGCACGTTCTGGATGTTCCGATATGTGCTCATGTGAAAATGCACAATGTGACACAACGTGTACTAGCACATAGGCACATACGACCAAAAAGGGATTCTATAACCACAGACATATCCTAAAAAGGGATTCATTGGGATTTCAAAAAAGTATTCCGTATGTGGGATTCCATAAGTGCGACTTCAAGCTCCTATACAGGTAATCTTACCATCGGCTTCCAGCATGTCCTTTGCTGTCTATCCTATGATTAGCTTCATCCATATTCACCTAATACTATGGCCTTCTTCTACCCTCTCAACATTACTACTGACTTGTAGCACAACTGCAGTCTTGCTAACTTCTAAGATTGCTAAGAACAACTCGAATCCCATCCAGCAAGTGAGCTTTAGAGCAATTGCTAGATCGAGCGACTCCACATACTGCTTTACGACTTATCTCGAAAAAAGGGGAGTCCATGGCCACGGGCGTTTTCCAAAAAGCGATTCTATAGGGATTCACTAAATGGTATTCCATAAGTGGGATTCCGTACATTAGATTCCTAGCTGACTCCGTAAAATGTGACAGGCCTGGCATTTTCAGGAGAGCGATTTATTCGCGAAAGGAGGGCGAAAACTAGCCCTCCTGGCCTTAGAAAATAAAAATTACCATAACCACCTATTCCTAAAACCCACATCTTTTCATATCTCTGCTATGTTAGTGGTCTCTGTAAGACGGCCACGCTGCCCCTCCCACACCCCCGGGCCTTGCCAAGGCCCGGAGGTGTGGGAGGGGCAGTGTGGCCAGCTCTCGGAGACTACCTTGATAGCAACACCAAATAAAATGTACAAAGCCAACTATGAAAAATACATTAGTAGTAAAACTTCATATTGCCACTTTTAGCTTCTGTAAGCTTGAGGAAAGCTAATCGCTCCCCTAGGGCGTGCGAGGGGAGCGATTTTTAGCCCTCCTGCATTTTTAAGAATGCCAGGCCTGATGTGAGTGATGAAATATTAACTCGATTTCGATCAAAAATAGAATCGGTAATCAATTCTGCAATAGATATAAGTATATCATAATCTGACGATTGTTTTAGCCAATTAAATTACCAGATTTCTTACTGTCATATTATAAAGTGCTATTAGTTTTCATGCAAGGCAACCTCCATGATGTTTGATGAAGCGTACCAGCTTGTGCGTCAACAAATGTCATGAATTGGGAGGACATGTCGTGTGTGTTGGCCCTATCTTTGGTGGGGGTAGGGAGAGTTTGAGAGGGGAATTTCTTTCGCTGACGTTCCATCAATCCAGATGCATAGAGATCAATGGAAGTAAAGTGGGGGGGGGGGGGGGGGGGGGCTGTTGGGAGGGGGAATTTTATGTGCAACGTTGCGTTATGATGTCACTCATATCATTCGCTTGTCGAATAATAAATCTATCTTATTAACCTAACAATTCCCCCGTGAGGACCTCGAAATATGAAAAAAAGAATATGCTCAGTTGGTAAACAAGTTATCTTTTATTAGTAAATGGGACCCATTTCCTAATGCTTGGGATAGAAACCCCTAAAATGGGCAACATGGGTATTTATAACGAATGTCCGAAATTGACTTTATCTTAATGTTGCGGTCATGATTAGCCATTGAGCAGAAATATGTTACCTTAAACACCAATAAATAAATAAATTAAGCTAACGACATGTTGTGATAAATGTCAACAAAGGTTTGTTTCTTGTGTACTTTCAGGTGTTACCACATTTTTTGCCATATTACAAGAATCCCTGCTTTCTGGGGGAGAACAATCGCTTACGATGTCTCCCCTACTTCCAAATATTGGGAAATGACAAATGTGGTACTACGGACTTGTATAACAGAATATTACAACATCCTCAGGTGATACCTAACGACGGAGTGTTGGGTAAAGAAACATACTTTTGGGGCTGGCATATGTACGGTGAGTTTTGGGATTTTTTCACTGCACTTTCAAATTATGTTATAGTCTAACCCTAGAGATCTCGAACTACAGTTAAAACTAGAAGACCTGTCATGAAATGCGCACAAATAGCACGTTGATATGCGCGTTAATGTGCGCGTTATGGCCCAAGTAAAGCTATCAAATTCTGTACATATGGCCTGTGCGCAAGCAATGTTTCAGCCAATGGACCTCCGGGTAACCCGGAGGCCCATTGGCAGAAACATTGCATGTGCTTGCTATGAGTAAACAGGAGAACCTGCCGTGCTTTGGATGCCATTCGATATGGCAATTGCGCGCAATTCCAACGCGCAATTAAGCCTACATAAGCTCACTATTCATGACAGGACTTCTAGTTTTAACTGTATGAGCGATCAAATGATAGCCAATTTTAGAAGGGTGATGTGTTCGGGATTTCTAAGTCCAAGCTTGTAATAGAGATTGTGTGAAAAATGTGTGTATTCGCTGGTAACGTATTACGCATAATAGAAATATTCTACTGTCTCCGATACAGTCTCAGTGTTGTAGACTTGTCCGTAACGGAGGTTGGCAGGCCTCACCTTTTTCAGGGTAGCGATGTATTCGCTCGCCTACTGCTCGCCTTAAAAATATTAAGGAGGGCGAAAACTAGCCCCCCTAGCCTTAGAAAATACTATTCACCATAACCGCCTATTCCTAAACCCCACATATTTTCAGATCTCTGCTATGTTAGTGGTCTCTGTGAGACAGTCACACTGCCCCTCCCAAACCTTCGGGCTATGCAGAGGCCTGGAGGTGTGGGAGGGGCAGTGTAGCCGTCTCACACAGACTACCTTGTTAGCAGCACCAAATAAAATGTTCAAAGCCCACTGGGCATAATTCATTTATAGTAAAACTTTATTTTGCACTTTTAGAGTTTGTTAGCTTGAGGAGAGCTAATCGCTCGCCTAGACCCTGCGAGGGGAGCGATTGTTAGCCCTCCTGTATTTTTAAGAATGCCAGGTCTGGGTGGGGAAGGGGGACTTGTAAAGTTATGAGATTAATAGATAATGAACAGTGTAACAATCCGTATTGCCCCGACTGTAACGCGACTGTAACGTGTAGTTACTTCTTGCACAGACGTCATTATTGCCATTTCTAGGGCTATATTGACTCCCTTAAAAATGTTGCCTCCTTCACCAGGTCAACCGTTATCCACATCTTCCTCTTAGTTCAAATAATATTTTATTCAAGAAAGAGAAGGATTAATTGACATCTTTCTCTTAGTTTGAAGTACATCTGAGTATCTCGACCCATTCTTTTTCCTTGTTTTTCATAGTGACCCACCGGGTGTGCAGACTTAAAATATTTGGCTTCTTATCTATGATGGGGGTCAGGGGTCAAAGCGTAGTGAAAAGTGTCCAGTATCGAGTTAATCTGCAGTGTTGAAGATAACATACTCATTACAAGGAGATTACAGGTAATCAGTCAATCTGTCTATGTTATCTCCATGCGGTATGTTAATTTTGCATTATGTACTGGAACAATAATTTTGTAATCTAATCTGTTATAGATGCATATTTTTACCGGAAAATACACAGAACGACACGCGTGTGTGAATGGGTTAATGGTTAATTGATATGGCACGAGTGCCAGCGCGGAAGATGGAACGAGAGGCCACATGCTTTAACCTTCCGCAATGGCACAAGTGCAATAATATTATATTACAAAAACTAATTATAAGAAAGGGGGCACGGTGGCGTTGCGGTAACAGGTTCTCGTTAGATCACCGAAGTTAAGCAACGTCAAGCCCGGTTAATCCTCGGATGGGTGACCGTCTGAGCGATCAATTCGGACTCCCGCGTTGTGTCCTTGGGCAAGGCTCTTAACCCCGATTGTCCACATGGGGGCACGATGACGAATGTACTAAGGAGTACTGCGCATCTTCAACCAATCTAACCCTGCCTGTGCTGCAGTGCGGAGTTACGATGTTGGGGAGCTGGTAGCTGCTCGTCGTTGCTCGATGGTTTTCTCCGGGTACTCCGACTTCCTCCACCCGTAAAACTGTCATGGTCATGATTAGCCATTGTGCCTAAGTATGTGACCTTAAACACCAATAAATAAATAAATAATTATGAGAATAATCATCAACCCGGCGCTTCATTAATTAAACATTTGCTGATGATTTGTATCACCTGATAAACCGATGCGTTCACATTACTGCACACGCGTGGATTACGACCAGTCCTCGGCGACTGTACTTTGTTTCAGGGAACGCGAGTTATTATACAGGTGAAAACCCCATTCTACCGATATTTTAGTAGTGATACCTTCTTTTATGTTCCAATAAGACAAAAATCCTCGCCTTCTCATCGAACGAGAGCTCGTGTGTAGTTTTTTTCTGTGTTTACGACTCCGGTAGCATTTGTTACCGTTTTACGTCATTCACTTGTGTGTGTATCGATCAACGTGTTATTCTCGGACTTCAGTCTCTTGTGTGTTTGCTTATTTGTCCAATGATGTCGGGGGGTACACGAGAGGTTTATTTACTAAGCTTTTTATCGTTAAAATTGCCTAGTTCATTCCACAATGTTGGTTTTGGGCTATGGATCTTATTGGAACCTGGACGTTATTGTTATGAATTGACGGTAACATGGTCTGAGGTTTGCGGCTCGAAGCATATGTTCAATCGAGACGCGGAGTGTCTCGATTGAACATAAACTCCGACCGAAAACCTCAGACCAAGTTAACATCAATTCATCGCAATTACATATATTATATTGCCACTATCAACAAAACAACAAGAACGAGTTTATGAGTTCGGCTGCACACTCCACAGTGTGAAGTTTAAACACAGTTTTGTATTTTCCCTGCTCTCTATCTGCCTCTACTAGGATTACTTCGGGAACGGGACAACTCGCCGTCGGGACAACTCGCCGTAGACGAGCTAGGACGAGTCGCCTTCGGGACAAGTCGCCGTGGAGTAGTAATTGATAAGTAACACGCCGCATAGGATTAAATTATCTTTATTAATACTCATGACTGATATAACAAGACAGGTTCAATATAACATATAATAATATAACATATAAAATAATAGTTACTAACATAACTAGATTAACCAGACTGACAGACGATTCGTTGAAATCAATAACAATAATTAATTAATTAATTAATAAATACATTTTCAAGCAAATTTACTCTTTTACAGATCATGCTTACACAAAGGGGTACACCATGCACCTGTTTGTTGGAAATTATTTTATATCTGTGAATTCACATGAAAATGGTCCGAAAAGACCATTTTCTTGTGAATTCACAGAAAAAAAATAAATTTATAGAATTCTATATTATTTGAAAATTACTATAATTCACAAAAGGTATAATTTATACAAAAGTATATAAAGATTGAAGAACAAATGTATGTTTGATAACCATTATGGGAGAACTACTTTATATATACAGCTGAACATTTCTTTAAAAATGCTGCAGTTGGGAATGAAGGTGGATCTCACATATAGGTATCCCAATATTTCTGTATCTTTTGGGCCATCTTCGTATATTTTGATCGGACGTCATTTACAATCGTATATCAGTAAATGTACAGTGACTTACTATAGTCTATAAATGTACAGTGACATCCTATAGTCTATAAATGTACAGTGACATACTATAGTCTATAAATGTACAGTGACATACTATAGTCTATAAATGTACAATGACATACTATAGTCTATAAATGTACAGTGACATACTATAGTCTATAAATGTACAATGACATACTATAGTCTATAAATGTACAGTGACATACTATAGTCTATAAATGTACAATGACATACTATAGTCGATAAATGTACAATGACATACTATAGTCTATAAATGTACAGTGACATACTATAGTCTATAAATGTACAATGACATACTATAGTCTACAAATGTACAGTGACATACTATAGTCTATAAATGTACAATGACATACTATAGTCTATAAATGTACAATGACATACTATAGTCCATAAATGTACAATGACATACTATAGTCTATAAATGTACAATGACATCCTATAGTCTATAAATGTACAGTGACATACTATAGTCTATAAATGTACAGTGACATACTATAGTCTATAAATGTACAGTGACATACTATAGTCTATAAATGTACAGTGACATACTATACTATAGTCTATAAATATACAGTGACATCCTATAGGCTATAAATGTACAGTGACATCCTATAGTCTATAAATGTACAGTGACATACTGTAGTCTATAAATGTACAGTGACATCCTATAGTCTATAAATGTGCAGTGACATACTATAGTCTATAAATGTACAATGACATCCTATAGTCTATAAATGTACAGTGACATACTATAGTCTATAAATGTACAGTGACATCCTATAGTCTATAAATGTACAGTGACATACTATACTCTATAAATGTACAGTGACATCCCATAGTCTATAAATGTACAATGACATACTATAGTTAATAAATGTACAGTGCCATACTATAGTCTATAAATGTACAGTGACATACTATAGTCTATAAATGTACAGTGACATCCTATAGTCTATAAATGTACAGTGACATCCTATAGTCTATAAATGTACAGTGACATACTATAGTCTATAAATGTACAATGACATACTATAGTCTATAAATGTACAGTGACATACTATAGTCTATAAATGTACAGTGACATACTATAGTCTATAAATGTACAGTGACATACTATAGTCTATAAATGTACAGTGACATACTATAGTCTATAAATGTACAATGACATACTATAGTCTATAAATGTACAGTGACATACTATAGTCTATAAATGTACAATGACAAACTATAGTCTATAAATGTACAATGACATACTATAGTCTATAAATGTACAGTGACATACTATAGTCTATAAATGTACAAAGACACACTATAGTCTATAAATGTACAATGACTTACTATAGTCTATAAATGTACAGTGACATCCTATAGTCTATAAATGTACAGTGACATCCTATAGTCTATAAATGTACAGTGACATACTATAGTCTATAAATGTACAGTGACATCCTATAGTCTACAAATGTACAGTGACATACTATAGTCTATAAATGTACAGTGACATCCTATAGTCTATAAATGTACAGTGACATACTATAGTCTATAAATGTACAATGACATACTATAGTCTATAAACGTACAGTGACATACTATAGTCTATAAATGTACAGTGACATCCTATAGTCTATAAATGTACAATGACATACTATAGTCAATAAATGTACAGTGACATACTATAGTCTATAAATGTACAGTGACATACTATAGTCTATAAATGTACAGTGACATACTATAGTCTATAAATGTACAGTGACATCCTATAGTCCATAAATGTAGTGACATACTATAGTCCATAAATGTACAGTGGCATACTGTAGTCTATAAATGTACAGTGACATACTATAGTCTATAAATGTACAGTGACATACTATAGTCTATAAATGTACAGTAGCATACAGTAGTCTATAAATGTACAGTGACATACTATAGTCTATAAATGTACAATGACATCCTATAGTCTATAAATGTACAGTGACATACTATAGTCTATAAATGTACAGTGACATACTATAGTCTATAAATGTACAATGACATACTATAGTCTATAAATGTACAGTGACGTACTATAGTCTATAAATGTACAGTGACATACTATAGTCTATAAATGTACAGTGACATACTATAGTCTATAAATGTACAGTGACATCCTATAGTCTATAAATGTACAGTGACATCCTATAGTCTATAAATGTACAATGACATACTATAGTCTATAAATGTACAATGACATCCTATAGTCTATAAATGTACAGTGACATACTATAGTCTATAAATGTACAATGACATACTATAGTCTATAAATGTACAGTGACATCCTATAGCCCATAAATGTACAGTGACATACTATAGTCTATAAATGTACAGTGACATACTATAGTCTTTAAATGTACAATGACATACTATAGTCTATAAATGTACAATGACATACTATAGTCTATAAATGTACAATGACACACTATAGTCTATAAATGTACAGTGACATACTATAGTATATAAATGTACAATGACACACTGTAGTCTCTCATTTAGATGAGCATGCTGCGATGTGGTCACTGCCCTGTCCATTCTGCTTCAATCGTCTTCCAACCTGAAGAACAGCCTTCGGGTTGGAAGATGGATGAAATAGAAGAAACGTACCTACGTGACAGAAGGTGGGATTCTTTTGCCAGATGTTGAATGGATTTGCAAAAAAAATATATTACAGGAATGCCCCTAGCACTTGTTTACTGTGGTAAACCAGTTCCGCTTTACTAGTAAAATAGGACCCAGTCACCAATGCTTGGGGTGAAAGTCCTCTAAAATGGGCAACATGTTGATCAATGATTGACTAAACTTGACTTCATCTCCATGTTGTGTCACGATTAGCCATGGTGCATAAATATGTGACGTTAACCACCAATAAACAAACAAACAGGAATGCCCTTATATTGACACATGCGTACACCCATTTTAAACCATTGTGTAACCGTGCAACATGTCTGTGGAAAAGATGGTGGAGCACGCGTCCCGAGTGCGACCCCACCCCCTGGTTTCGTCGCCTCTTGCAAACACTTATCAGTCAAAACTTCCTGATTCTCAATTTCGACTAATTTTTGGTCAACACACGCACGCATAATTAGTATGCATCTCTTTGAAGATAATGTCGAAAAGAATGCGTGTTTACAGCAAAACTGATAGAAGTGGCTTTCGGCGATTTCTGTAAGTCTGCTACCACGTTTTAGCGAGAGCTACAATCGGGATAAAATTATTTCAAAACTGTATGTTATTGAAGTTACTTCAAATATCCGTGCACAAGCTAGTATATTATATCTGATGAGTCGGTAACAAGCTTGTATTTTATATCAGATGAGTCGGTAACAAGCCAATATATTATATCAGATGAGTCGGTAACAAGCTTGTATATTATATCAGATGAGTGGGTAACACAAGCCAGTATATTATATCAGATGAGTGGGTAACACAAGCTAGTATATTATATCAGATGAGTCGATAACACAAGCTAGTATATTATATCAGATGAGTCGATAACACAAGCTAGTATATTATATCAGATGAGTGGGTACCACAAGCTAGTATATTATATCAGATGAGTCGATAACACAAGCTAGTATATTATATCAGATGAGTGGGTAACACAGGCTAGTATATTATAATATTATATGCGATGAGTGTGTAACACAAGCTAGTATATTATATCAGAAGAGTGTGTAACACAAGCTAGTATATTATATCAGATGAGTGGGTAACACAAGCCAGTATATTATATCAGATGAGTGGGTAACACAAGCTAGTATGTTATATCAGATGAGTGGGTAACACAAGCCAGTATATTATATCAGATGAGTGTGTAACACAAGCTAGTATATTATATCAGATGAGTGGGTAACACAAGCCAGTATATTATATCAGATGAGTGGGTAACACAAGCTAGTATGTTATATCAGATGAGTGGGTGACACAAGCCAGTATATTATATCAGATGAGTGGATAACACAAGCTAGTATATTATATCAGATGAGTCGATAACACAAGCTAGGATGTTATATCAGATGAGTCGATAACACAAGCTAGTATATTATATCAGATGAGTGGGTAACACAAGCTAGTATATTATATCAGATGAATTGGTAACTCGAGCTAGTATATTATAACAGATGAGTGGGTAACACAAGCTACTATATTATATCAGATGAGTGGGTAACACAAGCTAGTATATTATATCAGATGAGTGGGTAACACAAGCTAGTATATTATATCAGATGAGTGGGTAACACAAGCTAGTATATTATATCAGATGAGTGGGTAACACAAGCTAGTATATTATATCAGATGAATGGGTAGCAAAAGCTAGTATATTATATCAGATGAGTGGGTAACACAAGCTAGTATATTATATCAGATGAGTGGGTAACACAAGCTAGTATATTATAACTGATGAGTGGGTAACACAAGCTACTGTATTATATCAGATGAGTGGGTAACACAAGCTAGTATGTTATATCAGATGAGTGGGTAACACAAGCTAGTATATTATAACAGATGAGAGGGTAACACAAGCTAGTATATTATATCAGATGAGTGGGTAACACAAGCTACTATATTATATCAGATGAGTGGGTAACACAAGCTAGTATGTTATATCAGATGAGTGGGTAACACAAGCTAGTATATTATAACAGATGAGTGGGTAACACAAGCTAGTATATTATATCAGATGAGTGGGTAACACAAGCTAGTATATTATATCAGATGAGTGGTTAACACAAGCTAGTATATTATAACAGATGAGTGGGTAACACAAGCTACTCTATTATATCAGATGAGTGGGTAACACAAGCTAGTATATTATATCAGATGAGTGGGTAACACAAGCTAGTATATTATATCAGATGAGTGGGTAACACAAGCTAGTATATTATATCAGATGAGTGGGTAACACAAGCTAGTATATTATATCAGATGAATGGGTAACACAAGCTACTATATTATATCAGATGAGTGGGTAACACAAGCTAGTATGTTATATCAAATGAGTGGGTAACACAAGCTAGTATATTATAACAGATGAGTGGGTGACACAAGCTAGTATATTATATCAGATGAGTGGGTAACACAAGCTACTATATTATATCAGATGAGTGGGTAACACAATCTAGTATGTTATATCAGATGAGTGGGTAACACAAGCTAGTATATTATAACAGATGAGTGGGTAACACAAGCTAGTATATTATAACAGATGAGTGGGTAACACAAGCTAGTATATTATATCAGATGAGTGGGTAACACAATCTAGTATGTTATATCAGATGAGTGGGTAACACAAGCTAGTATATTATAACAGATGAGTGGGTAACACAAGCTACTATATTACATCAGATGAGTGGGTGACACAAGCTAGTATATTATATCAGATGAGTCGATAACACAAGCTAGTATGTTATATCAGATGAGTGGGTAACACAAGCTACTATATTATATCAGATGAGTCGATAACACAAGCTACTATATTATATCAGATGAGTCGATAACACAAGCTAGTATATTATATCAGATGAGTGGGTAACACACGCTAGTATATTATATCAGATGAGTGGGTAACACAAGCCAGTATATTATATCAGATAAGTGGGTAACACAAGCTAGTATATTATAACAGATGAGTGGGTAACACAAGCTAGTATATTATATCAGATGAATGTGTAACACAAGCCAGTATATTATATCAGATGAGTGGGTAACACAAGCTAGTATATTATATCAGATGAGTGGGTAACACAAGCTAGTATATTATAATATTATAACAGATGAGTGGGTAACACAAGCTAGTATATTATATCAGATGAATGGGTAACACAAGCTAGTATATTATATCAGATGAGTGGGTAATACAAGTCAGTATATTATATCAGACGAGTGGGTAACACAAGCTAGTATATTATATCCGATGAGTGGGTAACACCAGCTAGTATATTATATCAGATGAGCGGGTAACACAAGCTAGTATATTATATCAGATGAGTGGGTAACACAAGCTAGTATATAATATCAGATGAGTGGGTAACACAAGCCAGTATATTATATCAGATGAGTGGGTAACACAAGCTAGTACATTATATCAGATGAGTGGGTAACACAAGCTAGTATATTATAATATTTTAACAGATGAGTGGGTAACACAAGCTAGTATATTATATCAGATGAGTGGATAACACAAGCTAGTATATTATATCAGATAAGTGGGTAACACAAGCTAGTATATTATAATATTATAACAGATGAGAGGGTAACACAAGCTAGTATATTATATCAGATGAGTGGGTAACACAAGCTAGTATATTATAACAGATGAGTGGGTAACACAAGCTAGTATGTTATATCAGATGAGTGGGTAACACAAGCTAGTATATTATATCAGATGGGTGGGTAACACAAGGTAGTATATTATAATATTATAACAGATGATTGGGTAACACAAGCTAGTATATTATGTCAGATGAGTGGGTAACACAAGCAAGTATATTATAACAGATGAGTGGGTAACACAAGCTAGTATATTATATCAGATGAATGGGTAACACAAGCTAGTATATTATATCAGATGAGTGGGTAATACAAGTCAGTATATTATATCAGACGAGTGGGTAACACAAGCTAGTATATTATATCCGATGAGTGGGTAACACAAGCTAGTATATTATATCAGATGAGCGGGTAACACAAGCTAGTATATTATATCAGATGAGTGGGTAACACAAGCTAGTATATAATATCAGATGAGTGGGTAACACAAGCCAGTATATTATATCAGATGAGTGGGTAACACAAGCTAGTACATTATATCAGATGAGTGGGTAACACAAGCTAGTATATTATAATATTTTAACAGATGAGTGGGTAACACAAGCTAGTATATTATATCAGATGAGTGGATAACACAAGCTAGTATATTATATCAGATAAGTGGGTAACACAAGCTAGTATATTATAATATTATAACAGATGAGTGGGTAACACAAGCTAGTATATTATATCAGGTGAGTGGGTAACACAAGCTAGTATATTATATCAGATGAGTGAGTAACACAAGCTAGTATATTATAACAGATGAGTGGGTAACACAAGCTTGTATGTTATATCAGATGAGTGGGTAACGCAAGCTAGAATATTATATCAGATGAGTGGGTAACACAAGGTAGTATATTATAATATTATAACAGATGAGTGGGTAACACAAGCTAGTATATTATATCAGATGAGTGGGTAACACAAGCTAGTATATTATAACAGATGAGTGGGTAACACAAGCTAGTATGTTATATCAGATGAGCGGGTAACACAAGCTAGTATATTATATCAGATGAGTGGGTAACACAAGGTAGTATATTATAATATTATAACAGATGATTGGGTAACACAAGCTAGTATATTATGTCAGATGAGTGGGTAACACAAGCAAGTATATTATAACAGATGAGTGGGTAACACAAGCTAGTGTATTATATCAGATTTGTGGGTAACACAAGCTAGTATGTTATATCAGATGAGTCAATAACACAAGCTAGTATATTATAACAGATGAGTGGGTAACACAAGCTAGTATATTATATCAGATGAGTGTGTAACACAAGCCAGTATATTATATCAGATGAGTGGGTAACACAAGCTAGTATATTATATCAGATGAGTGGGTAACACAAGCTTGTATATTATAATATTATAACAGATGAGTGGGTAACACAAGCTAGTATATTATATCAGATGAGTGGGTAACACAAGCTAGTATATTATATCAGATGTGTGGGTAAAACAAGCCAGTATATTATATCAGATGAGTGTGTAACACAAGCTAGTATATTATATCAGATGAGTAGGTAACACAAGCTAGTATATTATATCAGATGGGTGGTTAACACAAGCTAGTATATTATATCAGATCAGTGGGTAACACAAGCTAGTATATTATATCAGATGAGTGGGTAACACAAGCTAGTATATTATAACAGATGAGTGGGTAACACAAGCTACTATATTATTTCAGATGAGTGGGTAACACAAGCTAGTATGTTATATCAGATGAGTGGGTAACACAAGCTAGTATATTATAACAGATGAGTGGGTAACACAAGCTACTATATTACATCAGATGAGTGGGTAACACAAGCTAGTATATTATATCAGATGAGTCGATAACACAAGCTAATATGTTATATCAGATGAGTGGGTAACACAAGCTACTATATTATATCAGATGAGTCGATAACACAAGCTACTATATTATATCAGATGAGTCGATAACACAAGCTAGTATATTATATCAGATGAGTGGGTAACACAAGCTAGTATATTATATCAGATGAGTGGGTAACACAAGCCAGTATATTATATCAGATGAGTGGGTAACACAAACCAGTATATTATATCAGATGAGTGGGTAACACAAGCTAGTATATTATATCAGATGAGTGGGTAACACAAACCAGTATATTATATCAGATGAGTGGGTAACACAAGCTAGTGTATTATATCTGATGAGTGGGTAACACAAGCTAGTATATTATAATATTATAACAGATTAGTTGGTAACACAAGCTAGTATATTATATCAGATGAGTGGGTAACACAAGCTAGTATATTATATCAGATGAGTGTGTAACACAAGCTAGTATATTATATCAGATGAGTGGGTAACACAAGCTAGTATATAATATCAGATTAGTGGGTAACACAAACCAGTATATTATATCAGATGAGTGGGTAACACAAGCTAGTGTATTATATCTGATGAGTGGGTAACACAAGCTAGTATATTATAATATTATAACAGATGAGTGGGTAACACAAGCTAGTATATTATATCAGATGAGTGGATAACACAAGCTAGTATATTATATCAGATAAGTGGGTAACACAAGCTAGTATATTATAATATTATAACAGATGAGTGGGTAACACAAGCTAGTATATTATATCAGGTGAGTGGGTAACACAAGCTAGTATATTATATCAGATGAGTGGGTAACACAAGCTAGTATATTATAACAGATGAGTGGGTAACACAAGCTAGTATGTTATATCAGATGAGTGGGTAACACAAGCTAGTATATTATATCAGATGAGTGGGTAACACAAGGTAGTATATTATAATATTATAACAGATGAGTGGGTAACACAAGCTAGTATATTATATCAGATGAGTGGGTAACACAAGCTAGTATATTATAACAGATGAGTGGGTAACACACGCTAGTATATTATATCAGATGAGTGGGTAACACAAGCTAGTGTATTATATCTGATGAGTGGGTAACACAAGCTAGTATATTATAATATTATAACAGATTAGTTGGTAACACAAGCTAGTATATTATATCAGATGAGTGGGTAACACAAGCCAGTATATTATATCAGATGAGTGGGTAACACAAGCAAGTATATTATAACAGATGAGTGGGTAACACAAGCTAGTATATTATATCAGATGAGTGGGTAACACAAGCTAGTATATTATATCAGATGAGTGGGTAACACAAACCAGTATATTATATCAGATGAGTGGGTAACACAAGCTAGTGTATTATATCTGATGAGTGGGTAACACAAGCTAGTATATTATAATATTATAACAGATTAGTTGGTAACACAAGCTAGTATATTATATCAGATGAGTGGGTAACACAAGCTAGTATATTATATCAGATGAGTGGGTAACACAAGCTAGTATATTATATCAGATGAGTGGGTAACACAAGCTAGTATATTATATCAGATGAGTGGGTAACACAAGCTAGTATATTATATCAGATGAGTGGGTAACACAAGCTAGTATATTATATCAGATGAGTGGGTAACACAAGCCAGTATATTATATCAGATGAGTGGGTAACACAAGCAAGTATATTATAACAGATGAGTGGGTAACACAAGCTAGTATATTATATCAGATGAGTGGGTAACACAAGCTAGTATATTATATCAGATGAGTGGGTAACACAAACCAGTATATTATATCAGATGAATGGGTAACACAAGCTAGTGTATTATATCTGATGAGTGGGTAACACAAGCTAGTATATTATAATATTATAACAGATTAGTTGGTAACACAAGCTAGTATATTATATCAGATGAGTGGGTAACACAAGCTAGTATATTATATCAGATGAGTGGGTAACACAAGCTAGTATATTATATCAGATGAGTGTGTAACACAAGCTAGTATATTATATCAGATGAGTGGGTAACACAAGCTAGTATATTATAATATAACAGATGAGTGGGTAACACAAGCTAGTATATTATATCAGGTGAGTGGGTAACACAAGCTAGTATATTATAATATTATAACAGATTAGTTGGTAACACAAGCTAGTATATTATATCAGATGAGTGGGTAACACAAGCTAGTATATTATAATATAACAGATGAGTGGGTAACACAAGCTAGTATATTATATCAGGTGAGTGGGTAACACAAGCTAGTATATTATAATATTATAACAGATGAGTGGGTAACACAAGCTAGTATATTATATCAGATGAGTGGGTAACACAAGCTAGTATATTATAATATAACAGATGAGTGGGTAACACAAGCTAGTATATTATATCTGATGAGTGGGTAACACAAGCTAGTATATTATAATATTATAACAGATTAGTTGGTAACACAAGCTAGTATATTATATCAGATGAGTGGGTAACACAAGCTAGTATATTATATCAGATGAGTGGGTAACACAAGCTAGTATATTATATCAGATGAGTGGGTAACACAAGCTAGTATATAATATCAGATTAGTGGGTAACACAAACCAGTATATTATATCAGATGAGTGGGTAACACAAGCTAGTGTATTATATCTGATGAGTGGGTAACACAAGCCAGTATATTATATCAGATGAGTGGGTAACACAAGCTAGTATATTATATCAGATGAGTGGGTAACACAAGCTAGTATATAATATCAGATTAGTGGGTAACACAAACCAGTATATTATATCAGATGAGTGGGTAACACAAGCTAGTGTATTATATCTGATGAGTGGGTAACACAAGCTAGTATATTATAATATTATAACAGTTGAGTGGGTAACACAAGCTAGTATATTATATCTGATGAGTGGGTAACACAAGCTAGTATATTATAATATTATAACAGATTAGTTGGTAACACAAGCTAGTATATTATATCAGATGAGTGGGTAACACAAGCTAGTATATTATAATATTATAACAGATTAGTTGGTAACACAAGCTAGTATATTATATCAGATGAGTGGGTAACACAAGCTAGTATATTATATCAGATGAGTGGGTAACACAAGCTAGTATATTATATCAGATGAGTGGGTAACACAAGCTAGTATATTATATCAGATGAGTGGGTAACACAAGCTAGTATATTATATCAGATGAGTGGGTAACACAAGCTAGTATATTATATCAGATGAGTGGGTAACACAAGCCAGTATATTATATCAGATGAGTGGGTAACACAAGCAAGTATATTATAACAGATGAGTGGGTAACACAAGCTAGTATATTATATCAGATGAGTGGGTAACACAAGCTAGTATATTATATCAGATGAGTGGGTAACACAAACCAGTATATTATATCAGATGAATGGGTAACACAAGCTAGTGTATTATATCTGATGAGTGGGTAACACAAGCTAGTATATTATAATATTATAACAGATTAGTTGGTAACACAAGCTAGTATATTATATCAGATGAGTGGGTAACACAAGCTAGTATATTATATCAGATGAGTGGGTAACACAAGCTAGTATATTATATCAGATGAGTGTGTAACACAAGCTAGTATATTATATCAGATGAGTGGGTAACACAAGCTAGTATATTATAATATAACAGATGAGTGGGTAACACAAGCTAGTATATTATATCAGGTGAGTGGGTAACACAAGCTAGTATATTATAATATTATAACAGATTAGTTGGTAACACAAGCTAGTATATTATATCAGATGAGTGGGTAACACAAGCTAGTATATTATAATATAACAGATGAGTGGGTAACACAAGCTAGTATATTATATCAGGTGAGTGGGTAACACAAGCTAGTATATTATAATATTATAACAGATGAGTGGGTAACACAAGCTAGTATATTATATCAGATGAGTGGGTAACACAAGCTAGTATATTATAATATAACAGATGAGTGGGTAACACAAGCTAGTATATTATATCTGATGAGTGGGTAACACAAGCTAGTATATTATAATATTATAACAGATTAGTTGGTAACACAAGCTAGTATATTATATCAGATGAGTGGGTAACACAAGCTAGTATATTATATCAGATGAGTGGGTAACACAAGCTAGTATATTATATCAGATGAGTGGGTAACACAAGCTAGTATATAATATCAGATTAGTGGGTAACACAAACCAGTATATTATATCAGATGAGTGGGTAACACAAGCTAGTGTATTATATCTGATGAGTGGGTAACACAAGCCAGTATATTATATCAGATGAGTGGGTAACACAAGCTAGTATATTATATCAGATGAGTGGGTAACACAAGCTAGTATATAATATCAGATTAGTGGGTAACACAAACCAGTATATTATATCAGATGAGTGGGTAACACAAGCTAGTGTATTATATCTGATGAGTGGGTAACACAAGCTAGTATATTATAATATTATAACAGATGAGTGGGTAACACAAGCTAGTATATTATATCTGATGAGTGGGTAACACAAGCTAGTATATTATAATATTATAACAGATTAGTTGGTAACACAAGCTAGTATATTATATCAGATGAGTGGGTAACACAAGCTAGTATATTATATCTGATGAGTGGGTAACACAAGCTAGTATATTATATCTGATGAGTGGGTAACACAAGCTAGTATATTATAACAGATGAGTGGGTAACACAAG
Organism: Pictodentalium vernedei; assembly: GCA_031216915.1. Taxonomy (NCBI): domain Eukaryota; kingdom Metazoa; phylum Mollusca; class Scaphopoda; order Dentaliida; family Dentaliidae; genus Pictodentalium; species Pictodentalium vernedei. The sequence continues at coordinate 881,611,146 of CM062297.1, read as the reverse complement.
CTAGTATATTATATCAGATGAGTGGGTAACACAAGCTAGTATATTATATCAGATGAGTGGGTAACACAAGCTAGTATATTATATCAGATGAGTGGGTAACACAAGCTAGTATATAATATCAGATTATTGGGTAACACAAACCAGTATATTATATCTGATGAGTGGGTAACACAAGCTAGTATATTATAACAGATGAGTGGGTAACACAAGCTAGTATATTATATCAGATGAGTGGGTAACACAAGCTAGTATATAATATCAGATTAATGGGTAACACAAACCAGTATATTATATCAGATGAGTGGGTAACACAAGCTAGTATATTATATCTGATGAGTGGGTAACACAAGCTAGTATATTATAATATTATAACAGATGAGTGGGTAACACAAGCTAGTGTATTATATCTGATGAGTGGGTAACACAAGCTAGTATATTATAATATTATAACAGATGAGTGGGTAACACAAGCTAGTATATTATATCAGATGAGTGGATAACACAAGCTAGTATATTATATCAGATAAGTGGGTAACACAAGCTAGTATATTATAATATTATAACAGATGAGTGGGTAACGCAAGCTAGTATATTATATCAGGTGAGTGGGTAACACAAGCTAGTATATTATATCAGATGAGTGGGTAACACAAGCTAGTATATTATAACAGATGAGTGGGTAACACAAGCTAGTATGTTATATCAGATGAGTGGGTAACACAAGCTAGTATATTATATCAGATGAGTGGGTAACACAAGGTAGTATATTATAATATTATAACAGATGAGTGGGTAACACAAGCTAGTATATTATATCAGATGAGTGGGTAACACAAGCTAGTATATTATAACAGATGAGTGGGTAACACACGCTAATTTATTATATCAGATGAGTGGGTAACACAAGCTATTATATTATATCAGAGGAGTGGGTAACACAAGCTAGTATATTATATCAGATGAGTGGGTAACACAAGCTAGTATATTATATCAGATGAGTGGGTAACACAAGCTAGTATATTATAACAGATGAGTGGGTAACACAAGCTAGTATGTTATATCAGATGAGTGGGTAACACAAGCTAGTATATTATATCAGATGAGTGGGTAACACAAGGTAGTATATTATAATATTATAACAGATGATTGGGTAACACAAGCTAGTATATTATATCAGATGAGTGGGTAACACAAGCTAGTATATTATAACAGATGAGTGGGTAACACAAGCTAGTGTATTATATCAGATATGTGGGTAACACAAGCTAGTATGTTATATCAGATGAGTCGATAACACAAGCTAGTATATTATAACAGATGAGTGGGTAACACAAGCTAGTATACTATATCAGATGAGTGTGTAACACAAGCCAGTATATTATATCATATGAGTGGGTAACACAAGGTAGTATATTATATCAGATGAGTGGGTAACACAAGCTAGTATATTATAATATTATAACAGATGAGTGGTAACACAAGCTAGTATATTATATCGGATGAGTGGGTAACACAAGCTAGTATATTATATCAGATGTGTGGGTAACACAAGGTAGTATATTATATCAGATGAGTGGGTAACACAAGCTAGTATATTATATCAGATGAGTGGGTAACACAAGCTAGTATCTTATATCAGATGGGTGGGTAACACAAGCTAGTATATTATATCAGATGAGTGGGTAACACAAGCTGGTATATTATATCAGATGAGTGGGTAACACAAGCTAGTATATTATAATATTATAACAGATGAGTGGGTAACACAAGCTAGTATATTATATCAGATGAGTGGATAACACAAGCTAGTATATTATATCAGATAAGTGGGTAACACAAGCTAGTATATTATAATATTACAACAGATGAGTGGGTATCACAAGCTAGTATATTATATCAGGTGACTGGGTAACACAAGCTAGTATATTATATCAGATGAGTGGGTAACACAAGCTAGTATATTATATCAGATGAGTGGGTAACACAAGCTAGTATATTATATCAGATGAGTGGGTAACACAAGCTAGTATATTATATCAGGTGAGTGGGTAACACAAGCTAGTATATTATATCAGATGAGTGGGTAACACAAGCTAGTATGTTATATCAGATGAGTGGGTAACACAAGCTAGTATATTATATCAGATAAGTGGGTAACACAAGCTAGTATATTATATCAGATGAGTGGGTAACACAAGCTGGTATATTATATCAGATGAGTGGGTAACACAAGCTATCATATTATATCCGATGAGTGGGTAACACAACCTAGTATATTATATCAGATAAGTGGGTAACACAAGCTAGTATATTATATCAGATGAGTGGGTAACACAAGCTAGTATATTATATCAGATGAGTGGGTAACACAAGCTAGTGTATTATATCAGATGAGTGGGTAACACAAGCTAGTATGTTATATCAGATGAGTGGGTAACACAAGCTAGTATGTTATATCAGATATGTGGGTAACACAAGCTAGTATATTATATCAGATGAGTGGGTAACACAAGCTAGTATATTATATCAGATGAGTGGGTAACACAAGCTAGTATATTATATCAGATGAGTGGGTAACACAAGCTAGTATATTATATCAGATGAGTGGGTAACACAAGCTAGTATATTATATCAGATGAGTGGGTAACACAAGCCAGTATATTATATCAGATAAGTGGGTAACACAAGCTAGTATATTATATAGATGAGTCGGAAACACAAGCTACTATATTACCAGATGAGTCGGTACCAGCACGTGCGCATAAAAGAATGTATTTTCCTCATCGCGGAGGTTATGTTTTATATTTGTATAATGTGTCAACAAGTTGCACGTTGTTAAGTCAAAAATCGTAAACGGGATATGTGGTTCATATAATGTCCTATTTTAATGTCCACATGTGTGATTTCATTTTTAACAATCATATTTGTCGAGTTATCGCCCTTAATAACAGTGGTCATTTACCAGATGAAAATGACCACTTAATTATTGTACTTTCTCTCTCTCTTCCTCTCTCTCCCTCTCTCCCTCTCCCCCTCTCTCTCTCTCTCCCCCCCTCTCTCTCTCTCTCTCTCTCTCTCTCTCTCTCTCTCTCTCTCTCTCTCTCTCTCTGTCTTGATTGATTGATTGAAGACATGTCTTGGGCAAGACACTTCATCTCCATTGACGATGACGCCGTGTACTAAGGCGTACTGCACGTCGATGGTACGCATGTCTTCAACCAATCTAACCTTGTCTGTGCTGCAGTGCGGAGTTACGATGTTGGGGAGCTGGCAGCTGCTCGTCGTTGCTCGGTGGTTCTCTCCGGGTACTCCGGCTCCCCCCACCCGTAAAACTGTCACGGTCATGATTAGCCATGTGCATAAATATGTGACCTTAAAACATCAATAAATAAATAAATAAATATGAATACATGTCTTGGTGATGCAGTTTAAAAAATAGTCAATGGGGATTTTAGAACAAAAATGCTTCCCTTCGGAACTCACATTTTGGCGTATGTGCATGATCTTAAGATACTAAAAAGGTCACTGTGAAAGATATTAATGCATGTGACTGTACCATTATTTATTTATTTATTTATTTATTTATTTATTTATTTATTTATTTATTTACTATGTTGTTAGGTTTAATGACACTTTCGGCAGCCATGGTCACCTCGATTCGGACAGTTTTATATGTAGAGGAAGCCAGAGTTACCGGAGATAACCATCGAGCAGCGACGAGGAACTATCTTTCTCCCCATCACACTACATCCGCAAAGCAGTGATAACACTGGTTGAAGTTCGTCTTAGTACACAGCGCCATCGTGTCCCAACTCAGGCAATTGCAATTATGTGGCTATGTGTTTTTAAATGTCCAAATTGCATTTGGGTTCAGATGAACTGCAGCCATTGCCTAAAATAGCGTAGATTTTCTTTTTATTATATGCTACGTGACTTTTTATTGAGGAATATTCAGCCGACATTGACTGCAAACAGTTGCTGACCGTTCCGTCAAGGCGAAGTCCAATTTGAAGTCATGCGCCGATGCGTAACGTCATTTAGGAAGTTACTGAAGGATATTCATCCATATCCATCGAGTCGATAAATATCGAGATATATATTTTTATAATTTGCTATAATTCACAGGCTAGCATATTATAAATATGTCTTATGTCGTTTCTCGGTATCATTCAACTTGAAGAGATGCACTCCATCTGTTACTTAACCCTTTACCAAAGGATCGCCCGCATCCGCCCGCGTAATGTGTAAATTCAGCAGTTGAAAAAATATTATTTTTCGGAAAATTTCAACAAAACCATACCATATCACCCCTCTATGGAACGAGCTCGTCGAGCTCGTTCCAAAGAGGGGTCACATGATATGGTGTTGTTGAGATTTTTTTTAAAAAATTAAAAAATGATATTTAAAATAATAAATTTTGAAATCGACTGCATTGGGTAAAGAGTTAATGGTACAAATGGACGAAACACGAAGAGCTTTCTGTAACAAACAATTCAAACGTATATATTTTTCTTCGCAGGTCGACATTTGAAACAAGAATTTCCTGTCGGTCATTTTCAAGAATACTTGAAGCATTTTGATGGTGCTGTTGACATAATAGAATATTCTGTTGATCCAAACACCGGATATCATGACATGGTTATTGGTAGGTTGTATATCACTGTTGTTCCAAACACCGGATATCATGACATGGTTATTGGTAGGTTTTATATCACTGTTGTTCCAAACACCGGATATCATGACATGGTTATTGGTAGGATTTATATTACTGTTGTTCCAAACACCGGATATCATGACATGATTATTGGTAGGTGTTATATCACTGTTGTTCCAAACACCGGATATCATGACATGGTTATTGGTAGGTTTTATATCAATGTTGTTCCAAACACCGGATATCATGACATGGTTATTGGTAGGTTTTATATCATTGTTGTTCCAAACACCGGATATCATGACATGGTTATTGGTAGGTTTTATATCACTGTTGTTCCAAACACCGGATATCATGACATGGTTATTGGTAGGTGTTATATTACTGTTGATACATCACAGCGGACTAACAGGATCCAGTCCACTAGAACGATAATATGTTGTTTTGTTTGGGGGGGGCGGGGGGGGAGTGGGGGTTGTTTAACTCTTAACTCGCAGAGTATTTTCAGGGTATTTTTTCATCAAATCTAGACATGGCTGCTGTGAACCCGCCATGACTAGTGTTGATGAAAAATTAGTCTAACTATAACAAGAAATCATTGGTGAAAAAAACATTCAATTTACAGGGTAAAATATGTTTAAATGTATCCAAATTATACTTATATCAGTGACAAGAGAAACTCTGTGCTGGGCAGGAATATCCGCCAGCAGCATGCAAAGAGTTAAAAAATACCTTTGAATCAGAAAACCTGTCCTAATTTAGTGAACTCAGATTATTGAGTCTTGAATACGAGATCATGGGAGATAATACGTCGTGCAGCCAATACTATTAAGCCTTAGAACTCTAGTGGTATCATCCATGACACTTCAGTGGCATTAATTACAAGAGTCCATATTCATTATTTGGGGTAGACCAATCAATATTTTCAACGTGCAGCCGGCTGATAATATTGATTGGTCAACCCCACACATTTACTGAACAGCCATACTTTTAATGGCGTTATGACGTATCATGTTCCGGACAGTAAAGCCTCCGCCCGTGTTCAAAGGGTTAAACTTTAACAATTGTATCTTCTAGAATTGTATTTTCTATCCATTAATATAACTCACTGAAATGAATCTTAAAATTGCCATATTTTTGAATGGTTCATTTCAGCCCATTTAGAATCATAACCAGAAAATGCAATTCTAGAAAATACAATTGTAAAAGTTTTATAGTATTGGCTTCTGGCAGGGAACATTCCCTGGACTGGCAGCGAAATTTGCACTCCCAGACCCGTCCCGTGGCTACGCCACTGGTGGTGGCCCGAATGTCTTGGTGGCATGGTATAGGAATACACAAAGCTATGGTTGGGACTAACGCATCCTCGCGAGATAAAAAGTTAATAGTTTTGGGCTCCATATTCAACAAACTTAATTTCTAGGTCCAGGGTCGGCGGAACAATTTTCAAAGTGGGGGCTGGGGGTGGGGTGGGGGCAGGATCGGGCGATGGATGGTCGTCGGTATGAAAATTTTAAATTTCAGGGTCCCAAAACCCCCATTTCCATTCATCTGAATGGATATTTTGAGATTTTTCAGATGTTCATTTGAAAGATTTCACACTTTGAGAGCCGTTAAAAAGCGTCGGTAAAGCATACAGGTGAGGCCTATTTATCAGCTTTGGTCGTAACAAAAAACATGACCTGGCAAAAAAAGTGGAGGGGCTGACCGCACTCTCCCCCTCCCCCCTCCCCCCTCCTCACCCCCCAGTTCCGCCGCCCCTGAGGTCGGAACGTTATTTTGTGCTGGTGGTGAAATTTATCAGATAACATTTGGTGGTGGATAGCAACTCTACAATAGAAAAACCTGCTGGAAAATTATCTGCAGATTTGTTCAGCGGATCCTAGATCTTTCATTACAGAAGGACGATTTCATTGCATGGGTGAACAAATACCTGATAAATATTCAAATTGAAATGATTGTGCATATTGATGGCAGTATATTTCTGTTCTGTTAGATAAAGTGTCATACCCAAACGACCTTGCTAACATCTTAGTGTGATGTATAGATAGCACCCGGTGTGTGTTTGAATCGGTGGGAGTCCCTTTGTCGTGTTTGAAGCTGTACTGATCAAATGGATCGATAAACAATCAAAACAACTTTTTGGGAACCAGTCTAAATAACATTCGTTATCTTTTCTATTGGGCGTGTTCGTTGAAATTTGTATTGCTGTTTCTCTTCGGATGGTGTCCGTTCATGCCTAACCATTTGTGGCTATTACTGTTAGTAAAAATATAAGTACAAATTTGGGCAGATTTGCAAAACAGCTGGGAGAAAAGTTTTTAAAAGATGCTCGAAGCCTATCAGGGTGTCTGCAGATTTACCGAAATAAGTTGACCAATTTGGAAAAACGGGGATCCACTGATAAGAAGGCCACGGGACAGGGTTGTAATGTTGTGGTTGGAAATGATTGGGTGTTTTTTTTTTTAAATATTATCTTACTTTTGGTTAACTAAATGTTTAGTGAATCGACTTTATTTTGTTTTGGACGTTTTCATCTCTGCATGACGCGATCGACGATCGATAATTGTATAACGCAATTTGGAAGGGGCGCAGTTCGTAGAGGTGCAGGCTGCATGTCGAGAGGTCCTCGGTTCGAATCCCACCTGTGGCAACCGCGTTGTGTTCTTGGCCAAGACACCTCACCCCCATTGCCCACGTGGGGGCACGGTGGCGTCGTGTACTGAGGCGTTCTGCACGTCGATGGTGCACGTGTATTCAACCAATGCAAACCCTGATTGTGTGGAGTCAGTATGTTGGGGAGCTGACAGTTGCTCACCGTTGCTTGGTAGTTCTGTCGGGGTACTCCACCCGTAAAACTGTCATGGTCACGATTAGCCATTGTGCAGAAATATGTGACCTTAAATACCAATAAATAAATAAATTTGGAATTTTTTCGAAGCGTACTAATGACGAGTAAAAACGGTGCTGGGAAAAAATCCGGCTTGTATATCACCAATTGAATACCGAAACACTACAAGAGTTGAACCCTCGAGCCCGAAAAACAAGTTAACAGCATACCATGTTTACAACTGAATGAATGCCGCATGAATTAAATTTTTCTTTTTCTTCTCACTGCGAAGTTAAATCTTTTTTTTTTTTTGGCAGGAGATGGAACACCCATAACCTTCTGGGATTTAGGTGGATGGCCAAGAATACCACAAAATCGTGGGTTACAAGAACCAAAATACCTCACACCTCATATCATAAAGCATATCTTACCGAGCTGTAAATTAATCGTTATATTCCGGAATCCGACGGAGAGGTACGTATCTCTGACAAAGGTTTATTCTCATGATGTCGTCCTTGGGATCCGCGGGAAGTGAATCAGAGATTTTTTTACTGTGGTAAACAAGCTTTGTTTTATTGGTAAAATAGGGCCGAGTCACCCAATGCTTGGGGTGGAAGTCCTATAAAATGGGCAACATAGGTATAGACGAACTGGACTTGACTTTATCGCCATGTTGCGGTCACGATTAGCCGGTGTGCCGAAGTATGCGACCTTAAACACCAGTAAATAAATTAATAAATAATTAAATAAATATTCTCATGAAGTATACGAAATATCTATTTGAAGAAGAAATGTATGCATATGATGGGGAATTTGTGATTACAAATGTGCGCGATGGTGTATTGAGACAGTTCAGATTGTGAGTTGGAATAAAATAAATAAAATATGTTAAATGCGCGTAAGCAGCAATGATCAGGTGACTTATTTGTGACTGTCGAGGAGTTATCCTGGTATGGTCGCATCGCCGAATGGGAATTTCGACCGAATTGCGACCGTTCGCCGTCAGCTTTTGTAAATGCAACAATGTTTGTGAGGAAGAAATGGGAAAAAGTAGGGAGGGATGAAATGTGTAAGTATAGTAGGGAAACGTGCATACTTTAGATTGGTTGAGCAGTTCACGTGTAGGTGAGAAATGTGCATATGCAGGGGGAAAAATGTGCTGATGATGATTTTTATTACTTGCTAAACGCATGCGTGGACATCACTACTCACATGCAGGCCTGGCATCCTTACAAATGCAGGAGGGCTAAAAATCGCTCTCCTCACATGGCATAGAGGAGCGATTAGCTCTCCTCAAGCTTACAAAAGCTAAAAGTGGCAACATGAAGTTGTACTATTAATGAATTTTGCCTGGTGGGCTTTGTACATAGATTTTATTTGGTGTTGCTAACCAGGTAGTCTCTGTGAGACGGCTACACTGCACCTCCCACACTTCCGGGCCTTGGTAAGGGCCGGAGGTGTGGGAGGGGCAGTGTGGCCATATTGCCGAGACCACTAACATACATGTAGCAGAGATCTGAAAGCCTGTGGGTTTTAGGAATAGGCTGTTGTGGTAATCATTATTTTCTAAGGCTAGGAGGGCTATTTTTCGCCCTCCGCAATTTTTTTAAGGCGATCGAATAAATCGCTCTCCTGAAAATGCCAGGCCTGAACATGTGGATTATGACCAGTACACGGCGGATGCACTGTAAGTCAAGGTAGAAGTATAAAATTATCACTGTGTTGACGGTTCGAATCCCACCTGCGGCAACCGCGTTGTGTCCTTGGGCAAGACACTTCACACCCATTGCCCACGTGGGGGCACGGTGACGCTGTGTACTAAGGCGTACTGCACGTCGATGGTGCACCTGTCTTCAACCAATGCTAACCCTGCTTGTGTGGAGTTAGTATGTTGGGGAGCTGACAGTTGCTCGCCGTTGCTAGGTGGTTCTCTCCGGGTACTCCGACTTCCTCCACCCGTAAGACTGTCGTGGTCATGATTAGCCATTGTGCAGAACTATGTGACCTTAAACACCAATAAATAAATAATAATATATCACTGTGTTGCTCTACAAATACAGAATAGACTCGTCCATTTTGAGTAAATAGTATTGTTTATAGGATCCAAACAAACAGAAGAAACAGGATGGAAAGGGAGTACACTCATACATTTCGCGACCAAACTATACCGGATAGTTCACCAACAACAGTGGTGGTGGGCACTGGGTCTTTTTAGCTTGACAAAGTCAAGCTGAGCTAATTCTCATCTTTCTCCGTCTGTCGTCTGTCGTCCGTCGTCTGTCGTCCGGCGCCCGTCGTCCGTTAACACCATGTTTTGGTCTTCTCCTCCAAAGCCACTGGGCCAATTCAAGTGAAAGTTTGTGTGAGTGATGGACCCAAAGGGGTATTTCATATTTGTTCAACTCAACATGCCCAGCCCCATAGGGAAGGAGTGGTGGAAAATGCTCCAAAATATTTTTAAAATCTTCTTCTCAAGAACCAGTGTGTACAATGACTTGATATTTGCTATGGAGCTTCCATATTATGAGGTGTAGAATCAAGTTGTTCAAACGAAGTTCGTGAAGTAATATTTGGCTTTGTAATAGGAGGGGTAAGATTTTTGGCCCCGCCAAAAATTTCTATTTTCTGAACCAATGGTCCGGTATGAACCAAATTTGGTTTGTGGTATTATTGGGTCATAAGTACTTACAAAAAAAAAATTCCCGCATCCCCATGGGAACCCTGGGAGCTAAAAAATAGAATTATTTTCAAACGCCCATATTTCCCAAACCACACGGAACAGAGAGCTGTTATTTAGAATGAAGTATCCTTAGGATCAGTAGAATTGAATGGTAAAAACAATTGCCATCGGTTATGTTAGGGTGGTCTGTAGTGGGGGGGGGGGGGGGGGGGGGGGGTCATTGAAAAAATGCTGAGTCAGCATATTTGCAAAAATTTTAAAAAATCTTTTCTCCAGAACCAGTCATTAGACTCTTTTGATATTTGGTGCACAGCATTCATAGGGTGGTCAGATAAACGTTTGTTGAAATAAAGCTCATTGGTTCATATTTGGGCTCTCTACAGGAGCCCAGGTTTTAACAGGGTAATATGGGGGGAATATTCTTTAAAAATCTTCTTCTTCAGAACCACCAGTCAGAATCCTTTAATGTTTGGTATACATCATTGTTATGAGGGTCAGATTAACGATTGTCCAAACCAAGTCCCTAGGTTAATATTTGGGCTTCCTACGGAAGCCCAAATTTTATCTTTGCTCAATATGGAGGGTAATTTATAAAAATCTTCTTTTTCAGATCCACCAGTCAGAATACTTTGATAGTTGGTATGCAACATCTATAAGGGGGTCAGATTCAAGTTTGTTCAAATCAGATCCCTAGGCATATATTTGGGCCCACTATGGTAGCCAAAATTTTTACTTTGTGCAATATGAGGAAGTTTCTTTAAAAATCTTCTTCTTCAGATCCACCAGTCGGTATGCTTTTATATATGGTATACAACATCTCGGGGGGGGGGGGGGAGGGGGGGTCATCTTCCAGGTTGTTCAATTCGAGTGCCTAGGTTAATATTTGGGCTTGATATGGGAACATGAAATTTAACTTAGTACAATATGAGGGAATTTCTTCAAAAATCTTCTTCAGATCCACTCGTCAGAATGCTTTCACATTTGGTATACAACATCTCTAGGGGGTCAGATTCACGTTTGTTCAAATCGGATTCATAGGTTAGTATTTGGGCTCGCTATGGTAGCCCAAATTTGAACTTTGTGCAATTCGAAGAAATTTCTTTACAATTTCTCTTCTTCAGATCCAACAGTCAGAATGCTTTCATATTCGGTACACAACATCTCTAGGGAAGTCAGATTCAACTGTGTTCAATTCAAGAGCCTGGGTTAATATTTTGGCTCTCTGTGAGAGCCGGAATTGGCCATTTTGCTGAAGAATTAAAAATTTTGTATTCAGTACCCTCTAGAGGTGTGTAACTAAGATTAATCCACATAGGTTGTATCAAGGGGCTTCATAGGGGAGCTCTACATTTTACTTTATGATCAACTTAAGAAAAGGTATGATGCCCAGATTATTTTTGTCACTCCTGAGGGACTCAAGGACTGACAGTGTAGCCTATGGAGATGGCTTGCTTAATGTAGACTTATTCTTGGACTCTGTTTAAATTGTGTTCTGTTCAAGATGAGCGCTTCAGGCCCCGTGGGGCCTCCTGTTTCTCAACTTATGCCCCCAGAAACAAATATTATTACCCCTACTTAAACGCGTACATTGAGCCCGTCTGTGGAACCGCTATAAGCTGTTTTATTGAGATCAAATATGAGAATGTTTAGCTCTTCGAGACTATCTTATGGCGCTTGTCATTCGGGTTAGCAAAAGGGGTTAATGATGATAAGTAATGAATATTTATTTAAAAACATCCAACGGTAACGTTTCTTCATCGAATCAGTGGGGGTTAAATGTACGATTTGAAAAATTATACCCTCACTTCTCAACCGTTTCCGCCACAACCACCGCTGTAGTTGACTCCATATTCAGGGACCACTCATGCTTTAGGTAATTTACTTGGCGATTACAAATCGTCTGTTGAGTGCAATAATGTTACATATTCAATGCTAAATGCAGAGGCGGCGGAACCAAAGGGGCACAGGAGACACGTGCCTCTCCGCTGTTTTCCATATACATGTTGCGTGGATACACAATGAGTTAAAATGAACGCATGCAAACGTGGCAATATACAGGCATTCCTGAAATATATTATTTGCAAATCCAAACAACATCTATCCAAGGACTCCCACCATCGGCCGCGTCCGTACGTTTCTTCTACTTCACCCATCTTCCAACACGAAGGCAAGCCTTCGGGTTGGAAAACGATTGAAGTAGAAGACGTGGACAGGACAATGACCACACCGCAGCATGCTCATCTAAACGAGACACTTTTGTATGCATCAGTACTTTTATCGATATATGATTGTAATTTTTTCTCCCACTGAGTCGAACCATGGTAGCTTTGAAAATTTGTGCCCCTCCACTTTCATCGAACTTCCGCCATCTTTTGCTAAATGCTTCCAACATATTCAGAACCATTTAATTGCGAATATGGGAGAACGCATTTCATGCTTTGCTAAAGAAGGATGTGTTTTCTTTTCAGAACATACACAGATTATCATTTTCTTAACTACCGCCAATATTCTACCAAAGAATCCTTCCATAGAGATGTTGTTATATCACTGAAACTGTTTGAGAAGTGTACAAAACTTCAGTCAATAAGGATGTGTGCGTTTGATTGGAATCTGCACGATAAAATGCCGGTAAGTTGTGGTAGAGTTTGAACATAGGAATACGTTAAATAACGTGCGTGTGGTTAGTGCAGAATAGACACTTTAGTCTGATCTAAGTCAAAATGGGCTCAAATTTGAGTTTGTTTCCCCAGTTGGATATTTTGTTGCTCATTACTTTCACAAACCGGAAGATTAATTTCTTGATGCAAGGTTTGGAGAGTGCAGTGGTCTGGTGGTTACGGTACGGGACGTTAAACCGAAAGGACCCCGTTTCGATTCCTACCAAGGTTAACTGCGTCCCTGTACTTAATCCCGATAGCCTACCCGGTAGCAAGGTGGCACTGCATACAAGTCGATGGTTCCCTTGTCTTCAACCAATGCTAACCTTGCTTTTGCGGAATTAGTATGTCGGGGCGTCTGTGAGTTGTTCACCACTGTTCGGTGGTTATATCCGGCTTCCTCCACCCGTAAAACTGCTCGGCAACACTAGGTGACCGTGGTTGTCGAAAGTGTCATTTAACCCGAACAACAAATACAAAGATTTATGAGCTCCATTTGATGGGATTAAAAGTCTTTTTATCGACCCTCATCGGAAAAAAATCACAAACCATGACGGAAACTTTGAACTCGGGCTCAGTTTTTAATGCATGTTGTTTTTCAAAAACCAAAGGTCGGGGATCTCGAGTATCAATTTGTTTTCAAAAATTGTGTGCCCCAGTTATTTTTTGTCAAATGTATTTTGTCGAATATTTCCGAATTGCTCGCTATCAGCTCGAGTTTTTATCATAACTGTATTATCCTCACATCGATATGGTTTTCATCCTCTGAAGTACCTGTAATCTAATTGTTCATTCAAATATAGATCGATTGTGAGAAACTACGGCAGCGTATTTGGGTCAAAACCTTTTTCATTTATTATTATTCATTTTTTATTTAAACTGTTTTTACAGATTAGTAAAATGTTTTTACAGATTACTAAACTGTTTTTACAAATTACGAATATTAGGAGTCTGTTTTTAGATATTAATAATCTGTATTTACAGATTATTAGGAAACTGTTTTTACAATTTATTAGATGACTGTTTTTACAGATTATTATAAGGCTGTTTTTACCAATTAATAATCTCTTTTTACAGATTATTAGGAGACTGTTTTGACAAATTAACAAGCTATTTGATGATTTCAAGTAGTATAACATGTACCCGATCGTGCCCTATTATCCGGAATTTTACGGGAGCAGCTAGTGTTAAATTCCTATAGGAACCGGACTTTTGGGGGAGCAAATTGTTTCTGTGCAAAACTTCGGCGCCATCTAGCTAGATCCTGCAAGTCGTGTACGTACTGCATATTTGGCATGCTACGATATGTATAGTGGTATATGTACACACAGGGCTATGGGTATATAGTATGGGTATGTGGTGGAATATTAATGGTGAAGGAGGGGTTTCTCGAAAAGATTTTCCCGCGAAACGGTTGACGTTGCTTTTGACGTCGTGACGTCAAGATCCGCACGCGACATCATTCAAACATTGACCGCTGTTGCTGTCCATTGTACAATCTGGTATGACGTTATTCGGGTCAGGGTGTGCCCGGCTTCTCGAACTGGATTGATATCGTAGTATAGTATGGTTGGTATGTACCCCTGTAGTTTTACTATTAGCTCTTGTTACCAATAATCGACCTTCATATTATCCTACGACTGGTTTAGGTAGTACATAATGCTAGGTCAACCAGTATTGTGGGGTGGGGGTAATGTATGGTCGTCGTCTAGTGCAATATTGCGAGATAGTCATTGGTGGTTTGGATTCACAGTATAGTATGGGCGTTTTATATCACCTATATGTCCCATCTTAATCCTTGTTGTATTAACCTACCGATTGATTTGTACTATCCTTTGACTGGTATATGTAGCATGTAATGCTGGGCCAGGCGGTATTTTAGCGTGTGTGGGGGTAATGCATCGTCGCCTAGTGTGGCAGTATAGGGTGTACGCTGACCTGCTGCAATCGCGTTGTGTCTTTGGGCAAGACATTTCACCCCCATTACATTTTCTGCAGCACTACATGTCCCACGTTGCCCTTTGTACTATTAATCCACCTAATGCTTCATATTATCCTATGACTGGTATAGGCCGCACGTAATGCTAGGACAAGCGGTATTGTGAGTAGGGGTAATGCCTGGGAGTTTAGAACGGTAGTGTAATATGCGCTATATATACATCTGTTAGTCCTTGGTACTATTAACCAATGACTGGTATAGGTAGTACGTTATGGCAGGTCAAGCGGTATTGTGGGATGGGGGTAATGCCTGGTAGTTTAGTATGATAATAGTACAATTATCCATCTAGGGCGGTGTGCTGGACGACATATGGTATAGTTAGTACGTAATGCTCGATGAAGCAGTATTGTTTGTGGGGGTAATCCATGGTTGTCTAATGTGGTAGCGATGTTTGTATCCCTGCTGGTTCAAAGTTAATCCATGGTACTACTAATCGACATAATGCTTCATATTATCCCATGACTGATATAGGTAGAACGTAATGTTGGTCCAAGCGCTATTGTGGACAGGGGTAATGCCTGGTTTTCTAGTGCGACAGTATAGTCTGGGCGGTATATACCATTGTAGGTCTCATCTTAACCCTTAGAACGACTACCAATATAATGCAGTGTGCTGTCCCACAGATGATATAGGTAGAACGTAATGCATTGTTGCGTGGTGTAAACTTTGTTTCTAGTCCCGCAGCAGAGTATTGAACGCCATTTGATATTCTAAGACTTGGCCAAGGGTAGAGGTCGTGATCCTGACAGTTCGCTATCTGTAGTAGTGCTACAAGTCGGTAGTAATTATACAATGATAGAAGGAGACTGTAGGGTTGGGGGAATATAGTAAAAGCTAACCATAGGACAGAATAGAATCTATATAGGAGCTTGGAATCCCACTTATGGAATTCCACTTACAGAATCCCTTTTAAGGAATTCTTACGGAATCCCTTTTTTAGCTCACCTGAAAGGTCATCTGTCGTATGACTTGTATCTTTCGTAGTCAACCAATACGATAATTTTCTACCATCCTCGCTGCTTTGTACCATTAGTGCCTTACTATTGACTTGTAGTACTTCTACGGGCTTGTTAACTATCTCCGATTGCTCAAACGACTAAAATCCCATCGAGCATATAAGGCACAGAGTAATTGCACGAACGAATGACTCCACATACAACTTTAGTCTCTGGAGATGCTAAGGTTGGCTCAAGCTCTTCATTTAAAACTATTTACAGAGTATAATTAAATCCCCAAGTTGGGTGAGAAATATTAATTCAATTAACTTGAATATAACTTATAGCGCCCTCAATGGAACGAGACAGTTCCAGTGTGATGGATGTAAGATATTTTACGATGGAGAAAAACGGAATGCATTTTCTGCAGTTGCAGTGTGTTTGATAAAAAAACACTTCTATTCTAGCATGCACTACTATTTTTAAGCAAGCATACACCCCCACTTGTGGCTTATTTTCTGGTAATTCGTCAAGTCAAGTGATGTTTTTAAAATATTGGCACGCGTCATACTATAATTTTGTTCCAACAACAGTTACTGATGGAAAAGCACCCACGTTTGAATCCCGAAAAGCGATTCATGTCAGATATTAGTTAGTAGCTATTCGCTGAAATGCTGATAGATTTGAAGGATGCACAAAGCTCACATTGTTGAGAAGTATGCCAGGAAGGTTTCAGGCATCATTTGGTTGATCTTACGGATAATCTCATGTGATGACATTTGTCATTTGGCCCAGTCAAATCATTTTGCGTTATGGTAGGCCACATGGGCGTCTATGCCGAAACACAATTACCATGGCAACATGTCGTGTCAGTACACGTGCTCGGTGTGTGTTGTAAGGGTGACAAGTATTTCCGTCGTCCATTGTGTATAATGAAGGATGCCAGTTTGTTTTTTTTTTATGTTAACATGGTAACTGTGCGACTAACAGTCCAACAATGGGATGAGTCACCCAAATGGACTCCATGTGCTTCAGATTTTCACAAACCCTCTTTTTTATTCCGGTTTTGAACAGCATGTAGTGCTATAGGATCTTATATACTACTCAAAGTTTGCTAAGCACCACATATTTGACACACCATTGTGAAATTTCCTTGTGACACATTTGCGATATTTTTGGTGGATATGTTTGAGGAATGTATTGAGATGGTCCCCAGTGTTTACATTAGCTCTCTTGACAGGAAGACTTTTCGTAACAAGTCATGGAAAGCATGTACCCCTTGATTTACATGATGTTTTCGTGTACTGTGGACATGTACATGAGATGTGTAGGGTATTCAGTCTTCATTTCAACACAAACCCTTGTGATTTTATGATTGAATATGACGAATGCAAATGTAAGAAGACATTTGTCTGAAGCAGAAATGTGGCGGGCGGTAGGGATAGGGGAACACGGGGCTACCCATCGTCAGGTTGATGAAGCCCTTGGTGTGCACCATACGGTGATCACCAGAGCCTGGGCAAGATTTCAGCAGTTTGGCACACTAGTCAGACGACATGGTGGTGGCAGAGACAGGGCAACATCTGCAGATGAAGACCGGTATTTTATCATTCAGGCCCGTAGGATCCGTTTTGACACAGCAACCCAGCTTCGCAGTGACATTCAGAATGCATCAGGGGTAAATGTTTCGACGCAGACCATCCGGGCAAGGTTGCAAGAAGGTGGTCTCCGTTCGCAAAGACCATGTATTCGCATTCAGCTGTCCCAGAACTCCCATCAGGCACGATATGAATGGGCCATGGGTCACGTTGGATGGACCAGAGAAGATTGGCGACCTGTCCTTTTTACAGATGAGTCAAGGTACTGCCTAGACAACACAGCATGATCGCAGTGGTGGAGAGTCAATAATGGTCTGGGGCGGCATCAGCAGGGATGGACATACAGAGCTCCGTGTCCTTGACTGTGGTACATTGACTGCACAGCGGTATATTGATGAGATCCTGGACGCCCACGTCAGATTGTATGCAGGTGCAGGGTGATAGATTCATTCTAATGGGCGATTAAGCCCGTCCTAATATTGACCATGCTGTCCGTGACTGCCGGCAGAAGAAGGGGATTGAGCGCATGGACTGGCCAGCAAGATCCCCTGACCTCAATCCAATCGAACATGTCTGGAATGAGTTGCAGCTTGCAATTTCAGTCCGCCCAGTCCAACTAAGAAGTGTCCAGAAGCTTGGTGCCATGCTGGTCCAAGAATTGGACAACATCCCACAAAGAACCATCTGGAATCTGACTGGGAGCATGAGAAGGCGTTGTCAAGCTGTAATTAACAATAATTGGTCTCATACTCGATATTGAGCCCATATCAGTTCGCTCCGTCAACTTTTTGGCAAATTTGAAAAAGTTCCTCTTTTACCAATAATATCCATTTTCCATGGTTATCGTATTCAAAAGCTAAAAAATAATGTCAAACACAAATAAAATCTTAATTTCTGTACTTAAATCATTAAAGATATAATTAAATAAAAAAATATATACACTTTTCATAACAATATTTCAACTGAAACGTAAAACAGGTAGTTGGATATACTTGGTGCTTAGCAAACTTTGAGTAGTATATAATGTGGGGTCTCTCTCGATTCAATGAGAGTACATCGAATTACCCGACAACTATTTATCTGACTTAGATTCGCCCGCATCAGTGTTTTTCTGTCATCAGCATTTGCCGGGTTCTATTCTATCATTTATCGCTCGTGCATTTGGTCTACCTTTAGCTATTTCTGCCCCTGTTCTGACCTCTGCTCCCGACCAAAGCTTAGACGCAATCATATTGCTCAACCTACCTAAGACACACCCACTCTAATCTCATACATAGTTGCCTCCAGTTTGGGGGATACTAATCAATTGAGCGGAAAAGAGAGCAGTCAAGACAACAGAATATCGGATGAGGTGGCAACAACCGGAAGGTCAAAATAACGACTAACCGTCTCTTCCACCTCCGAGAAACGTTTGCAAAATTTAAAGTCAGAGTAACGACTAACCGGCAGCCGCCCCTTCCCACATTTGAGAAACGTTTGCAAAATTTAATGATTTAAGAGCGAATATGAGGTATTTGTAGCCCCTACACTGGCAATCAGTTGGGCTCTCTATGTTGTGTGAATGTGGCAATTGTCGGAGTCTGTTTTGGGGAGCAAAGACGTTTTAGACTCCCCCACCCCCACTACCACCACCACCAGACCACCACCACCAGACCACCACCCCCCTCCACCACCCTCTGTTCTTACGCCATTCTTCGCCCCTTCTAAAAAGGTATCCCAAGCGACATATTCGTGGACACAGTAGTTAGTCACAAGAGGCCAAACGACCAAACAGCAGCAGCAGCTGATATTGGATCTGACTTTTCATATTCTTTCATATTCTGTCAGTGTAGACGTTTGAGGTATGTGAAAGGTATGTCTAAAACTACAGTGCCTGGATATACAGGATGGGGGGTGAGGGGGGCAGCATTCCTGGGCTGTACAAAAGATAGTATGAATGGAATGGCATTGGCTATAAGGATAGTGTGTTCATTCTCGGTGGCCTAGAATCCTATCTTATATAATAATATTTTGGTTTGCATTTAGAACCCGCCTGAGCCATACATGCAAGAAGCGACAATTCCTGAGTTGTACTGATTCAAGATTATGAACAGAACTTTAAAAGATGATATTTTCAGATACATGAATACGGAACTTTCAGGGTTTTACTTTTCAATTTTAAGGTGAGAATTCACGTGAGTTTATATTCACTTCAACTGAAAGAGTGGTTAAAGGTGTACAATCGTGAAGAATTTCTCATACTGCGAACAGAAGACTATGGTCGGGATATTGCAGGAACAATCAACAGAACTATACAGTATTTGCGTTTAAGTGAGTTCATGTACATTATAGTCTCCGTGGACTGGTCATAAACCACGCAGTGATATCTACGTATGCGTTGTTTTACCCGGTGGCTCATTAATTAAAATTTTGATGATTATTCGTCTAATTAGTGTTTGGAATCTGATATTATTGCGTCTGTAGAAATATTGCCCACCGGTGGAAAGTGGCCATTCCACGGCGGCCGTAGTGTACTACTGTTGGTCTCAGCTGGTTACAATATTTAAAGAAGAAGGAGATGTTTAACCACATGGGTAACTTTACCTACTATTAATGGTAATGGTCGGTTTTGTTGGCGTGTAGCGTTCCTGTCAGAAGTGTCCATTAGAAAAGTACCTCTGATTCTCGTTCATACAAAACACAAACGTTTGGTCTCACTCCAGTGTTGTTTACCTGTCTGGCGAGCCTCATGAAATACTGAATCCATTATTGATATCATCTACACACCACGACCATCTCATCATCGTTCGTACTACATGCTTTCGCACACCCTTCCGCATACCACGAGGAGTACCTATATATGCTGACTCTAGAGACCAAAACTCTAAAATCAGTTGGGTTAAAATGAACCCAAATCAACTGGATTGAGGGAATATGAACCCAGTTGGGTAATTTTTAATCCTACTGATTTTAGAGTGCAGTTAACATGAAAATTGTAGAAGGGTACAATAAAAATAGAGTATACCAATGCCCGTGGGGGTATCTTATATATCTCGTTACCCAACGTAACGGCCAAAACCGGCCAGCGCTATTCTCGAAAATCGCCAAGTAATTTTCATTATTTTTTTTCATTTTGTGTCTCAAAAACATAGGTTATGACCCTCATTGGAACGAGCTCCTGGAGCTCGTTCCAATGAGGGTCATAACCTATGTTTTTGAGACACAAAATGAAAACATTAGTTATTCAAGACATTTTGTTGTGGTAGTTTAAGACGGATTACTGTTATATTCTAGTTCTAATAAGTACAATAAATTATACGAAGAAACTTTATTGATAAAGGTTTCATTAATCATTTAAGTTTTTTTAAGTTTGCATTGGTTATAAAAAGAGAGCATGCGTCAGCCAAAAGCGCCATGCGGGGCGGCATGAGAAACAGATTATTAACTTCTTTAGGCTTAAATAAAGTTTTAATGTAGTAGTCGTGGTGCAGCTTCTTGTTTAATCATCATGAACTGTACCTGTATTCTAAATTGGTGCGGTTTTCCAGCGGTTTTACAGTGCTGCTCGTATCGATAAAGTTAACGTCGGATGGTCATATTTGGGATTGGGGACCCCCGTCTTAGACTTCTAAGGCGGCACGTGACAAATAAAATCTTGAGGTCATAAAAAATCAATACTTAGATTATCATTGGAATTTATTTTAACCCCCTGCACACTGTCAAAATATCCAGATTTGAAGTAGCCATTTTTCCCATAATGCAACTGGGAATTTAACCAATTCAATCTTGTTTGACAGAGCTCATTGAGCTCTGTCAAACAAGATTAAATTGGTTAAATTTCTAGTTGCATTATGGAAGATATTTGCACCCTGAACTTTAGATATTTCAACATCAGTGTGCAGGGAGTTAAATTGGGTCGAAGGGAAGGATTTTATTCTTTAGTTCAACTTGACAAAGTCAAGCTGAGCTATTGCCATCACTTCTCGTCCGTCGGTGTACGTAAGTAAGTAAGTATGTACGTACGTCCGGGCGTACGTGCGTGCTTATGACCACAATTTCCTTTGGCACACCTCACAGGTTGCATTATGATCAGATCGCTTTGAAACCTGGTATGCTTGTTGGGGATGACCTCTTGATGGGAACTATGGATTTTCTTCAATTTCCGTCAAACAAAGTTGCCGTGGCCAACGTTCTTAGAACGTAGTTTAGTCAGACCTCAATATATCCCTTTGGCACACCCTACAGGACACATTTATGATCGGATTGCTTTGAAACATGGCATGCTTGTTTGGGGTGACCTCTAGATGGGAGCTATTGATTTTCTTCCATTTCCGTCAAAAACTGTTGCCGCGGCCAATGTTCTTAGAACTTAGTTTAGTCAGACCTCAATAATTCCTTTTGGCACACCCTACAGGGCACATTTATGATCGGATTGCTTTGAAACCTTGCATGCTTGTTTCGGGTGACGTCTAGATGGGAGCTAGCGATTTACGCCCATTTCCGTCAAAAAATGTTGCCGTGGCCAATGTTCTTAGAACTTAGTTTAGTCGGAACGCAATATTTCACTTTGGCACACCCTGCAGGGCACATTTATGATCGGATTGCTTTGAAACCTGGCATGCTTGTTTGGGGTGACCTCTAGATGGGGGCTATCGATTTTCTTCTATTTCCGTCCGTCAAAAAATGTTGCCGCTGGCAACGATCTTTGAACTTAGTTTTGTCAGGCATCAATATACCCCTTTGGTACGCCGTACAGAGCACATTTTTTATCAGATCGGTTTGAAACTTTTCTTCAATATCTTTCGATAAATCTTGCCGCTGGCAACGAACTTTGATGAACATAGTGCAGTTATGCATCAAAACTTCCCCTTGGCACACCCTACAGGGCACATTTATTATTGGATCACTTTGAAACTTGGTGTTCTTGTTTGGGGTGACCTCTAGATGGGTGCTATCGATTTTCTTCCATTTCCATCAAAAAATGTTGCCGCTGGCAACGACCTTTGAACTTAGTTTAGTCAGGCATCAATATATTCCTTTGGCATGCTCTACAGGACACATTTATTTCAGATCGGTTTGAAACTTTGTATGCTTGTTTGTGGTTACCTCTAGATGGGAGCTATTGGTTTTCTTCGATTTATGTCAAAATTCTTGCCACTGGCAATGACCTTTCGATGAACTCTGTGCAGTTATGCTTCAATATTTCGCTTTTGACACACCCTGCAGTGCACAGTTTTGACCAGATCACTTTGAAACCTGGTATGCTTGTTTGGGGTGAGCTGTAGATGGGCGCTATCGATTTTCTTCCATTTCAGTCAAAACATGTTACCGCTGACAACATTCTTATAACTAAGTTTAGTCAAACCTCAATATTTCCCTTTGTCACATCCTACAGGGCACATTTATAACTGAATTGTTGTGAAACCTAGCATGCATGTCTGAGGTGACCTCTACATGGGAGCTATTGATTTTTTTTTCCATTTTCCGTCAAAAAATGTTGCCACTGGCAACGACCTTTGAACTTAGTTTAGCCAGGGATCAACATTTTCCTTTTGCACGCCCTTGAAGGCACATTTATGATCAGGATGGATTGAAACTTGGTAGGATTGTCCGGGGTTCCCTCTAGATGGGAGCTATCGATTTTCTTCCATTTCCATCAAAAATAAGTTGCCATTGGCAACAACCTCTGATGAACTTAGTAAAAACTTAGTGCAGTTAAGCATCAATATTTCCCTTTGATACACCCTGCAGGGCACATTTATGATTGGATCGCTTGCAAACTTGGTGTTCTTGTGTGCGGTGACATCTATATGTGAGCTTTCCATTCCAGTCAAAAAATGTTGCCGCTGACCTTTGAACTTAGTTTAGTCAGATCTCAATATTCCCCTTTAACACACCCTTCAGGGCACATTTATGATCGGATCACTTTGAAACTTGGTATGTGTGTTTGGGGTGACCTCTAGATGTGAGCTATTGCATTTTTTCATTTCCATAAAAAATTATTGTCGTTATCACCAGCCTTTGAACTTAGTGCATTTGTGCATCAACTTATCCCTTTTGCACTCTCTGCAGGGTATATTTATCAATTTCCATAAAAAAAACAAAAAAAAAAAAACATTGCCACAAGCAATGACCTTCTACTTAGTGCATTTGTGCATTAACATCTTCCTTTGGCATGCCTCGGAGGGCACATTCATTATCAGGTTGTTTTGAAACTTTGTAGGCTTATGCAGGGTGACAAAGGTAGGAGCTATTGATTTTAATTTCATTTTCATCAAACACTGTTGCTGTTAGCAACAATCTTTGAATTTATTGCATCTGTGCATCAGCATTCTTCTTTCACATGGCCTACAGTCCACATTTATCATGGGATTTTTTTTAACTTGGTGTGCTCATTAGGCAAGACCTTTAGATGAGGGCTATTGATTAGTATTCATTTCTGGGCAAAAAGTTGTCATTTACAATAACCTCTGAACATACTGCATTTGTGTATCAACATTCTTCCTTTAGCCAGTCTTACAGTTACCATTTAAAAATGCATGGATTACTCTGACGTTGTGCACACCCAATGCTGTTAAGTTGAAATTTCACCAAATAACATTGGTACCAATGATCTTCAATTTTGCCATTTCATTTATAACTTACCAAGTTCAAGTCTGTCAAGTTGAGCTACAGTGTCATTGACACTTTCATTTATTATTTATTTTCGGAGAAACAAACAGTGAGCAAAACCGGACCCTCCGTGTATGGATATATGTACTCATTAACGGTAGGGTGCTAATTTATTCTCTGTCGTACGAATTTGTTAATTTATTTTTGCCTTGTTTAAATATATGGGAGAGTTCCTATAGAATGTGAAACTCTAAAGTTATGTTACCTGCACTCTAAAATATAGCGCAAACTAACTTCAGCTGTTAATGAAGTAATTGTATTCATAACTAGTAATTATTGGTAAAAGTACATTGTTCACTTATTTAAAACAAACTGTAGTTACACTTTCTATCAGCTCCAAGAAAATATTTAATTAGCTTGCGGGTAGATTGAGAATTTTTAAAAGTCGGACAGACGGCAGTCGAGATATAACCATTCATCTAATATTTAAATGCGAATGTCTGTATCTATATCTCTCTCTATCTATCTTTGTTCCGGGTGAACTCCTCCGTTTCCCGACCGATCGATCTCAAATTTTGTACACGGGGATAATTCGTCCCTGTGAGTAACATGGGAAGGGTGCCGTACCCGTGCAGGGTGACCTTGACCTTGAAATTGATGACCATGACCTTTTATTTCGAAAACGGCTGGGCCGATCGGGCTAAAATTTCATATGTGCGGGTATATTGACCCATCGATCATTTTGACTTTATTGGGTTGCGGGGTGACCTTGACTTTGAAATTGGTGATCTTAACCTTCTATATATCATATTTGTGGGTATGTTGATATAACCATCTTCTCCCGTGCAACGCCGGGTATTCACCCGCTAGTACTATATAAAACCCAAGATGGTGTTCATGATGGCGGCGATTTTTCGCCTTTATCCCTGTGCTCAATTTCGTCACATTGTCCCAACATAAATCACTGAAAATGGAATTGTCTCAGCCGAATAATGACGCATATGATGATGTCATTTCCGATAGTTCAAATCCAAAATTGTCAGTAAAAAATGCCTCGAAATAAGGCAGAAGCAATTTTTTACCCATATTTTTCAACAAATTTTCACGTAACATTCCAAAAAATTAAAGAATTCTGGAGAATTGTATCTCAAAGTAATTTATAATTATTCTTTTCAAAGAATCTGTTAAAAATCCATAGCTCCGTTATCAAGAAAATGGCTGCCAAAGTGACCAATCTATCGACTCTCAAATAAACATAATTAAATAAACGCCTCAGATATGCGGAAGACAAAGTTGGTGGGAGAGTGACTTTTTTTGTCGCCAATTTTGTTTCACGGATCCCGCCAACTTGGTTTATACAGTGACACGTATTTATGACTATGGGAGTCTTCCAACGGTACGGTGGTGAGATTGAAGGGTATGTTCGATTCAATGGGAGTATAACAAGTTACCGAAAACTACCCGACAATGAATAAAATTATAGAAACAGATCCGACAAGGGCAAGGGCAAGGGCATCGTCTTGGATGCCACTTGCTTACTATTGGGCGATAATATCGCAGATGTGCCATGAGTGTTTGTTCGATACAATGCGAATATTTTTCCTTCACAATTTCCTTTTCTCTGGCTACTATATTTCTGTCTATTCCTAACTGCTATTAGCTATCTCTCATCTGCCCTCGACCAGTTCTTAGAAGGTTCAGTCAGATTGCTCCGTTTACCAAATGTTTGCCGACACTCGATCCATACCTAGTTATCTCTCTTTGTTGATGCGTATGGTTTCTTACTGAAGAGCAATGGGAGCAACTTTGGAAAAAAAGGATTCCATAATTCTACAACCAGGCATTAGAATGAGAAGCGGATTCTACAGACATAGTCGGTCCCTTGTAAGGGAATCTACAGACATAGTCGGTCCCTAGGAAGGGATTCTTTAAATGAGATTCCTGTGAACTTCGACTGATCATCGATGGAATGACCCTTTCACTGTATGAGGATACGAGTGCTTCATGTTAGACATCCATTGGATTCTATATTTACATACTGACTATAGAAAGGGATTCTGAAAGTGGGATTCCTAGACAATTACCTCACGAAAGATCCCCAGAGTGTTCCCCTTCTCCGCTAAAAAGAAATACATATTATCGCTACAGTCGCAGTATCACGTTGAGTTGAGGAGGTCAGATCGCCGGATTAAACGAGCTGCGGCAGGCAGCAAGTTTGATCCGGCGATAGAATAGAATAGAATAGAATTTATTGAAGCAATAAGCACCAACTTGAATAGAATGGATTATCGAAAAGAGTCTCATCGCTCTTCATGTAATCCTTTGAACTCTAGTGGTATCTTCCATGCCAGTCCAATGGCAACAATTAGAAGAGTCCATATTCATTATTTGGTGTAGACCAATCAGTATTTTCAACGTGCAGCCTCAGGCTGCACGTTCAAAATACTGATTGGTCTACCCCACAATATTTACTGAACAGCCATCCTATATAATGACGTTGTAGAATAGAATAGAATAGAATTTATTGAAGCAATAAACACCTACTTAAGGCAGATTGCCAATTTTACAACAACATTATTATGGTAATATAGTGAAAGAATATAATGAAACAATATAAAATGAAATGAATGAAATAATAATTTGGACAATGAAGAAACGACGGAGGGTCTCCACGACGGATACACCCATGATAAGGTATATGATCATATAGTCATATATTAAGAAGGCATCGCAGTGATTACCATAAATCATAAATCACTGCGGGACTTCAGATTCCCGTAATATGAAGAAGCACCGGATTATGTTACAGATTGGATTGCACAGATCTGGGACGTTGTTCCTCATAATGTGTTGGAAGAGTGTCATATTATCCCCCTGTATGTTTGGTGTATGATCAATGAACAGTTTGAACAGTTCATCACTGATCATATAATGGGCATTGTATTATAAAATGGAATTCGTCCTCAACCGCCCCCGAATCGCATCTGGTGCATATTCGTTCATTGGCCGGAACGACAGGCTGTGAATGCCTCCCCGTTTCGATCAGTGAACTGTGGTTGCTGATTCGAAGACGAGTGAAGAATTTCCTAGCTTCCCAAGACGTAGTGTGCACTAAATACTGTTCTAAAACATATTCACTCTTGAACTTGCGATACGTTCTTAATTTATTTTACCCTGTTTTTTATTATCATCATGAATGGCATTATAAAATTTTTCTTCATGTTTTGTTTTACCTTTCCCTGTTAGAATCGTTTTAATACCTTTTTCGCGACACAGTTGTTCGATGTCTGATATACCAAAGTATTCATGCAGAATTTTCTTTAAATTTTCGAGGTCATTCTTCTTCGTTTCACAAAATGCTTCAAGCAATGTGGTAGAATCTTGGGAAGTTAATTTACAGTAATATTTGATTTGTTGTAATATTGCGTCGATAAACAAGAGAAATCGTCCTAACCCAGCTCGTACTGCATTATTTGACGCATTCTTATTTACCCCGAGTAACAGTCTGCAAAATTTAATATACACATTTTGGCACGCGGAGCGTCTTACATTTTTGTGATTAAGTTCCAACGTCCATATTTCACTCCCATAGAGTAAGATGGTTCGATCAGCTTATCGAAAAGACTTAAATATACTTGTCCTATCGGGCGATATTTCCGATTAAAAGAATTAATTAGTGAATATAATGCCCTCAAGCCTTTCATGCTCAAGTCTTTCTGGCCGTCTTGCAATTTACCATATTGTGAAATTGTTAATCCTAAGTAATTGGAATTGCTTGTGTGTTCGAGCTTTTGCGAGTGTAGGTAAAAATTGGGGGAGACAGATGATTTGCGAGCCCGGAATACCATACTTTTTGTTTTACCTATATTTATATGAAGATTGTTTTCTCTAGCGAAATTTACCAATTGATTTAGACAATGTTGCAGGCCTTGCGGTGATTCCGATAGTAACGCAAGATCATCTGCAAAAAGTAAATGATTCAAGGAATAATTATTTAGATGGACTGGTTGACATGTATCATCAAATGTGTCTTTAACATCATCAATAAATATTTTAAAGAGGGTCGGTGAGAGGTTACACCCCTGCCTGACCCCTATGGTTGATAGCTGAGGTGGACCTAGTCCGCTGTTTGTTTTCGAAATGTAGAAACTCGACTTATACATTGAAATCAAGGTTTCTAGAATCGGTCCATTTATACCAATGTGTTGTAGTTTTTGAAAAAGTATTGTTCTATCTACAGTATCAAATGCTTTCCTGAATTCTACGAAAACAGCATACAAAGGCTTTTTAAGCTTTCTGTATTTATTTATTATAGTTTTTAGAACAAATATACTATCGATTGTACTGCAACCCTTCCGGAAGCCAAACTGGTTTTCACTTATTATTTCATTATCTTCCAGAAAGCTGTTAATTCTGGAATTAATTACCCTTTTAAACAGTTTACCAATGGTATTGCTTTGGGCTATCGCGCGATAGTTATTCGGGTCATGTCTATCACCTTTTTTGTTTTATGTTGTGAGAACTGATCTACTCCAACTAATAGGATAATGTCGAGACTCTAGAACCTGGTTAAACAATTTCACCACTTCGTCTATAATGTATGGGATTATTAATTTCAAAAGTTCATTCGACACGCCGTCGGGGCCTGTAGACCTATTGTTTTTCAGCTGGCGGGTAGAGCTGTATATTTCGTCCGCTGTAATTTTATCGGTGTTAAGAGAGACCTCAATGTTCACCGGTTTACTCTTGCATTGATAGTTATTTTTTTTTTCTGGTACGGATTTACATAGAACATTCTTTAAAAAAAATCTACTATAACATCCGGATCAAAATCATTCCCCGGGGACTCCTTTTCTCCCAGAAGATTAATAATATTCCAATATGACTTAGAATCTGTGAACTGTACGCGGTCCAGTTGGTTGCAGATATTTTTGTAAAACATTTTACGTTTGTATTTTGTAACTTTTTTATACATCTTTTTCGTTTTAAAATAGCTTACAATGAGTGATTTGACTTGGGGGGTTGTTTTCAGAGAACGGGCTAAATTATCCATGTGTTGTTTCAGTTGTTTACATTCTGTATCAAACCACTTGCGTTTCGGTCTTTTCCTAGCGTTACTACTCGGAATATGTGTTGTGGCTGCTTTATTTACGGAGTCAATAATGGACATCAGATCAATGACCGCGTCTTCTATTCCAGATTTGTCTGTTCTAAAAGGTTTCATTCGAAAGCGCTGCAGTTGGGTGGTCATATTATGATCGTTTAAAGATGTTAAGGCATTTTCCGCGCTCTTAGATGTCCATTTCAGTTTTGGTGGGCATTTTGAATAAGAGTAAGTACACTGTTTATTACTGTAGCTAGAGACAGTTATTGCCTGTCACTTTTAGTAAAGCCCAAAATAGGGCTTCCAGCACTCTACCAGTTAACTAAAACACTATGTATATCATCCATTAATCCTGTTGTTTTCCTTTTGACAACTTTCTGGATGTTGGGACCATAGTTGGGAATTTCATGTATTCGAGCGGAATCTATTGGTAGAATATTACCATTCTCCTGAATTGTAGTATTCTCTTCCTTAGTCACCACGGAATTCATTGGTTGAATATTATCATTTCCTGGAGTTTTAATATAATTTTCCTCAATCACCACAAAATCACAAGTTTGTGCACCATTCATTTTTGTTCGTCAATGATTTAACTTTACAGTATGTGGAGAGTGGATTGTAACTAAATCACCCGCGGAGTGGAGTTATCACCCAAGCTACAACTTTCAAATTTTGGATATATCGACAAAAAACACAAGCAATGTTTCAGCTGGTTATGCTTTGCAACAAATTTGCAATTATTGCTCGGATGGAATCTCCACTCTGCACGTGATTTGGTGATAATACGCTCTCCACGTACTGTATATAGGTTTACATAAGCTGCTTATCCTCCGTTTAAATTATCCCTTTTGTGTATATTCTCCTTGGTAGCCATCTTTACAGTTAGTCACGCTTCATTTCCTCCGGGAGCAAAACAAAAACACGTCCGTTCCCTTCGCTGACTCTATGATATGACCTCGACGAGACGTGATGCGACGACCCAGCTCACATTACTGGAGCGATAAAAAGTTTATTATATGGCTTATAGTTCACCATCGCATGTCAACGCTAACAGTAACAATTCCCCTAACCTTTTTTAATAAATTGGATTCAAGTAAAAAAGAACTATTTTTGTTTACACTTATTTTTGTAACATGTGCACACGTCCGTAGAATCCCCTGATGCGCATGAATACGATAAAAAAAATATCATGAATACGATAAAAAAAA
This sequence comes from Pictodentalium vernedei, assembly GCA_031216915.1. Lineage (NCBI taxonomy): Eukaryota > Metazoa > Mollusca > Scaphopoda > Dentaliida > Dentaliidae > Pictodentalium > Pictodentalium vernedei. Next base: position 881,580,890 of record CM062297.1, on the reverse strand, counting down.
ACCTGACCGATGTTCGAGCACACCCATTCCAGCTCGGAGTAAAGAACTCTCTGAGACTGGAACAGCTAATTATGCGAATTCGAACGCACCCGTAAATAGTCCGCCATACTATAGTGATACGGAATTGGATTCCACAGTGTGGATTTTCCGCGGACCAGGAAAAGATCGTCAAACAGTAGGGATATTTAGCGATAAATTGCATAGTCATATAATAAAGAACAAGAACTGTTTTAAAAAAAAAACAAATTGATAGAAATTTAATAAATTCACTCTTGGATGACTATTATAGTTCAACCTTTGTTCACTTCAGTCTTCTCATCGGTTTTTGTTTACGTTGATCTCTGACACCTGTTGAGTTCTCGACCTCCGTTCTTTTTAATCTTCTCTTCTGCTCAGTCGTCTTCTTCTCACATGTGTTCATTGATTATGTGTCTCGATCGTTACTGTGAAGCTTTGTCATAGAATGTTCTATAGCAATGTAGTGTCTGAGTGTATTAAAGAACATTCTTGGGTTTATTCATTGTCCTTGATTCTAGTATGTTTTTCGTGTTTCTCTGTCGACCAAAGCCAGCCCCTTCGTTTGTGTCTTTCCTAACTGTATTGTGTTGTTCTTAAAAATATTCCAATAGTTACTACGGTTCGGTACGTAATTGCAAAAAGTTACATTTTCTACTGCTAATAGTTGTGGTAAAACTGTCACCGACACTATATGACCTTGGCTGTTAATGTGTTTTTAAACTCTAATAAATAAATAAATAATTTCATGGTTCTTGATTCTAGTATGTTTTTCGTGTTTCTCTGTAGGCCAAAGCCAACCCCTTCGTTTGTGTTTCTCCTAACTGTTTTGTGTTGTTCTTAAAAATATTCCAAGTCACCACGTTTTCGATACGTAATTACAAAAAGTTAGGTGAGATCGATACAGTTAAAATTAGAAGTCCTGTCATGAAACGCGCACAGATAGCACGTCGATCTGCGCGTTAATCTACTCGTTATGACCATAGTAAGACTATCAAATTCTGTAGATATGGCCTGTGCACAAGCAATGTTTCAGCCAATGGACCTCCGGGTAACCCGGAGGTCCATTGGCAGAAACATTGCCAGTGTTTGCTATGAGTAACCAGGAGAACCTGCCGTGCTTTCGATACCATTCGATATGGCAATTGCGCGCAAATCCTACGCGCAATTACGGATAGATAAGCGCACAGTTCGTGACAGGACTTCTAGTTTTAACTGTACGTAATCACGGTAGCGATAATATGTATTTCTTATTAGCGGAGAGAGGGGACACTGCTAATTGTCGTATTATGTATACAGGTTGGGCCCAAGTAATTTGCAGCACAGACGATATAGACGAAGCACAAATGATATTTAGTAATGTTTATACAAGAACTGATATTTTCTTCAATGAACTTTTTATTGACAGTGGATTCTCAGCTGATGTTATTTTTCCATGGATACTAGTTGATCATGTGATTTATCTCATGAATACCAGCTGATCATGTGGTATCGCGCATTGATATTACGCAACACATTCGAATTTCCCAAGTCTATTTTTATACTCTGTTTACGATCAATAGACAGTTTCTCCAACTTGACTGGGAGTTGTATTTTAGGCAAGATATTAACAGTTACGAGACCTATTTTGTATCAGAAGCTATGTTCTTTCGTTTTTTTAGGAATAGAACTTGACCGAATTATGGTTAGTCAAGGCAGTGCCTATAGATATAAGTCAACTCGATATCTTGTATGGATATAAAATAATTCTGTTTTATGAAGGGAATAATTCTCAGTTCATGGAATTTGCAATGGTCACATTTGTTTCGTCACATCGTTGATTTCGAACATCATAATTCAATTCTTAAAACGATATTTTCCGATAATGGAGGAAGTACTTCTACAATCAAAGGTCCTTAGGCCACAAAAAGTTTAAAATCTGATTCTCATGTCTTCTCACATGGTCCGTTTGGCTGCTGCATGCTCTCTTTTTATAACCAATACAAACATGAAAGTAAAAATATTTTATCCAAGTTTATAAAATTGATAAAATTGTCCCTTAAGTTCAAGAAGGCTTCGCAATGCTTGCACTCAAGGGACGAAATATACCACCACCACCTATGCTATGCTGTTGATTACGAGGCCCAAAACATAAAAAATAAGAATATGAACTTTTGATGACAAAGAAATAATTATAAAATATAAAATAAAAACCCGCCCGCCCGCCCGCCCGCCCGCATGTAATTTTACACAAAAATTAGCCTGAGAAATAGAAAATCTACTTTGTGGCAGCGCCTCGTCGATGCTCGGTGGTTCTCGCCGGGTACTCCGGCTTCCTCCACCCGTAAAACTGCCACGGTCATGATTAACCGTTATGCATAAGTATGTGACCTTAAACACCAATAAATAAATAATCTACTTTGTGAGGCTTTATCTGTTCTGATAACAAACATTGCTTCAACTTTGAACTCCGTCTCCACATTAGACGAAGAGATCGGTTGAAGAAAAGATCTTTATATACTAAGAAAAGCGGAACTCTTTATGGCAAACAAAATATGTTTAAACTATTAATTTAGATTCGACCAAGACATACGTTTTCTCTTCGGTTTCTTGCCTTGCTATTTCTTTCCTTTGTGTGATGTTTCTTACTTCCTGGTTGTATTATACTCGTAATGGTTCTGTTGGTGCTGTATTTCTGTTTGATGCTTTGGTATCCAAGGGATTCTGTTTCGATCCTTGCATTCTCTTCCGTTTTATAAGGTAGGTCTACTGGTCAGTTGGGGGGGGGGGGGGGGTGCGGTGGCGTTGCGATAACCGGTTCTTGTCAGTCACCGAAGTTGAGCAACGTGGAGCCCGGTTAGTCCTCGGATGGGTGACCGTCTGAGCGATCGATTCGGACTCCCGCGATGTGCCCTTGGGCAAGGCACTTAACCCCGATAGTCCGCGTGGGGGGCACGATGACGCCGTGTACTATGGCGTACTGCACGTCGAGGGTGCGCATTTCTTCAATCAGTCTAACCCTCCCTGTGCTGCAGTACGGAGTTCCGATGTTGAGGTACTGGCAGCTGCTCATCGTTGCTCGGTGGTCCTATCCGGGTACTCCGGCTTCCTCCACCCGTAAAACTGTCACGGTCATGATTAGCCATTGTGCATAAATATGTGTGACCTTAAACACCAATAAATAAATAATACTGGTCAGTTTTGCTGAGAATGAATCATTGTCCATGTCTTCTTTGATTGTGTCTCCTTTTAAACATATTTGCGCACCTCGAACACTTAAAGGTCCCTCGTGGTGGGTCATCGGTAAAGCAGGAGGCATTTTAAACGATTGAAGGATTCTCGGCAGTGGTTGCAGGTGTGATAAGAATCCATTGCGAGTCAGAAAGTCAAATGATTAAGATTGAGATATAGTCTCCTTTTACATCATGAGGATTTGCCGCGAAGCATCCAACCATATTGGAATCTCTTCCTATGTTTGTTTGCTGCTATCGACGTACGGAGTCATGAGGTATACACTCCAGATTATTTGCGAGTTTGATACGAGTATTGAGCTAAAGAGCTCAATCGGCTGGTCAATAGACGTAATGGTCGTAATCCACAAGTGGGCAGTGATGTCCACGCATTCGTTTACCCGGTAATAAAAATCACCATCTTCAAAATTTTAATTAATGAAGCACCGGGTTTGATGATTAATCCCATAATGCAGTAGTGTTTGGAATCTAATATTATTGCGTCCGTGGAATTATTGCCCACCTGTGGAAAGTGACCAGTCGTAACCCCCACCCAACACAGTCGGAAGACACCACCCGCAAAGAAATTTCCAGAATAACTACTCGAAAACATAGATTATTACCCGCCATTGATAATTGTTACATTAAACGAACTCATCGTGCTCATTACAATGGGTGATCATAAAAAAATGAACCAATAATAAATTATGAATTGTGATATTTGTGTATTGACCATTGCCTAACGTAAAAAATTAGCATGAATATTTTATTTTCTTTTTTAGAACCACTGACAGATTCAAAGCTTTATGACATTGCTTCGAAAGAAAAGATACACCGAACTGAATATCGCTACCAAGCAGGAGAGATGTTACCGATTACAAGGAAATTGTTGGATGATTTCTATGCCCCGTTTAATGAGCAACTATCGACCATACTTGGTGATAAACGTTTCTTGTGGAGTTGATGGTCTTGGGAATGAGTGTTTCTATCATCATATCGAGTGATTAATGCTCAGTGCTACATTGGCATATGTCGCAGATGGGCGCAATTGTTACTATAACGACGGTGGACGTATAAGGGCGTTGACCGTTTTGGTGTGCACTGAAGATGGGGGATGAGGGAACGAACGAACGAATGAACGGACGGGCGGACAAATGAATGAATGAATGAATGAATGATTGTATTCTTTACCTGTATTGTACTCCGTTATAAATTATATATTAAAAATAATAATTCAATATAACATACATATATATATTTATACAAAGTGCACCGCGAGGAAGAAGCCTAGCAGGCTTTTTATTTGCCTGTCCTTTGAAAGAGCTGAAGCGATAGAATTGGAATATTCAAAGGGGAAAATTAGTGGCCGGGCAATCAGTGGGAAAATAAGGAGATAGGCTGTCTACGTTAATGATATCTAGAACAAGAACACTGTTCTATTTAGCAATGCTACACTTTACGACAGTAGGAGTTACGACTGCAAAAACTAAGTGGCTGAAAAAGTTATCCGATTTAAAGATAATCTGTATTTTAGTCTGATAGAGGAATTTGGTATTAGCTGAAATATCTGTCATATATTTTAAGATATCTATAGTACAGCCACCTGATTTCTGCAGAACTGGTCACTCTCTACGGGCGGGCAATATCTCAGCAGACGCAGTAATATTAGATTCCAAACACTAATTACAGGTATACTCATCAAAATTTTAATTAATGAAGCACCGGGTACAACCCGGTGCTTCATAAATTAAAATTTTGCTGATGATGATTTTTATTACCTGGTCAACGCATGCGTGTACATCACTGCTCATGCGTGGTTTATGGCCAATCCACGGCGACTATGTTGTACATAATATTTGTTTTATTCAGACGCGTGATCGGTGTTTGGTGAAAGATGTTGAGGGGTCTAGTGCTTTCCCGGCGTTTGGAAATTGTTGTTGAATTCTCTGTAAAAAAGTTGGTGCTAATTGTGTATATTCTGTGTATAGGGCTGACTGGAAAAATATTTATTTTTAAAGAAATTTAACCAATTGCATTTAATTCTGTATGATTACTTCTGAAGGATCTAAATACATTTGTATTTTATTTAAATTCATTGATAATAAATGTATATTATAGATGTTGTGTTACTTTCTTTATCAGCCTGTTCCTTGTGCACACATAGTCATATTAGATATGGGCAATATATCATGACTCGTCCGTTTTGTTCACTTTAAAACATTTGATATTTTGCTTTCATATCAATCAGTGATAAGTTTTCCGTCAATTTCATTGGTCAACTTCAAAACTAGACAATTTGTTTGGCTGAACAAAACACAACTGGGCCACATTTTTATAATTTGCATAATTAGAGTTGGGAGCTTTCATTGGTCAATTTCAAAGCTGGACAGTTTGATTGGCTAAACAAAATACAACTGGGTCACATTTGTATAATTTATTTCAGTAGGGAGAATTTACGTTATCTGTCCTATTTAGTGTGGGTTATATTGTATTAATCTTTTACCTACAAGAAAAACGCCATTCAATTTTTTTTAAATTTTCACTTTTTGATTCCAAAACATAGGTTATGACCCCTCATTGGAACGAGCTAAATGAAATTTTTACTCATACGAGGATGTTTTTTCCAAGTGCCGTCTGTGACTCAAGTTAGGTGACGTGTTAAAAAGTCATACTAAGCGGCTAATTTGCGAGTGTGTGTGTCATATGATAAAAAGAATATGAAATGAGTGTCCTTCTCATATAATATTTATAAAACTCGCCCAAACGGAAAATTCTTCAACTCGTTTCATAAATATTATATGAGAAAAACACTCATTCCATATCCTCTATATATCGAAACACCGGCACCGATATCATGGGGATACCGAAAAACCGAACCGAACCAATTTTTGAATACCGATATCGTTTGAATTTTCAGTTTTCCTACATTCGCTATTTATAAGTCCCTTGATAACAGTTGAAAGGTTCATTTTCGTGACAGAAGTGACTGATTGTCTTTACAGTTTTGTTAACCCTAAACGAACTGGACAAATGTCCTAAATTCCCAGTTGACTACAACCTGTACATGTCCAATTGCTTATCAGTGATTTCAAGTCAAGTCTTGGGTGTCTGGTAAGGCAGCCAAGGCCTTAGAAGAATTCACTGCCCAATTGTTTTGCCTATTGTCAGCAGGACCTCCTACATATGACATGATCAGAGTACATGACCTGAGATCGCAAAAGCCTGAAACATATGTATGATTTGTGGCCGTAAAAGAATGCCACTGTTGAGCTAATTGGCAGCGTCATTTATAGTGTTGTGGTAGAATGATACAACTTATTCCGTTTTTCCTGATGTGAATGTTTCTTTGTCACTATCAACAAATTTAATTCAAGACAGTTGCCAAATACCGAGCCGACACCGAGGTATAGCCACGTATAAATACCGAAAACGATACACAAATAAAAAAAAATCCAATACATCTCATCTCTGTGTCATAAGCTGCCCTATTAAATACTGGTGTTTTATCCTTTGAACCCGAACGGCCGCTTTTCCGGTGCAGGCACAGGGTAGGCCAGTATTTCATTAATCCTTTACCCAACGAATCGGCCGCATCCACCCGCGTAATATGCAAATTCAACAGTTGAAAAAATATTATTTTTTCAAAAAATTTCAACAAAACCATATCATGTGACCCCTCGTTGGAACGAGCTCGTCGAGCTCGTTCCAACGAGGGGTCACATGATATGGTTTTGATGAATATTTTTGAAAAATTTGAAAAAATGATATTTAAAATAATAAATTTTGATATCGTCTGCGTTGGGTAAAGGGTTAAGGAGGTTGGTTGCTAAGAGAATGTGCGGTGTAGACGCATCAATATTTTCAGCGTGCAGCTCCAGAGCTGCACGTTGAAAATATTAATTGGTCTTTCCCAAAATAATGAATATGGAATCTTCCAGTTGCTGCTATCGAATCTGATATGGAAGATACCACCAATGTTTAAGGGGTAAAAACCTATTTTTGTGTCAGCATAATTATTATCTGAAAAAAATAATGACCACGAACAATATGTGTGCATTACTTTAAGAATGGCCGGGCATTCTTTAAAATAGTAAACGGTTATTGTTCTAATACCAACTCTTAACTTTCGAGAACGAATTTTTTCCTCGAGTTTCTAGTGAAACATCCGTGGTGCTCAGCGAATTTTAGTACATCGCGGAGCAGGGGCGGACTGGTTCAAGAAATGTAACCGGGAAGTGCACCAAGTCAGGCCCTGGAGAAACTTTTGATATTTCGAACTGAACGAACGCTGCTTCCTTGCATCTGAGCCATCATTGGGAGTTGACACAGAGGACATGTCGATGGCATTGTTTCTTCATCACTCATACGACAAGAATGGAATCAAGAGAGGCGTGGAGCGAGGTGCGAGCCAAACATATTTCTGCCCAGTGGGAGAAAATTTTGATTTTTCAAATTAAAAGAACGCTGTTTCCTTGCATCTGAGCGATTAGTGGCAAGCCACACTGCTGGTATATCGAAATGTGTTCTATGTAGACTGCCCTAGTGCTATTGGCAGTCCATATAGAGAACATTTCAATATACTGGCATTCTGTGCAATTTCGCCTGTTGGTCGTTTTCACAAAATGTCCGGCACCAACAGGTGGCATGAATATTAGGGCCCCATGGGCCACCCTATAGGGTGTCCACCGACAATTTTTCCGCTGGACCTTACGGCCAGCCCGCTTCTGTCAAGAAGGAGAATAAAATTGAAAATGTAAACAATCTGATGGAGAGTTATCGTACCGCAAAGAAATGATGAGTTATCTGGGACGACAAGTCACCAATAAATTGTTCACATTTTCAATTTTTATTCTCCTCGTCGATGAGTTAACATTATTCTCCATTTTTTAAACACTAAACAAGAATTCCATATAAAGTGTGTTTAGTCCGATAATACGCTCGACCCTTGATAGTTGGCTTGATAATGGTCTCGGGCTTCCCTTTCGACAACCATCTGGCCGAACGCTCCGTGTCTCGTGTCGTGTCATCTTTCACTTCTTTAACTGAAACGGTATGAGGATCCTGTAACCGCTTAGTTACCGATTAACCTTCTGTTGCTTGGGAGCAGATTATATGTATATGCGAGGATAGGAACCACGGTATTGTCTGGACCTAATATTTTGTATTAGAGGATTCCGGCAATGAGAAAAATATCTTGCAGAAAATACTCTTACCCAACAGAATATACAGTACGTGGAGAGTGGATTGTGACTAAATCACCCGCGGAGTGGAGTTATTACCCAAGCTATAACTTTTAAATTGTGTACATATCGACAAAAACACAAGCAATGTTTCAGCCAATGGACCTCCGGGTTTAACCCGGAGGTCCATTGTCTGAAACTTTGCTTGTGTTAGTAATGCTTTGCAACAAATTTGCAATTATTGCTTGGGTGGAATCCCCACAATGCGAGTGATTTAGTGATAATACACTCTCCACGTACTGTAACTTTCACATCTTGCATTAGCACTCAGAGCTGACAGAATGAATTTCCGTACATCTTGGATAAAATACTGGGTCCTGAGAGAATGTAACTTTGGTAAATATCCCATAAAATGCTCTCGCCTGAAAGAAAGTAACTTGCTCAAATCTCGCATAAAATACTCAGGTCCGGTTAAATGTTCGGTTAAAACTAGAAGTCCTGTCAAGAAATGCGCACAAATAGCACGTTGATCTGCGCGTTAATCTACGCGTTATGACCATAGTATGGCTATCAAATTATGTACATATGACCTGTGCACAAGCAATGTTTCAGCCAATGGGTAACCCGGAGGTCCATTGGCAGAAACATTGCCTGTGTTTGCTAAGAGTAACCAAGAGAACCTGCCGTGTTTTGGATGCCATTCGATATGGCAATTCCTACGCGCAATTCCTACGCGCAATTAAGTCTAGATAAGCGCACAGTACGAGACAGGACTTCTAGTTTTAACTGTAACTTGCGCAAATGACGCATAAAACACTCAGGCCTGGTAGAATGTAACTTATGCAAACCTCGCATAAAATACTCGAGCCTTCCCGAATGTAACTTACGCAAATGTCGCATAAAATACTTGGGCCTGGCAAAATGTAACTTGCGCAAAGCTCTCATAACATATTCGGGCTTCATGTAATTTAACTTATTTAAATCTGTCATAAAATACTCGGTGGTGACAGATTGTAACTTATGCAAATCTCGAATTAAATACTCAGGTCCGATAGAATGTAACTTGCGTAAAGGTCTAACGAAATACTCAGGCCTGATAGAATGTAACTTGCTCAATTGTCAGGGCATTTTCCATTAGCTGATTTTCCAAACGGAAAATATTTCCACCCTTCTGTCACCAGTAAGCGCTTAACGAGTATCGAATTGTGATTGGAAAGCATGTAACTGTTCCTGTGCAGATTTATGGTAACAACAATGATAAATACCGCAAGTATACACAAGCAAACGTTTTCTCCTTGTCACAACAACCTTTCTTATAAAAATAATGCAACTGTGAGCATCGTTCATTTTTGGCTTTTTCGAAAGCGCTCTCCAAATTAATACAACGCTTGGCGAAGTAATCTTGACAATGGCAAGTCAACTCAACTGATCAGCATATTCATCGATTTTTGTTTTTGCTTTTTGTCTTTTGTAAAAAGGCATAAAAATGAAATTCAGATGTGTTTCTTTGTCCGTTACATGTTCAATACGTTCAGTTATATAAAACAAGAAAAATGTGTGAAGACAGATGTTTGTGAAGGTTGCAGTAAAAGCTTACTTGGTGTTTTCCCAGGGGCCTCCCGAAGATGATCAATTGGAGAAGGTTTTCGGCCTCGCAAAGCTACGATACGATTTTAAATCGTCGCGAGGTTCGATTCGATTCTTTTCGAGACGCGTTGATTCGAAACTTCAGATGTTCTCAAAATCATATCAAGAATCTCCTATTGAACCCTTTTTCATCAGGTCTCTCTCTGTAAGAGATATGGTGATAGGGGAAGCGTTTAGGTCTCTCTTTGCAAAAGGTATGATGATAGGAGAAGGTTTTTTCATCAGGTCTATCTCTTTAGTAGATATGGTGATAGGAAAGTTTTTGTCATCGGGTCTCTCTCTGTAGGAGATATGATGATAGAAGCGTTTAGGTCTATCTCTGTAGGAGATATGATGATAGGAGAAAGTTTTGTCATCAGGTCTTTCTTTGTAGGAGGTATGATGATAGGAGAAGCGTTAGGTCTCTCTCTGTACGAGATATGATGATAGGTAACGTTTTTGTCATCAGGTCTCTCTGTAGGAGATATGATGATAGGAGAAGGTTTTGGTCATCAGGTCTTTCTTTGTAGGAGATATGATGATAGAAGCGTTTAGGTCTATCTCTGTAGGAGATATGATGATAGGAGAAGGTTTTGTCATCAGGTCTTTCTTTGTAGGAGATATGATGATAGAAGTTTTTGTCATCAGGTCTCTCTCTGTAGGAGATATGATGATAGGAGAAGCGTTTAGGTGTTTCTATGTGGGAGATGTGATGATAGGAGAAGTGTTAGGTCTCTCTCTGTAGGAGGTATGATGATAGAAGCGTTTAGGTCTCTCTCTGTAGGAGAAATGATGATAGCAGAAGGTTTGGCCATCAGGTCTCTGTAGGAGATAAGATGATATAAGTTTTTGTCATCAGGTCTCTCTCTGTAGGAGATATGATGATAGGAGAAGCGTTTAGGTCTCTCTCTCTGTAGGAAATTTGATGACAGGAGAAGGTTTAGGTCTCTCTCTGTAGGAAATATGATGACAGGAGAAGGTTTAGGTCTCTCTCTGTAGGAGATATGATGATAGGAGAAGCGTTTAGGTCTTTCTCTGTAGGAGATATGATGATAGGAGAAGCGTTAGGTCTCTCTCTGTAGGAGATATGACGATAAGAGAAGCGTTTAGGTCTCTCTGTAGGAGATATGATGATAAGAGAAGCGTTAGGTCTCTCTCTGTAGGAGATATGATGATAGGAGAAGCGTTTAGGTCGTTCTCTCTCTCTGTAGGAAATATGATGACAGGAGAAGGTTTAGGTCTCTCTGTAGGAGATATGATCATAGGAGAAACGTTTAGGTCTCTCTCTGTAGGAGATATGATGATAAGAGAAGCGTTTAGGTCTCTCTCTGTAGGAGATATGACGATAGGAGAAGCGTTTAGGTCTCTCTCTCTCTCTCTCTCTCTCTCTCTCTCTCTCTCTCTCTCTCTCTCTCTCTCTCTCTCTCTCTCTGTAGGAAATATGATGACAGGAGAACGTTTAGGTCTCTCTCTGTAGGAGATTTGATGATAGGAGAAGTGTTTAGGTCTTTCTCTGCAGGATATATGATGATAGGAGAAGCGTTAGGTTTCTCTCTGTAGGAAATATGATGATAAGAGAAGCGTTTAGGTCTCTCTGTAGGAGATATGATGATAGGAGAAACGATTAGGTTTCTCTCTGTAGGAGATTTGATGATAGGAGAAGCGTTAGGTGTCTCTCTGTAGGAAATATGATGATAAGAGAAGCGTTAGGTCTCTCTCTGTAGGAGATATGATGATAGGAGAAGCGTTTAGGTCATTCTATCTCTCTGTAGGAAATATGATGACAGGAGAAGGTTTAGGTCTCTCTCTGTAGGAGATATGATGATAGGAGAAGCGTTTAGGTCTTTCTCTGTAGGAGATATGATGATAGGATAAGCGTTAGGTCTCTCTCTGTAGGAAATATGATAAGAGAAGCGTTTAGGTCTCTCTGTAGGAGATATGATGATAGGAGAAACGTTTAGGTCTCTCTCTGTAGGAGATATGATGATAGGAGAATCGTTAGGTCTCTCTCTGTAGGAAATATGACGATAAGAGAAGCGTTTAGGTATCTCTCTGTAGGAGATATGATGATAGGAGAAGCGTTTAGGTCTTTCTCTGTAGGGGATATGATGATAGGAGAAGCGTTTAGGTCTCTCGCTGTAGGAGATATGATGATAGAAGTTTTTTGTCATCAGGTCTCTCTGTCGGAGATATGATGATTGGAGAATCGCTTAGGTCTCTCTGTGTAGAAGATATGATGATAGGAGAAGGTTGTCATCAGGTCTCTCTCTGTAGGAGATATGATGATAGGAGAAGCGTTTAGGTCTTTCTCTGTAGGATATATGATGATAGGAGAAGCGTTAGGTCTCTCTCTGTAGGAGTTATGACGATAAGAGAAGCGTTTAGGTCTCTCTGTAGGAGATATGATGATAGGAGAAACGTTTAGGTCTCTCTCTGTAGGAGATATGATGATAAGAGAAGCGTCTAGGTCTCTCTCTGCAGGAGATATGATGATAGGAGAAGCGTTAGGTCTCTCTCTGTAGGAGATATGATGATAGGAGAAGCGTTTAGGTCGTTCTCTGTAGGATATATGATGATAGGAGAAGCGTTAGGTCTCTCTCTGTAGGAGTTATGACGATAAGAGAAGCGTTTAGGTCTCTCTGTAGGAGATATGATGATAGGAGAAGCGTTTAGGTCTTTCTCTGTAGGATATATGATGATAGGAGAAGCGTTAGGTCTCTCTCTGTAGGAGTTATGACGATAAGAGAAGCGTTTAGGTCTCTCTGTAGGAGATATGATGATAGGAGAAACGTTTAGGTCTCTCTCTGTAGGAGATATGATGATAAGAGAAGCGTCTAGGTCTCTCTCTGCAGGAGATATGATGATAGGAGAAGCGTTAGGTCTCTCTCTGTAGGAGATATGATGATAGGAGAAGCGTTTAGGTCGTTCTCTCTCTCTGTAGGAAATATGATGACAGGAGAAGGTTTAGGTCTCTCTCTGTAGGAGATATGATGATAGGAGAAGCGTTTAGGTCTTTCTCTGTAGGAGATATGATGATAGAAGCGTTAGGTCTCTCTCTGTAGGAAATATGATGATAAGAGAAGCGTTTAGGTCTCTCTCTGTAGGAGATATGATGATAGGAGAAACGTTTAGGTCTCTCTCTGTAGGAGATATGATGATAAGAGAAGCGTTTAGGTCCCTCTCTGTAGGAGATATGATGATAGGAGAAGCGTTTAGGTTTCTCTCTCTCTCTGTAGGAAATATGATGACAGGAGAAGGTTTAGGTCTCTCTCTGTAGGAGATATGATGATAGGAGAAGCTTTTATGTCTTTCTCTGCAGGATATGTGATGATAGGAGAAGCGTTAGGTTTCTCTCTGTAGGAAATATGATGATAAGAGAAGCGTTTAGGTCTCTCTGTAGGAGATATGATGATAGGAGAAACGATTAGGTCTCTCTGTAGGAGATATGATATAGGAGAAGCGTTTAGGTCTCTCTGTAGGAGATATGATGATAGGAGAAACGTTTAGGTTTCTCTCTATAGGAGATTTGATGATAGGAGAAGCGTTAGGTCTCTCTCTGTAGGAAATATGATGATAAGAGAAGCGTTAGGTCTATCTCTGTAGGAGATATGATGATAGGAGAAGCGTTTAGGTTGTTCTCTCTCTGTAGGAAATATGATGACAGGAGAAGGTTTAGGTCTCTCTCTGTAGGAGATATGATGATAGGAGAAGCGTTTAGGTCTTTCTCTGTAGGAGATATGATGATAGGAGGAGCGTTAGGTCTCTCTCTGTAGGAAATATGATGATAAGAGAAGCGTTTAGGTCTCTCTGTAGGAGATATGATGATAGGAGAAACGTTTAGGTCTCTCTCTGTAGGAGATATAATGATAGGAGAATCGTTAGATCTCTCTCTGTAGGAAATATGACGATAAGAGAAGCGTTTAGGTCTCTCTCTGTAGGAGATATGATGATAGGAGAAGCGTTTAGGTCTTTCTCTGTAGGAGATATGATGATAGGAGAAGCGTTTAGGTCTCTCGCTGTAGGAGATATGATGATAGAAGTTTTTTGTCATCAGGTCTCTATGTCGGAGATATGATGATTGGAGAATCGTTTAGGTCTCTCTGTGTAGAAGATATGATGATATGAGAAGGTTGTCATCAGGTCTCTCTCTGTAGGAGATATGATGATAGGAGAAGGTTGTCATCAGGTCTCTCTCTGTATGACATATGATGATTGGAGAAGCGTTTAGGTCTCTCTCTGTAGGAGATAGGATGATAGGAGAAAGGTTTTGTCATCAGGTCTCTCTGTAGGAGATAAGATGATAGGAGAAGGTTTTATCGTCTGTTCTTTCTCTATAGGAGACATGATGATAGGAGAAGCGTAAGGTCTCTCCCTGTTGGATATATGATAACAGGAGAAGGTTTTATCATCAGGTCTTTCTCTGTAGGAGATAAGATGATAGGTAAAGTTTTTGTAATCAGGTATCTCTGTAGGAGATATGATGATAGGAGAAGCGTTAGGTCTCTCGCTGTAGGAGATATGATGGTAGGAGAAGGTTTTGTCATCAGGTCTTTCTCTGTAGGAGATATGATGATAGGAGAAGCGTTTAGGTCTTTCTCTGTGGGATATATGACCATAGGAGAATCGTAAGGTCTCTCCCTGTTGGAGATATGATGATAGCAGAGGGTTTTGTCATCAGGTCTTTCTCTGTAGGAGATATGATGATAGGAAAAGTTTTTGTCATCAGGTCTCTCTGTAGAAGATATGATGATAGGAGAAGCGTAAGGTCTCTCCCTGTAGGAAATAACAGGAGAAGCGTTTAGGTCTCTCTCTGTGTAGGAGATAGGATGATTGGAGAAGGTTTTGTCATCAGGTCTCTCTATAGCAGATATGATGATAGAAGTTTTTTGTCTTCAGGTCTCTGTAGGAGATATGATGATAGGAGAAGCGTTAGGTCTCTCCCTGTAGGAAATATGACGATAGGAGAAGCGTTTAGGAGATATGATGATCGAAGTTTTTGTCATCAGGTCTCTCTCTGTAGGAGATAAGATGATAGGAGAAGCGTTTAGTTCTCTCTCTGTGGGAAATATGATGATAGGAGAGGCGTTTAGGTCTCTCTTTGTAGGAGATATGATGATTGGAGAAGGTTTTTGTCATCAGGTCTTTCTCTGTAGGAGATATGATGATAGGTAACGTTTTTGTCATCAGGTCTCTCTCTAGGAGATATGATGATAGGAGAAGGTTTTGTCATCAGTTCTCTCTCTGTAGGAGATAGGATGATGGGAGAAGGTTTTGTCATCAGGTCTCTCTCTGTAGGAGATAGGATGATAGGAGAAGGTTTTGTCATCAGGTCTCTCTCTGTAGGAGATATGATGATAGGAGAAGGTTTTGTCATCATGTCTCTCTGTGGGAGATAAGATGATAGGAGAAGGTTTATCGTCAGTTCTTTCTCTGTAGGAGATGTGATGAAGCGTTAGGTCTCTCCCTGTAGGAGATATGCTGACAGGAGAAACGTTTAGGTCTCTCCCTGTAGGAGATATAATAATTTGAGAAGCGTTTAGGTCTTTCTCTGCAGGAGATATGATGATAGGAGAAGGTTTTGTCATCAGTTCTTTCTCTGTAGGAGATATGATGATAGGAGAAGCGTTAGGTCTCTCCCTGTAGGACATATGGTGACAGGAGAAGCGTTTAGGTCTCTCTCTCTCTGTAGGAGATATGATCATTGGAGAAGGTTTTGTCATCAGGTCTCTCTATAGCAGATATGATGATAGAAGTTTTTTGTCTTCAGGTCTCTGTAGGAGATAAGATGATAGGAGAAGCGTTTAGTTCTCTCTCTCTCTCTGGGAAATATGATGATAGGAGAAGCGTTTAGATCTCTCTTCTCTCTCTGTAGGAAATATGATGAGGCGTTTAGGTCTCTCTTCGTAGGAGATATGATGATTGGAGAAGGTTTTGCAATCTGGTCTCTCTGTAGGAGATATGATAATATCAGTTCTTGTCATCAGGTCTCTCTCTGTAGGAGATATGATGATAGGAGAAGCGTTTAGGTCTCTCTCTGTAGGAAATGTGATGATAGGAGAAGCGTTTAGGTCACTCTTATCTCTCTGTAGGAAATATGCTGATAGGAGAGGCGTTTAGGTCTCTCTCTGTAGGAAATATGATGATAGGAGAAGCGTTTAGGTCTCTCTCTGTAGGAAATATGATAGGAGAAGCGTTTAGGTCACGCTTCTCTCTCTGTAGGAAATATGCTGATAGGAGAGGCGTTTAGGTCTCTCTCTGTAGGAAATATGATGATAGGAGAAGCGTTTAGGTCTCTCTCTAGGAGATATGATGATTGGGGAAGGCTTTGTCATCAGGTCTCTCTGCAGGAGATATGATGATAGACGTTTTTGTCATCAGGTCTTCATCTGTAGGAAATATGATGATAGGAGAAGCGTTTAGGTCTCTCTCTGTAGGAAATATGATGAAAGGAGAAGTGTTAGGTCTCTCTCTGTAGGAGATATGATGACAGGAGAAGGTTTTGTCATCAGGTCTTTCCCAGTAGGAGATATGATAATAGAAGTTTTTTGTCATCAGGTCTCTGTAGGAGATATGATGATAGGAGAAGCGTTAGATCTGTCCCTGTAGGAAATATGACGATAGAAGAAGCGTTTAGGTCTCTCTCTGTTTGAGATATGATGATTGGAGAAGGTTTTGTCATCAGGTCTCTCTGTAGGAGATATGATGATGGAAGCTTTTGTCATCAGGTCTCTCTCTGTAGGAGATAAGATGATAGGAGAAGCGTTTAGTTCTCTCTCTGTAGGAAATATGCTGAATGGAGAAGCGTTTAGGCCTCTCTGTGTGGGAAATATGATGATTGGAAAAGCGTTTAGGTCTCTCTCTGTAGGAAATATGATGACTGGAGAAGCGTTTAGGTCTCTCTCTGTAGGAAATATGATGATAGGAGAAGCGTTTAGGTCTCTCTCTGTAGGAAATATGATGAATGGAGAAGCGTTTAGGTCTCTTTTCTCTCTCTGTAGGAAATATGATGATAGGAGAGGAGTTTAGGTCTCTCTTTGTAGGAAATATGATGATTGCCATCACGTCTCTCTGTAGGAGATATGTTTTTTGTCATCAGGTCTTTATCTGTAGGAAATATGATGACGGGACAAGTGTTTAGGTCTCTCTCTGTAGGAAATATGATGAAAGGAGAAGCGTTAGGTCTCTCTCTGTAGGAGATATGATGACAGGAGAAACGTTTAGGTCTCTCTCTGTAAGAGATATGATGATAGAAGTTTTGGTCATCAGATCTCTTTCTGTAGGAGATATGATTATAGGAGAAGCGTTTAGGTCTCTCTCTGTAGGAGGTATGATGATAGGAGAATCGTTAGGTCTCTCACTGTAGGAGGTATGATGACAGGAGAAGGTTTTGTCATCAGGTCTTTCCCAGTAGGAGATATGATGATAGGAGAAGTGTTTAGGTCTATCTCTGTAGGAGATATGATAACAGGAGAAACGTTTAGGTCTCTCTCTGTAGGAGATATCGTAACAGGAGAAACGTTTAGGTCTGTCTCTGTAGAAGATCTGATGACAGGGTGTGGTTTCAGTCTCTCTCTGTAGGAAATATGATGATATGAGAAGGTTTCGTCATCAGGTCTCGCTCAGTAGGAGGTATGATGACAGGAGAAAGTTTAGGTCTCTCACTGTAGGAGATATGATGATAGGAGTAGCATTTAGGTCTCTCTCTGTAGGAGATATGATGATAGGTGTAGCATTTAGGTCTCTCTCTCTCTGTAGGAGATATGATGATGGGAGAAGCATTTAGGTCTCTCTCTCTCTGTAACAGATATGATGATAGAAGTAGAATTTAGGTCTCTCTCTCTCTGCACGAGATATGATGATAGAAGGAGCATTTATGTCTCTTTCTGTAGGAGATATGATGATAGAAGTAGCATTTAGGTCTCTCTCTGTAGGAGATATGATGATATAAGTAGCATATAGGTCTCTCTCTGTAGGAGATATGATGATAGAAGTAGCACTTAGGTCTCTCTCTCTCTCTCTCTCTCTCTCTCTCTCTCTCTCTCTCTCTCTCTCTCTCTCTCTCTCTCTCTCTCTCTCTGTGTGTAAGAGATATGATGATAGAAGTAGCATTTAGGTCTCTCTCTGTAGGAGATATGATGATAGAAGTAGCACTTGTGTCTCTCTCTGTAGGAGATATGATGATAGGAGTAGCATTTAGGTCTCTCTCTCTCTCTCTCTCTGCAGGGGATATGATGATAGATGTAGCATTTAGGTCTCTCTCTGTAGGAGATATGATGATAGAAGTAGCATTTAGGTCTCTCTCTGTAGGAGATATGATGATAGAAGTAGCATTTAGATCTCTCTCTGTAGGAGATATGATGATAGAAGTAGCATTTAGGTCTCTCTCTGTAGGAGATATGATGATGGAAGTAGCATTTATGTCTCTCTGTAGAAGATATGATGATAGGAGTAGCATTTAGGTCTCTCTCTGTAGGAGATATGATGATAGAATTAGCATTTAAGTCTCTCTCTGTAGAAGATATGATGATAGAAGTAGCATTTAGGTCTCTCTCTGTAGGAGATATGATGATAGAAGTAGCATTTATGTCTCTCTGTAGGAGATATGATGATAGAAGTAGCATTTAGGTCTCTCTCTGTAGGAGATATGATGGTAGGAGTAGCATTTAGGTCTCTCTCTGAAGGAGATATGATGATAGAAGTAGCATTTAGGTCTCTCTCTGTAGGAGATATGATGATATAAGTAGCATTTAGGTCTCTCTCTGTAGGAGATATGACGATAGAAGTAGCATTTAGGTGTCTCTCTGTAGGAGATATGATGATCGAAGTAGCATTTAGGTCTCTCTTTGTAGGAGATATGATGATGGAAGTAGCATTTATGTCTCTCTGTAGGAGATATGATGATAGAAGTAGCATTTAGGTCTCTCTCTGTAGGAGATATGATGATAGAAGTAGCATTTAGGTCTCTCTCTGTAGGAGATATGATGATAGAAGTAGCATTTAGGTGTCTCACTGTAGGAGATATGATGATAGAAGTAGCATTTACGTCTCTCTCTGTAGGAGATATGATGATAGAAGTAGCATTTAGGTCTCTCTCTGTAGGAGATATGCTGATAGAAGTAGCATTTAGGTGTCTCTCTGTAGGAGATATGATGATCGAAGTAGCATTTAGGTCTCTCTCTGTAAGAGATATGATGATGGAAGTAGCATTTATGTACATTTAAGTAGCACTTAGGTCTCTCTCTCTCTCTCTCTCTCTCTCTGTTTGTGTAAGAGATATGATGATAGAAGTAGCATTTAGGTCTCTCTCTGTAGGAGATATGATGATAGAAGTAGCACTTGTGTCTCTCTCTGTAGGAGATATGATGATAGGAGTAGCATTTAGGTCTCTCTCTCTCTCTCTGCAGGGGATATGATGATAGATGTAGCATTTAGGTCTCTCTCTGTAGGAGATATGATGATAGAAGTAGCATTTAGGTCTCTCTCTGTAGGAGATATGATGATAGAAGTAGCATTTAGATCTCTCTCTGTAGGAGATATGATGATAGAAGTAGCATTTAGGTCTCTCTCTGTAGGAGATATGATGATGGAAGTAGCATTTATGTCTCTCTGTGGAAGATATGATGATAGGAGTAGCATTTAGGTCTCTCTCTGTAGGAGATATGATGATAGAATTAGCATTTAAGTCTCTCTCTGTAGGGGATATGATGATAGAAGTAGCATTTAGGTCTCTCTCTGTAGGAGATATGATGATAGAAGTAGCATTTATGTCTCTCTGTAGGAGATATGATGATAGAAGTAGCATTTAGGTCTCTCTCTGTAGGAGATATGATGGTAGGAGTAGCATTTAGGTCTCTCTCTGAAGGAGATATGATGATAGAAGTAGCATTTAGGTCTCTCTCTGTAGGAGATATGATGATATAAGTAGCATTTAGGTCTCTCTCTGTAGGAGATATGATGATAGAAGTAGCATTTAGGTGTCTCTCTGTAGGAGATATGATGATTGAAGTAGCATTTAGGTCTCTCTCTGTAGGAGATATGATGATGGAAGTAGCATTTATGTCTCTCTGTAGGAGATATGATGATGGAAGTAGCATTTAGGTCTCTCTCTGTAGGAGATATGATGATAGAAGTAGCATTTAGGTCTCTCTCTGTAGGAGATATGATGATAGAAGTAGCATTTAGGTCTCTCACTGTAGGAGATATGATGATAGAAGTAGCATTTACGTCTCTCTCTGTTGGAGATATGATGATAGAAGTAGCATTTAGGTCTCTCTCTGTAGGAGATATGCTGAGAGAAGTAGCATTTAGGTGTCTCTCTGTAGGAGATATGATGATCGAAGTAGCATTTAGGTCTCTCTCTGTAAGAGATATGATGATGGAAGTAGCATTTATGTCTCTCTGTAGGAGATATGATGATAGAAGTAGCATTTAGGTCTCTCTCTCTGTAGGAGATATGATGATAGAAGTAGCATTTAGGTCTCTCTCTGTAGGAGATATGATGATAGAAGTAGCATTTAGGTCTCTCACTGTAGGAGATATGATGATATAAGCAGCATTTAGGTCTCTCTCTGTAGGAGATATGATGATAGAAGTAGCATTTAGTTCTCTCTCTCTCTCTGTAGGAGATGTGATGATAGAAGTAGCATTTTGGTCTCTCTCTGTAGGAGATATGATGATAGAAGTAGCATTTAGGTCTCTCTCTGTAGGAGATATGACGATAGAAGTAGCATTTAGGTCTCTCTCTGTAGAGGATATGATGATAGAAGTAGCATTTAGGTCTCTCTCTGTAGGAGATATGATGATAGAAGTAGCATTCAGGTCTCTCTCTGTAGGAGATATGATGATAGAAGTAGCATTCAGGTCTCTCTCTGTAGGAGATATGATGATAGAAGTAGCATTTACGTCTCTCACTGTAGGAGATATGATGATAGAAGTAGCGTTTATGTCTCTCTCTGTAGGAGATATGATGATAGAAGTAGCATTTAGGTCTCTCACTGTAGGAGATATGATGATATAAGCAGCATTTAGGTCTCTCTCTGTAGGAGATATGATGATAGAAGTAGCATTTAGTTCTCTCTCTCTCTCTGTAGGAGATGTGATGATAGAAGTAGCATTTTGGTCTCTCTCTGTAGGAGATATGATGATAGAAGTAGCATTTAGGTCTCTCTCTGTAGGAGATATGACGATAGAAGTAGCATTTAGGTCTCTCTCTGTAGAGGATATGATGATAGAAGTAGCATTTAGGTCTCTCTCTGTAGGAGATATGATGATAGAAGTAGCATTTATGTCTCTCTCTGTAGGAGATATGATGATAGAAGTAGCATTTATGTCTCTCTCTCTGTAGGAGATATGATGATTGGAGTAGCATTTAGGTCTCTCTCTGTAGGAGATATGATGATAGAAGTAGCGTTTATGTCTCTCTCTGTAGGAGATAAGATGATAGAAGTAACATTTAGGTCTCTTTCTGTAGGAGATATGATGATGGAAGTAGCATTTAGGTCTCTCTCTGTAGGAGATATGATGATAGAAGTAGCATTTAGGTCTCTCTCTAGGAAATATGATGATAGAAGTAGCATTTAGGTCTCTCTCTGTAGGAGATATGATGATAGAAGTAGCGTTTATGTCTCTCTCTGTAGGAGATATGATGATAGAAGTAGCATTTAGGTCTCTCTTTCTGTAGGAGATATGATGATTGGAGTAGCATTTAGGTCTCTCTCTGTAGGAGATATGATGATAGAAGTAGCATTTATGTCTCTCTCCGTAGGAGATATGATGATAGAAGTAGCATTTAGGTCTCTCTCTGTAGGATATATGATGATAGAAGTAGCATTTAGGTCTCTCTCTGTAGGAGATATGATGACAGAAGTAACATTTAGGTCTCTCCCTGTAGGAGATATGATGATAGAAGTAGCATTTAGGTCTCTCTCTGTAGGAGATAGGATGATAGAAGTAGCATTTATGTTTCCCCTTCTGTAGAGGATATGATGATAGAAGTAACATTTAGGTCTCTCTCTGTAGGAGATATGATGATAGAAGTAACATTTAGGTCTCTCTCTCTGTAGGAGATATGACGATAGAAGTAGCATTTAGGTCTCTCTCTGTAGGAGATATGATGATAGAAGTAGCATTTAGGTCTCTCTCTCCGTAGGAGATATGATGATTGAAGTAGCATTTAGGTCTCTCTCTGTAGGAGATATGATGATGGAAGTAGCATTTATGCCTCTCTCTGTAGGAGATATGATGATAGAAGTAGCATTTAGGTATCTCTCTGTAGGAGATATGATGATAGAAGTAGCATTTAGGTGTCTCTCTGTAGGAGATATGATGATAGAAGTAGCATTTAGGTCTCTCTCTGTAGGAGATATGATGATAGAAGTAGCATTTAGGTCTCTCTCTGTAGGAGATATGAAGATAGGATTAGCATTTAGGTCTCTCTCTGTAGGAGATATGATGATAGAAGTAGCATTTAGGCCTCTCTCTGTAGGAGATATGATGATTGAAGTAGCATTTAGGTGTCTCTCGGTTGGAGATATGATGATAGAAGTAGCATTTAGGTCTCTCTGTAGGAGATATGATAATTGGTGAAGCGTTTAAAAAGATTTCGTTTCCGCAACTACTTTGATTCCATCTTCAGAAATAGTGCACTGTTTTGTTTGACTTGCCCAAACTGACAACTCGATGTTGAATGTGATACTAATAGAGAGTGACAAAAATACGTTTGTACGAAGGCCAGTGGCGTAGCCAAGGGGTGCCTGGGGCCATGACTCCTAACAATTACAGTGCCCCCCCCCCCCTCCTTCAAAATGGGACAATTAATGCACCGGAGGGACCCAGATTCAGTCTCGGGGCACTGAAATTTCAAAATTTCTCGAGGAGACTCACGAACCCCATAATGCGAGGGGGATACCATAGACCCGAGGTAGGGTTGGATTGGCCCTCTTTTGGGCGGTGGTGCGGGAAAGTCCCCCCCCCTAAAAAAAAAACAACCAATGGAAAGGTCATATCCACCCCCACATTAGGCCTACGGCCTTTGAATATACCTGTGGCATAAATCGACCTGACACCTCCCAAAAAATTATGCTCCCCTTCCCTCAATAGGAAATCTAAGGTACGGCCCTGACGAAGGTGAAATATTTACAATTTGAAGAGTCGTGAGATTCGATTCAAGATTTCAATTCGCTAAAAAGTGAAGCAGTAAAACCATTAAATCATAAATGGTGTTAACCCACTAACCTCTGTTCAATACGGGAAAGTGGGTTTGTACCATTTAGCAATCCAGTTCTATTGAGATTAGCGGGTTTGTACCATTTAGCAACCCAGTTCTACAGGGCTTAGTGGGTTTGTACCATTTAGCAACCCAGTTCTACAGAGATTAGTAGGCATGTACCATTTAGCAACCCAGTTCTACAGAGATTAGTGTGTCCGTACAATTCAGCAATCTAGTTCTACAGAGATTAGTAGGCATGTACCATTTAGCAACCCAGTTCTACAGAGATTAGTGTGTCCGTACAATTCAGCAATCTAGTTCTACAGAGATTAGTAGGCATGTACCATTTAGCAACCCAGTTCTACAGAGATTAGTGTGTCCGTACAATTCAGCAATCTAGTTCTACAGAGATTAGTAGGCATGTACCATTTAGCAACCCAGTTCTACAGAGATTAGTGTGTCCGTACAATTCAGCAATCTAGTTCTACAGAGATTAGTAGGCATGTACCATTTAGCAACCCAGTTCTACAGAGATTAGTGTGTCCGTACAATTCAGCAATCTAGTTGTATAGAGGTTAGTAGGTTTGTACCATTCAGCAATCCAGTTCTAGAGAGGTTAGTGGGCTTGTGCCATTTAGCAATCCTGTTCTATATATGTTAGTGGGTTAGTACCATTCAGCAATCCAGTTCTATAGAGATTAGCGGGTTTGTACCATTCAGCAATACAGTTCTATAGAGATTAGTGGGTTCGTACCATTCAACAATACAGTTCTGTAGAGGTTAGTGGGTTTGTACCATTCAACAATTTAGTTCTATAGAGATTAGTGGGTTTGTACCATTCAGCAATACAGTTCTATAGAGATTAGTGGGTTCGTACCATTCAGCAATCCAGTTCTGTAGAGGTTAGAGGATTTGTTCCATTCAGCAATCCAGTTCTATAGATACTAGTGGGTTTGTTCCATTCAGCAATCCAGTTCTATAGAGGTTAGTGGTTTTGTACCATTTAGCAATCCAGTTCTGCAGGGGTTAGTGGGTTTATACCATTTAGCAATCTTGTTCTATATAGGTTAGTGGTTTCGTGCCATTCAGCAATCCAGTTCTATAGAGGATGGTGAGTTTGATCTATTCATCAATTCAGTTCTATAGAGGTTAGCGGGTTCGTACCATTCAGCAATCCAGTTCTGTAGAGGTTAGTGGGTTTGTACCATTCAACAATTTAGTTCTATAGATGATAGTGGGTTTGTACAATTCAGCAATCCAGTTCTACAGAGTTTAGTGGGTTCGTACCATTCAGCAATCCAGTTCTGTGGAGGTTAGAGGCTTTGTACCATTCAGCAATCCAGTTCTACAGAGACTAATGGGTTTGTCCCATTCATCTATCCAGTTCTGTAGAGGTTAGAGGGTTTGTATCGTTCAGCAATCCAGTTCTACAGAGGTTAGTGGGTTCGTACCATTCAGCAATCCAGTTCTACAGAGATTAGTGGGTTCGTACCATTCAGCAATCCAGTTCTGTAGAGGTTAAAGGGTTTGTACCATTCAGCAATCCAGCTCTACAGAGATTAATGGGTTTGTACCATTCAGCAATCCAGTTCTATAGAGGTTCGTGGGTTTGTTCCATTCAGCAATCCAGTTCTGTAGAGGTGAGTGCGTCTGTACCATTCAGCAAACCAGTTCTACAGAGGTTAGTGGGTTTGTACTATTCAGCAATCTAGTTCTGTAGAGGTTGGAGGGTTTGTATCATTCAGCAATCCAGTTCTGTAGATGTTAGTGGGTTTGTACCATTCAGCAATCCAGTTCTACAGAGATTAATGAGTTTGTACCCCTCAGCAATCCAGTTCTACAGAGATTAGTGGGTTCGTACCATTCAGCAATCCAGTTCTGTAGAGGTTAGAGGATTTGTTCCATTCAGCAATCCAGTTCTATAGATACTAGTGGGTTTGTTCCATTCAGCAATCCAGTTCTATAGAGGTTAGTGGGTTTGCCCCCACTCAGCAATCCGGATCTACAAGGGTTACTGGGTTTGAACCATTTAGCAATCCCGTTCTACAGAGATTAGTGGGTTCGTACCATTCAACAATCCAGTTCTGTAGAGGTTAGAGGGTTTGTACCATTCAGAAATCCAGTTCTACAGAGATTAATGGGTTTGTACCATTCAGCAATCCAGTTCTACAGAGATTAGTGGGTTCGTACCATTCAGCAATCCAGTTCTACAGAGATTAATGGGGTTGTACCATTCAGCAATCCAGTTCTACAGAGATTAGTGAGTTCGTACCATTCGGCAATTCAGTTCTATAGAGGTTAGTGTGTTTGTACTATTCAGCAGTCCAGTTTTACAGAGAATAGAGGGTTCGTACCATTCAGCAATTCCGTTCTATAGAGATTAATGGGTTTGTACCATTCAGCAATCCAGTTCTACAGAGATTAGTGGATTTGTACCATTCGGCAATTCAGTTCTATAGAGGTTAAAGGGTTTGTTCCATTCAGCAATCCAGTTTTACAGAAGTTAGAGGGTTCGTACCATTCAGCAATCCAGTTTTACAGAGGTTAGAGGGTGGGTACCATTCAGCAATCCAGTTCTACAGAGATTAATGGGGTTGTACCATTCAGCAATCCAGTTCTACAGAGATTAGTGAGTTCGTACCATTCGGCAATTCAGTTCTATAGAGGTTAGTGTATTTGTACTATTCAGCAGTCCAGTTTTACAGAGAATAGAGGGTTCGTACCATTCAGCAATTCCGTTCTATAGAGATTAATGGGTTTGTACCATTCAGCAATCCAGTTCTACAGAGATTAGTGGATTTAAAACATTCGGCAATTCAGTTCTATAGAGGTTAAAGGGTTTGTTCCATTCAGCAATCCAGTTTTACAGAAGTTAGAGGGTTCGTACCATTCAGCAATCCAGTTTTACAGAGGTTAGAGGGTTCGTACCATTCAGCAATCCAGTTCTACAGAGATTAATGGGGTTGTACCATTCAGCAATCCAGTTCTACAGAGATTAGTGAGTTCGTACCATTCGGCAATTCAGTTCTATAGAGGTTAGTGTGTTTGTACTATTCAGCAGTCCAGTTTTACAGAGAATAGAGGGTTCGTACCATTCAGCAATTCCGTTCTATAGAGATTAATGGGTTTGTACCATTCAGCAATCCAGTTCTACAAAGATTAGTGGATTTGTACCATTCGGCAATTCAGTTCTATAGAGGTTAAAGGGTTTGTTCCATTCAGCAATCCAGTTTTACAGAAGTTAGAGGGTTCGTACCATTCAGCAATCTAGTTTTACAGAGGTTAGAGGGTTCGTACCATTCAGCAATCCAGTTCTACAGAGATTAATGGGGTTGTACCATTCAGCAATCCAGTTCTACAGAGATTAGTGAGTTCGTACCATTCGGCAATTTAGTTCTATAGAGGTTAGTGTGTTTGTACTATTCAGCAGTCCAGTTTTACAGAGAATAGAGGGTTCGTACCATTCAGCAATTCCGTTCTATAGAGATTAATGGGTTCGTACCATTCAGCAATCCAGTTTTACAGAGATTAGTGGATTTGTACCATTCGGCAATTCAGTTCTATAGAGGTTAAAGGGTTTGTTCCATTCAGCAATCCAGTTTTACAGAAGTTAGAGGGTTCGTACCATTCAGCAATCCAGTTTTACAGAGGTTAGAGGGTTCGTACCATTCAGCAATCCAGTTCTACAGAGATTAATGGGGTTGTACCATTCAGCAATCCAGTTCTACAGAGATTAGTGAGTTCGTACCATTCGGCAATTCAGTTCTATAGAGGTTAGTGTGTTTGTACTATTCAGCAGTCCAGTTTTACAGAGAATAGAGGGTTCGTACCATTCAGCAATTCCGTTCTATAGAGATTAATGGGTTTGTACCATTCAGCAATCCAGTTCTACAGAGATTAGTGGATTTGTACCATTCGGCAATTCAGTTCTATAGAGGTTAAAGGGTTTGTTCCATTCAGCAATCCAGTTTTACAGAAGTTAGAGGGTCCGTACCATTCAGCAATCCAGTTTTACAGAGGTTAGAGGGTTCGTACCATTCAGCAATCCAGTTCTACAGAGATTAATGGGGTTGTACCATTCAGCAATCCAGTTCTACAGAGATTAGTGAGTTCGTACCATTCGGCAATTCAGTTCTATAGAGGTTAGTGTGTTTGTACTATTCAGCAGTCCAGTTTTACAGAGAATAGAGGGTTCGTAGCATTCAGCAATTCCGTTCTATAGAGATTAATGGGGTTCTACCATTCAGCAATCCAGTTCTACAGAGATTAGTGGATTTGTACCATTCGGCAATTCAGTTCTATAGAGGTTAGTGTGTTTGTACTATTCAGTAGTCCAGTTCTATAGAGATTAGTGGATCGTACCATTCAGCAATTCAGTTCTATAGAGATTAGTGGATCGTACCATTCAGCAATTTAGTTCTATAGAGATTAGTGGATCGTACCATTCAGCAATCCAGTTCTACAGAGATTAGTGGGTTTGTACCATTATGGCAATTTAATTCTATAGAGATTAGTGGATCGTACCATTCAGCAATTTAGTTCTATAGAGATTAGTGGATCGTACCATTCAGCAATTCAGTTCTATAGAGATTAGTGGATCGTACCATTCAGCAATTCAGTTCTATAGAGATTAGTGGATCGTACCACTCAGCAATTCAGTTATATATAGGTTAGAGGGTTCGTACCATTCAGCAATCCAGTTGTACAGAGATTTATGGATTCGTACCCTTCAGCAATTGAGGTCTATAGAGGTTAGTGAATTTGAACCATTCAGCAATCCAGTTCTATAGAGGTTAGATGGTTCATACCATTCAGCAATCCGAGTAGTTTTATAGAGGTTAGAGGGTTCGTACCAATCAGCAATCCAGTTGTACAGAGATTAGTGGGTTCGTACCATTCAGCAATTGAGTTCTATATAGGTTAGTGGGTTCGTACCATTCAGCAATCCTGTTCTACAGAGATTAGTGGGTTCGTACCATTCAGCAATCCAGTTCTGTCGAGGTTAGAGGGTTCGTACCATTCAGCAATCGAGTTTTATAGAGGTTAGTGCGTTTGTACCATTCAGCAATCCGAGTTCTATAGATGTTAGAGGGTTCGTGCCATCCAGCATTCCAGTTGTAAAGAGGTTAGTGGACCGTACCATTCAGCAATTCAGTTATATATAGGTTAGAGGGTTCGTCCCATTCAGCAACCCAGTTGTACAGATATTTGTGGGTTCGTACCCTTGAGCCATTCAGTAATTCTATTATATATTGGTTAGTGGGCTTGTACCATTTAGCAATCCTATTCTATATATGTTAGTGGGTTCGTACCATTCAGCAATCCAGTTCTGTCGCGGTTAGAGGGTTCGTACCATTCAGCAATTCTGTTCTATAGAGATTAGTGGGTTTGTACCATTTAGCAATCAGAGTTCTACAGGGGTTAGTGGGCTTGTACCATTTAGCAGTCCTGTTCTATATATGTTAATGTGTTCGTACCATTCAAAAATTCAGTTCTATAGAGATTAGTGGGTTTGTACCATTCAGCAATTCAGTTCTATAGACTTTAGAGGGTTTGTACCATTCAGAAATCCAGTTCTATAGAGGTTAGTGGATCCATACCATTCAGCAAACCAGTTCTATAGCTGTTAGTTGGCTTGAACCATTCAGCAATCCTGTTCTATAGATGTTAGTGGGTTTGTACCATTCAGCACCCCAGTTCTACAGAGTAGTGGGTTTGTAGGATTCAGCAATCCAGTTCTATAAATGTTAGCGGGTTTGTAGCATTCAGCAATCCAGTTATGTAGAGGTTAGAGGGTTTGTACCATTTGGCAATTCAGTTCTATAGAGATTAGTGGGTTTGTACCATTAGCAATCCGAGTTCTACAGGGGTTATTGGGTTTGTACCATTTAGCAATCCTGTTCTATATATGTTAGTAGGTTCGTACCATTCAGCAATCTAGTTCTATAGAGATTAGTGGGTTTGTACCATTCAGAAATCCGAGTTCTATAGAGGTTAGAAGGTACGTGCCATCCAGCATTCCAGTTGTACAGAGGTTAGTGGGTTCTTACCATTCAGCAGTTCTGTTCTATATTTGTTAGTGGGTTCGTACCATTCAGCGATCCAGTTCTATAGAGATTAGTGGGTTTGTACCATTTAGCAATCCGAGTTCTACAGGGGTTATTGGGTTTGTACCATTTAGCAATCTTGTTTTATATATGTTAGTAGGTTCGTACCATTCAGAAATCTAGTTCTATAGAGATTAGTGGGTTTGAACCATTCAGAAATCCAGTTCTATAGAGGTTAGTGCGTTTGTACCATTCAGCAATCCGAGTTCTATAGATGTTAGAGGGTTCGTGCCATCCAGCATTCCAGTTGTAAAGAGGTTAGTGGATCGTACCATTCAGCAATTCAGTTATATATAGGTTAGAGGGTTCGTACCATTCAGCAACCCAGTTGTACAGATATTTGTGGGTCCGTACCCTTGAGCCATTCAGTAATTCTGTTCTATATTGGTTAGAGGGCTTGTACCATTTAGCAATCCTATTCTATATATGTTAGTGGGTTAGTACCATTCAGCAATTCAATTCTATAGAGATTAGTGGGTTTGTACCATTCAGCAATCCAGTTCTATAGAGGTTAGTGGGCTTGTACCATTTAGCAATCCTATTCTATATATGTTAGTGGGTTAGTACCATTCAGCAATTCAGTTCTATAGAGATTAGTGGGTTTGTACCATTCAGCAATACAGTTCTATAGAGATTAGTGGGATTGTACCATTCAGAAATCCGAGTTCTTTAGAGGTTAGAAGGTTCGTGCCATCCAGCATTCCAGTTGTACAGAGGTTAGTGGGTTCGTACCATTCAGCAGTTCTGTTCTTAATTGGTTAGTGGGTTCGTACCATTCAGCGATCCAGTTCTATAGAGATTAGTGCGTTTGTACCATTCAGCAATCCGAGTTCTATAGATGTTAGAGGGTTCGTGCCATCCAGCATTCCAGTTGTAAAGAGGTTAGTGGATCGTACCATTCAGCAACCCAGTTGTACAGATATTTGTGGGTTCGTACCCTTGAGCCATTCAGTAATTCTGTTCTATAGAGGTTAGTGGGCTTGTACCATTTAGCAATCCTGTTCTATATATGTTAGTGGGTTAGTACCATTCAGCAATCCAGTTCTATAGAGATTAGTGGGTTTGTACCATTCAGCAATACAGTTCTATAGAGATTAGTGGGTTTGTACCATTCAGCAATACAGTTCTATAGAGGTAAGTGGGTTCGTACCATTCAGCAATCCAGTTCTATAGAGGTAAGTGGGTTCGTACCATTCAGCAATCCAGTTCTATAGAGATTAGTGGGTTAGTACCATTCAGCAATCCGAGTTCTACAGGGGTTAGTGGGCTTGTACCATTTAGCAATCCTGTTCTATATATGTTAGTGGGTTAGTACCATTCAGCAATCCAGTTCTATATAGATTAGTGGGTTTGTACCATTCAGCAATACAGTTCTATAGAGATTAGTCGGTTTGTACCATTCAGCAATCCAGTTCTATAGAGGTTAGTGGGTTTGTACCATTCAGCAATCCAGTTCTACAGGGATTAGTGGGCTTGTGCCATTTAGCAATCCTGTTCTATATATGTTAGTGGGTTAGTACCATTCAGCAATCCAGTTCTATAGAGATTAGCGGGATTGTACCATTCAGCAATCCAGTTCTATAGAGATTAGTGGGTTTGTACCATTCAGCAATACAGTTCTATAGAGATTAGTGGGTTTGTACCATTCAGCAATACAGTTCTATAGAGATTAGTGGGTTAGTACCATTCAGCAATCCAGTTCTATAGAGGTTAGTGGGTTTGTACCATTCAGCAATCCAGTTCTACAGGGGTTAGTGGGCTTGTGCCATTTAGCAATCCTGTTCTATATATGTTAGTGGGTTAGTACCATTCAGCAATCCAGTTCTATAGAGATTAGTGGGTTCGTACCATTCAACAATACAGTTCTATAGAGATTAGTGGGTTTGTACCATTCAGCAATCCAGTTCTACAGAGCTTGTGCCATTTAGCAATCCTGTTCTATATATGTTAGTGGGTTAGTACCATTCAGCAATCCAGTTCTATAGAGATTAGCGGGATTGTACCATTCAGCAATCCAGTTCTATAGAGATTAGTGGGTTTGTACCATTCAGCAATACAGTTCTATAGAGATTAGTGGGTTTGTACCATTCAGCAATACAGTTCTATAGAGATTAGTGGGTTAGTACCATTCAGCAATCCAGTTCTATAGAGGTTAGTGGGTTTGTACCATTCAGCAATCCAGTTCTACAGGGGTTAGTGGGCTTGTGCCATTTAGCAATCCTGTTCTATATATGTTAGTGGGTTAGTACCATTCAGCAATCCAGTTCTATAGAGATTAGCGGGTTTGTACCATTCAGCAATACAGTTCTATAGAGATTAGTGGGTTCGTACCATTCAACAATACAGTTCTATAGAGATTAGTGGGTTTGTACCATTCAGCAATCCAGTTCTACAGAGCTTGTACCATTTAGCAATCCTGTTCTATATATGTTAGTGGGTTAGTACCATTCAGCAATCCAGTTCTATAGAGATTAGCGGGATTGTACCATTCAGCAATACAGTTCTATAGAGATTAGTGGGTTTGTACCATTCAGCAATACAGTTCTATAGAGATTAGTGGGCTTGTACCATTCAGCAATCCAGTTCTATAGAGATTAGTGGGTTTGTACCATTCAGCAATCCAGTTCTATAGAGATTAGTGGGTTTGTACCATTCAGCAATAGAGTTCTACAGATCTTGTACCATTTAGCAATCCTGTTCTATATATGTTAGTGGGTTAGTACCATTCAGCAATCCAGTTCTATAGAGATTAGCGGGATTGTACCATTCAGCAATACAGTTCTATAGAGATTAGTGGGTTAGTACCATTCAGCAATCCAGTTCTATAGAGATTAGTGGGTTCGTACCATTCAGCAATCCAGTTCTATAGAGATTAGTGGGTTCGTACCATTCAACAATATAGTTCTATAGAGATTAGTGGGTTTGTACCATTCAGCAATACAGTTCTACAGAGCTTGTACCATTTAGCAATCCTGTTCTATATATGTTAGTGGGTTAGTACCATTCAGCAATCCAGTTCTATAGAGATTAGTGGGTTTGTACCATTCAGCAATACAGTTTATAGAGATTAGCGGGTTTGTACAATTCAGCAATCCAGTTCTATAGAGATTAGTGGGTTTGTACCATTCAGCAATACAGTTCTATAGAGATTAGTGGGTTTGTACCATTCAGCAATACAGTTCTATAGAGATTAGTGGGTTCGTACCATTCAGCAATCCAGTTCTATAGAGATTAGTGGGTTCGTACCATTCAACAATACAGTTCTATAGAGATTAGTGGGTTTGTACCATTCAGCAATACAGTTCTACAGAGCTTGTACCATTTAGCAATCCTGATCTATATATGTTAGTGGGTTAGTACCATTCAGCAATCCAGTTCTATAGAGATTAGTGGGTTTGTACCATTCAGCAATACAGTTCTATAGAGATTAGTGGGTTTGTACCATTCAGCAATAGAGTTCTACAGAGGTTAGTGAGTTTGTACCATTCAGCAACCAAGTTCTACATAGATTAGTGGGTTAGCACCACTCAGCAATCCGGCTTTACAGGGGTTAGTGGGTTTGTACCATTTAGCAATCCTGTTCTGTTGAGATTAGTCGGTTTGTACCATTCTGCAATCCAGTTCTATAGAGGTTAGTGGGTTTGTACCATTCAGCAATCCAGTTCTACAGGGGTTAGTGGGCTTGTGCCATTTAGCAATCCTGTTCTATATATGTTAGTGGGTTAGTACCATTCAGCAATCCAGTTCGATAGAGATTAGTGGGTTTGTACCATTCAGAAATACAGTTCTATAGAGGTTAGTGGGTTCGTACCATTCAACAATACAGTTCTATAGAGGTTAGTGGGTTTGTACCATTCAGCAATCCAGTTCTACAGGGGTTAGTGGGCTTGTGCCATTTAGCAATCCTGTTCTATATATGTTAGTGGGTTAGTACCATTCAGCAATCCAGTTCTATAGAGATTAGTGGGTTTGTACCGTTCAACAATACAGTTCTATAGAGGTTAGTGGGTTTGTACCATTCAACAATACAGTTCTATAGAGATTAGTGGGTTTGTACCATTCAGCAATACAGTTCTATAGAAATTAGTGGGTTTGTACCATTCAGCA
This sequence comes from Pictodentalium vernedei, assembly GCA_031216915.1. NCBI lineage: Eukaryota > Metazoa > Mollusca > Scaphopoda > Dentaliida > Dentaliidae > Pictodentalium > Pictodentalium vernedei. Next base: position 881,547,439 of record CM062297.1, on the reverse strand, counting down.
ATACAGTTCTATAGAGATTAGCGGGTTTGTACCATTCTGCAATACAGTTCTATGGAGATTAGCGGGTTTGTACCATTCAGCAATACAGTTCTATAGAGATTAGCGGGTTTGTACCATTCTGCAATACAGTTCTATAGAGATTAGCGGGTTTGTACCATTCTGCAATACAGTTCTATAGAGATTAGCGGGTTTGTACCATTCAACAATCCAGTTCTATAGAAATTAGTGGGTTTGTACCATTCAGCAATACAGTTCTATAGAGATTAGCGGGTTTGTACCATTCAGCAATACAGTTCTATAGAGATTAGCGGGTTTGTACCATTCAACAATACAGTTCTATAGAGATTAGCGGGTGTGTACCATTCAACAATCCAGTTCTATAGAAATTAGTGGGTTTGTACCATTCAGCAATAGAGTTCTATAGAGATTAGTGGGTTTGTACCATTCAGAAATACAGTTCTATAGAGGTTAGTGGGTTCGTACCATTCAACAATACAGTTCTATAGAGGTTAGTGGGTTTGTACCATTCAGCAATCCAGTTCTACAGGGGTTAGTGGGCTTGTGCCATTTAGCAATCCTGTTCTATATATGTTAGTGGGTTTGTACCATTCAACAATACAGTTCTATAGAGATTAGCGGGTTAGTACCATTCAGTAATACAGTTCTATAGAGATTAGTGGGTTAGTACCATTCAGCAATCCAGTTCTATAGAGATTAGTGGGTTTGTACCATTCAGCAATCCAGTTCTATAGAGATTAGCGGGTTTGTACCATTCTGCAATACAGTTCTATAGAGATTAGCGGGTTTGTACCATTCAACAATCCAGTTCTATAGAAATTAGTGGGTTTGTACCATTCAACAATACAGTTCTATAGAGATTAGCGGGTTTGTACCATTCAACAATACAGTTCTATAGAGATTACTGGGTTAGTTCCATTCAGTAATACAGTTCTATAGAGATTAGTGGGTTAGTACCATTCAGTAATACAGTTCTATAGAGATTAGTGGGTTTGTACCATTCAGCAATACAGTTCTATAGAGATTAGTGGGTTTGTACCGTTCAACAATACAGTTCTATAGAGGTTAGTGGGTTTGTACCATTCAACAATACAGTTCTATAGAGATTAGCGGGTTTGTACCATTCAGCAATACAGTTCTATAGAGATTAGCGGGTTTGTACAATTCAGCAATACAGTTCTATAGAGATTAGTGGGTTTGTACCGTTCAGCAATACAGTTCTACAGAGCTTGTACCATTTAGCAATCCTGTTCTATATATGTTAGTGGGTTAGTACCATTCAGCAATCCAGTTCGATAGAGATTGGTGGGTTAGTACCATTCAGTAATACAGTTCTATAGAGATTAGTGGGTTAGTACCATTCAGCAATCCAGTTCGATAGAGATTAGCGGGTTTGTACCATTCAACAATACAGTTCTATAGAGATTAGTGGGTTTGTACCATTCAGCAATACAGTTCTATAGAGATTAGTGGGTTTGCACCATTCAACAATACAGTTCTATAGAGATTAGTGGGTTTGTACCGTTCAACAATACAGTTCTATAGAGGTTAGTGGGTTTGTACCATTCAACAATACAGTTCTTTAGAGATTAGCGGGTTAGTACCATTCAGTAATACAGTTCTATAGAGATTAGTGGGTTTGTACCATTCAGCAATACAGTTCTATAGAGATTAGTGGGTTTGTACCATTCAACAATAGAGTTCTATAGAGATTAGTGGGTTTGTACCGTTCAGCAATACAGTTCTACAGAGCTTGTACCATTTAGCAATCCTGTTCTATATATGTTAGTGGGTTAGTACCATTCAGCAATCCAGTTCGATAGAGATTAGTGGGTTAGTACCATTCAGTAATACAGTTCTATAGAGATTAGTGGGTTAGTACCATTCAGCAATCCAGTTCGATAGAGATTAGCGGGTTTGTACCATTCAACAATACAGTTCTATAGAGATTAGTGGGTTTGTACCATTCAGCAATACAGTTCTATAGAGATTAGTGGGTTTGTACCATTCAACAATACAGTTCTATAGAGATTAGTGGGTTTGTACCGTTCAACAATACAGTTCTATAGAGGTTAGTGGGTTTGTACCATTCAACAATACAGTTCTATAGAGATTAGCGGGTTTGTACCATTCAACAATCCAGTTCTATAGAAATTAGTGGGTTAGTACCATTCAGCAATCCAGTTCTATAGAGATTAGTGGGTTAGTACCATTCAGTAATACAGTTCTATAGAGAGTAGTGGGTTTGTACCATTCAGCAATACAGTTCTATAGAGATTAGTGGGTTTGTACCGTTCAGCAATACAGTTCTACAGAGCTTGTACCATTTAGCAATCCTGTTCTATATATGTTAGTGGGTTAGTACCATTCAGCAATCCAGTTCGATAGAGATTAGTGGGTTCGTACCGTTCAGTAATACAGTTCTATAGAGATTAGTGGGTTTGTACCGTTCAGTAATACAGTTCTATAGAGATTAGTGGGTTTGTACCGTTCAGCAATACAGTTCTACAGAGCTTGTACCATTTAGCAATCCTGTTCTATATATGTTAGTGGGTTAGTACCATTCAGCAATCCAGTTCGATAGAGATTAGTGGGTTTGTACCATTCAGAAATACAGTTTATAGAGATTAGTGGGTTTGTACCATTCAGCAATACAGTTCTATAGAGGTTAGTGGGTTTGTACCATTCTGCAATCCAGTTCTATAGAAATTAGTGGGTTTGTACCATTCAGAAATACAGTTTATAGAGATTAGTGGGTTTGTACCATTCAACAATACAGTTCTATAGAGATTAGCGGGTTTGTACCATTCAACAATACAGTTCTATAGAGATTAGCGGGTTTGTACCATTCAACAATACAGTTCTATAGAGATTAGTGGGTTTGTACCATTCAACAATACAGTTCTATAGAGATTAGTGGGTTTGTACCATTCAGCAATAGAGTTCTACAGAGGTTAGTGAGTTTGTACCATTCAGCAACCAAGTTCTACATAGATTAGTGGGTTAGCACCACTCAGCAATCCGGCTTTACAGGGGTTAGTGGGTTTGTACCATTTAGCAATCCTGTTCTGTTGAGATTAGTCGGTTTGTACCATTCTGCAATCCAGTTCTATAGAGGTTAGTGGGTTTGTACCATTCAGCAATCCAGTTCTACAGGGGTTAGTGGGCTTGTGCCATTTAGCAATCCTGTTCTATATATGTTAGTGGGTTAGTACCATTCAGCAATCCAGTTCTATAGAGATTAGCGGGTTTGTACCATTCAGCAATACAGTTCTATAGAGATTAGTGGGTTAGTACCATTCAGCAATACAGTTCTATAGAGATTAGTGGGTTTGTACCATTCAGCAATCCAGTTCTATAGAGATTAGCGGGTTTGTACCATTCAGCAATACAGTTCTATAGAGATTAGTGGGTTAGTACCATTCAGCAATACAGTTCTATAGAGATTAGTGGGTTTGTACCATTCAGCAATCCAGTTCTACAGGGGTTAGTGGGCTTGTGCCATTTAGCAATCCTGTTCTATATATGTTAGTGGGTTAGTACCATTCAGCAATCCAGTTCTATAGAGATTAGCGGGTTTGTACCATTCAGCAATACAGTTCTATAGAGATTAGTGGGTTAGTACCATTCAGCAATACAGTTCTATAGAGATTAGTGGGTTTTTACCATTCAGCAATACAGTTCTATAGAGATTAGTGGGTTAGTACCATTCAGCAATACAGTTCTATAGAGATTAGCGGGTTTGTACCATTCAACAATACAGTTCTATAGAGATTAGCGGGTTTGTACCATTCAACAATACAGTTCTATAGAGATTAGTGGGTTAGTACCATTCAGCAATACAGTTCTATAGAGATTAGCGGGTTTGTACCATTCAGCAATACAGTTCTATAGAGATTAGTGGGTTTGTACCATTCAGCAATCCAGTTCTATAGAGGTTAGTGGGTTTGTACCATTCAGCAATACAGTTCTATAGAGATTAGTGGGTTCGTACCATTCAACAATACAGTTCTATAGAGATTAGTGGGTTTGTACCATTCAGCAATACAGTTCTACAGAGCTTGTACCATTTAGCAATCCTGTTCTATATATGTTAGTGGGTTAGTACCATTCAGCAATCCAGTTCTATAGAGATTAGTGGGTTTGTACCATTCAGCAATACAGTTCTATAGAGATTAGTGGGTTTGTACCATTCAGCAATAGAGTTCTACAGAGGTTAGTGAGTTTGTACCATTCAGCAACCAAGTTCTACATAGATTAGTGGGTTAGCACCACTCAGCAATCCGGCTTTACAGGGGTTAGTGGGTTTGTACCATTTAGCAATCCTGTTCTGTTGAGATTAGTCGGTTTGTACCATTCTGCAATCCAGTTCTATAGAGGTTAGTGGGTTTGTACCATTCAGCAATCCAGTTCTACAGGGGTTAGTGGGCTTGTGCCATTTAGCAATCCTGTTCTATATATGTTAGTGGGTTAGTACCATTCAGCAATCCAGTTCTATAGAGATTAGCGGGTTTGTACCATTCAGCAATACAGTTCTATAGAGATTAGTGGGTTAGTACCATTCAGCAATACAGTTCTATAGAGATTAGTGGGTTTGTACCATTCAGCAATCCAGTTCTATAGAGATTAGCGGGTTTGTACCATTCAACAATACAGTTCTATAGAGATTAGTGGGTTTGTACCATTCAGCAATAGAGTTCTACAGAGGTTAGTGAGTTTGTACCATTCAGCAACCAAGTTCTGCATAGATTAGTGGGTTAGCACCACTCAGCAATCCGGCTTTACAGGGGTTAGTGGGTTTGTACCATTTAGCAATCCTGTTCTGTTGAGATTAGTCGGTTTGTACCATTCTGCAATCCAGTTCTATAGAGGTTAGTGGGTTTGTACCATTCAGCAATCCAGTTCTACAGGGGTTAGTGGGCTTGTGCCATTTAGCAATCCTGTTCTATATATGTTAGTGGGTTAGTACCATTCAGCAATCCAGTTCTATAGAGATTAGCGGGTTTGTACCATTCAGCAATACAGTTCTATAGAGATTAGTGGGTTAGTACCATTCAGCAATACAGTTCTATAGAGATTAGTGGGTTTGTACCATTCAGCAATCCAGTTCTATAGAGATTAGCGGGTTTGTACCATTCAGCAATACAGTTCTATAGAGATTAGTGGGTTAGTACCATTCAGCAATACAGTTCTATAGAGATTAGTGGGTTTGTACCATTCAGCAATCCAGTTCTACAGGGGTTAGTGGGCTTGTGCCATTTAGCAATCCTGTTCTATATATGTTAGTGGGTTAGTACCATTCAGCAATCCAGTTCGATAGAGATTAGTGGGTTTGTACCATTCAGAAATACAGTTCTATAGAGATTAGTGGGTTTGTACCATTCAACAATACAGTTCTATAGAGGTTAGTGGGTTTGTACCATTCTGCAATCCAGTTCTATAGAAATTAGTGGGTTTGTACCATTCAGAAATACAGTTTATAGAGATTAGTGGGTTTGTACCATTCAACAATACAGTTCTATAGAGATTAGTGGGTTTGTACCATTCAACAATACAGTTCTATAGAGATTAGTGGGTTTGTACCATTCAGCAATAGAGTTCTACAGAGGTTAGTGAGTTTGTACCATTCAGCAACCAAGTTCTACATAGATTAGTGGGTTAGCACCACTCAGCAATCCGGCTTTACAGGGGTTAGTGGGTTTGTACCATTTAGCAATCCTGTTCTGTTGAGATTAGTCGGTTTGTACCATTCTGCAATCCAGTTCTATAGAGGTTAGTGGGTTTGTACCATTCAGCAATCCAGTTCTACAGGGGTTAGTGGGCTTGTGCCATTTAGCAATCCTGTTCTATATATGTTAGTGGGTTAGTACCATTCAGCAATCCAGTTCTATAGAGATTAGCGGGTTTGTACCATTCAGCAATACAGTTCTATAGAGATTAGTGGGTTTGTACCATTCAGCAATACAGTTCTATAGAGATTAGTGGGTTTGTACCATTCATCAATACAGTTCTACAGAGGTTAGTGGGTTCGTACCATTCAGCAATCCAGTTCTATAGAGGTTAGTGGGTTTGTACCATTCAGCAATACAGTTCTACAGAGCTTGTACCATTTAGCAATCCTGTTCTATATATGTTAGTGGGTTAGTACCATTCAGCAATCCAGTTCTATAGAGATTAGCGGGTTTGTACAATTCAGAAATACAATTCTATAGAGATTAGTGGGTTTGTACCATTCAGCAATAGAGTTCTACAGAGGTTAGTGAGTTTGTACCATTCAGCAACCAAGTTCTACATAGATTAGTGGGTTAGCACCACTCAGCAATCCGGCTTTACAGGGGTTAGTGGGTTTGTACCATTTAGCAATCCTGTTCTGTTGAGATTAGTCGGTTTGTACCATTCTGCAATCCAGTTCTATAGAGGTTAGTGGGTTTGTACCATTCAGCAATCCAGTTCTACAGGGGTTAGTGGGCTTGTGCCATTTAGCAATCCTGTTCTATATATGTTAGTGGGTTAGTACCATTCAGCAATCCAGTTCGATAGAGATTAGTGGGTTTGTACCATTCAGAAATACAGTTTATAGAGATTAGTGGGTTTGTACCATTCAGCAATCCAGTTCTATAGAGATTAGTGGGTTTGTACCATTCAGCAATACAGTTCTATAGAGATTAGTGGGTTAGAACCATTCAGCAATCCAGTTCTATAGAGGTTAGTGGGTTTGTACCATTCAACAATACAGTTCTATAGAGATTAGCGGGTTTGTACCATTCAACAATACAGTTCTATAGAGATTAGTGGGTTTGTACCATTCAACAATACAGTTCTATAGAGATTAGTGGGTTTGTACCATTCAGCAATAGAGTTCTACAGAGGTTAGTGAGTTTGTACCATTCAGCAACCAAGTTCTACATAGATTAGTGGGTTAGCACCACTCAGCAATCCGGCTTTACAGGGGTTAGTGGGTTTGTACCATTTAGCAATCCTGTTCTGTTGAGATTAGTCGGTTTGTACCATTCTGCAATCCAGTTCTATAGAGGTTAGTGGGTTTGTACCATTCAGCAATCCAGTTCTACAGGGGTTAGTGGGCTTGTGCCATTTAGCAATCCTGTTCTATATATGTTAGTGGGTTAGTACCATTCAGCAATCCAGTTCTATAGAGATTAGCGGGTTTGTACCATTCAGCAATACAGTTCTATAGAGATTAGTGGGTTTGTACCATTCAGCAATACAGTTCTATAGAGATTAGTGGGTTTGTACCATTCATCAATACAGTTCTACAGAGGTTAGTGGGTTCGTACCATTCAGCAATCCAGTTCTATAGAGGTTAGTGGGTTTGTACCATTCAGCAATACAGTTCTACAGAGCTTGTACCATTTAGCAATCCTGTTCTATATATGTTAGTGGGTTAGTACCATTCAGCAATCCAGTTCTATAGAGATTAGCGGGTTTGTACAATTCAGAAATACAATTCTATAGAGATTAGTGGGTTTGTACCATTCAGCAATACAGTTCTATAGAGATTAGTGGGGTTGTACCATTCAGCAATACAGTTCTATAGAGATTAGTGGGTTAGTACCATTCAGCAATCCACTTCTATAGAGATTAGTGGGTTTGTACCATTCAGCAATCCAGTTCTACAGAGCTTGTACCATTTAGCAATCCTGTTCTATATATGTTAGTGGGTTAGTACCATTCAGCAATCCAGTTCTATAGAGATTAGTGGGTTTGTACCATTCAGCAATACAGTTCTATAGAGATTAGTGGGTTTGTACCATTCAGCAATCCAGTTCTATAGAGATTAGTGGGTTCGTACCATTCATCAATACAGTTCTACAGAGGTTAGTGAGTTTGTACCATTCAGCAACCAAGTCCTACATAGATTAGTGGGTTAGCACCACTCAGCAATCCGGCTTTACAGGGGTTAGTGGGTTTGTACCATTTAGCAATCCTGTTCTGTTGAGATTAGTCGGTTTGTACCATTCTGCAATCCAGTTCTATAGAGGTTAGTGGGTTTGGACCATTCAGCAATCCAGTTCTATAGAGATTAGTGGGTTCGTACCATTCATCAATACAGTTCTACAGAGGTTAGTGAGTTTGTACCATTCAGCAACCAAGTCCTACATAGATTAGTGGGTTAGCACCACTCAGCAATCCGGCTTTACAGGGGTTAGTGGGTTTGTACCATTTAGCAATCCAGTTCTATAGAGATTAGTGGGTTTGTACCATTCAGCAATCCAGTTCTACAGAGCTTGTACCATTTAGCAATCCTGTTCTATATATGTTAGTGGGTTTGTACCATTCAGCAATCCAGTTCTATAGAGATTAGTGGGTTCGTACTATTCAGCAATCCAGTTCTATAGAGGTTAGTGGGTTCGTACCATTCAGCAATCCAGTTCTATAGAGGTTAGTGGGTTTGTACCATTCAGCAATACAGTTCTACAGAGCTTGTACCATTTAGCAATCCTGTTCTATATATGTTAGTGGGTTAGTACCATTCAGCAATCCAGTTCTATAGAGATTAGCGGGTTTGTACCATTCAGAAATACAATTCTATAGAGATTAGTGGGTTTGTACCATTCAGAAATACAGTTCTATAGAGATTAGTGGGTTTGTACCATTCAACAATACAGTTCTATAGAGGTTAGTGGGTTTGTACCATTCAACAATACAATTCTATAGAGATTAGTGGGTTTGTACCATTCAGCAATCCAGTTCGATAGAGATTAGTGGGTTTGTACCATTCAGCAATCCAGTTCTATAGAGGTTAGTGGGTTTGTACCATTCAGCAATACAGTTTTATAGAGATTAGTGGGTTTGTACCATTCAACAATACAGTTCTATAGAGATTAGTGGGTTTGTACCATTCAGCAATACAGTTCTACAGAGCTTGTACCATTTAGCAATCCTGTTCTATATATGTTAGTGGGTTAGTACCATTCAGCAATCCAGTTCTATAGAGATTAGCGGGATTGTACCATTCAGCAATACAGTTCTATTGAGATTAGTGGGTTAGTACCATTCAGCAATCCAGTTCTATAGAGATTAGCGGGTTTGTACCATTCAGCAATCCAGTTCTATAGAGATTAGCGGGTTTGTACCATTCAGCAATACAGTTCTATAGAGATTAGTGGGTTTGTACCATTCAGCAATACAGTTCTATAGAGATTAGTGGGTTCGTACCATTCAACAATATAGTTCTATAGAGATTAGTGGGTTTGTACCATTCAGCAATCCAGTTCTATAGAGATTAGCGGGTTTGTACCATTCAGCAATACAGTTCTATAGAGATTAGTGGGTTTGTACCATTCTGCAATCCAGTTCTATAGAGATTAGCGGGTTTGTACCATTCAACAATACAGTTCTATAGAGATTAGCGGGTTTGTACCATTCAGCAATACAGTTCTATAGAGATTAGTGGGTTTGTACCATTCAGCAATACAGTTCTACAGAGGTTAGTGAGTTTGTACCATTCAACAATACAGTTCTATAGAGATTAGTGGGTTCGTACCATTCAACAATACAGTTCTATAGAGATTAGTGGGTTTGTACCATTCAGCAATCCAGTTCTATAGAGATTAGCGGGTTTGTACCATTCAGCAATACAGTTCTATAGAGATTAGTGGGTTTGTACCATTCAGCAATCCAGTTCTATAGAGATTAGCGGGTTTGTACCATTCAACAATACAGTTCTATAGAGATTAGCGGGTTTGTACCATTCAGCAATACAGTTCTATAGAGATTAGTGGGTTTGTACCATTCAGCAATACAGTTCTACAGAGGTTAGTGAGTTTGTACCATTCAACAATACAGTTCTATAGAGATTAGTGGGTTTGTACCATTCATCAATACAGTTCTATAGAGATTAGCGGGTTTGTACCATTCAACAATACAGTTCTATAGAGATTAGCGGGTTTGTACCATTCAACAATACAGTTCTATAGAGATTAGTGGGTTTGTACCATTCAGCAATACAGTTCTATAGAGATTAGTGGGTTTGTACCATTCAGCAATACAGTTCTATAGAGATTAGTGGGTTTGTACCATTCAGCAATACAGTTCTACAGAGGTTAGTGAGTTTGTACCATTCAGCAATCCAGTTCTATAGAGATTAGCGGGTTAGTACCATTCAGCAATCCAGTTCTATAGAGATTAGCGGGTTTGTACCATTCAACAATACAGTTCTATAGAGATTAGCGGGTTTGTACCATTCAACAATACAGTTCTATAGAGATTAGCGGGTTTGTACCATTCAACAATACAGTTCTATAGAGATTAGTGGGTTTGTACCATTCATCAATACAGTTCTATAGAGATTAGCGGGTTTGTACCATTCAACAATACAGTTCTATAGAGATTAGTGGGTTTGTACCATTCAGCAATACAGTTCTATAGAGATTAGTGGGTTTGTACCATTCAGCAATACAGTTCTATAGAGATTAGTGGGTTTGTACCATTCAGCAATACAGTTCTACAGAGGTTAGTGAGTTTGTACCATTCAGCAACCAAGTTCTACATAGATTAGTGGGTTTGCCCCACTCAGCACTCCGGCTTTACATGGGTTAGTGGGTTTGTACCATTTAGCAATCCTGTTCTGTAGAGATTAGTTGGCTTGTACCATCCATAGAACTGGATTGCTGAATGGTACGAACCCACTAACCTCTATAGAACAGGATTGCTAAATGGTACAAACTCACTAACCCCTGTCGAACAGGATTGCTAAATGGTACAAACTCCCTAACCCCTGTCGAACAGGATTGCTAAATTGTACAAACTCACTAACCCCTGTCGAACAGGATTGCTGAATGGTACAAACCACTAACCTCTATATAACTGGATTGCTGGGTGGTGCAAACCCACTAATCTCTGTGGAACTGGGTTGCTGAATGGTGCAACCCCACTAACCTCTATAGAACAGAGGTTAGTGGGTTTGCACCATTTATGCTTTAATGGTTTCACTGCTTTACTTTTTAGCGAATTAGACTTGAGATCGAAAGGTCTACGATCCGATGTGTAACAAGGAACGACATATCAGGTGTGCACGCTGGTGCACGTTCGATCAGTGGTTAAGGCTTGCACTTCAAACAGAAAGGCCTACGGTTCGATCTCCATCAGGGGTTACTTCGTTGTGTCCTTGGGCAAGGCACTTCCCCCGATTGCCCTTGTGAGGGCACGATGGCGATGTATACTAAGGCTTACTGAACGTTGATAGTGCACTTGTCTTCAACCACTGCTAAACCTACTTGTGCGGAGTTGTTACATTGGGGAGTCTGGCAGTTGCTCGTCGTTGCTTGGTGGTTCTCCCCGGATATTCCGACTTCCTATACTCGTGAAACTGTCCGGCTCGAGGTGGTTCTGGCTGTCGAAAATGTCGTTAATTCCCTATCAATAAATCAGGGGTGCACAATGGCGGTATACTTGTCAAGTTACTCGACGTTGCTAGGATGTTCTCTGAAGAGTCACTGGCTTTCTCCACAAAAAATATTATCCGACCAGATACGGCCCTTCGACCACCATTAACCCGTTGATACTTTTGTACGTCTTATGACGCACGAAATCAAACAGCGCGTGGATACTTTGGGGTTATTTGTTTTTTTTATTATTTTTCGATTTTTTAAAATTTTAACCTCAATTCCTATTTTCTCCCGAATAGTTCTCATTGACAACCCTTGAGTCATACGTTATCGCAGCTTAAAATATTAATATAATCCTGCTGCCAAGACTTCTTAACTGGTTGAGTTCTAGAAGCCAATATCAGAGCTTTCAAAAATGAGGATATCAGAGCAAAAAATCAACACTTTGCTTGCTTATATTTCATATTCAGTCAAACACAAAACTTATTTTGCTTATATACCTTTGTTTTATTACAAATTATTGGAGAGTTACTCTGGGAATTCTCCAATAATTTGTAATAAAACAAGTTTTGAATAACAAATTTAGACCATTAAAAATATGTTAGCCCTCAATCAGTTAATCACTAATGTTAAATATATCTTGTTATTTGCACTTTCCGATGTTTGACGTCGCATTTTGGAAAACGTTGAAGAAACTGAATTCCCAGTGACGTTTGGAAGTCAGGATAATTGAAGTATCAAAAAGTTAAACTATATTCGAACACGTTAAAACACATTCAAACACATCCTAACACTACCGAGCTCATTCAAACATATTCAAGGACGTCCTTGTTGGTAAGATGTGTTTAGTGGGGTCTACCATGCAAACGTTACCAGCCGGAATGATGATTGTGCATCTACCAAAATTAAAGCTTTATCTGCAACCCATGAATTCATCAAGTGAAATGAAAGCTCTAACCATGAATAGAAGCAACTTGAATTTTTCACATTATGTGGGGTCATTTGAACATGTTCGTGTGTCACAAAGACGGTCACAACTTGGAAAATGAGTTACTTCGACAGACAGCCAACAGGGCGTGACCAGGCTAAATGAAGTGGGTATGTAGGGGCGGAGGAGAGAAAGTGAAGGGACGGGTTCAAGCTGATGTGGCTGAAATCTAGTTTTGACCATTTGTTCGGGGTTATTTGTACATGGGAGCAGGTCACGCGAATTTTGGGTGTCCGAAGTCAGGGGTGCACAAATTGTATTGTCCTGCGTTCATTTCCTCCAAAGGTCATACAAAATTTTCTCTGATAACCTTGTCTCGCTCCTCTAAGATCCTCTGATTCTGATTCGAATTAGATTTTCAAATGAATTCATTATAAACATTCCCGGCTGTAAATTGTTCTCTTTCTACTCTTGTTCTTTGGGTTTTTATATTTATTGGTTATCAGTACTCAGAATTTGAGAGATTGTCCTTTCACGCGCCTTACTGTTGGTGTATTTTGAAGTTATATATCTGATCAGTAATATAGTTGGCCAGACAAGGTTGTAGGGGTTGGACGGTGGTGATGACATCACGATGTATTCGTGGAAAGAAGTTCATATGGACAATGCCAAAGATTGGACATTATTAACTGGTAGAGTGCTGGAAGCCCATATTTGGTGTTTAATCGGAAGAACAGGTGCCGAAGCTTAACCCTTTACCCAACGAATCGTCCGCATCCGCCCGCGTAATATGCAAATTCAGCAGTTGAAAAAATATTATTTTTAAAAAAAATTTAACAAAACCATATCATGTGACCCCTCGTTTGAACAATCTCGTTGAGCTCGTTCCAAAGAGGGGTCACATGATATGGTTTTGTTGAAATTTTTTGAAAAATTTGAAAAAATGATATTTAAAATAATACTTTTTGATATCGTCTGCGTTGGGTAAAGGGTTAATGGCTTCGTATTTTGTGGAATGTACTTCATATTATCGTTGAAGTGACACTACGGAGTAAGTGAGGATTTGCCTTGTAAAGTGAGCAAATTTTCACGACCGAAAGTAATTCAGCACTTTACCAGTTGAAAACAAAACCCTGACAAACAGAGTGCTGTGGGAATTCGGTTATCTTGGCCGAAATGGCTTACGCACATTTTTTTGCATAACCTTTGCGGGGTTTTCCGAAATTTTAGTTTATGCATCCCTTGAGCAGGAATATTTTAATCCTGAGGCTCTCTGTAATTCCAAAATAGACTCTCCCATTTCACTTTATAGCGTAGTCTCAAATAGATAAGAATTTAGAGCGCCAATGCTAAAATGATTAACAGTCAGTCTCTCTTCTGACAGCGCACAGCGAACAGCGTTTCATTTAGAGGAAATATTTCACCGCTACAATAGAGTCGTCGTGGACTGGACGTAATCTACGCGTGGGCAGTGATGTCCACGCATGCGTTTACCAGGTAATAAAGTTATCACCAGCAATATTTTAATTAATGAAGCATCAGTTTGTACCCGGTGCTACATTAATTAATGAAGCACCAGTTTGTACCCGGTGCTACATTAATTAATGAAGCACCAGTTTGTACCCGGGTTGTACCCGGTGTTACATTAATTAATGAAGCACCAGTTTGTACCCGGGTTGTACCCGGTGCTACATTAATTAATGAAGCATCAGTTTGTACCCGGGTTGTACCCGGTGTTACATTAATTAACTTTTTGCTGATTATTTCTACAATTAGTTTTTGGAATCCAATATTATTGCGTACGTGGAAATATTGTCCACCCGTGGAAAGTGACCAGTCCACCCTGTCCGTACTGTATGTTATGGTGATAAATAATAATTGTGGCCAGATTAACTGTGTTACCGATACTGCTTTGAATATGCGTATACATTTTCTTAGCTGATTAGTAAATACAATACAACGGTTTTAACTTAGCTGGTTAGGAAAAACAACATAACGGTTTCAACTTAGCTGGTTAGTAAAGACAAGATAACGGTTTTAACTTAGCCGATTAGTAAATACAGGATAACGGTTTTAACTTACCTGGTTAGTAAATACAAGATAACAGTTTTAACTTAGTAAATAAAAGATAACGGTTTTAACTTACCTGCTTAGTAAACGCATGATAACGGTTTTAACTTAGCTGGTCAGTAAATACAATACAACGGCTTTGAGTTAGCCGGTTAGTAAATACAAGATAACAGTTTTAACTTAGCCGGTTAGTAAATACAAGATAACGGTTTTAACAAAGCTGGATAGTAAATACAAGATAACGGTTTTAACTTGGCTGGTTAGTAAATACAAGATAACGGTTTTAACTTGGCTGGTTAGTAAATACAAGAAAACGGTTTTAACTTAGCTGGATAGTAAATACAAGATAACGGTTTTAACTTGGCTGGTTAGTAAATACAAGATAACGGTTTTAACTTGGCTGGTTAGTAAATACAAGAAAACGGTTTTAACATAGCTGGTTAGTAAATACAAGATAACGGTCTTGACTTAGCTGGTTAGTAAATACAAGATAACGGTTTTAACTTGGCTGGTTAGTAAATACAAGATAACGGTTTTAACTTGGCTGGTTAGTAAATACAAGAAAACGGTTTTAACATAGCTGGTTAGTAAATACAAGAAAACGGTTTTAACTTGGCAGGTTAGTAAATACAAGAAAACGGTTTTAACTTAGCTGGTTAGTAAATACAATACAAAGATTTTAACTTAGCTGGTTAGTAAATACAAGATAACGGGTTTAACATAGCTGGTTAGTAAATACAAGATAACGGTTTTAACTTAGCTGGTTAGTAAATACAAGAAAACAGTTTTAACTTAGATGGTTAGTAAATACAAGATAACGGTTTTAACTTAGCTGGTTAGTAAATACAATACAACGGCTTTGAGTTAGCTGGTTAGTAAATACAAGATAACGGTTTTAACTTAGCTGGTTAGTAAATACAAGATAACGGGTTTAACTTTGCTGGTTAGTAAATACAAGATAACGGGTTTAGCTTAGCCAGTGAGTAAATACAAGATAGCGGATTTAACATAGCTGGTTAGTAAATATAATACAACGTTTTGCCTTAGATGGTTAGTAAATACAAGATAACGGTTTTAACTTGGCTGGTTCGTAAATTCAAGATAACGGTTTTAACTTGGTGGTTCGTAAATTCAAGATAACGGTTTTAACTTGGCTGGTTCGTAAATACAGGATAACGGTTTTAACATAGCTGGTTAGTAAATACAAGAAAGCAGTTTTAACTTAGCTGGTTAGTAAATAAAAGACAACGGCTTTAACTTAGCTGGTCAGTAAATACAATACAACGGCTTTGACTTAGCTGGTTAGTAAATACAAGATAACGGTTTTAACATAGCTGGTTAGTAAATACAAGATAACGGTTTTAACATAGCTGGTTAGTAAATACAAGATAACGGTTTTAGCATAGCTGGTCAGAAAATACAAGATAACAGTTTTAACTTAGCTGGTCAGTAAATACAAGATAACGGTTTTAGCTTAGCCAGTTAGTAAATACAAGATAACAGTTTTAACATAGCTGGTTAGTAAATATAATACAACGGTTTTGCCTTAGATGGTTGGTAAATACAAGATAATGGTTTTAACTTAGCTGGTTAGTAAAAACAAGATAACGGTTTTGACTTAGCTGGTCAGTAAATACAAGATAACAGTTTTAACTTAGCTGGTTAGTAAATACAAGATAACGGTTTTAACTTGGCTGGTTCGTAGATACAAGATAACGGTTTTAACTTAGCGGATCAGTAAATACAAGATAACAGTTTTAACTTAGCTGGTCAGTAAATACAATACAACGGTTTTGACTTAGATGGTTAGTAAATACAAGATAACGGTTTTAACTTAGTTGGTTACTAAATACAACATAACGGTTTTAACTTAGCTGGTTAGTAAATATAATAGAACGGTTTTAACTTAGCTGGTTAGTAAATACAAGATAACAGTTTTAACTTAGCTGGTTAGTAAATACAATACAACGGCTTTGAGTTAGCTGGTTAGTAAATACAAGATAACGGTTTTGACTTGGCTGGTTCGTAAATACAAGATAACGGTTTTAACTTAGCTGGTCAGTGAATACAAGATAACAGTTTTAACTTAGCTGGATAGTAAATACAAGATAACGGTTTTAGCCTAGCCGGTTAGTAACTACAAGATAACGGTTTTAACTTAGCCGGTTAGTAAATACAAGATAACGGTTTTAACTTAGCTGGTTAGTAAATAAAAGATACCGGTTTTAACTTATCTGGTTAGTAAATACAATACAAAGATTTTAACTTTGCTGGTTACTAAATACAAGATAACGGTTTTACCTTAGCTGGTTAGTAAATACAAGGTAACGGTTTTTACTTAGCTGGTTAGTAAATACAATACAACGGTTTTAACTTAGCTGATTAGTAAATACAAGATAACGGTTTTACCTTAGCTGGTTAGTAAATACAATACAAAGATTTTAACTTAGCTGGTTAGTAAATACAAAATAACGGTTTTAACGTAGCTGGTTAGTAAATACAATACAAAGATTTTACCTTAGCTGGTTAGTAAATACAAGATAACAGTTTTAACTTAGCTGGTTAGTAATTACAAGATAACGGTTTTAACTTAGCTGGTCAGTAAACACAAGATAACAGTTTTAACTTAGCTGGTCAGTAAATATAATATAACAGTTTTAACTTAGCTGGTCAGTAAATACAAGATAACAGTTTTAACTTAGCCGGTTAGTAAATACAAGATAACGGTTTTAACTTAGCTGGTTAGTAAATACAAGATAACGGTTTTACCTTAGCTGGTTAGTAAATACAATGCAAAAATTTTAACTTAGCTGGTTAGTAAATACAAGATAACGGTTTTAACTTAGCTGGTTAGTAAATACAATACAAATATTTTAACTTAGCTGGTTAGTAAATACAAGATAACGGTTTTGACTTAGCTGGTTAGTAAATACAAGATAACGGTTTTAACTTAGCTGGTTAGTAAATACAAGATAACGGTTTTAACTTGGCTGGTTCGTAAATACAAGATAACGGTTTTAACTTAGCTGGTTGTAAATACAAGATAAAGGTTTTAACTTAGCTGGTTAGTAAATACAATACAAAGATTTTAACTTAGCAGGTTAGTAAATACAATACAACGGTTTTAACTTAGCTGGTTAGTAAATACGAGATAACGGTTTTGACTTAGCTGGTTAGTAAATACAATACAAAGATTTAAACTTAGCTGGTTAGTAAATACAAGATAACGGGTGTAACATAGCAGGTTAGTAAATACAAAACAACGGTTTTAACTTAACTGGTTAGTAAATACAAGATAACGGTTTTGACTTAGCTGGTTAGTAAATACAATACAAAGATTTTAACTTAGCTGGTTAGTAAATACAAGATAACGGGTGTAACATAGCAGGTTAGTAAATACAAAACAACGGTTTTGACTTAGCTGGTTAGTAAATACAAGATAACGGTTTTGACTTAGCTGGTTAGTAAATGCAAGATATCAGTTTTAACTTAGCTGGTTAGTAAATACAACACAACGGTTTTAACTTAGCTGGTCAGTAAATTCAAGATAATGGTTTTAACTTAGCTGGTTAGTAAATACAATACAACGGTTTTGACTTAGATCGTTAGTAAATACAAGATAACAGTTTTATCTTAGCTGGTTAGTAAATACAAGATAACAGTTTTAACTTAGCTGGTTAGTAAATACAAGATAACGGGTTTAACATAGCAGGTTAGTAAATACAATACAACGGTTTTGACTTAGATCGTTAGTAAATACAAGATAACAGTTTTATCTTAGCTGGTTAGTAAATACAAGATAACAGTTTTAACTTAGCTGGTTAGTAAATACAAGATAACGGGTTTAACATAGCTGGTTAGTAAATACAAGATAACGGGTTTAACATTGCAGGTTAGTAAATACAATAGAACGGTTTTAACTTAGCTGGTTAGTAAATACGAGATAACGGTTTTGACTTAGCTGGTTAGTAAATACAATACAAAGATTTTAACTTAGCTGGTTAGTAAATACAAGATAACGTGTGTAACATAGCAGGTTAGTAAATACAAAACAACGGTTTTAACTTAGCTGCTTAGTAAATTCAAGATAACGCTTTTAACTTAGCTGGATAGTAAATACAAGATAACGGTTTTCACTTAGCTGGTTAGTAAATACAATACAAAGATTTTAACTTAGCTGTTTAGTAAATACAAGATAACGGGTTTAACATAGCCGGTTAGTAAATACAATACAAAGATTTTAACTTAGCTGGTGAGTAAATACAAGATAACGGTTTTGACTTTGCTGGTTAGTAAATACAAGATAACGCTTTTCACTTGGCTGGTTAGCAAGTACAAGATAACGGTTTTGACTTTGCTGGTTAGTAAATACATTACAAAGATTTTAACTTAGCTGGTTAATAAATACAAGATAACGGTTTTGACTTAGCTGGTTAGTAAATATAAGATAACTCTTTTAACTTAGCTGGTTAGTAAATACAATACAAAGATTTTAACTTAGCTGGTTAGTAAATACAAGATAACGGGTTTAACATAGCTGGTTAGTAAATACAAGATAACGGGTTTAACATAGCTGGTCAGTAAATACAAGATAACAGTTTTAACTTTGCTGGTTAGTAAATACAATACAAATATTTTAACTTAGCTGGTTAGTAAATACAAGATAACGGTTTTGACTTAGCTGGTCAGTAAATACAAGATAACTGTTTTAACTTAGCTGGTTAGTAAATACAAGATATCAGTTTTAACTTGGCTGGTTAGAAAATACAAGATATCAGTTTTAACTTAGCTGGTTAGTAAATACAAGATAACGGTTTTAACTTAGCTGGTTAGTAAATACAATATAACGTTTTTAACTTAGCTGGTTAGTAAATACAAGATAACAGTTTTAACTTGGCTGGTTAGTAAATACAAGATATCAGTTTTAACTTAGCTGGTTAGTAAATACAACACAACGATTTTAACTTAGCTGGTCAGTAAATACAAGATAACAGTTTTAACTTAGCTGGTTAGTAAATACAAGATATCAGTTTTAACTTAGCTGGTTAGTAAATACAACACAATGGTTTTAACTTAGCTGGTCAGTAAATTCAAGATAATGGTTTTAACTTAGCTGGTTCGTAAATACAATACAACGGTTTTGACTTAGATCGTTAGTAAGTACATGATAGCGGTTTTAACTTAGCTGGTTAGTAAATAAAAGATAACGGTTTTTACTTAGCTGGTTAGTAAATACAATACAAAGATTTTAACTTAGCTGGTTAGTAAATACAAGATAACGGTTTTAACTTAGGTGGTTAGTAAATACAAGATAACGGTTTTAACTTAGCTGGTTAGTAAATACAAGATAACGGTTTTAACTTGGCTGGTTAGTAAATACAATACAACGGTTTTAACTTAGCTGGTTAGTAAATAAAAGATAACGGTTTTAACATAGTTGGTTAGTAAATACAATACAAAGATTTTAACTTAGCTGGTTCGTAAATACATGATAACGGTTTTAACTTAGCTGGTTAGTATATACAAGATAACAGTTTTATCTTAGCTGGTTAGTAAATACAATACAAAGATTTTAACTTAGCTGGTTAGTAAATACAAGATCACGGTTTTAACTTAGCTGGTTAGAAAATACAAGGTAAATGTTTTTACTTAGCTGGTTAGTAAATACAATACAATGGTTTTAACTTAGCTGGTTACTAAATACAACATAACGGTTTTACCTTATCTGGTTAGTAAATACAATACAAAGATTTTAACTTAGCTGGTTAGTAAATACAAGATAACGGGTTTAACATAGCTGGTTAGTAAATACAAGGTAACGGTTTTAACTTAGCTGGTCAGTAAATACAAGATAACAGTTTTAACTTAGCTGGTTAGTAAATACAATACAAAGATTTTAACTTAGCTGGTTAGTAAATACAAGATAACGGGTTTAACATAGCTGGTTAGTAAATACAAGGTAACGGTTTTAACTTAGCTGGTCAGTAAATACAAGATAACGCTTTTCACTTAGCTGGTTACTAAATATAATACAAAGATTTTAACTTAGCTGGTTAGTAAATACAAGATAACGGTTTTGACTTAGCTGGTTAGTAAATACAACATAACGGTTCTAACTTAGCTGGTTAGTAAATACAATATAACGTTTTTAACTTAGCTGGTTACTAAATACAAGATAACGGTTTTAAATTGGCTGGTTCGTAAATACAAGATAACGGTTTTAACTTAGCTGGTCAGTAAATCGAAGATAACAGTTTTAACTTAGCTGGTCAGTAAATACAAGATAACAGTTTTAACTTAGCTAGTTAGTAATTACAAGATATCGGTTTTCCCTTAGCTGGTTAGTAAATACAACATAACGGTTTTAACTTAGCTGGTTAGTAAATACAAGATAACGGTTTTAACTTAGCTGGTTAGTAAATACAATACAAAGATTTTAACTGTACTGGTTAGTAAATACAAGATAACGGTTTCGACTTAGCTGGTTAGTAAACACAATACAAAGATTTTAACCTAGCTGGTTAGTAAGTACAAGATAAAGGGTGTAAGATGGCAGGTTAGTAAATATTATACAATGGTTTTAACTTAGCTGGTTAGTAAATACAATACAAAGATTTTAACTTAGCTGGTTAGTAAATACAAGATAACGGGTTTAACATAGCTGGTTAGTAAATACAAGGTAACGGTTTTAACTTAGCTGGTCAGTAAATACAAGATAACGTTTTTCACTTAGCTGGTTAGTAAATATAATACAAAGATTTCAACTTAGCTGGTTAGAAAATACAAGATAACGGTTTTGACTTAGCTGGTTAGTAAATACAACATAACGGTTTTAACTTAGCTGGTTAGTAAATACAATATAACGTTTTTAACATAGCTGGTTAGTAAATACAAGATAACGGTTTTAACTTGGCTGGTTCGTAAATACAAGATAACGGTTTTAACTTAGCTGGTCAGTAAATCGAAGATAACAGTTTTAACTTAGCTGGTCAGTAAATACAAGATAACAGTTTTAACTTAGCTGGTTAGTAATTACAAGATATCGGTTTTACCTTAGCTGGTTAGTAAATACAACATAACGGTTTTAACTTAGCTGGTTAGTAAATACAAGATAACGGTTTTAACTTAGCTGGTTAGTAAATACAAGATAACGGTTTTAACTTAGCTGGTTAGTAAATACAAGATATCAGTTTTAACTTAGCTGGTTAGTAAATACAAGATAACGGTTTTAACTTAGCTGGTTAGTAAATACAATACAAAGATTTTAACTTTACTGGTTAGTAAATACAAGATAACGGTTTTGACTTAGCCAGTTAGTAATTACAATACAAAGATTTTAACCTAGCTGGTTAGTAAGTACAAGATAAAGGGTGTAACATGGCAGGTTAGTAAATATAATACAATGGTTTTAACTTAGCTGGTTAGTAAATACAATACAAAGATTTTAACTTTACTGGTTAGTAAATACAAGATAACAGTTTTAGCTTAGCCAGTTAGTAAATTCAAGATAACGGTTTTAACTTAGCTGGTTAGTAAATACAAGATAACGCTTTTCACTTAGCTGGTTAGTAAATACAATACAAAGATTTTAACTTAGCTGGTTAGTAAATACAAGATAACGGTTTTGACTTAGCTGGTTAGTAAATACAAGATAACGCTTTTCACTTAGCTGGTTAGTAAATACAAGATAACGGGTTTGACTTAGCTGGTTAGTAAATACAAGTTAACGCTTTTCACTTAGCTGGTTAGTAAATACAATACAAAGATTTTAACTTAGCTGGTTAGTAAATACAAGATAACGGGTTTAACATAGCTGGTTAGTATATACAAGATAACAGTTTCAACTTAGCTGGTTAGTAAATACAATACAAAGATTTTAACTTAGCTGGTTAGTAAATACAAGATAACGGGTTTAACATAGCTGGTTAGTAAATACAAGGTAACGGTTTTAACTTAGCTGGTCAGTAAATACAAGATAACGCTTTTCACTTAGCTGGTTAGTAAATATAATACAAAGATTTTAACTTAGCTGGTTAGTAAATACAAGATAACGGTTTTGACTTAGCTGGTTAGTAAATACAACATAACGGTTTTAACTTAGCTGGTTAGTAAATACAATATAACGTTTTTAACTTAGCTGGTTAGTAAATACAAGATAACGGTTTTAACTTGGCTGGTTCGTAAGTACAAGATAACGGTTTTAACTAAGCTGGTCAGTAAATCGAAGATAACAGTTTTAACTTAGCTGGTCAGTAAATACAAGATAACAGTTTTAACTTAGCTGGTTAGTAATTACAAGATATCGGTTTTACCTTAGCTGGTTAGTAAATACAACATAACGGTTTTAACTTAGCTGGTTAGTAAATACAAGATAACGGTTTTAACTTAGCTGGTTAGTAAATACAATACAAAGATTTTAACTTTACTGGTTAGTAAATACAAGATAACGGTTTTAACTTAGCTGGTTAGTAAATACAATACAAAGATTTTAGCCTAGCTGGTTAGTAAGTAGAAGATAAAGGGTGTAACATGGCAGGTTCATAAATATAATACAATGGTTTTAACTTAGCTGGTTAGTAAATACAATACAAAGATTTTAACTTTACTGGTTAGTAAATACAAGATAACAGTTTTAGTTTAGCCAGTTAGTAAATTCAAGATAACGGTTTTAACTTAGCTGGTTAGTAAATACAAGATAACGGTTTTCACTTAGCTGGTTAGTAAATACAATACAAAGATTTTAACATAGCTGGTTAGTAAATACAAGGTAACGATTTTAACTTAGCTGGTCAGTAAATACAAGATAACAGTTTTAACTTAGCTGGTTAGTAAATACAATACAAAGATTTTAACCTAGCTGGTTAGTAAGTACAAGATAAAGGGTGTAACATGGCAGGTTAGTAAATATAATACAATGGTTTTAACTTAGCTGGTTAGTAAATACAATACAAAGATTTTATCTTTACTGGTTAGTAAATACAAGATAACAGTTTTAGTTTAGCCAGTTAGTAAATTCAAGATAACGGTTTTAACTTAGCTGGTTAGTAAATACAAGATAACGGTTTTCACTTAGCTGGTTAGTAAATACAGTACAAAGATTTTAACATTGCTGATTAGTAAATACAAGGTAACGATTTTAACTTAGCTGGTCAGTAAATTCAAGATAATGGTTTTAACTTAGCTGGTTAGTAAATACAATACAACGGTTTTGACTTAGATCGTTAGAAAATACAAGATAACAGTTTTATCTTAGCTGGTTAGTAAATACAAGATAACAGTTTTAACTTAGCTGGTTAGTAAATACAAGATAACGGGTTTAACATAGCTGGTTAGTAAATACAAGATAACGGGTTTAACATTGCAGGTTAGTAAATACAATAGAACGGTTTTAACTTAGCTGGTTAGTAAATACGAGATAACGGTTTTGACTTAGCTGGTTAGTAAATACAATACAAAGATTTTAATTTAGCTGGTTAGTAAATACAAGATAACGTGTGTAACATAGCAGGTTAGTAAATACAAAACAACGGTTTTAACTTAGCTGCTTAGTAAATTCAAGATAACGCTTTTAACTTAGCTGGTTAGTAAATACAAGATAACGGTTTTCACTTAGCTGGTTAGTAAATACAATACAAAGATTTTAACTTAGCTGGTGAATAAATACAAGATGATGGTTTTGACTTAGCTGGTTAGTAAATACAAGATAACGCTTTTCACTTGGCTGGTTAGCAAGTACAAGATAACGGTTTTGACTTAGCTGTTTAGTAAATACATTACAAAGATTTTAACTTAGCTGGTTAATAAATACAAGATAACGGTTTTGACTTAGCTGGTTAGTAAATATAAGATAACTCTTTTCACTTAGCTGGTTAGTAAATACAATACAAAGATTTTAACTTAGCTGGTTAGTAAATACAAGATAACGGTTTTGACTTAGCTGGTTAGTAAATACAAGATATCAGTTTTAACTTAGCTGTTTAGTAAATACAACACAACGGTTTTAACTTAGCTGGTCAGTAAATTCAAGATAATGGTTTTAACTTAGCTGGTTAGTAAATACAATACAACGGTTTTGACTTAGATCGTTAGTAAATACAAGATAACAGTTTTATCTTAGCTGGTTTGTAAATACAAGATAACAGTTTTAACTTAGCTGGTTAGTAAATACAAGATAACGGTTTTAACTTAGCTGGTTAGTAAATACAATACAAAGATTTTAACTTAGCTGGTTAGTAAATACAAGATAACGGGTTTAACATAGCTGGTTAGTAAATACAAGATAACGGGTTTAACATAGCTAGTTAGTAAATACAATACAAAGATTTTAACTTAGCCGGTTAGTAAATACAAGAAAACGGGTTTAACATAGCTGGTTAGTAAACACAAGATAACGGTTTTAACTTAGCTGGTCAGTAAATACAAGATAACAGTTTTAACTTTGCTGGTTAGTAAATACAATACAAATATTTTAACTTAGCTGGTTAGTAAATACAAGATAACGGTTTTGACTTAGCTGGTCAGTAAATACAAGATAACGGTTTTAACTTAGCTGGTTAGTAAATACAAGATATCAGTTTTAACTTGGCTGGTTAGTAAATACAAGATATCAGTTTTAACTTAGCTGGTTAGTAAATACAAGATAACGGTTTTAACTTAGCTGGTTAGTAAATACAATATAACGTTTTTAACTTAGCTGGTTAGTAAATACAAGATAACAGTTTTAACTTGGCTGGTTAGTAAATACAAGATATCAGTTTTAACTTAGCTGGTTAGTAAATACAACACAACGATTTTAACTTAGCTGGTCAGTAAATACAAGATAACAGTTTTAACTTAGCTGGTTAGTAAATACAAGATATCAGTTTTAACTTAGCTGGTTAGTAAATACAACACAATGGTTTTAACTTTGCTGGTCAGTAAATTCAAGATAATGGTTTTAACTTAGCTGGTTCGTAAATACAATACAACGGTTTTGACTTAGATCGTTAGTAAGTACATGATAGCGGTTTTAACTTAGCTGGTTAGTAAATAAAAGATAACGGTTTTTACTTAGCTGGTTAGTAAATACAATACAAAGATTTTAACTTAGCTGGTTAGTAAATACAAGATAACGGTTTTAACTTAGGTGGTTAGTAAATACAAGATAACGGTTTTAACTTAGCTGGTTAGTAAATACAAGATAACGGTTTTAACTTGGCTGGTTAGTAAATACAATACAACGGTTTTAACTTAGCTGGTTAGTAAATAAAAGATAACGGTTTTAACTTAGTTGGTTAGTAAATACAATACAAAGATTTTAACTTAGCTGGTTAGTAAATACAAGATAACGGTTTTAACTTAGCTGGTTAGTATGTACAAGATAACAGTTTTATCTTAGCTGGTTAGTAAATACAATACAAAGATTTTAACTTAGCTGGTTAGTAAATACAAGATCACGGTTTTAACTTAGCTGGTTAGTAAATACAAGGTAAATGTTTTTACTTAGCTGGTTAGTAAATACAATACAACGGTTTTAACTTAGCTGGTTACTAAATACAACATAACGGTTTTACCTTATCTGGTTAGTAAATACAATACAAAGATTTTAACTTAGCTGGTTAGTAAATACAAGATAACGGGTTTAACATAGCTGGTTAGTAAATACAAGGTAACGGTTTTAACTTAGCTGGTCAGTAAATACAAGATAACAGTTTTAACTTAGCTGGTTAGTAAATACAATACAAAGATTTTAACTTAGCTGGTTAGTAAATACAAGATAACGGGTTTAACATAGCTGGTTAGTAAATACAAGGTAACGGTTTTAACTTAGCTGGTCAGTAAATACAAGATAACGCTTTTCACTTAGCTGGTTAGTAAATATAATACAAAGATTTTAACTTAGCTGGTTAGTAAATACAAGATAACGGTTTTGACTTAGCTGGTTAGTAAATACAACATAACGGTTTTAACTTAGCTGGTTAGTAAATACAATATAACGTTTTTAACTTAGCTGGTTAGTAAATACAAGATAACGGTTTTAACTTGGCTGGTTCGTAAATACAAGATAACGGTTTTAACTTAGCTGGTCAGTAAATCGAAGATAACAGTTTTAACTTAGCTGGTCAGTAAATACAAGATAACAGTTTTAACTTAGCTGGTTAGTAATTCCAAGATATCGGTTTTACCTTAGCTGGTTAGTAAATACAACATAACGGTTTTAACTTAGCTGGTTAGTAAATACAAGATAACGGTTTTAACTTAGCTGGTTAGTAAATACAATACAAAGATTTTAACTTTACTGGTTAGTAAATACAAGATAACGGTTTTGACTTAGCTGGTTAGTAAATACAATACAAAGATTTTAACCTAGCTGGTTAGTAAGTACAAGATAAAGGGTGTAACATGGCAGGTTAGTAAATATTATACAATGGTTTTAACTTAGCTGGTTAGTAAATACAATACAAAGATTTTAACTTTACTGGTTAGTAAATGCGAGATAACGGTTTTGACTTAGCTGGTTAGTAAATACAATACAAAGATTTTAACCTAGCTGGTTAGTAAGTACAAGATAAAGGGTGTAACATGGCAGGTTAGTAAATATTATACAATGGTTTTAACTTAGCTGGTTAGTAAATACAATACAAAGATTTTAACTTTACTGGTTAGTAAATACAAGATAACAGTTTTAGCTTAGCCAGTTAGTAAATTCAAGATAACGGTTTTAACTTAGCTGGTTAGTAAATACAAGATAACGGTTTTAACTTAGCTGGTTAGTAAATACAAGATAACGGTTTTCGCTTAGCTGGTTAGTAAATACAATACGAAGATTTTAACAAAGCTGGTTAGTAAATACAAGGTAACGATTTTAACTTAGCTGGTCAGTAAATACAAGATAACAGTTTTAACTTAGCTGGTTAGTAAATACAATACAAAGATTTTAACTTAGCTGGTTAGTAAATACAAGATAACGGGTTTAACATAGCTGGTTAGTAAATACAAGGTAACGGTTTTAACTTAGCTGGTCAGTAAATACAAGATAACGTTTTTCACTTAGCTGGTTAGTAAATATATTACAAAGATTTTAACTTAGCTGGTTAGTAAATACAAGATAACGGTTTTGACTTAGCTGGTTAGTAAATACAACATAACGGTTTTAACTTTCTGGTTAGTAAATACAATATAACGTTTTTAACTTAGCTGGTTAGTAAATACAAGATAACGGTTTTAACTTGGCTGGTTCGTAAATACAAGATAACGGTTTTAACTTAGCTGGTCAGTAAATCGAAGATAACAGTTTTAACTTAGCTGGTTAGTAATTACAAGATATCGGTTTTACCTTAGCTGGTTAGTAAATACAACATAACGGTTTTAACTTAGCTGGTTAGTAACTACAAGATAACGGTTTTAACTTAGCTGGTTAGTAAATACAATACAAAGATTTTAACTTTACTGGTTAGTAAATACAAGATAACGGTTTTGACTTAGCTGGTTAGTAAATACAATACAAAGATTTTAACCTAGCTGGTTAGTAAGTACAAGATAAAGGGTGTAACATGGCAGGTTAGTAAATATAATACAATGGTTTTAACTTAGCTGGTTAGTAAATACAATACAAAGATTTTAACTTTTCTGGTTAGTAAATACAAGATAACAGTTTTAGCTTAGCCAGTTAGTAAATTCAAGATAACGGTTTTCACTTAGCTGGTTAGTAAATACAAGATAACGGTTTTCACTTAGCTGGTTAGTAAATACAATACAAAGATTTTAACTTAGCTGGTTAGTAAATACAAGATAACGGTTTTGACTTAGCTGGTTAGTAAATACAAGATAACGCTTTTCACTTAGCTGGTTAGTAAATACAAGATAACGGGTTTGACTTAGCTGGTTAGTAAATACAAGTTAACGCTTTTCACTTAGCTGGTTAGTAAATACAATACAAAGATTTTAACTTAGCTGGTTAGTAAATACAAGATAACGGGTTTAACATAGCTGGTTAGTAAATACAAGATAACAGGTTCAACTTAGCTGGTTAGTAAATACAATACAAAGATTTTAACTTAGCTGGTTAGTAAATACAAGATAACGGGTTTAACATAGCTGGTTAGTAAATACAAGGTAACGGTTTTGACTTAGCTGGTCAGTAAATACAAGATAACGCTTTTCACTTAGCTGGTTAGTAAATATAATACAAAGATTTTAACTTAGCTGGTTAGTAAATACAAGATAACGGTTTTGACTTAGCTGGTTAGTAAATACAACATAACGGTTTTAACTTAGCTGGTTAGTAAATACAATATAACGTTTTTAACTTAGCTGGTTAGTAAATACAAGATAACGGTTTTAACTTGGCTGGTTCGTAAATACAAGATAACGGTTTTAACTTAGCTGGTCAGTAAATCGAAGATAACAGTTTTAACTTAGCTGGTCAGTAAATACAAGATAACAGTTTTAACTTAGCTGATTAGTAATTACTAGATATCGGTTTTACCTTAGCTGGTTAGTAAATACAACATAACGGTTTTAACTTAGCTGGTTAGTAAATACAAGATAACGGTTTTAACTTAGCTGGTTAGTAAATACAATACAAAGATTTTAACTTTACTGGTTAGTAAATACAAGATAACGGTTTTGACTTAGCTGGTTAGTAAATACAATACAAAGATTTTAACCTAGCTGGTTAGTAAGTACAAGATAAAGGGTGTAACATGGCAGGTTAGTAAATATAATACAATGGTTTTAACTTAGCTGGTTAGTAAATACAATACAAAGATTTTAACTTTACTGGTTAGTAAATACAAGATAACAGTTTTAGTTTAGCCAGTTAGTAAATTCAAGATAACGGTTTTAACTTAGCTGGTTAGTAAATACAAGATAACGGTTTTCACTTAGCTGGTTAGTAAATACAATACAAAGATTTTAACATAGCTGGTTAGTAAATACAAGGTAACGATTTTAACTTAGCTGGTCAGTAAATACAAGATAACAGTTTTAACTTAGCTGGTTTGTAAATACAATACAAAGATTTTAACCTAGCTGGTTAGTAAGTACAAGATAAAGGGTGTAACATGGCAGGTTAGTAAATATAATACAAAGGTTTTAACTTAGCTGGTTAGTAAATACAATACAAAGATTTTAACTTTACTGGTTAGTAAATACAAGATAACAGTTTTAGTTTAGCCAGTTAGTAAATTCAAGATAACGGTTTTAACTTAGCTGGTTAGTAAATACAAGATAACGGTTTTCACTTAGCTGGTTAGTAAATACAATACAAAGATTTTAACATAGCTGGTTAGTAAATACAAGGTAACGATTTTTACTTAGCTGGTCAGTAAATTCAAGATAATGGTTTTAACTTAGCTGGTTAGTAAATACAATACAACGGTTTTGACTTAGATCGTTAGTAAATACAAGATAACAGTTTTATCTTAGCTGGTTAGTAAATACAAGATAACAGTTTTAACTTAGCTGGTTAGTAAATACAAGATAACGGGTTTAACATAGCTGGTTAGTAAATACAAGATAACGGGTTTAACATTGCAGGTTAGTAAATACAATAGAACGGTTTTAACTTAGCTGGTTAGTAAATACGAGATAACGGTTTTGACTTAGCTGGTTAGTAAATACAATACAAAGATTTTAACTTAGCTGGTTAGTAAATACAAGATAACGTGTGTAACATAGCAGGTTAGTAAATACAAAACAACGGTTTTAACTTAGCTGCTTAGTAAATTCACGATAACGCTTTTAACTTAGCTGGTTAGTAAATACAAGATAACGGTTTTCACTTAGCTGGTTAGTAAATACAATACAAAGATTTTAACTTAGCTGTTTAGTAAATACAAGATAACGGGTTTAACATAGCCGGTTAGTAAATACAATACAAAGATTTTAACTTAGCTGGTGAGTAAATACAAGATAACGGTTTTGACTTTGCTGGTTAGTAAATACAAGATAACGCTTTTCGCTTGGCTGGTTAGCAAGTACAAGATAACGGTTTTGACTTAGCTGGTTAGTAAATACATTACAAAGATTTTAACTTAGCTGGTTAATAAATACAAGATAACGGTTTTGACTTAGCTGGTTAGTAAATATAAGATAACTCTTTTCACTTAGCTGGTTAGTAAATGCAATACAAAGATTTTAACTTAGCTGGTTAGTAAATACAAGATAACGGTTTTGACTTAGCTGGTTAGTAAATACAAGATATCAGTTTTAACTTAGCTGGTTAGTAAATACAACACAACGGTTTTAACTTAGCTGGTCAGTAAATTCAAGATAACGGTTTTAACTTAGCTGGTTAGTAAATACAATACAAAGATTTTAACTTTACTGCTTAGTAAATACAAGTTAACAGTTTTAGTTTAGCCAGTTAGTAAATTCAAGATAACGGTTTTAACTTAGCTGGTTAGTAAATACAAGATAACGGTTTTCACTTAGCTGGTTAGTAAATACAATACAAAGATTTTAACATAGCTGGTTAGTAAATACAAGGTAACGATTTTAACTTAGCTGGTCAGTAAATACAAGATAACAGTTTTAACTTAGCTGGTTAGTAAATACAATACAAAGATTTTAACTTAGCTGGTTAGTAAATACAAGATAACGGGTTTAACATAGCTGGTTAGTAAATACAAGGTAACGGTTTTAACTTAGCTGGTCAGTAAATACAAGATAACGCTTTTCACCTAGCTGGTTAGTAAATATAATACAAAGATTTTAACTTAGCTGGTTAGTAAATACAAGATAACGGTTTTGACTTAGCTGGTTAGTAAATACAACATAACGGTCTTAACTTAGCTGGTTAGTAAATACAATATAACGTTTTTAACTTAGCTGGTTAGTAAATACAAGATAACGGTTTTAACTTGGCTGGTTCGTAAATACAAGATAACGGTTTTAACTTAGCTGGTCAGTAAATCGAAGATAACAGTTTTAACTTAGCTGGTCAGTAAATACAAGATAACAGTTTTAACTTAGCTGGTTAGTAATTACAAGATATCGGTTTTACCTTAGCTGGTTAGTAAATACAACATAACGGTTTTAACTTAGCTGGTTAGTAAATACAAGATAACGGTTTTAACTTAGCTGGTTAGTAAATACAATACAAAGATTTTAACTTTACTGGTTAGTAAATACAAGATAACGGTTTTGACTTAGCTGGTTAGTAAATACAATACAAAGATTTTAACCTAGCTGGTTAGTAAGTACAAGATAAAGGGTGTAACATGGCAGGTTAGTAAATATAATATAATGGTTTTAACTTAGCTGGTTAGTAAATACAATACAAAGATTTTAACTTTACTGCTTAGTAAATACAAGATAACAGTTTTAGCTTAGCCAGTTAGTAAATTCAAGATAACGGTTTTAACTTAGCTGGTTAGTAAATACAAGATAACGGTTTTCACTTAGCTGGTTAGTAAATACAATACAAAGATTTTAACTTAGCTGGTTAGTAAATACAAGATAACGGTTTTGACTTAGCTGGTTAGTAAATACAAGATAACGCTTTTCACTTAGCTGGTTAGTAAATACAAGATAACGGGTTTGACTTAGCTGGTTAGTAAATACAAGTTAACGCTTTTCACTTAGCTGGTTAGTAAATACAATACAAAGATTTTAACCTAGCTGGTTTGTAAATACAAGATAACGGGTTTAACATAGCTGGTTAGTAAATACAAGATAACAGTTTCAACTTAGCTGGTTAGTAAATACAATACAAAGATTTTAACTTAGCTGGTTAGTAAATACAAGATAACGGGTTTAACATAGCTGGTTAGTAAATACAAGGTAACGGTTTTAACTTAGCTGGTCAGTAAATACAAGATAACGCTTTTCACTTAGCTGGTTAGTAAATATAATACAAAGATTTTAACTTAGCTGGTTAGTAAATACAAGATAACGGTTTTGACTTAGCTGGTTAGTAAATACAACATAACGGTTTTAACTTAGCTGGTTAGTAAATACAATATAACGTTTTTAACTTAGCTGGTTAGTAAATACAAGATAACGGTTTTAACTTGGCTGGTTCGTATATACAAGATAACGGTTTTAACTTAGCTGGTCAGTAAATCGAAGATAACAGTTTTAACTTAGCTGGTCAGTAAATACAAGATAACAGTTTTAACTTAGCTGGTTAGTAATTACAAGATATCGGTTTTACCTTAGCTGGTTAGTAAATACAACATAACGGTTTTAACTTAGCTGGTTAGTAAATACAAGATAACGGTTTTAACTTAGCTGGTTAGTAAATACAATACAAAGATTTTAACCTAGCTGGTTAGTAAGTACAAGATAAAGGGTGTAACATGGCAGGTTAGTAAATATAATACAATGGTTTTAACTTAGCTGGTTATTAAATACAATACAAAGATTTTAACTTTACTGGTTAGTAAATACAAGATAACAGTTTTAGCTTAGCCAGTTAGTAAATTCAAGATAACGGTTTTAACTTAGCTGGTTAGTAAATACAAGATAACGGTTTTCACTTAGCTGGTTAGTAAATACAATACAAAGATTTTAACATAGCTGGTTAGTAAATACAAGGTAACGATTTTAACTTAGCTGGTCAGTAAATACAAGATAACAGTTTTAACTTAGCTGGTTAGTAAATACAATACAAAGATTTTAACTTAGCTGGTTAGTAAATACAAGATAACGGGTTTAACATAGCTGGTTAGTAAATACAAGGTAACGGTTTTAACTTAGCTGGTCAGTAAATACAAGATAACGCTTTTCACTTAGCTGGTTAGTAAATATAATACAAAGATTTTAACTTAGCTGGTTAGTAAATACAAGATAACGGTTTTGACTTAGCTGGTTAGTAAATACAACATAACGGTTTTAACTTAGCTGGTTAGTAAATACAATATAACGTTTTTAACTTAGCTGGTTAGTAAATACAAGATAACGGTTTTAACTTGGCTGGTTCGTAAATACGAGATAACGGTTTTAACTTAGCTGGTCAGTAAATCGAAGATAACAGTTTTAACTTAGCTGGTCAGTAAATACAAGATAACAGTTTTAACTTAGCTGGTTAGTAATTACAAGATATCGGTTTTACCTTAGCTGGTTAGTAAATACAACATAACGGTTTTAACTTAGCTGGTTAGTAAATACAAGATAACGGTTTTAACTTAGCTGGTTAGTAAATACAATACAAAGATTTTAACTTTACTGGTTAGTAAATACAAGATAACGGTTTTGACTTAGCTGGTTAGTAAATACAATACAAAGATTTTAACCTAGCTGGTTAGTAAGTACAAGATAAAGGGTGTAACATGGCAGGTTAGTAAATATAATACAATGGTTTTAACTTAGCTGGTTAGTAAATACAATACAAAGATTTTAACTTTACTGGTTAGTAAATACAAGATAACAGTTTTAGCTTAGCCAGTTAGTAAATTCAAGATAACGGTTTTAACTTAGCTGGTTAGTAAATACAAGATAACGCTTTTCACTTAGCTGGTTAGTAAATACAAGATAACGGGTTTGACTTAGCTGGTTAGTAAATACAAGTTAACGCTTTTCACTTAGCTGGTTAGTAAATACAATACAAAGATTTTAACTTAGCTGGTTAGTAAATACAAGATAACGGGTTTAACATAGCTGGTTAGTAAATACAAGATAACGGGTTTAACATAGCTGGTTAGTAAATACAAGATAACAGTTTCAACTTAGCTGGTTAGTAAATACAATACAAAGATTTTAACTTAGCTGGTTAGTAAATACAAGATAACGGGTTTAACATAGCTGGTTAGTAAATACAAGGTAACGGTTTTAACTTAGCTGGTCAGTAAATACAAGATAACGCTTTTCACTTAGCTGGTTAGTAAATACAATACAAAGATTTTAACTTAGCTGGTTAGTAAATACAAGATACGGGTTTAACATAGCCGGTTAGTAAATACAAGGTAACGGTTTTAACTTAGCTGGTCAGTAAATACAAGATAACAGTTTTAACATAGCTGGTTAGTAAATAGAATACAAAGATTTTAACTTAGCTGCTTAGTAAATACAAGATAACGGTTTTGACTTAGCTGGTTAGTAAATACAAGATAACGGTTTTAACTTAGCTGGTTAGTAAATAAAAGATAACGGTTTTACCTTAGCTGGTTAGTAAATACAATACAAAGATTTTAACTTAGCTGGTTAGTAAATACAAGATAACGGTTTTGACTTAGCTGGTTAGTAAATACAAGATAACGCTTTTCACTTAGCTGGTTAGTAAACACAAGATAACGGTTTTCACTTTTCAACCATGATGGTATATTCCTTGTCAGTTCAATGATGTCAATTGCAAGAGGCAATATTTGTTATTTTGGAAGAGACCAATTAATATTTTCAAATTGTGCATCCCCGTCAAACACAATTCTGGAACGACATCGACAACTCGGGACTGTAAACTACAGAGCTAATTACCAATTTATGTGAGAAGAGATTTGGCAGGGAATATTATATTTATTTATTCATGTTTAAGGTCACATTATTCTGAACAATGGCTAATCGTGACCACAACATGGAGATAAGTACAAATTTAGTCAATCGTTTACGCCAATGTTGCACAGTCATGTTAGAGGCTTTCCACCCGAGGCATGTGTGACTGGGACCTATTTCATCAGTAAAACAGTAAACACGCACTGCTTCATTTCCTGGAGTTACCACAGCGGTTTAGGTATATTTATCTTCTTCTTTGTTCAAAATTATTCGTGTATATTAGGCGTTCGTCTTATTATCGTCTGTTAACTTCAAAGGTTAAGTGCAATGCGTGTTGTTACTGGCCACATAAGCGCTTGTTATCCCTTCGACAATAAACAAAACCCACTAGTAAAGATAGGAAATGAGGATTTTTGCACATGACCTTTTCTACGAATGTATTTCTTTCCCAATAAGCGGCGACGCTAACACCCATACTGTTGTATACATATAATTTTTTTAATTTTGTGAGACACACAAAAGTTTAAGATTTCAATGTCAAACACATCCTTGTATCGGGAGTGTTGTAGTTCAGTGGTTAGAGCATTGGACTTCAAACCAAAACGTCGACGGGGCGCTTTTGATCAGCGATAACTGCGTTGTTTCCTTGGGCAAAAGTACTTAATCCCCATTGACACGCCCATTGCCCACATGGGGACAGGATGATGCTATGAATTAATGCGCGTGCACACCGATTGTGCTTGCGGGGACAGGATGGTGCTATGAACTAAGACGTGCTGCACGCCTATTGTGCATGTACGCACACTATGTTGCTGTGATCTGAGGCGCGCTGCATGCCGATAGCCCACATGGGGACAGTATGGTGCTGTGAACTAAGTCGTGCTGCACGCCGACTATGCATGTACGGACACGATGGTGCAGTTAATAGGGCGTGCTGCACGCCGATTGTGCATGTGCGGACACGATAGTGCTGTGAACTTAGGCATGCTGCACGCCGATAGCCCACGTGGGGACATTGGGGTGTTATGAACTACGGCGTGCTGCACGCCGATAGCCCACGTTGAGACACGATGGTGATGTGAACTAAGGCATGCTGCACGCCGATAGTCCACGTGGGGACACGATGGTGCCGTGAACTAAGGCGTGCTGCACTTCGATTGAGCAACTGCCTTAAATTGCTACTAACTCTGGAGTGTTAGTACGTTGGAGAGTCTGACAGTTGCTCGCCGCTGCTCAGTGGTTCCCTTCGCATTCCGATTTCGTCCATCCATACACCTTTCTGATTAGATGTGAAGTTGGCTGTTGAATGTGTTGTTAAACTCACATAAACATTTTGCATCATAGCTTTACAGTTTCTAAAAAGGATATCTCTCTAAAACAGGCGAGTTGAAACTTTAGGAAAGTGTATCCCTGTGTAACAGGCGAGTTGAAACTTTAGGAAAGTGTATCCCTGTGTAACTGACAACAGATGTCATCTAAAGTATTTGGAAAGTTCATGTCTTGAAATTGTCTAGTTTTACATCTTCTGAGAGGAGTTAATGTAAATAACCTTCCACCCATCTCCCATTCTGCATACGGAATGATAGAAAAACTCTGTAAATATAGTCGTCAACAGTTCGAATTTCATTTCGTCAAAATGCCTTGAAAAATTTAAGATTTAGTCTTTTGTTTAAAAAAGGAGTTTTCAATGTTTGGTATTTTTTAACAGTAAATTCGTATGTTCTTTTCTAAGACAATTTTGACAGAATGATGGATCGGGGCATTTCAGCCGAAGGTAGTCCCTCACCTAGGAAATGACGTCATAGCCATGTGACCCAGTGATGCCTTGTTGGGTTGCCACGGTTGCCCACGCGAACGGCCATGCTTTTAAGTTTAAGCATATTTTATTTGCCACTATTCACAGCAAAAAGGATTGGAGAACAAGTTATTACTACTTGTGAGACTCCTCTCTTCGAAAACTAAACTTACAGTTTGCGGCATAATTGCATCAATAAAAAGAAAGGAAAGTTATTTCATAAGCATAAAGGAAAGGCGAGTGAAGGTGAATGAAAGGTCGACGCTATCTAAATAGGCCTGCTGACAATGGGGTATATTTCTCTCACCGCCATCATTGCATCAGATAACGCTCCCTCACTCCCTATCTTTCACGCATATGGATTTGAGCACGAACTGGCATAGGATACGGTTGGCGCTGGACTATTCAAATCTAATAGACGATGAAAAAAATGACTGGACATTCCCAAATATAATTTCGTTCTGCTTTATGGTTAAGTCCTGTTTACCATAAAGTAGTTCATCCACATTTGTGATGTCGTGCCAAACGAGAGTATTCACCAGACTTACTCGGATGGTAAGATAGTTTTGGCATTGAAAAAAGGAATGGTGTGCATCTTCTTGGGAATGGCCCCAACTACAATGGTTTAGATCACTGCAACAATTTCACAGTCTGCAATGGAAAACGTATCCGTTCTTATTTCCTATGTACAAATATGGCAGGGGTTTAGCCAGAAGGTTTGTTATAGCAAGGGTGTTTTTAAATACCGTAACTGGTGAGGCCGTTTTGATATTGTTCGGAAGCCCTGTTACAACCAGTAGTGTATAAATTTACCAGTAATGTCGAAATCGACCAGTAATGTCGAAAAAATTAACCAGTAATGTCGAAATCAACCAGTAATGTCGAAAAAATCGACCAGTAATGTAAAAATCCGTAATGTCGAAAAATTAACCAGTAGTGTCAAAAAGTGACGACCAAAATGACGATTTTTCGCAAAAATGTCAATATTTTTTCGGGTTGCTCAAATTGTACTTTTGCCTATATTCATCGACTTTTAACCATTTTCTCGCAAGTTTAAACACATTTACCCCAGTAAATATGGAATTTTATGTTTAACAATTATTTCCGTCTTTCATATGCACAACATATCCCATCCTATTTGCTCTCTCTCTCTCTCTCTCTCTCCTCTCTCTCTTTCTCTCCTCTTTCTCTCTATCTATCCCCCTCTCTTTCTATCCCATGTCCCTCTGCCTTTGCCCCCACTCCCCCTCTCTCTCTCTCTCTCTCTCTCTCTCTCTCTCCCTCTCTCTCTCCATCATTCTCTCTCTCTATCCCCCTCTCCGCCTGTCTTTCCCCGTCCCCTCTCTCTCTCTCTCTCTCCCTCTCTCTCTCTCTCACACTCTGCCTTTGCCCTATCTGTCTGTCTGTCTGTCTGTCTGTCTGTCTGTCTGTCTGTCTGTCTGTCTGTCTGTCCGTAATGTCGAAAAATTAACCAGTAGTGTCAAAAAGTGACGACCAAAATGAGGAGCACTAACACTTTTCGAGGGGGAAGGGGGGTATAGCCACCACCCCCCCCCTCCCCCGATGACGCCCCTGGTCGTGTGCTTTAATGACTGACTATTATAATGTCAGTCACTACCCGATATTTGCTACGTGTCTATCATCTAGTTCTACCAATTTGCTACCTGTCATTTTACCTACATTCATCAATCAGTCAGTCTGCGTCACCCGCATGTACCCGCATGTACGTGGGGAGCACTATTAGCTCAATCGAGAAATTGCCTCGCAATTCAATTTGATGAATATCCGGGTTCTATACCTGACGAGGTCAGTTAAGTTGTGTCCTTGGGAATGACACTTTATGCCAGGTGCACGTTGACTTCGTGTGCCAAGCCACATGCCGAAATGACACGTGTATGGTGCGCGTGCTTTAAACTAAGTGTCGTAAACGAAATCAATCAATCTATCAACCAACCAATCAATCTTTGTATGTAGGTCTGCCTGTCTTTCCATCATTCAGTTGTCTATCCACGTCTAGGGGTTATTTTTCACACGCCACATTGCTATCTGTCTGTCTGGTTTTCTCTCCGTCTGCCTGGATGCTGCTAACCTGCCTGCCTACACACTTGCCAGCCTACATGTGTGACTGTATGTCTATCTGTGCGAGCGCTAAATACTAGACTAAATATTTCAGCGTCGTATCAATTCATTATCTATCCAGAGAGAGAGAGAGGGGGAAGGAGGGGAGAGAGAGAGGGGGGAGG
This sequence comes from Pictodentalium vernedei, assembly GCA_031216915.1. Lineage (NCBI taxonomy): Eukaryota > Metazoa > Mollusca > Scaphopoda > Dentaliida > Dentaliidae > Pictodentalium > Pictodentalium vernedei. The sequence goes on along the minus strand of CM062297.1, from coordinate 881,508,625 downwards.
GAGACAGAGAGAGAGAGTTGGACAAAGACAGAGGGAAGCGATAGAGAGAGAAGGAAGGGGAGAGAGAGAAGGAGAGATAGAGGTAGGGGCAAAGGCAGAGGGACAGGGGACGGACAGGCAGGCAGGCAGGCAGAGAGAGAGAGAGAGAGAGAGAGAGAGAGGGGGGATGGGGAAAGACAGACGGAGACGGGGATAGAGAGAGAGAGAATGATGGAGAGAGAGAGGGAGGGGGAGAGAGAGGGAGAGAGAGAGAGAGGGGGGAGTGGGGTCAAAGGCAGGGGGACATGGGATAGAAAGAGAGGGGAGATAGATAGAGAGAAAGAGGAGAGAGAGAAAGAGAGAGAGAGAGAGAGAGAGAGGGGGGGAGTGGAGAGAGAGAGAGGGAGGGAGGGGGTAAAGGCAGAGGGACATGGGATAGAAAGAGAGGGGAGATAGAGAGAGAGAAAGAGGAGAGAGAGAGAGAGAGAGAGAGAGAGAGAGAGAGAGAGAGAGAGGCAAATAGGATGGGATATGTTGTGCATATGAAAGAGAGAAATAATTGTTAAACATAAAATTCCATATTTACTGGGGTAAATGTGTTTAAACTTGCGCGAAAATGGTTAAAAGTCGATGAATATAGGCAAAAGTACAATTTGATCCACCCGAAAAAATATTGAAATTTTTGCGAAAAATCGTCATTTTGGTCGTCACCTTTTGACACTACTGGTTAATTTTTCGACATTACGGATTTTTACATTACTGGTCGATTTTTTCGACATTACTGGTTGATTTCGACATTACTGGTTAATTTTTTCGACATTACTGGTCGATTTCGACATTACTGGTAAATTTATACACTACTGGTTGTAACAAGCCCGTTTCAAAATCGGGCGGTTGAAGGGAAGAAAGTATTAGAGAATTGTTCGGTCCTTATATGATACATTGACAGTTGTCAGGATTACACAAATGGTAAGTTGCTAATTCACGTACTATGGGCGTTAACCCTTTACCCAACGAATCGCCCGCATCCCCCCGCGCAATATACAAATTCAGCAGTTGGAAAAATATTGTTTTTCAAAAACTTTCAACAGCACCATATCATGTGACCCCTCGTTGGAACGAGCTCGTTCCAACGAGGGGTCACATGATATGGTTTTGTTGAAATTTTTTGAAATAATTAAAAAAATGTTATTTAAAATAATAAATTTTGATATCGTCTGCGTTGGGTAAAGGGTTAATAATTCTACAAGGTAAACAGGAGCAACTTTGTTTACTATTCTGAAAAATGTTAATAGTTTGTAGTGGTGTCTTCTCTCGGCCAGTAGGCGCCGGCTAAGTTATTTATTTATTTATTTATTGGTGCTTAACGCCACATCAGCAGCTAGGGCTATATCGTGGCGAGAAAACAGAGGTACATAAAAAGTCATTACCAAGAATGAAGTAAAAATTGAATGAAATGAAAATAACCACAAAAGACATTTCAAAGACAAAAATGATTAGAAAAGCAATGAGTAATGAGATAAGAAAATACATTATAAATCAACCTGAGGAATTGAGACTTGATGATTCGAGATTAAAAGACTAAAAACAATTTTAAAATTTTGTAAAAAGGTTGATTACTTTTAGAAATGACACAATTTTGTGGGGGCTCGTATTTATAAAATAGATCTCTAAGGGATCCAGCTGTGAAGTACTGCCCTCTAACAAGATTAAAATCAGTGCAATGTAAAAGAATGTGTTCCACTGACAACACCTGCTGACATGGAACACACTCTGGTCGCATATTACCCTCCAACAGAAAGGAATGTGTAAGTCGTGTGTGACCAACATGACACCGTGTCAGAATAACATGATCTTTTCTACAAAGGTTACTGGATGGGTAGTGATCAGTAATAGTTGGTCGGAAGCGATGGAGCTTGTTATTTGTCGCCCCATCCCATTCCGCCTGCCACATAGATTTGATGTAACAACTAATATGAGGCTTAAAATCACTGAAAGGGATCTTAAAATCAGTGAGAGGCTTTGTTAAAGCCTGTTTTGCTGCACTGTCTGCTCTGGTGTTACCAGCGATACCTACATGTCCAGGTAACCAGCAAAACACGATATCATATTGGTCAGACATGAGAGTTGTTAACTTCTCACGAAGTTCCAAAATGAGACGGTTCTTCAACCTGGGGTTGCGCAAAGCAAGCAAAGAGGAAAGAGAGTCAGAAAAAATAATCGTCTTCTTTTCCTGTACATTTTCGATATGTTCAAGTGCAAGTTGTATAGCTTTAACTTCAGCTGTGAAAATAGAACTCTGATTCGGTATTCTGATTGAGGTGATTCCATCACCAGTAACAGCAGCTGATGATACTTTGTCACCATCTTTAGATCCATCTGTATATATCCTTGTATATGTACTATACTTGGACTTTATTTCGGCATATTTTTGTTTGAACTGCAAGGAATTGGTATCAGATTTTTTGGTAGAAGCAAGGTCCAAAATAACTGTAGGTGTTTTAAAATGCCAAGGAGGAATGTGTGATTTACGGTTTTCTTTTATAGATTCAGAATCAATTTTTGCAGACTCCATGTGGGGTTTAACTCTAATTCCCAATGGAGGAATATGTTTCGGATGTCGGTTAAAAAAGTCAACATTTTGAGGTTCTGAAATACAATTAAAAGCAGGATTTGAAGGATTGGCCAAAAGTTTAGACACATATTGGAGAGACAATTTAATTCTGCGCTTCTCGAGAGAGGGCTCCTCTGCTTCAACAAGCATCGAGTCTATTGGGGATGTTCTAAAAGCCCCTAGACTAATTCTAATACCACTATTGTGAATAGCATCAAGTGGTTTTAGGTATGACTTCCTTGCAGAACCGTAAACTATAGAACCGTAATCTAATTTTGATCGAACAAGTGATCTATACAGATGGAGCAAAGTTTTTTGGTCAGCACCCCAATCAGTGCTACCAACGACCTTCAGTAGGTTCAGAGTTCTCTTACATTTAACTTTTAGTTGTTTTATGTGGGAAGTGAAATTCAGTTTGCTGTCAAACAACAAACCTAAGAATTTCACTTCCTTAACAACTTTAATAGGACTCCCATCAAGTTTTAACTCCGGATCGAGGTGATGTTTCCGAAGCTTACAAAAATGAACACAATTTGTTTTCATCTTTGAAAATTTGAAACCGTTTTCTGTGGCCCATTTTTGAATTTTGTTTAGGCACAGCTGAAGTTTGCGCTCTATAGCATTCATTTTCTTGCTGCTGTAGCAGATTAAAAAATCATCTACATACAACGAAGAATCTACCATATTCTCAATTGTCTCGATGATGCTATTAATTTTCACCGAAAAAAGGGTAACAGATAAGATACTACCCTGAGGAACCCCCAATTCCTGCTCGTGAGGATCAGATAACGTTGACCCAACACGAACCTGAAATTGGCGGTCCTTTAAAAAGTTTTCAATAAAAAGAGGGATACGTCCTCTCAACCCCATGTTAAAAAGATCTTTTAAAATCCCATACGTCCACGTTGTATCATATGCCTTCTCTAGATCAAAGAAGATGGCGACCACATGTTCTTTTCTAGCAAAGGCATTTCTTATAAACGTTTCTAATCTAACCAAATGATCCACAGTACTCCTCTGGTTTCTGAAACCACACTGAACATCTGCAAGCAGATTGTTCGATTCCAGAAACCAGACAAGTCTATCATTGATCATCCTCTCCATGGTTTTGCACAGACAACTTGTTAAGGCAATAGGTCTATAATTACTTGGGTTGCTGTGATCTTTATCAGGCTTAGGAATAGGAATTATAGTAGCTTTTCGCCAGGAAGGTGGAAACTGGCCAGTCACCCAAATGTCATTAAAAATAGATAATAAAAGTGCAAGTGAAGTTTGAGGCAGATGTTTTAAAAGTTGATAGTGTATTTGATCAGGTCCAGTGGCAGAATCCTTTGCTCTATGCAAAGAGTTACTTAACTCTTCCATAGAGAAAGGTTCGTTATAATCTTCTAAGTTATTGGATGTGAATTTAATCTTGTGTTTTTCTTGTTGTTTTTTTAAGTTTGAGGAACTCTGGGTTACCATTTTCAGACGACGAATGTTTAGAAAATGTAGAGGCCAACTTGTTTGAAATTTCTTGTTTTTATGTTATGAGTGTGTTGTTATCTTTTAGGTGTTGTACTGCTGATTTTGTTTCTTTTCCTTTAATTTTTTTAATCATTTTCCAAATTTTAGTGATGGGGGTGTTTTGATTTAGTTTCGAAACGTAAGTTTCCCATGAACTTTTCTTTTTATGTTTTAAAAGTCGTCTTGTTTTTGCCTGATTTATACGTAATCTATCCAAATTTTGTGTAGTTGGTGACTTATTAAATTCCCTCTCAAATTTCTTGCGATCTTTTATAGCCTGTTTGCACTCAGTATCAAACCATGGTTTAGTGAAACGTTTTGGATTTGCCGAGGTTTTAGGAATGACTTGGCTTGCAATGTCAATCAACTCTGTGGTGAAGTGTTCAATCTGGTCAGTACTGTCCTGAAATTTCTCCCGTGTGAGGCGTTCAGAACAAAGCGATGAGAAAGTGTCCCAGTCAGCCTTTTTAAAGATCCACGGGGCACCCTCTCATCATCCGCCGGAACTACACTCTCCAACACAATCGGAAAGTGGTCACTCCCGCACAAGTCATCTTCTGCCTTCCATGAAAAATCAAGGAAGACAGAAGGGCATGCAATTGTTAAATCAATTGAAGTGTAAGAACCAGATGCGGGGTGCAGGTAAGTATCTGAACCATCATTGAACAAGCACAAGTCATATTTTGTAATGAACTCTTCTACAGTTTTACCTTTTGCATCTTCTTGACTGCAGGAATTACCCCAAAGGGGGCTATGTGCGTTAAAATCACCCAACAAAATGTATGGAGTTGGGAGTTGTCGGACCAGTAACTCAAGATCATTCAGCTGTAGGGCTTTACTTGGTGAAAGATAAATCGAACAAAGTGTTACTGTTTTGTTTAATGTTAGGCGTACCGCCACAGCCTGTAAATTTGTCTGTAATGGAACAGAACTGTGAATGATGTCGTTCCTAGCTAAAACAGATGTTCCACGAATATGAAGGTCATTATCACCTGCCCAGGCATTATACGAAGTATAATGCTTAAAAGCTGAATGATCTTGAGCCTCGGGTTTCTTTAAAAGAGTTTCCTGCAGGCAAAAAGCTGCAGCTTTATATTTTTGGCTTAGAAGACCAAGTTCATTAAAATTCGCTCTAAAACCTCGGCAATTCCACTGTATAATATTATTTTTGTGTGAATTAGCCATATTTGATTGGAGAATTGGAGGGTGGACGTATGGGCGAAATAGCCCCAGATGTTTTCTTAGGTGAATTTTTCCTCGGAGATTTATTCTGTGAGGAATTTTTTCTCGGGGATCTATTCTGTGAGGAATTCGAACGTAAGTGATCGAATGTTTCGTCGATACACTCACCAACCTCCTTCAAACCTATTACGAGTAACAGGATCTTGAAGAGCCTTGGGAGTTCTGTCTGATTGTTTGTGTGTTTCTGTATTCTTCTGGCTTTTTGCTTGACTCTTCCTCTGATTCTGACTAAGTTTTTGAATGTGTGGTTTCGGTTTTGTTTGGTCTTTTTTTGGTTCTGATCTTGGTTCCTTTACTTTTTTTCCTTCTGGTTTTTGTTTTTCTTTCTGTGGATTTGGTATTAATTTATTTTCTATTGTTGTCCGAGCAGTTGATGGTGTTTGGGTGGATTTTGGTTCAGTTCCGTCTGACTGTTCTATTGTAAAAGCTTGTACTAGAGATGGTAATGTGCCTCTAATCCAAGTATACTGGGTTTGGAAACCTACTGCCACTGATGGTACTTTCTGTGATACTTTTGCTGCATATGATGGCGATGACATATTCATGCCAGGCATCGACATTACCATCTCTCTGGCCTCTTTGAAACTTACTTGTTTTTCACATTTTATTTTTTGGATTTGTTTTTCTTTTTGCCAAACAGGGCAGTCCTTTGATGCAGCTACGTGGCTGCCCTGGCAATTACAACATTTAATAGTATTTGTGCAGGGGTCTTGATGTTCCTGACCACATTTAAAGCAGATAGATTTTCCTCTACAATTGTTCTGACCATGACCATACTTTTGACATCTGAAGCATCGAAGAGGATTTGGAATATACAAATCCACTCCGATGTTCATATAACCAACTTTAATTGATTTAGGCGGCCGAGAAGAATCAAAAGTCAGAATATACGTATTAGTCTTAACTATTGTACCATCTCTTTTAATTTCAATACGTTTGACATCGCTGACACCTTGTGGTTGAAGTTCCTTTTTGATTTCTAGTACGTCGATGTCAAATAATTCCCTTGTACGAATTACACCTCTGCTGCTGTTAAGGGTTCTATGTGGGAAGGTATTTACATTGATGTCCGCCAGTTTATCAGTGTTCAGCAAATTAATCGACTGTTGTTCTTTGGAACATTCAACTAATAATGCCCCAGATCTTAGTTTTTTAACTGTCTTAACTGTGCCAGCTATTCCTTTAATGGCTTTTTCCAACAAAAAAGGATTAATGTTGGATGCCTTTTGATTCTCATCAGCCGCATAAATAATAATGAATTTTGGCCAACTTTGGGATTGTGAAATGTCATGATCAGAATCAGAATCAGAGTCCGAAGTCAAGTCTCTACCACGTTTCTGCTTTTTGTATTTGGTATTTTCCATGTTAATTTTATTTATGATTCATCATTCCATGACTCCCACCCTTACTCTGAGCCCAACTTTGGGGGTTATGTTGCGGATATCCAGCAAACAGCACCAAGAGTACATGGAAAGCATACTCCCCCAGCGTTGATGCTAATGCATACCGCTGAGGGATTGACCCGTTGAAAGTAAATGGGAAGTGCCAGGTCGTGGCAGCAATCCAACCAATCATTTCAGTAAAAACCAGTTCAACAAAAACTACTTCTGACAACCGACGCAGACAGTACAACAAAACGGAAGATGTTCAAAAGGTATCAAAATAATTAAAAGTCAGTCTGGGTAGTAATGATGAAATAAAACTAAAAGAAATGGCTGATTGGACGACCACCCAATGCCCCCCGACGTGACACCCGATATTTTTTGGGGTTGGGGGCTCCCGATTGGTCAGACCGGGCCAACCGACCATCCGTCTACTCCCGAAATTGGGGCCAAAGCAAAGTGTTGAACAACAGTATCTCCGAAATGGAGACCAGGGCTCCATCCCGGAGACTGCCCTAACCGGGGCCACGAGTCCTCAACTGCCAGGATTCCTTCTTCCGGGGCCTTCGGAACGCACCTCACGGGAGAACAAGGTGCCTGCCAGATGGTATTAGCAGGATTGATCATTTTGGTCCGGGGCTGCGTATTTATGTATTTCGCAGCGAACCAACTCAATTGAGCAAACCTGCCAATTAGAAATTAGCAAACCTGCCCAATTGAGCAGGCCGTCCTCTATCCGCCACCTGAGGACCCGCCTAGTAGGGACGATCAAACCCCCCTAGGCCGGCTAAGTTCTAGGAGTAAAAGCTCAAGTAAAACCGAACGTTTGAGGCTAGATACTATTTTAGCTCTATCATGGTCGATAGTGTTTTTTAATAAATGTATAGGGGCGCAATCCCATGCAATATCCTCGTAATCCAGGAGTGGTACAATGAATGAAAAATACTTTTTTTCCAGAGTTTTTCTTTGGAGATTATACTTGAATTTATTGAGTTTAGACAAGCGCCCCTCGACTTTTCTGCAAATTTCCGCTAATCGACAATTCCATTTTACATTTGACTGCAAGGTCAGACCAAAATGTGCTTGTGAATCAGAGAAACTTTAAGTAGTGTCATTATATGCGGAATCTCTGGGATTGATATTGGAATTTCCGGAAAAGAGTAAAGCCTTTGTTTTGGGTGGGCTGAAGGATCCCAACCACTTGAGTGACCAATGTTGGATTTTGGCCAGATTGTGATTTAGCAATGCTGTTAGAACATAAATCGAACGTTTTCTGTTGGTTAGGAATGTGTCGTCCGCGAATAATCTTGCAAGTAATTCTATGGTGTCTGATATATCATTTGCAGACCAGAAACAGGAAAGACCCCAAGTCAGATCCTTTCCGAACTCCGTTCTGTATTTCCTGATAAGGACAATAAATATTGTTCCTTGAAACTATTTTCTGACGATTTTAGATAGCTCGCAAACTATGTCAATAGACGGCCCGATATGCCGTATGTTCTAGGTTATGGAGGATACCTTTATACCATACCCTCCCAAACGCTTTTGAAATTTCGCAGAAAATGGCACAAGTCTTTAATCGGTCGACTAGTCACTGGCACAGCGAATGGTAGAGTTCTAAAAATTGCAACGTAGTGTTGTGGCCAGGAATAACCCCAGATTAATATTTATAGAGGAGGTTGTTCCGATTAAAATAGGCCAAAACCGATTTGAGTAGAATTTTTCCACAAATTTTTACTAATATTGGTAAAAGCGAAATCGGCCTATAATTGCTTTTATCTGTGGGATTTACGTTCTTGAAAATAGGTATTACATTGACTTTCTTCCAACTGTCCGGATATATAGAGAATAAGCCTATAGAGGTTTCAAGTAAAACATTTATTCTACGAGCAGGATTAAGAATGAAACCAACGAGCCTCTGGTGAGTCGGTTTCATTCTTAATCCTACGAGTAGAATTAATTTTTTACTTGAAAACACTATACGTTTATTTTGTTTATCCCATAAATCATTTACAGGGCAGTCGTGGTGAAATCGTGCTGTTACTCGCTACAAAACAATGACTGAAGTGAGAAACACATTGGTCCAATTCGATCGACAAGCAAAACTGCCAAAACTAAACAAGGCGCAGTGATACATTTCTGTTTAAAAATAAAAAATTCACCTACAAACTTGATCTAAAGTTGCAAAAATACTTTATTAAATGAACAATGTTTATCTTTCTTATTGTCGTTGTTTATTGTTGTCTTTTTCGTCATCGATTCAACTTGAGTTTTATAAATAAAGCAGACGCCACGTGCATTTGTTTATTTACACTTTCCTAATTTGGAAAAAAAAACATCACTCATCATGTCCTCGCCTTTCACAATCGAACTTGTAGGTTTTTCAACACTTAGTTAGGACTGATTTACTTTGTGTTTTCTTTGTTAATTGTTGTTCGTTTTTTTGTTAGACAGAGTTTAAATTTGTCATATATTCTAAAACTATACATTCAGCGACGGTCAACGTTTGATAAACGTCGGTCCATTATGTCTCCCAAAAACGTAATACTGCGGTTGAGGTCAGATGTCAGCAAGTCCGTTCTTTTTTGGAATAAATTCATTCAGTGTTGAGCGAACGGGGAAAATTTATCACCCCTCTAGCACTAGGTGAATAAAGCAAAAATTTATCCAAGACTTTTATTGTTCAAATAAACGTCCATTTATGGGATAAATTCCAGAATCAACCCCCATTTGAAAGAGTGTAACTCAACGGTACTGCTGTAGTTTCAATTGTTCCCTTTAGCATTTTTATACTAATCTCGTCTTGAACATGGGCTTTGTTTGCATTTAATGATCTGATAACCTCGGTAATGTCCTGAGAAATGGATGGATGATAAGGTATCGTGGCTTTTCGTTTGGAATTCTGTGAGCAGCGAATTTTCGTTGATAGTGCTGTTTTGGATAAATGTTCATTTAAAAGGGGTTGTCAGGGTTTATTCACAGCACCATCGTGGATTGATGATAGGGTATCTCGGCTTTTTGTTTCTGGGAGCTGCGAAGTTTAGCTGAGAGTGATGTTTTGGATAAATGTTTCATTTATTATTAAAAAGGGGTTGCTTTTTCAAAGTCGTCAGAAGTTAGATCGAGTGGATCGAAATTGTCACCTCGATAAAGGGATGGGATTACGTTATCGCCAATTTTATTGAGTCAATTTTGAATTATATGCCTAAACACCCTAGGAGTGGGGGCGTCGGACAATGTATCTTGGACGTTATCTTCATAGATTTGTTTCGCGTATTTTTCCTAGTTTTCACTCTATTAACCCTTTGCCCAACGTAACGGCCAAAACCGGCCAGCGCTATTCTCAAAAATCGCCAATTAATTTTCAAAATATTTTCATTTTTTGTCTCAAAAACATAGGTTATGACCCCTCGTTGGAACGAGCTCGTCGAGCTCGTTCCAACGAGGGGTCATAACCTATGTTTTTGAGACAAAAAATGAAAAAAATTAATTATTCAAGAATTTTTTTTGCAAGTGTCGTCTGCTTTTCATGTTAGGTAAAGGGTTAAGGCGAATGCTTGTACGAATTCCAATGCTCAGTTTTCTTTGTGTTTAGAACTTTTCTTCTAAAACGGGCTTTACGAATCAGAGTTCGGAACTAACCACGGCTTGTCATTCAGACGAATTCGTACCGTTGATTTGGAGCCAGTGTCATTCATTATTTCCCCCCCAAAAATCGCTGAATGTCTTTTGGAATACATTAACAAGATCATGATTTCCAATTGTTGTTTTCCAAATATTGTATATTCAAGGATTAACCGAATGTAGTGAGATGAAGTCTCTAATTGAGTGATCATACATCCGGGCATTTTGGGTATTCTATTGCCCGGTAGGATCACTTTGTGTTGTGATGATGATGAATCTGGATGCAAAGAGTGAGAGAGGCTATAATATTTTTTTACTGTATCTTAACACACATTTATGGAATTTGGTATTTTAATAGGCTCTTGCGAAAATTCGGAATTCGATTCAAAAGTCAATATTCGATTCGAGTCGATGCGAAATTGGAAATTCGAATATTTTCGAATATACATTGGCCATAACCGTGAATGTATACCGAATATAATTGATCACATTTTTTATGTTGAGTATTGTTCAGAGCAGAAACGCAGCTGACTTGTAGCGGCAACAGTGTTTATAGCGATGTAGCTACATCGGTACAAACACTGTTACTGCTACAGCTGTTCATTTCAACTTATTGTACATTATGACCAGTGGCCATTTATAAAAAAAATTAAATTTCAAACTTTGAAAAGTTATTCAGCTGTTCAACTTCAATAAATGATTTGTTCCACAACATGATCACATTATTTTATATTGAGTATTGTTCTGTTCAATCACAGTGACTGGATATATCGTCGAAAGCAACGTTTTTGTTTATAAGAATACCCCTGATTATTATATAAACAGAAGTAGAGCAGGCTTTAATTGTCAAGCAGATCGACTCCATTCGACGTTGAATTATCATTTCGTTTCAGTAATTCCGCATTTCTATTTAAAACAAATGGTTTCATCACCGACCGAATGGCGTCGATCCGATTTGAAATGAAGATTTTTTTACACGAAAAGTTGTGATGGAAGTGAGGTATCAGCCAGGTTCGTTTAAAAATGTTTATTTTTGCAGTTTCGAAGCTACAAAGTCAACAATTCGAATAGTTCCAGTCAATAGTTAGTATATTGGTTTATATCTCAGTTTATAGTGTGGGAAGTGGTTAGACGAAAGATGCACTCTACCTAATTGTGTGTCTTTTAATAATCGGGGGTATTATTTTAGAAAAAAAATCTTTTTCTTTTGACAACGTATCCATTAACTGTGATTCGATTCGAAGTTCGGTTCGAAATTGTATTCGAAATTCGATTCGATTTTTTCCAATTCGATCCGAAAAGTTGCACCCATGTGTATTGTGTCTTAAAAACTAATTGGGTAGGTTACATTTATCTTGACAATTTTTTACATCACTGTTGGCTGTCTGTAATGATGTAGAAAAACTGCTAAGTCATCCGTGGACATTTCTGTATGATAGAAAATCTCACATAAATTAATTTGAGGCTTCAAGGTTAAAATATACAAAATGATAGACTGTATTTATAGTTCACTCATGTAGACTGTATTTATAGTTTACTCTTGTATTCTGTATTTTATTTTTGGAAGCTTTATCTGTGACACTCTTTTCGTTCACTGCAGTTGGTATGCTACAACCTGAAATATAAAATAGAATGCTTATTTGTCATGTTGTCATTTAGGTTTTGTGTCAATGTTATTAGAGTTGTGTAGGATGTTGATAGTCTTGGTGGTGTAGAAATAGACTGTGGTATGCCACCCACACTAAAGGTTGTTTGTTTATTGGTGGCACTTTCTATAACTAGGGTCACATCGTGTTGGATAATTTTTGGGGTAGAGAATGCTTGAGTACCCGGAGAGATCCACCGAGTCGTCATCAGTACCGTCATTGAAACGGATTAAACTAAACGAAAAGTAAACAAAGCCGGTCGAAACGCGGATATTTCCACGGTATGGTGGTGTATGCTACATGTATAGGGGTTTTATCATCGTATGTCTAATTATGTAGATAACATTTTAGGTTCAAGTATATTTGGGTCACCGTAAAACTCGATCCCATACAAAGTGTCTCCAGCATCAGCACATTTTGAAATCATCACAATCGTTTGACTTTATGCCTTTCGACCAATTATGCATAATGTGTTGCTTACAGTCCATGAGTAGATAACACAATAAACTCCTTACTGGGGTTCTGATCAGCAGGAAAGCACAAATTGGAAAAACTTGGGTTAAGTTAAATGTTATCCAAAAATATTCTAGGATAACCTCTTCTCGCTCTTCTAAAACCATTTGAGTTTCAAACAAATTTATTATAAACCCTTTCAGACTGTCAATTGTTCTCTTTTTATTTTTGAATATTTGAGTGTTTTTCGTTGTTTAGTATTTGTTGCTTGCCAGTAGCTGGGGATTGCTCATAATTCAAGGGATTTAAGATTATGTTTTCACCTGTCTCTCAGTGGTGTATTTTGACGGCCCATGTTTTACATCTGATCAGTTATATATTTGATAAATAAAGGTAGAAGGGGTAGGTAGAGTAAATATCACAATGTACTCACGGAAGATAGATAAACTGAACTGATAGATATTTTATTTTTGTGTTTGTTAACTAGTAGAGTTCTAAAAGTCCATATTTTGGTCTTTAGTGCAGGTGCCGCAACTTAAAAGCGCTGTATTCCGTGGATGCGCTTCCTATTATTTAAGTGAAATGATTTAAGTCTGTGTGGATTTTTCTTGTCACTATTATTGGAGAGTGTCTTTCTCATAAAGTCTAACAAGTCAAGGACAAGTAAGCAGATTTTGACGACCAAAGTAGTTCATAACTTTACCAGCTTAAAACAACCCTTACAAAAGCGAAAGCACTGGTATTGGGATTTTGACATAACCTTTGTGGGGGTTGGGGGAGGGGGGGGGGTATCCTGAATATTCAACTTATGTATCCCAGGTTCAGCGACAATCTGATCCTATGGCCTTCCCCACAGTTACAACTGAGACACGCCCATTCCACTTTCTACAGTTCGTCCCCCGAGTGCCAATGTGTTCTATGTGCCAACTGACACATAGAACACATTGGAACTCGAGGGACGACTTGTCTGTATGACAATGGCACCAGTGTCGACAGGATTAGCAGTTTCTTCTCACAGTGTGTAACGTTTTAATTAGAGAATTAATTAGAGAAGGTCTTTCATTGTTATGTTGTGGTAATAAATAATAATAATTATAGCCAGATGATTTGTTCAAACATTACTGTGTTACTGATACTGCCTTCAACATTGATGGGAAATCTCTGAAAGATGTGTACAATAGAAATTTCTTCGTTGGTTTGCAATACCAGATGATGCATTAACCTCTCAATCCTGATGTATATTCCTCACCAGTCAGGGATGTAGCGACACGGGTTTGTGGGCGGTGTGACTCCCCCCCCCCCCCCCCCCCCACCAATCCGGGCCAAAATTTCCTATAGGTGGAAATTCGGAGGGAAAGTCATGAGTATTTGGAATTTCCATCTATCTCGATTTTAGAGCTTCTTTGGTGATGCTGATGTCTCCTTTGCTTCCCAAAGTCCCAAATCGGTTTCAAATCGGCAAACGTTCCAGCTGTTACTATTTACAACTACAGTGTACGCAATATCGAGCTTCATAAGTATGCATGATGTCAATCGGTACGAGATTTCTATAGTACGTTTACTGATCGTAATAAAAAAAAATCCTCGAAATGCCGCTTCAAGAAAATCGCATCTTGTAAAATCGTTATCCTAAGTTAACTCCAACATTCACAGTTACAAAATGATGAAACATCGAAAATTGATCATTCCTGCATAAGATCTCATTTAATGTTAGAAGAGTGTGAATTGCTCAAAGTTCTCAGCTTGAGCATCTCTCTCTCTCTCTCTCTCTCTCTCTCTCTCTCTCTCTCGCTCTCTCTCTCTCTCTCTCTCTCTCTCTGATTGTGCAGGGAGGGTGTGTTCGATTCAACATCAGTATATCTAATTACCACAAACAATCTGGCGTTCACTCCAAATCACCAAAAACTGTCTAAAGCGGCCTAAACAGACTTCGCGAAGCCTTGTGGGCTTATAATAATAGCACGTAAACTATTAAACTGGAGTTGTTTTTTGGTTCGGATTTCCCACCAACACATCGGTTAGAATTAACACAAACAACCCGATAACCATTTATCTGGCACTGAATGCTTCCCAATTCCTTGGTTTCTGCCTATCCTGGTCTATTCTATAGATTATTCTCCCCATTCCGTGGCTTGTCCTGTCCAGGTTGTGACTTCTCCAGCCTCCGTATAAAAGTACTCTGACTTCCCTAGGTGTGCTTGTGTGATAGTGTACAATGTGCGCACAACACATGCAAAACATAGCCACATACGGGTATTTGAACATACCGACGGCATGATGATGTATTATTTGTGGAAACTGCGGTAGGAAATTCTATTGTTTGAAGGTTTGCTTTGGTTTTTCTTGTTTTACTCCGATGGTCGAACATTACAGCTGAATTTCTTTTGTTCAAAAAGATCTATGTCATTCTGATATGATAAGAAATAGTTTTTTTTTATTTGTTTCATATATTGAGCAGTTCATCTGCAGAATGTTCGCCACATTAGCCCCGCTCACTTTCAACTCGATTCGCAATGAATCGATTCTCTTTCATTATTTATTTATTATTTATTTATTGGTGTTTAAGGTCACATATTTCTGCACAATGGCTAATCATGACCACATTCTCTTTCATTAAATGTTCATTAAAATTCGTTTCAGAAAACGCTTCCACGCTATTGTTTTGGAATATTGTATTTATATTTAAATTTTTAACCCTTTACCCAACGTAATAACCACAAACGGCCAGCGCAATTCTCAAAATCGCCAATTAATTTTCATTATTTTTTCATTTTTGTCTTAAAAACATAGGTTATGACCCCTCGTTGGAACGAGCTCGTTCCAACGAGGGGTCATAACCTATGTTTTAGAGACAAAAATGAAAAAAAGAGTTATTCAAGAATTTTTTTTGCAAGTGTCGACTGCTTTTAATGTAAGGTAAAGGGTTAATGGATCTGTAGTAACGTCATTACTGATGATGACCGAAATATGTATCACCGAAACAACATGCGCTCTGACACCTTGTATCACAATGGGAATGATGTCACAACATGGCCGTTAACTCGGGCTAACATGACGTAAGTGGGTTACATGACATGACATGACATGACGTAACTTTCGGGGTCCGGAGCGGGGGTCCGACACGTGAGGGATGTCCAGCCCCTGTCATACTATTGATATAGCCCAACAATGGACGTTTTCGGTTTACAAGTCAGTTATGGGTGATATTTAAAACAGACCAATTGTCAACACTATAGAAGAAAAAAACATATCGTTCAGAAAATTTAATATTGAGGTTTCAAGGTATCTCAGTAGTCACAGAAGGTCACGTGTCGTTTTATATACCTTCTTCAATATAACTAACACTGGATTACCATGATCACAAAAGCCGTATTTTCGCGGTGAGATTGCTATTTGAGCGCGACACACTTACACCAGAGGGGCGAGATTTCCTAAAGAAAACACAACTAAAGCAAAGTCACATCAAGAAAATTTAACGAGAATAATTTGATACGATAGATGAGATTCCGTGGAAACTTTGGTATGGGGTGGGGGCGGATAGGGCGTTTTAACTGGATCATAACCCTGTCAATAAGCTCTGCCGTGTTTTGTGATCAGAGTACTGTACTATAGAGAGGCCATCTTGAGCGGTTCATAGTTCGCTGTTCTCAAAATGAACAGTTTTTACAGAATTTCTGATGTTCCAAATGAAACAAATGAGACCAAATGGGAGGGGGGGGATGAGAGGGGTTGTAAATAATAATCCAATTATATCACAGGAAACGTCGTTAATTTCGACGTAACAACCTATGTCTTATTTCCTGATTATCAACTAGTGTCTAATCGGCGCGTGGTCATATAGCAGCAGCATTGTATTCTTGACATGACGTCCACATGACGTCAATTACGACAACAGGTTCAAGTAAAGCGCATTCATGACGTCATGGGATGAAGCGTCTGAGCCAACGAACTGATTGTCGGTTGTTTTGGGAGAATTTAGCGACAATGAATTAAATAAAAAGTGTAAAAAACTTTCTAAAACTCATGTGATATACAGAATCTTTAACTCGTCAGGTTTGAGATCCTCTATTTATCACTTGATTATTTTGTCTTACCATTAAACTCCTATTTGAATAGAGGTAATTCTCAAGCTATTAATAACATTGTGGAAGTAGACCTAAATGGACGTAGTTGTATTATTACGTGAACAGTGAACTATGATCTATTGTTGTATAATAACATTGTGGATAATAACATTGTGGAAGTAGACCTAAATGGATGTAGTTGTATTATTACGTGAAGAGTGAACTATGATCTATTGTTGTATAATAACATTGTGGAAGTAGACCTAAATGGACGTAGTTGTATTATTGCGTGAACAGTGAACTGTGATCTATTGTTGTATAATAACATTGTAGAAGCAGACCTAAATGGACGTAGTTGTATTATTACGTGAAGAGTGAACTATGATCTATTGTTGTATAATAACATTGTGGAAGTAGACCTAATTGGACGTAGTTGTATTATTACGTGAAGAGTGAACTATGATCTATTGTTGTATATTTACTGGAAGTAGACCTAAATGGACGTAGTTGTATTATTACGTGAAGAGTGAACTATGATCTATTGTTGTATAATAACATTGTGGAAGTAGACCTAAATGGACGTAGTTGTATTATTACGTGAACAGTGAACTATGATCTATTGTTGTATAATAACATTGTGGATAATAACATTGTGGAAGTAGACCTAAATAGACGTAGTTGTATTATTACGTGAAGAGTGAACTATGATCTATTGTTGTATAATAACATTGTGGAAGTAGACCTAAATGGACGTAGTTGTATTATTACGTGAAGAGTGAACTATGATCTATTGTTGTATATTTACTGGAAGTAGACCTAAATGGACGTAGTTGTATTATTACGTGAACAGTGAACTATGATCTATTGTTGTATAATAACATTGTGGAAGTAGACCTAAATGGACGTAGTTGTATTATTACGTGAACAGTGAACTATGATCTATTGTTGTATAATAACATTGTGGAAGTAGACCTAAATGGACGTAGTTGTATTATTACGTGAACAGTGAACTATGATCTATTGTTGTATAATAACATTGTGGATAATAACATTGTGGAAGTAGACCTAAATAGACGTAGTTGTATTATTACGTGAAGAGTGAACTATGATCTATTGTTGTATAATAACATTGTGGAAGTAGACCTAAATGGACGTAGTTGTATTATTACGTGAACAGTGAACTATGATCTATTGTTGTATAATAACATTGTGGAAGTAGACCTAAATGGACGTAGTTGTATTATTACGTGAACAGTGAACTATGATCTATTGTTGTATAATAACATTGTGGATAATAACATTGTGGAAGTAGACCTAAATAGACGTAGTTGTATTATTACGTGAAGAGTGAACTATGATCTATTGTTGTATAATAACATTGTGGAAGTAGACCTAACTGGACGTAGTTGTATTATTACGTGAAGAGTGAACTATGATCTATTGTTGTATATTTACTGGAAGTAGACCTAAATGGACGTAGTTGTATTATTACGTGAACAGTGAACTATGATCTATTGTTGTATAATAACATTGTGGATAATAACATTGTGGAAGTAGACCTAAATGGACGTAGTTGTATTATTACGTGAACAGTGAACTATGATCTAATGTTGTATATTTACTGGAAGTAGACCTAAATGGACGTAGTTGTATTATTACGTAAAGAGTGAACTATGATCTATTGTTGTATAATAACATTGTGGAAGTAGACCTAAATGGACGTAGTTGTATTATTACGTAAAGAGTGAACTGTGATCTATTGTTGTATAATAACATTGTGGATAATAACATTGTGGAAGTAGACCTAAATGGATGTAGTTGTATTATTACGTGAAGAGTGAACTATGATCTATTGTTGTATAATAATATTGTGGAAGTAGACCTAAATAGACGTAGTTGTATTATTACGTGAAGAGTGAACTATGATCTAATGTTGTATATTTACTGGAAGTAGACCTAAATGGACGTAGTTGTATTATTACGTAAAGAGTGAACTATGATCTATTGTTGTATAATAACATTGTGGAAGTAGACCTAAATGGACGTAGTTGTATTATTACGTGAAGAGTGAACTATGATCTAATGTTGTATATTTACTGGAAGTAGACCTAAATGGACGTAGTTGTATTATTACGTGAACAGTGAACTATGATCTATTGTTGTATAATAACATTGTGGAAGTAGACCTAAATAGACGTAGTTGTATTATTACGTGAAGAGTGAACTATGATCTAATGTTGTATATTTACTGGAAGTAGACCTAAATGGACGTAGTTGTATTATTACGTAAAGAGTGAACTATGATCTATTGTTGGATAATAACATTGTAGAAGTAGACCTAAATGGACGTAGTTGTATTATTACGTGAACAGTGAACTATGATCTATTGTTGTATAATAACATTGTGGAAGTAGACCTAAATAGACGTAGTTGTATTATTACGTGAAGAGTGAACTATGATCTAATGTTGTATATTTACTGGAAGTAGACCTAAATGGACGTAGTTGTATTATTACGTGAAGAGTGAACTATGATCTATTGTTGTATAATAACATTGTGGAAGTAGACCTAAATGGACGTAGTTGTATTATTACGTGAACAGTGAACTATGATCTATTGTTGTATAATAACATTGTGGAAGTAGACCTAAATAGACGTAGTTGTATTATTACGTGAAGAGTGAACTATGATCTAATGTTGTATATTTACTGGAAGTAGACCTAAATGGACGTAGTTGTATTATTACGTGAACAGTGAATTATGATCTGTTGTTGTATAATAACATTGTGGATAATAACATTGTAGAAGTAGACCTAAATGGACGTAGTTTTATTATTACGTGAAGAGTGAACTATGATCTGTTGTTGTATAATAACATTGTGGAAGTAGACCTAACTGGACGTAGTTGTATTATTACGTGAACAGTGAACTATGATCTATTGTTGTATATTTACTGGAAGTAGACCTAAATGGACGTAGTTGTATTATTACGTGAAGAGTGAACTATGATCTATTGTTGTATAATAATATTGTAGAAGTAGACCTAAATGGACGTAGTTGTATTATTACGTGAAGAGTGAACTATGATCTATTGTTGTATATTTACTGGAAGTAGACCTAAATGGACGTAGTTGTATTATTACGTGAACAGTGAACTATGATCTATTGTTGTATATTTACTGGAAGTAGACCTAAATGGACGTAGTTTTATTATTACGTGAAGAGTGAACTATGATCTATTGTTGTATAATAACATTGTGGAAGTAGACCTAAATGGACGTAGTTGTATTATTACGTGAAGAGTGAACTATGATCTATTGTTGTATAATAACATTGTGGAAGTAGACCTAATTGGACGTAGTTGTATTATTACGTGAAGAGTGAACTATGATCTATTGTTGTATATTTACTGGAAGTAGACCTAAATGGACGTAGTTGTATTATTACGTGAAGAGTGAACTATGATCTATTGTTGTATAATAACATTGTGGAAGTAGACCTAAATGGACGTAGTTGTATTATTACGTGAAGAGTGAACTATGATCTATTGTTGTATAATAACATTGTGGAAGTAGACCTAATTGGACGTAGTTGTATTATTACGTGAAGAGTGAACTATGATCTATTGTTGTATATTTACTGGAAGTAGACCTAAATGGACGTAGTTGTATTATTACGTGAAGAGTGAACTATGATCTATTGTTGTATAATAACATTGTGGAAGTAGACCTAAATGGACGTAGTTGTATTATTACGTGAAGAGTGAACTGTGATCTATTGTTGTATATTTACTGGAAGTAGACCTAATTGGACGTAGTTGTATTATTACGTGAACAGTGAACTATGATCTCTTGTTGTATATTTACATTTTGTACGGTCTAAGAATGAAATATGGCTTTTGGTGTGTGGAATCGTTCTTTCAACAAAATTCTAGTTCAGCAGACGAAATGCTAAACATCATATCACGCTGTGTATATTTTAGATGAAATAACATGTTCCAGACAAAGTTCGTTAATACGATATATATGTCATATGATATATACACTACA
The DNA here is from genome assembly GCA_031216915.1 of Pictodentalium vernedei. NCBI lineage: Eukaryota > Metazoa > Mollusca > Scaphopoda > Dentaliida > Dentaliidae > Pictodentalium > Pictodentalium vernedei. The sequence continues at coordinate 881,488,066 of CM062297.1, read as the reverse complement.
TCGATTCACTAAAACTGTGTAACGAATATATCTCACTAATTTCCTTTATACTGAATTACCAATAGCAGTGATGCAATAAACAATAGAATTCTTACTTGTTTAACGTGAATTATTATCCTCTGCTGTAATTTTGATAAACAAATAAACAAAGTGGAGACAATACTGACTGTTATCCGTGTATAAGTTTTTAGCAGACTGCGTTTGGTATATACAAAGGACGTCACGATGTTTGGATGTGTTCATCAATAAGGTGAGTGCGAGTACGAGCGTGGAGGGTTAGATCGAGACGATGAGACGTTTGAAATCCAATGAAATTCTCAGACTTTTATAGTTTACTGAGTAAATGGCATGAATGTCATAACAACCTATCTACGTTCACGTCTTGTGTGTAAAATGTAAAAGATTAGTCCGGAATGTAATAGAATACATTTAGAGCATCATACGCTAGAAGGGTTTGATTTGGCTCAATGCTTAAGACCATAATCTCTGAGGAAGTACTTGACGAAATTATCTTCTATCACAGATGTAAAGGGAAAATTTCACTGTCTAAATATATTAAATGGAACATACCTCTCCTTGAGATGTTCGTGCGCAGCAACAGCAATACGAAGCAGAACATATGGCAAACACAATCTCTGTAAATGTTATGATCACAACAGACCATGTTGTGATCCCTCCAAAACCCTGAAATTCAAACTATGTCATATATATTCTGCTATATATTACAGTTACAACTAAAAGTCCTGTCCTAAAATGCGCACATATAGCACGGTGATCTGCGCGTTAATGTACGCGTTATGACCATAGTAAGGCTATCAAATTGTGTACATGCAGCCTGTGCACAAGCAATGTTTCAGCGAATGGACCTCCGGGTAATCCGGAGGTCCATTGGCAGAAACATTGCCTGTGCTTACTATGAGTAACCAGGAGAACCTGCCCTGCTTTGGATGCCATTCGATTTGGCTATTGCGCGCAATTCCTACGCGCAATTAAGCCTAGATAAGCGCCCATTTCGTGACAGGACTTCTAGTTTTAACTGTAGAAACTAAATATTAATGACTTCCGTTGTGACAGGCCACCCTTTCCTCACTTAACAGTTATAAGCAAACAGTATGCACACCCGATGGTTTTATTTATACACCTGGAACTTAATTAAGCACCCCCTGAAATGTTGCATGACATTGAAGTTGCTGTCGCTGATTATTATGTTTTAATGATTGCTATGTCTTGCAGTGCGTATCGTCTAGAAGTGAAACATGGTGTTTCTGGTTGATAACGTACCCCAAACACATCCCCTCGTCCACGTGAATTAACGTAGCCCAAACACATCCTCTCGTCCACGTGAAGCATGCTTCCCACGAATGTCACAAAAACACTATCATCCACATGTGCAATATCTGGGTACAAAACAAGAAAATTTGTCACTTATTTTATCAATAAATGTTGACATGGCAGGGGGACACTGTCAGAGGCACAGGGAAGGCAAATCGTTGGCATGCATGCAACAGGCATGTTATTCAAAACTATTGGAAGGCAACTTGGCTATAGTCATTCTGTTATCAGCAGACTTGTGCGAAAACATCAACAAACCAACGATGTTAAGGACCAACTAAGGCCTGGACAACCCAAAAAGACCTCTCCTGGGGAAGATCGCCATGAAAGGTGCGTTCCTTTGCATGGGAGTATATCTGATTGCCACAAGCAAATATGTGCAGCATGTTATGAGTTCATAATGTTACACATTGTGTATTAGCACACAGGCACATCTGGGCATGTAGGAATAGATAGAGCAGAGAAGTCATAACATAGATATAAGAGGCCAAGGAATAGACTACATAATTGATTGGAATAGGTAGAATAGACTATAGAATTGTTTGTAATAGGTTGAAACCAAGGATTCTGGGAGAATCCGAACCAGAAAAAGTCCATTTCGGTATTTTTAGGTAAAACCGCGTTGTTTGTAGTAATCAGATACACGCCCATCCAATGGAACCAGATAACGCCCATTTGGGTACTATTAGACACGCAGTACAGCCGCCGTAAACTGGATACTTTCCACGGATGAACAATATTTCCACGGAGGCAATAATATTAGAATCCAAACACTAATAACGGGAATAATCATCAAAAATTTAATTAATGAAGCACCGGGTACAAACCCGGTACAGTCCGGTATAACCCGGGTACAACCCCGGTACAGTCCGGTACAACCCGGTACAACCCGGTGCTTCATTAACTAAAATTTTGCTGATGATGATTTTTATTACCCGGTAAACGCATGCGTGGACATCACTGCCCACGTGTGGATTGCGACCAATCCACGGCGACTGTACTGTATACCGAGTTCAATGAAATAAACGGATATACACCCATACAGTGGAATGCGCCTTTTTGGGCCTATAGCTTCTCTCATAATGAGGATTCTGAATGAATACGAACTAAATAAAGTCCATTGCGCTGATTTACGGTTGTTTTTTTACGATTTGGGTAGTTGTCTAGCCGTTTCCGGTAATTATTCACTGACACCACGTGTCACCACGTAACATGACCGCTCACGCGGGCTACCACGACAACCCCACGTAACTGGTCACGTGCTTAACGTCAGACAGCGCCACAGCATTTGCCTAACCAAGAACGCTGACAGAGCACGGTCCTCGTGATCAGAGATTCTCTTCGTTAACGGATTGATTTGTTCTAGTCAGTGAAGTGTACGTTTTCTTCACAACCAGACCAATCCATCTTGAGACGGAGTGTGTGGGAGGGGGGGGGGGGGGGAGGTATTATTTCTACAAGAAACAAGGGAACGAAAAAATCTAGTTCGAACTTTCCGAAAAGGCCTGGTCCAATTGACGTAATGACGGATAGCTTGAACTGTGCAGAAGACTGGTCGACAACCACCCACAGGAGGAAGATCCCCCATACAGATGGGCGGGGAAGTATCCTCTGGTAATTGACTCTAAGCTAGAAAGGAACAGTTAGTAGTGAATGTGACACTTTTCGCTTCACTTCTGAAAAGGGCCGGGGTCAACTAAAAGATCCAGAGTCTCGCCAACTCTCTCTCTCTCTCTCTCTCTCTCTCTCTCTCTCTCTCTCTCTCTCTCTCTCTCTCTCTCTCTCTCTCTGTCTCTCTCTCTCTCTCTCTGGAGGCAAAGGTTAACAAGAAGGCTGTTTTGTACGTGCGAAAGCTCATGTCAGCATCAGATGGGGTTATGGTGCCCCACCCCCACACTCCACCCCAATGCCCCAAGCAATGCAGCGCCCAAGACAAATTCCACTTGGGTGTAGTCCGCAAAACCTTAAATCTCTTCAGGGAAAAGTGCACAATAGGTATAGAGAGGGGATTAGATATGAAGCTTATTGCTCCAAATCCTCTGCTAAGAGATGGGATGGATCAAAATAATACTACGATACGAGGTTCGAATCTTGTCTGGAGCCGGCGGCAGAATTGGTGCTGGTGGAAAGGCATAACCTACTATTCCGTTCCAATCGAATGAAAGATAAATCTACTGCGAATGCCTGAGGATCTCAGTAAGGTGAAACGAACGTTTCGACCTGTCGATTCCAGCGCGTCGCAAATAAATCGATGAGAGTTTGAAAGATCACTAGATAAAGCATTCACTCGGTGGAGAAAGCCTTATTCCTTCGAGACAGGCAGTCAGCTAGGACGTTGAGACGTTCTGGCACCAGAAATTCACATCCCGAAGCAGCACCTCCCGTGCAAGTCTGCACAGCGTAACGGAACCAGTGTCCCATGATTCAAGATGTAGGCTGCCACTCTTGAATTGTCGGCGAGTCGGAGCACACGACGACTCGACAGTTGTGAGAGCCAGTCTGAAACTGGTTGATGTGAAAGCTTGTATCGCGTAGATCCCAAACGCGGAAAGATTCAGGGGATCCAGAGTGTCTCCCTAGCCAAGAACACTGCTGATTGCCGTTAGAACTCGAGTCGGATTGGGGAGAACCCAAGTAATCAACGGAACAGACGACGACTGGGACTCAGAAGGCGAACAAACCTTCGATTCTAGGCCGAGTTGGACTGGTGCAGAGTCCACGGGTACCGACACCGTATTGAGATGATTCCGGAAGACCATTCCCAGATGAGTGAATGTCTGAGACAGGACCAGGTCCGACCTCTCCACCTTGATCTTGAAACCGATCGACTGCAACTAGTCCAGAAACTTGGAGGCATCCAACTTCAGCAGGATCGGATCCAAGTGCCTCTGAAGCATGTCCAGGTGTGCTCCAGAAGTGACCCTCGATTGAGCACGGTGAAAGCCATCACTACTGACATCAGACTAGTGAAGGCCCAGGAAGCCAAATTTAGGCCGAAGGACAAGGTCTTAAACTGGCAGACCTGACCCAAAAAGGAGGAACGGGGGTATTTATTACACGCTTGTTCTATGTTCTACCCATCTACAGTAACAGAAAACCATGCGGAAAATAGAAATCGCTGACGGACAATTTTTAAATAGAAGCGAAATTTCACTGGAATTTTCTACAAATCGTTCACCACAATTACAACTGAGTCACTAGCAATAGCCCAAAATCGTGACACTTATATTTATTTATTTATTTATTTATTGATGTTTAAGGTCATATACTTATGCACAATGGCTAATCATGACCGTGACAGTTTTACGGGTGGAGGAAGCCGGAGTACCCGGAGAGAACCACCGAGCAACGACGAGCAGCTGCCAGCTCCCCAACATCGTAACTCCACACTGCAGCACAGGCAGGGTTAGACTGGTTGAAGACATGAGCACCATCGACGTGCAGTGCTCCTTAGTACACGGTGTCATCGTGCCCCCATGTGGGCAATCGGGGTTAAGTGCCTTGCCCAAGGACACAACGCGGGAGTCCGAATTGATCGCTCAGAGGTCACCTATCCAATGATTAACCCGGCTCGACGTTGCTTAACTTCGGTGATCTGATGAGAACCGGTTACCGCAACGCCACCACGCCCCCATCGTGACCCTTGGACCTATTCTTAGAAACCCTTGTGTCAGCCCTTGTGTCAGATAATTTTGTGACAGTGGGTGGAGGATTAGATGAATGGAGTGATCTGGTTGGTCAAGTTCAAAGTTCAAGACCAGAGATAGCTAGGACTAGATCAAACAACTGAGCGCGTATAGGATTTAGTGAGAAATCCTAGCCAAATTAATAAATGTCGGGTTGTTTGTTGTAATTATATGAAGTAACCGTGGATTCTGGGTAATTAGATTGACTTTTATACATCGAAAAGCGCCAATTAGTGGAAAAAGAAAAACTGTGTGGGAATCCGAGCCCATTTTGGAGATTTTGGGGTTCTTTTGGTGATTTAGAGGGAATGTTGGGCCTACCTGGGAAATTAGATTTGCTCTTATACAACGGAACGCAACTCTAGAACACACGCCACTCCCATTTCAGCCCTTTGGGTCAAATAGCAACCACGTGCTACCACAGAAACCAAAATCTCGACATCTAGGATAAAAAATGAACGACAGAAACACATGTCACCTAACAGCACGCGCGCATGCGTACTAAGACCACGCATCACTATGAGGATGACGTCACAAGATGACAGCTCACGCGCTACCATGACAAACAAACATGACGTAACTGGTTCACGTGATTATTTAAAACAATAATTATGAATAATAAACGAAACCCGGTCGGAAAAGTTCTTTATTATTAATATTTTAAAGAATTAATTTCGTCCAACGAAATTAATTCTTTAAAATAATAATAATGCGCGAAATTCGTTCGTGTACATGGCAAGTCGATTGTTACATATTATCGAGCTTTTTCATACAAATGTATTTGAATATTGGGTAACTTTACAAATGCTCAGGCCCGAAGCCAGCAGGGGGCTGGTCCACCCTGCCCCCCCCCCCCACCCCATGGGTATGTCCGTCGGAAATGTTTGTTGTCTGCGGTGAAAACTGTGCGTCGCCAAGACACCAACATTTGCTCTGAAAGGCGTTAATTTGAAGAAAAAAAAAAATTGGCGAAACTGCAGTTTTCATCATGCAAATAATACCCATATGTTTCATCTATACTCTGCATGAACACGCTCGTTCGTTTATTATTATTATTTTGAAGAATTATTTTCGCGAGAATTAATAATATTAAACGATTTTTTTTCTGTTTCGTGTATTATTGTTTTAAATAAGTATCTTTAAAGTTTCCAGATGGCACGATAACACTTTCGGAATATTTTAACTCTCACATCAAAAATGTTGTTAATTTTTGAGATGCTAGATTCGGAAATACAAATGGTCAACTTGGTTTTTTTTTAAATTAGCGGTTTTAACGTTTTAACGTTTTAACGTTATACCATGCTTCACTGCGATCATTGATGTTTGTCCTTATTTTATAATTATACAATATTGAGATCAATGACGATAAATCTAATTTATAACTATACAAAATTTCCATCAATCACCTTAGTCCTAATTTTATAACGATACAATATTCCATCAATGATGTTGGTCAATATTTAATAACTATACAATGTTTCATCAATTATGTTGGTCCAAATTTTATAACTATACAATATTCCATCAATCACCTTCAACCAAATTTTATAACTACACAATATTTCCATCAATCGCCTTCAACCAAATTTTATAACTACACAATATTGCATCAATGATGTTGGTCCTAATTTTATTTTATAACTGCACAATATTCCATAAATGATGTTAGTTCTAATTTTATAATTATATAATATTCCCATCAGAAACGTTAGCCCTAATTTTATAAATATAAAATATTCCCATCAATGGCGATAGTCCTAATTTTATAATTATACAATGTTCCATCAATGATGTTGGTCCTAATTTTATAACTATACAATATTTCCATTAATCATCTTGGCCCTAATTTTATAACTACACAATATTCCATCAACGATGTTGGTCTTAATTTTATAACTACACAATATTTCCATCAATCATCTTGGCCCTAATTTTATAACTACACAATATTCCATCAACGATGTTGGTCCTAATTTTATAACTACACAATATTCCATCAACGATGTTGGTCCTAATTTTATAACTACGCAATATTTCCATCAATCACCTTGGTCATAATTTTATAACTACACAATATTCCATCAACGATGTTGGTCCTAATTTTATAACTACACAATATTCCATCAACGACGTTGGTCCGAATTTTATAACTACGCAATATTTCCATCAATCACCTTGGTCCTAATTTTATAACTACACAATATTCCACCAAGGATGTTGGTCCTAATTTTATAACTACACAATATTCCATCAACGATGTTGGTCCTAATTTTATAACTACACAATATTCCATTAATGATGTTGGTCCTAATTTTATAACTACACAATATTCCATCAATCACTTTGGTCCTAATTTTATAACTACACAATATTACATCAAGGATGTTGGTCTTAATTTTATAACTACACAATATTCCATCAATGATGTTGGTCCTAATGTTATAACTACACACTATTTCCATCCATCACCTTGGTCCTAATTTTATAACTACACAATATTCCATCAAGGATGTTGGTCCTAATTTTATAACTACACAATATTCCGTCAACGATGTTGGTCCTAATTGTATAACTACACAATATTCCATCAATGATGTTGGTCCTAATTTTATAACTACACAATATTTCCATCAATCACCTTGGTCCTAATTTTATAATTACAGAATATTCCATCAATAATGTTGGTCCTAATTTTATAACTACACAATATTCCATCAATGATGTTGGTCCTAATTTTATAACTACACAATATTTCCATCAATCACCTTGGTCCTAATTGTATAACTACACACTATTCCATCAAGGATGTTGGTCCTAATTGTATAAATACACAATATTCCATCAACGATGTTGGTCCTAATTGTATAAATACACAATATTCCATCAACGATGTTGGTCCTAATTTTATAAGTATATAATATGCCATCAATGATGTTGGTCCTAATTTTATAACTACACAATATTTCCATCAATCACTTTGGTCCTAATTTTATAACTACACAATATTCCATCAACGATGTTGGTCCTAATTTTATAACTACACAATATTTCCATTAATCATCTTGGTCCTAATTTTATAACTACACAATATTGCATCAACGATGTTGGTCCTAATTTTATAACTACACAATATTCCATCAACGATGTTGGTCCTAATTTTATAACTACACACTATTTCCATTAATCATCTTGGTCCTAATTTTATAACTACACAATATTCCATCAACGATGTTAGTCCTAATTTTATAACTACACAATATTCCATCAACGATGTTGGTCCTAATTTTATAACTACACAATATTTCCATTAATCATCTTGGTCCTAATTTTATAACTACACAATATTCCATCAACGATGTTGGTCCTAATTTTATAACTACACAATATTCCTTCAACGTTGTTGGTCCTAATTTTATAAGTTTACAATATTGTTATCAATGATGTTAGTCCTCATCTTATAGCTACACAATATTCCATCAATGATGTTGGTCTAAATTTTATAACTACCAACTATTTCCATCAATCACTTTGGTCCTAATGTTATAGCTATACTACATTTCCATCAGTGACGTTAGTCCTAATTGTATAACTATACAAAATTTCCCTCAGTGACATTGGTCCTAATTTTATAACTATATAATAGTCCCATCAGTGACGTTGGTCCTAATTTTATAACTATACAATATTCCGATCAATGACGTTGGTCCTAATTTTATAACTATGCAATATGCCCATCAATGACGTTGGTCCTAATGTTATAACTGTACAATATTCCCATCAGTGACATTATTACCAATTGTATAACTGTACAATATTCCCATCAATCACGTTGGTCTTAATTTTATAACTATGTAATATTCCTCTCAATGACGTTAGTCCTAATTTTACAGCTATACAATATTTCCATCAATGGCGTTGGTCCTAATTTTATAACTACACAATATGCCCATCAATGACGTTGGTCCTAATTTCAAAACTATACAATATGCCCATCAATGACGTTGGTCCTAATTTTATAACTATACAATATTCCCATCAATGACGCTGGTCCTAATTTTATAACTATACAATATGCCCATCAATAACGTTGGTCCTAATTTTTAACTATACAATATGCCCATCAATAACGTTGGTTCTTATTTTATAACTATACGATGTACCCATCAATGACGTTGGTCCTAATTTTATAACTATATAATATTCCCATCAATGACGTTGGTCCTAATTTTATAACTGCAATATTCCCATCAGTGACATTAGTGCTAATTTTATAACTGTACGATATTTCCATCAATCACGTTGACCTTAATTTTATAACTAATCAATATTCCCATCAATATATATTGTAATCCATGATGTTAGTCCTTATCTTACTTTCAAGTCCTTGTATAACTATACAATATTGTGATCAAATGTGCAGATGAACTATTTCTGTTTGCATTCTTATTCAATAATTTCATCAAGTTTGATTTTGAACATTTTTGATATTTGGCACATTATTCAGCGCAGATAAGTAATTTTCAATATAATATGTTCAAGTTCAATAATTTAACAACGTTTCAGAATAAACTGAGTTGGGGCCTGACTTCAGTGTGTACCAGCCTGATCAATCAACGACACTTGTTGTAATAGAATTTTTAGTTATAACTCTAAAGATAGTGAGGTATAGACATGTAGTTTGATCTCACAGTGCGTGGAGAGTGGATTGTAACTAAATCACCCGCGGAGTGGAGTTATCACCCAAGCTATAACTTTCAAATTTTGTACATATCGACAAAAAACACAAGCAATGTTTCCGTCAATGGACCTCCGGGTTGAACCCGGAGGTCCATTGGCTGAAACGTTGCTTGTGCTGGTTATGCTTTGCAACAAATTTGCAATTATTGGTTGGGTGGAATCTCCACTCTGCGGGTGTTTTAGTGATAATCCACCCTCCACGTACTGTAAATAATTCCTATGAAATTGATTTAACCCTGGACGCCTCAAATTAATTTTACAATAATAACCACCGTATATACGTGTACACATATGCAGGTGACTTAATAGTGTTTCTACATCACTGTAGGCTGCCTGTAGAGGTTTACAATAATAACTACTGTATATACGTGTACACAGATGCAGGTAACTTAATAGTGTTTCTACATCACTGTAGGCTGCATATAGAAGTTTACATTAATAACTAACGTATATGCATGTACACAGCTGCAGGTGACTTAATTGTGTTTCTACATCACTGCTGGCTGCCTGTAAAGGTTTACAATAATAACTAACGTATATACATGTACACAGCTGCAGGTGACTTAATTGTGTTTCTACGTCACTGCTGGCTGCCTGTGGAGGTTTACAGTAATAACTAACGCATATACGTGTACATAGCTGAAGGTGACTTAATAGTGTTAATAATCACTGTAGGCTGCCTGTAGAGGTTTACAATAATAACTAACGTGTGTACGTGTACACAGCTGCAGGTGACTTAATAGTGTTTCTACATCACTGTTGGCTGCCTGTAGAGGTTTACAATAATAACTACCGTATATACGTGTACACAGCTGCAGGTGACTTGATAGTGTTTCTACATCACTGTTGGCTGCCTGTAGAGGTTTACAATAATAACTAACGTATGTACATGTACACAGCTGCAGGTGACTTAATAGTGTTTCTACATCACTGAAGGCTGCCTGTGGAGGTTTACAATAATAACTACCGTATATACGTGTACACAGATGCAGGTACTTAATAGTGTTTCTACATCACTGTAGGCTGCCTGTAGAGGTTTATAATAATAACTACTGTATATACGTGTGCATGTCTGCAGGTGACTTAATAGTGTTTCTACATCATTGTTGGCTGTCTGTACAGGCACCCAACAATGATGTAAAAGCACTGCCAAGATTAAATGAAGCTTAGCTGCTGGTTTTTTGAGGAAAAATACACTTGGAGGGGCTTTTTCAAAGCAAGGGAAAGGGGTGAGGTGGTCTTGTAGGCCTGTATATGCATTTAAGGACTTAAGGTTTAAATTAATGTCTCAAATCCTCTGTTATTTGGGCATTTGATAAAATTCATGAGTTCATTAGAAAACATTTCTTCTAATTATAATTCATAGCATGGTGTGAATGACATTTGTTGTTCCCATGTCGGGAGTGGGGTGGTATCAGTTGTATTACATCCGACAGTCGCCATAATATTCTGCATATACTTAATTGCGGTGGACGCGACATTCTCAGGGGGCGTTTCTAAGGAGGTGGAAAGGGAGACAATCCCCAACAATTTACGAGGTCAGGCCATTTTCGTCTGGATTGGAATCTTAACTAGATGCAAAGTGATGGGGTGGGGTCATCACTGTGGGCCCCGCATTTGAAACGGTTTGCAATTCAAACAGTGCACAGTACAGTTAAACCTTCCTTGGGAGACCACCTGCCTTGAAAGTCTGGTGAAGTCCCATAATTCTGGAAGGACAAATCTGAAAATTGTCAAAACATGAAACGGAGCTTCGTTTGATCAATCTCTCTCAATAGTGTGTATATAGGTTACAATACAGTGTTTTTTTCCATTGACGACAGTACTAATCTTTCCTCCTCTCCCCATCTCATCAAGCTGATTTGGGCAAAAACAACCATCTATCCATTTAGTTTATCATCTTATGAAAAAAAGATACTGAAAAAAAATATAGGTCGCCATGTGAATTTTGCCTTTAAATTTGGAGATTCCTATACTCCCGTCCAGTTTCGCACTGAATGAAATAGACATATTTTTACCTACTCCCACCCAACATTTTAATCTTCTCTCACACATTTCAGAAGACAATAGTCACCAATATTTTATATCTTTTCCAAAACATGCACTTTAAAATTTTTATTCACACTTACAAGCTCGGTTCATTTTCCACCAATCGGATAATTCCAGGAACTTTTATCCTCCATTAAAGGTTGGGTGTCAACCACTAGAGGCGCTGTTTGCACGAAAACACTGTATTGTAACCTAAAAACTATGAGAATCGTTGAAAACAAACTTGAGTAATGGTATGACACGTGAAAAATTCTCATTTGTTTACGACTAAAGTCCCATAACTCCAGGATGACAAGCCTGAAAATGGTAACAATTGAAAGGGGTGTTGCTTTTACTGATTGTAACATTGCTACACAATTGCACGAGATTCGGTGAAAGCATTATTGAGTTATCATACCACATGTAAACAATTGCCATTTTTTAAAGATTCTAGTCTCATAACTCTGGGAAGAAAAAAAACAGAAAACTGTCAAAAACGAAAGGAAACTTTGTTTGATGAATTTCAATATTGGGTGTAAATATTATGAGAATTGGTCAAAGGAAACATGAGTTATCGTAGGATAATGGAATATGCTGAGGGATAGACGGCAGGGCGGACGGACGGATGGAGAGATTACTGTAGGCCTTCTGCCAAAGTCGGCGGGGCCCTAAATATATATTCGCTCTTGCTTGTAATCGAGTATTTTTATTACCCGACTAAACTTGATACTTGGATAAATATCAAACAAACAGTCAGCCAATCAACCTGGACGTTTGTCTGTATCTGATTCGGACTGCTGAGAGGGGCGGAGCATGGCAATGTGGAGCACAGTACTAAATAAGAAGTTACGTCATGACTACTACATGGACATTATATTTATCCACAAATAATTACATTGTTAATCCTTTACCTAACCTGAAAAGCAGACGACACTTGCAAAAATAATTCTTGAATAACTAATTTTTTTCATTTTTTGTCTCAAAAACATAGGTTATGACCCCTCTTTGGGACGAGCTCGAGGAGCTCGTTCTAACGAGGGGTCATAACCTATGTTTTTGAGACAAAAAATGAAAAAAATAATGAAAATTAATTGGCGATTTTTGAGAATAGCGCTGGCCGGTTTTGTCCGTTACGTTGGGTAAAGGGTTAATGTAGTTATACGTTTTGTGTCCAAATACTCAATTCCCATTGGTCAGCTGGATGAAAACGTCATGACCAAATGTAATTCATTTTCCAATGAATACATTTGGTCGAACTTTGACCCGCATTTACTGTAGAGTGCAGTTGACAGAATGTAATTCGGGCGGTGTGTGGGCGGGTTTTCAACTTTTAGCGCCCCTCGCAGTGATCAACTCCGCTGCTGTTTCTTTGGTGACATTTCCCAACTGTGGCATAAAGCCCGTTACTAAAATACTCGTTTCCATTTCTAAAGTTGTGAAAATTAAAAATCAGAGTTGTGCGCTTTGTCTTTTGTGTGAGGGTGGTTTTTCGCCTCGTTCGTTCGTTCTTGTCTTATTTCGTCTTTCTGCTTTGTTGTTTTGGTACAAAGTAGTTTAAACAGTTACGGAATGTAATTATAAGAATTATAATTGCATTCAATTCTTAAATAAATCTCCAAGAAATCTTTTGAACTATTAGCCAGACTGCCTAATATTCCAACTACATCATCAACACATGTCTTCTTGAAAGGCATGCCTTGCCTTGATGTTGTAGTTGAAAGATTTTTATCAGTCATGACTATCAGGAACATTACGGTCGGGACAGATCTGTATTACACCTCTTCCCACCCACACACATAATAAATCCAACATCTTCGCGACGCCTCTGAACTTTGGTCTTGAATTAGAATGGTATATACCAAAAGACGCTTACCACAAGGGTTAGGTACATTGTTATTGAGAACACAAGCGGTCCAAACAAGGATGCTGCCAGTATGGACGTCACCATAAAGGTTGTTTTCTGAAAAATAATAATTTCACATATTGACAGCACTAATCAAACTTTCATCACAACCAGTATCCGAGAAGAAGGTCAAAGTTCGACCTGACTGAATGGACGTGTAATTTATCTGCTCTGAGAATTTGTCAATTTTCACAGTGTGAAATATATTCAATTTAATGTAGTTCTTTCGACTCGCCCAGTAGTGCATAGTATTACAATCGGAATCGGCATCGGAACCGGCCGAGTGTGAGCTCAAATAGCCGGTAATCGGTCAGCGGCATTTTTTAGTAATCGGTTGAACACTATTTGATTTAAATGATAAATAAATCACCAGTTCAACGAAATAAATTATTGCATTTTTGATGATATTTTATATAGGTCTACCCATGTGTTAAACATGAAAAATAAAAGAAACACACAGCTGAAGCACTATCATCAACATCAGCGGTTATAGTACGACTAGAACAATGAATACGAATTACGTCATTCACAGCGCAAGAACCCAATACAATGACGTCATGATCTCTATTCATAAAAAAATTAATTCGTAGACACTCAATGATTTACAAAAACAGCCGAAAACCGTACCTAATGCATTCATAATACTAATAAATCAAGAAAGGGAGGAATAATGTAAAATAAATTGGTTATTACGGCCATATGGGTTTCCGTGATGGTGTCTTGAATTCTCGACCACTTCTCTGGGTCATATATCAACTCGTCCTAACGGTTTCGCCCAGAGACAAGGCTCGATATCAATACACTATCTTGGAAACCCACATGGTGGTAATAAAATATATATATAACACACCCTTCGTAGCTTGGTGTACCAAATGGTCGCCACGAGTGGTGAAGTGATGTTAACCGCGCGCCTTTGGAGCGCGGTTAACATCACTTCACCACGAGCGGTGACCATTTGGTACACCAAGGTAGTTTGGGTATATTTTATTTATACCATGATCGTCTGATTATTAAGCGTCGCTATTATTTTTTCTCGATTTTACTGAGCACCAGCCGTACATATGTGCGAATCTGTTTTTGTTTACACGAGCATCGGTGGGCGGTACTTCCGCTGTCAGTTTTATCGCCGAAACGAAATGGAAAATGAAACGGGGCCTTTTTCATTTTAATAGAATAATTACATACCATTTCGAGTTATGAATGCTTTATTAACATGAGACAATGCATGTTTGTTAAGTTTTGGTGTCTTATGGGGTAAACTCATTTAATAAACGTGCGATAAATTTAGACAAGTTGCATTCAGGTCGAGGTCACCAAAGGTCAGCTTGGATGTAGTTCCACTGTAGGTGTGAATTTTAACTACTGAAATCCCATTGCTGTCGTGTTCATCACGGTTGATGCGTAAAGCTAAAACTTATGCCATAGGCTTTCCATATATCGTATAATAGGTAATCTGTACCGCTCATAAACGTTGTACTCGGGTGATTACCGGCCCATAGAAAAATACACAAGTGCACTTACTCAGTGCGCTATTACTTCAGAACAGTGCACAATGCAGAGACAGGATTTCTAATTCCAACTGTATAGTACAAGTCAAAATAAGTTGTAGAATAATCGCAATAAACTAAGTATACTGCTGCTCCTGAACCGATAAGATCAGAATCTGACATCAATTTCTGGAAACCTCTCCGTGAGAGCTTTCCAGAAAATGATGTCAGATTCTGGTCAAAGCAATGTAGGAAGAGAATGGTACATAGTTTATAGTGGTTATCCAACAACTTATTTTGACTTGTACTGTATATACGTATTGTATGATGAATAAGAGAAACTAGAGTATTTTTCAAAGTTGATATGCAATATGAGTGTTTGTTTTGTTTTATTGTGGCTTAATACCACTTTCAACAACATTTATAAAGTAGTTCAGATAGAGATGGATATACAGACATATATTCACACTTCATTCGAGCCCACTTAATTGGATATTTCTTAATTGAATATCTCTGTTAATTGAATTTACACTACTCAAAGTTTGCTAAGCACCAAGTATATCCAACTACCTGTTTCACGTTTTAGTTGAAATATTGTAATGAAGTGTATATATTTTGTATTTAGTTATATCTTTAATACTTTAAGTACAGAAATTATGATTTTATTTGTTGTTTGACATTATTTTTTAGCTTTTGAATACGATAACCATGGAAAATGGATATTACTGGTAAAAGAGGAAATTTTTCAATTTGCCAAAAAGTTGACGGAATGAATTGGTATGGGTTCAATATCAAGTATGAGACCCATTGCTGTTAACTACAGCTTGACAACGTCTTCTCATGCTCCCATTCAGGCTCTGGTGGTCCTTTGTGGGATGTTGTTCCATTCTTGGACCAGCATGACACCAAGCTCCTGGACACTTCTTGGCTGGACTGGACGGGATGAAATTGTAAGCTGCAACTTATCCCAGGCATGTTTGATTGGATTGAGGTCAGGGGATCCTGCTGGCCAGTCCATACGCTCAATCCCTTCCCTCTGTCGCTACTCCCCGACAGAATGGGCAATATGAGGACGGGCATTATTGTCCATCAGAATGAATTTATCACCCACTGCACCTTCATACAATCTGACGTGGACATCCAGGATCTCATCAATATACCGCTGTGCAGTCAATGTACCACGTTCAAGAACACAGAGCTGCCGCCCAGACCATGATTTACCCTCCACCATAGCGGTCATGCTCAGCAATGCTGGCTGCATGGAATCGCTCTCCTGGTCTTCCCCATACCCTAGAACGTCTATCTGTGTGGTCTTGGCAGTGCCTTGACTCATCTGTAAAAATGACTCAATCTTCTCTGGTCCATCCAACGTGGTCCATGGCCCATTCATATCGTGCCTGACGGTGGTTCTGGGACAGCGGAATGCGAATACATGGTCTTCTCGATCGGAGACCACCTTCGTGCAACCTTGCCCGGATAGTCTGCGTCGAAACATTTACTCCGGATGCATTATGACGGTCACTGCGAAGCTGGGTTGCTGTGACAAAGCGGTTCCTACGGGCCTGAATGATCATAAACCGATCTTCGACTGCAGATGTTGCCCTGTCTCTGCACCACCATGCCATATTACTGGTGTGCCATACTGCTGAAATCTTGCCCAGGCTCCGGTGATCACCATATGGTGCACACCAAGGGCTTCATCAATCTGACGACGGGTAGCCCCTTGCTCCACCATCCCTACAGCCAGTCACATTTCTGCTTCAGACAAACGTCTTCTTACATTTGCATTCGTCATATTCAATCATTAAATCGCAAGGGTTTGTGTAGAAATGAAGATTGAATACCCTACACATGTCATGTACATGAAGAAAGTACACGAAAGTATTGTGAAAATCAAGGGGCATATGCCTTCCATGGCTGTCACTAAAAGTCTGCCTGTCACGAGAGCTGATGTAAACTTTGGGGACCATCTCAATACATCCCTCAATCATATCCACCAAATATATCGCAAATATGACACAAGCAAATTTCACAATGATGTGTCCAATATGTGGTGCTCAGAAAACTTTGAGTAGTATAATTTCCCAACACAAAACCATTTACCATACCTCCTGTACAAATTTGACTTGATAATTGAATATAGGTTATAGAGTAAACTCCTGTTAACTGAATAAAAAAATCTTGTAACCTGTCGAGGAATTACCCTTGTAACAGGAATGGAAGTCCATAGGAAAATTAGTCCCTCTGGACTATTATTCCGCGGAATTATAGTCCTAGGTCTAACATTTCTAGGAATAGTAGTCCGCCGGACTACTATTCCTAGAAATGTTAGACCTAGGACTTTAATTCCGCGGAATAAAAGTCCAGAGGGACTAACGTTCCTACGGACTTCCATTCCTTTTACACCCTGACTCTTCCCAGTTTTCCGTTCTTTATAGACCTATTTGGCCACAGTACATCCAATACAGCCATTTAATCTATTATATATTGTCTGACAGAGCTCATGGAGTTCTGTCAAACATGATATAATGGAGTAAATGCTAAGTTTATCTACAGAATACAAGAAAGTGACACAATCCATGTTCATTTAATACTCTTGTTAATTTAATATTTTCAACTGTAAAGGGGATATTCAATGAACAGTGTTCCACTGTATATGATATATATTACACTCACAAACGGTTTACGAATATGAAAGCTAAGTATAGGAGGAGGTTTTTTGTAGAATCGCTAATCTTTAAAATTTTGAGATTTCACTTCGTGAATCTCATATAAAATTGCGAATCATTAAAATTTTGAGATTTCGGGTCGTTAGTTTTATCTAAAAACGCGAATCATTAAAATGTAGAGAATTCAGTTCGTGAAATTTGTATGCATGTCGGATTATAAGAGGGTACTGAATTTTGAAAAGAATAACATCACATTAGAGAAAATGTGCTTCCAACAAAATAAGGGAAATCGCAAGTGGATAGGTACTCAGGGTCAGGGACGCTGGATGCACAAAAGTGCAAGGGAATGGGTGGGAAGTTCGATTGCGGTTTTGCAAATTAACTTGGTATGCTACGCGAGTTGATGTCTACCCAAGCCATGTTGTTCGCAGAACATTTGTCCTATCAATGAGGGGATATAGAAATATCTGTGATTTGTCAGTGATTCAGTTACATTTTGTCGCACTGAGTTTCAAAAACAATGTAAAGGCGAATTATTTGGTAGTCTCGCGTATTTGCACATTTCCAGAACAATTGAGGGGTGTATTTGATTCTCCTCTAGCCGGGGTCAAGAAGAATCTCCTCCCCGTTGCCACTCTACTCTAGCGCCCCTGTATAGGATAATAAAACACTATTTACGCTTTATAGTTGTTAATGTGTGGATTCACTAAATAAGTTTGTATATCTGCCCACGTGAGATGAGATACTTAAAAATTAGGTACTGGAAGGTATGAGAAGATGGGTACGTACACAACATCTTTTTCTTTCTTGACTACATTTGCTGGTAAATATTCCAGTTGCACCAGCGAATACAAACTGCAAATAAAAATGTAAATAATTCTTTGTACAAAACTTTGCTAATTTTACCGAAATATACCTAGGACTAGAATCTTGCTTCTACAACCAACGAATTATCGAGTCTGATTGAGGGCAGTTTTATATCTTGTTTTCTAAAGTTTCTGTCACAATCGCTTCTCGTCCTTCCAAAACTATGATTCAGAAACTAACCAAAACGTAACAGTATTGGGTTATAATTAAAACAAAAATAAAAACACAGAACCGTAATCGCGAAAGTTGTAGTGTTTCTTGTGCGAATATTGCTAGTGGCTACATTCGTTTCACTTGTCTAGTGGCACTATTTTGTTGGTTGTTCCACGCCATTAGGTCCTAACAACGATAGTGTGGCTAGTGGATTTTTGATACTGGTCACATTTGTTCCACTTTTTGGGGTACCAACAGGAGTAGTATGTCTCGCACGTTTCATCCCCAGGTTGGATGGCCTCGGTGGATGACCTCGGAATTGACGTCATGTCACGTGACCTAGTGGCGCCATGTTGTGTTGTCATGGTAAACCGAACGAGCACTTGCTCTAAAGCACTTTTGCTCGATGGACTCGAGTCATTCGAGAAATATGTGCGAGTCACTCGAGGTAAGACAGAATCCCACTTATGGAATCCCTTTTCTGGAATCCCATTTGTGGAATCCCTTTTTAGAAAACGCCTGGCCTTCGGCACCCTATTTTCTGAAATAAGGCTAAGAGTCGTATGTACGAGTCACTCGAACGAGCAATTGCTCTAAAGCAAATTTGCTCGATGGGATTCGAGTGGTTCGAGCAATGACTTATCAGTAACTACTCGAAAGATTCTTGGCATTAGGAATGATATAGGCTCTCATGGAGGTTGTCTATCGGTTGGCTTTAATTCAAAGGGGACCCTCAGTACTATAGCACTATGTGCTACTATTAAAAGCCATGGTATGGCTGTCCCAAAAAGGATTCTAGGGGGAATCCGAACCAGAAAACCTAATCTACTTCAAACGAACTTACCCCCCCCCTCCCCCCGGGTCCCCACCCCTCGATGACTGGGGCCCCTCTGTACCATGGTATGGTGGTCCTAAATAGGATTCTGGGAAACTCCGTAGTAAATAAAGTCCATTTCGGTAATTTGGGGTGGATTTTGGTGATTCCGAGGGATTGTCGGGTTGTTTGTGGTAATCCTCCGAACATACTACTATCCCATAAGAAGCCTTTGGGTAACATGGCAACCACGTGCAACCATAGAAACTAAGATGGCGGCCTCCAGTATTCAAAATGGACGACGGAAACACGTATCTCCCAAACAACACGCGCTGCGCATGCGCACTAACACCACGTATCTCTATGTGGAGGACAACACAAGACGGCCGCTCACGCGGGTTACCATGACAATGTAACCTGGCGCCACTGGGTCACGTGACATGACGTCACTTCCGAGGTCATCCACCGAGGTCATCCAACCTGGGAGTGAAACGTGCGAGACATACTACTAACAGGGATAGCATAACGGGTGGGGCTTTTGAAATTGGTTACATTGATTCCGGGTCCTTGCGCCTCAACAGGGATAGCATTCTAGTGAAGATTTTGTTATTGGTAAGATGTGTTCCACTTCCGATGGTGCCAACAGGGAGAGTGTGGCCACTGGGACTTTTGTTAGTGGTTACATTTATTCCACTTCTGGAGGTCACAACAGGGATAGTTTGACTAGTTAGACTTTTGTTAATGGTTACATTTGTTCCACTTCTGGGGGTCCCAACAGGGAGTGTTGCTACTTGAACTTTTGTTATTGCTTATATTTATTCCAATTATGGGGTCCTAACAGGGAGAGTGTGGTTAATTGAACTTTTGTTATTGGTTACATCTGTTGCACTTCGGGGGTCCTAACAGGGAGTGTGGTTAGTGAGACTGTTGTTATTGGTAAGATTTGTTGCACTTCCGGAGTCCCAACAGGGAGAGTGTGGCTAGTGAGACTTTTGCTATTGGTTACATTTGTTTCTCTTCGAAGGTTCCAAACATGGATAGTGTGGCTGGTGGGACTTTTGTTATTGGTTACATTTGTTCCACTTCTGGGGTCCTAACAGGGAGTGTGGTTAGTGAGACTGTTGTTATTGGTAAGATTTGTTTCACTTCAGGAATCCTAACAGGGAGAGTGTGGCTAGTGAGACTTTTGTTACTGGTTACATTTGTTTCTCTTCGAAGGTTCCAAACATGGATAGTGTGGCTGGTGGGACTTTTGTTATTAGATACATCTGTTGCACTTCTGGGGTCCTAACAGGGAGTGTGGTTAGTGAGACTGTTGTTATTGGTTAGATTTGTTGCACTTCTGGAATCCTAACAGGGAGAGTGTGGCTAATGATACTTTTGTTATTGGTTACATTTGTTTCTCTTCGAAGGTTCCAAACATGGATAGTGTGGCTGGTGGGACTTTTGTTATTAGATACATCTGTTGCACTTCTGGGGTCCTAACAGGGAGTATGGTTAGTGAGACTGTTGTTATTGGTTACATTTGTTCCACTTCTGGGGTCCTAACAGGGTGAGTGTGGCTAGTGACTTTTGTTATTGGTTATCTTTTTTCTATTTTAGGGGTCACAACAGGGATAGTGTGGCTAGTGAGATTTTTACTCCCTGTCACTGGTTACATTTGTTCCACTTTTTGGAGCCCAACAGGGAGAGTGTGGCTAGTGAGACTTTTGTTACTGGTTACATTTGTTCCTCTTCGAAGGTTCCCAACAGGGATAGTGTGGCTAGTGGGACTTTTGTTATTGGTTATGTTTGTTCCAATTTCGGGTCCCAAAACGGATGGTGTGGCACGTGAGACTGTTGTTACTAGTTACATGTGTTTCACTTCGAGGGTTCCCATCAGATACAGTGTGGCTAGTGAGACTTTCGTTAGTGATTATAGTTGTCCCACGTCCTTGGGTCCCAACACAAAAAGCGTGGCTTATGGGACTTTTGTTATTGGTCGCATTTGTTCCTCTTCCGGAGATCCCAATACGGATAACGTAGCTAGTGAGACATTTATTATTGGTTATCTTTGTTCCACTCCAGGGAGTACCAACACGGATAGAGTGGCTAGTGAGATTTTGCTATTGATTACCTTTGCTCCACTTCTGGGGGTCCCAACACATATAGTGTGGCTAGTGAACCTTTTGTTATTGGTTACATTTGTTCCTCTCCCTGGAGTCCCACTGGAGATAGAGTGGCTAGTGAGACCTTTGTTACTGATTATATGTGTTCCACTTCTGGGGGTCCAAATAGGGAGAGTGTGGTGAGATAGACTTTTGTTATTGGTGACATTTGTTCCTCTTCCGGGGGTTCCAAAAAGGATAGTGTGGCTAGTGCTACCTTTGTTTATGGTTATCTTTGTTCCACTTCTGAGATCAAAACAGGGATAGTGTGGCTAGTTGGACTTTGTTAGTGGTTATATTTGTTCCACTTCGAGGGTTCCCAACAGGGATAGTGTGGCTAGTGAGACTTTTGATAACGGTTATATTTGTTCCGCTTTTTGAGCTCCCAACAGGGATAGTGTGGCTAGTGAGACTTTTGTTAGTTGTTATATTTGTTCCGCTTTTGAAGTTCCCGAACAAGAGTAATGTGGCTAGTGAGACTTTTGTTAGTGGTTATATTTGTTCCGCTTTTGGAGTTCCCAACAGGGGTAGTGTGGCTAGTGAGACTTTTGATAATGGTTATATTTTTTTCGCTTTTGGCGTTCCCAAACAGGGATAGTGTGGCTAGTGAGACTTTTGTTAGTTGTTATATTTGTTCCGCTTTTGGAGTTCCCGAACAGCGGTAGTGTGGCTAGTGAGACTTTTGCTAGTTGTTATATTTGTTCCACTTTTGGAGTTCCCAACAGAGATAGTGTGGCTAGTGAGACTTTTGATAACGGTTATATTTGTTCCGCTTTTGGAGTTCCCAACAGGGATAGTGTGACTAGAGAGACTTTTGATAATGGTTACATTTGTTCTGATTTTGGAGTTCCCAACAGAGATAGCGTGGCTAGTGAGACTTTTGATAATGGTTATATTTCTTCTGATTTCGGAGTTCCCAACAGAGATAGTGCGGCTAGTGAGACTTTTGATAATGGTTATATTTGTTCCGCTTTTGGAGTTGCCAACAGGGATAGTGTAGCTAGCGAGACTTTTGATAATGGTTATATTTATTCTGCTTTTGGAGTTCCCAACAGAGATAGTGTGGCTAGTGAGACTTTTGATAACGGTTATATTTGTTCCGCTTTTGGAGTTCCCAACAGGGATAGTGTGACTAGAGAGACTTTTGATAATGGTTACATTTGTTCTGATTTTGGAGTTCCCAACAGAGATAGCGTGGCTAGTGAGACTTTTGATAATGGTTATATTTCTTCTGATTTCGGAGTTCCCAACAGAGATAGTGCGGCTAGTGAGACTTTTGATAATGGTTATATTTGTTCCGCTTTTGGAGTTGCCAACAGGGATAGTGTAGCTAGCGAGACTTTTGATAATGGTTATATTTATTCTGCTTTTGGAGTTCCCAACAGAGATAGTGTGGCTAGTGAGACTTTTGATAACGGTTATATTTGTTCCGCTTTTGGAGTTCCCAACAGGGATAGTGTGACTAGAGAGACTTTTGATAATGGTTACATTTGTTCTGATTTTGGAGTTCCCAACAGAGATAGCGTGGCTAGTGAGACTTTTGATAATGGTTATATTTCTTCTGATTTCGGAGTTCCCAACAGAGATAGCGTGGCTAGTGAGACTTTTGATAATGGTTATATTTCTTCTGATTTCGGAGTTCCCAACAGAGATAGTGTGGCTAGTGAGACTTTTGATAATGGTTATATTTGTTCCGCTTTTGGAGTTCCCAACAGAGATAGTGCGGCTAGTGAGACTTTTGATAATGGTTATATTTGTTCCGCTTTTGGAGTTGCCAACAGGGATAGTGTAGCTAGCGAGACTTTTGATAATGGTTATATTTGTTCCACTTTTGGAGTTCCCAACAGAGATAGTGTGGCTAGTGAGACTTTTGATAACGGTTATATTTGTTCCGCTTTTGGAGTTCCCAACAGGGATAGTGTGACTAGAGAGACTTTTGATAATGGTTACATTTGTTCTGATTTTGGAGTTCCCAACAGAGATAGCGTGGCTAGTGAGACTTTTGATAATGGTTATATTTCTTCTGATTTCGGAGTTCCCAACAGAGATAGTGCGGCTAGTGAGACTTTTGATAATGGTTATATTTGTTCCGCTTTTGGAGTTGCCAACAGGGATAGTGTAGCTAGCGAGACTTTTGATAATGGTTATATTTATTCTGCTTTTGGAGTTCCCAACAGAGATAGTGTGGCTAGTGAGACTTTTGATAACGGTTATATTTGTTCCGCTTTTGGAGTTCCCAACAGGGATAGTGTGACTAGAGAGACTTTTGATAATGGTTACATTTGTTCTGATTTTGGAGTTCCCAACAGAGATAGCGTGGCTAGTGAGACTTTTGATAATGGTTATATTTCTTCTGATTTCGGAGTTCCCAACAGAGATAGTGCGGCTAGTGAGACTTTTGATAATGGTTATATTTGTTCCGCTTTTGGAGTTGCCAACAGGGATAGTGTAGCTAGCGAGACTTTTGATAATGGTTATATTTCTTCTGATTTCGGAGTTCCCAACAGAGATAGCGTGGCTAGTGAGACTTTTGATAATGGTTATATTTCTTCTGATTTCGGAGTTCCCAACAGAGATAGCGTGGCTAGTGAGACTTTTGATAATGGTTATATTTCTTCTGATTTCGGAGTTCCCAACAGAGATAGTGTGGCTAGTGAGACTTTTGATAATGGTTATATTTGTTCCGCTTTTGGAGTTCCCAACAGAGATAGTGCGGCTAGTGAGACTTTTGATAATGGTTATATTTGTTCCGCTTTTGGAGTTGCCAACAGGGATAGTGTAGCTAGCGAGACTTTTGATAATGGTTATATTTATTCTGCTTTTGGAGTTCCCGACAGGGATAGTGTGGCTAGTGAGACTTTTGATAATGGTTATATTTGTTCCGCTTTCGAGGGTTAACTTCGACTGTGGAATAAATATAATCACAAATATAATTGGTGAAATAACGTGACTAGGGAGTGGTGTGGGGATGTTAGTTCTTGTATTTGTTTCCTTTCCAGGATAGTGTTGTAAGCTGGATTTTTGTTAGTGTGTCTAGGGTGTGGTGGGGTTGTTAGTGGATGCATTTATTCTGTTTCGCGGAATTATCACAGGGATAGCGTGACTAGGAGGGTGGTGGGGTTGTTAGTGGTTGTATTTGTTCTACTTGGCGGAATTACCTCAGAAAGCGTGACTACGGGGAGGTGGGGTTGTTAGTGTTGCATTTGTTCCACTTCGCGGAATTACCACTGGGATAGTGTAACTATGGGATCACGGGGGGGGGGGGGGGGTGTAAGTGGTTGAATTTGTTCCATTTCGCGGATTCACCACTGGGATAGCGTAACTAGGGTATGGTATGGGGGTGTTAGTTGTATTTGTTCCACTTCCAGGGGTAGTGTTGCAAGATGGAGTTTTGTTAGTGGTTGCATTTGTTTTACTTAGCGGAGTTACCACAGGCATAATGTGAATGAGATGGGTGGGGGTAGGGTTGTTAGTGGTTGCATTTGTTAATTTCCCGGGATTCCCATATGAATAATATGGACAGAATGGCTTTGTTATTCGTTGTTAGCTTTGTCACTGCTGCCATGGGGATAATGTGGCTAGTGTGACTTTTGTTAGCGATAGCTTTTGTTCCTTTTAGCGGAGTTTCCTCGGGTATGGTGTGACTAGTGTCATTTAGGGGTTACATTTCTGCCAGTTCCAGGAGTTCATACAGGGCTAATGTGGCAAATGTGAATTATTAGTGGTGACATTTGTTCTGCTTTCTGTGGTTTCCACAGGGAAGATATGGCTATAATGGCTTTGTTAGTGAATACATTTCTGCAACTTCCAGGAGTTTCACGACAATAATATGGCTAGTGTGAATTGTGTTGGTGATTCCATTTGTTCAACTTCCACGGGTATAGCGTCGCTAGATGGTTTTTTGTGAATGGCTGAATTTGTCGCCCTCCTTGGAGTTCCCACGGTGGTCAGAGATTCCTCTGCCCTCCTTGGGAAAGGGTCGGCGGCCATGCAATTGAGAAAATTTGCGTCATGAAGGTTCCAATTGGGAATTTCTTTGGGAGAAGCACTTACCTTCGTATTGAACTGAGAGCTTTAATTCAGAAGCTACTATTTCTATCGTACATGTTATACGTTTTATAACAAACAGTCGCATGAAATAATGATCAGTCTCTGTTATCTCTATCAAATAAACTATTCTTATACTATTAATATTAAATATATTTATGTGATAGTCTACATTCTGTAGCTTTGCAGTTACAGTTAAAACTAGAAGTCCTGTCACGAACTGTGCGCTTATCTACAGTTAAAACTAGAAGTCCTGTCACGAACTGTGCGCTTATCTACATTTAAAACTAGAAGTCTTGTCGTGAAATGCGCACAAATAGCACGTCGATTTGCGCGTTAATCTACGCGTTATGACCATAGAAAGACTACCAAATTATGTACATGTCGCCTGTGCACAAGCAATGTTTCAGCCAATGGACCTCCGGGTGACCCGGAGGTCCATTGGCAGAAACATTGCCTGTGTTTGCTATGAGTAACCAAGAGAACCTGCCATGCTTTGGACGCCATTCGACATGGCAATTGTGCACAATTCCTACGCGCAATTAAGCCTAGATAAGCGCACAGTTCGTGACAGGACTTCTAGTGTTAACTGTAGGCTTAATTGCGCGTAGGAATTGCGCGCCACTGCTGCATCGAATGGCATCCTAAGCACGGCAGGTTAGGTTACCCGGAGGTCCACTGGCTGAAACATCGCCTGTGCACAGACCATATGAACAGAATTTGACAGCCCTACTATGGTCATGACGCGTAGATTAACGCGCAGATCATCGTGCTATTTGTGCGCATTTCATGACAGGACTTCTAGTTTTAACTGTATGTCTATGTCGAGAGCCAAGACTTGCCTAGATACAACAGACAAGGTTTACCAGATGTAACTTGTAGATGTATCTAACAACTGCCTGTTGGGGAACCTATTTTGTGTAGTAAAAAATGGTGAAAGTTAAAATTAGACCTTCAAGAATTAAAAAAGAATTAATTTTTTATTTGAATGAGTACTGAGGTTGTGTGTTTGAATTGGGAAAAAACACATGCCAAAATGCCATTGGGAAAGGGTTCCATATTCGTCCCCTGTAGACACCCAAAATAACCCCAGGTGGCAGTATGGCTAGTGGGACTTTTGTTGATGGTTGCATTTGTACCACTTCCCAGGATTTCCACAGGGACACGTTGAAAAGTTAACTTGTATTAGTGGTTCCATTTGTTCATCATTCTGGAGTTTTTATGGGAATAGCATGACTTGAGGGGTCCTGATAATGGTTACATTTGTTTCACTTCCTGATGTCACAGCAGGAGAAGTGTGGCAAGAGTGGACTTTTGTTATTGTTGAATTTCCATCCACATCCCCGGGTTCACAGGTCGTGGCCGCTCGGACTTTCTTAGTGGTTGTAATTGTTCCACTTCCCGTGTGATTGTGTGGCTAAAGGAGGTTTGTTGGTGGTTGTATTTTTCCACTGCCCGGAGTTCCCACAATGATGGTGTGGCTAGAGGATGTTTTATTGGTGGTTGTATTTGTTCCACATCCCGGAGTTCCCACATGGAAAGTGTGGCTAGAGGAGGTTTTATTGGTGGTTGTATATGTTCCACTTCCAGGAGTTTCCACAAGTATAGTGTGGCTATAGGAGGTTTTGTATTTGTTCCACTTCCCGTGGTTCCACTAGGTTCTGTGTGGCTTGAGAGGTTTTTGTTAGTGGTTGTATTTGTTCCACTTCCCGGAGTTCCACTAGTTATAGTGTGGCTAGAGAAGGTTTTTCTTAGTGGTTGTATTTGTTCCACTTCCCAGAGTTTCACTAGGTATAGTGTGGCTTGAGAGGTTTTTCTTAGTGGTTGTATTTGTTTCACTTCCCGGAGTTTCACTAGGTATATTGTGGCTTGAGAGGATTTTGTTAGTGGTTGTGTTTGTCCCACTTCCCGGGGTTCCACTAGGTATAGTGTGGCTTGAGAGGTTTTTGTTAGTGGTTGTATTTGTTCCACTTCCCGTGGTTCCACTAGGTTATGTGTGGCTTGAGATAATTTTGTTAGCGGTTGTATTTGTTCCACTTCCCGTGGTTCCACTAGGTATAGTGTGGCTTGAGATGATTTTGTTAGTGGTTGTATTTGTTCCACTTCCCGTGGTTCCACTAGGTTATGTGTGGCTTGAGATGATTTTGTTAGCGGTTGTATTTGTTCCACTTCCCGTGGTTCCACTAGGTTATGTGTGGCTTGAGAGGTTTTTTTTAGCGGTTGTATTTGTTCCACTTCCCGTGGTTCCACTAGGTTATGTGTGGCTTGAGAGGTTTGTGTTAGCGGTTGTATTTGTTCCACTTCCCGTGGTTCCACTAGGTTATGTGTGGCTTGAGAGGTTTTTGTTAGTGGTTGTATTTGTTCCACTTCCCGTGGTTCAACTAGGTTTTGTGTGGCTTGAGAGGATTTTGTTAGCGGTTGTATTTGTTCCAATTCCCTGGGTTCCCCTAGGTATAGAGTGGCTTGAGAGGTTTGTGTTAGCGGTTGTATTTGTTCCACTTCCCGTGGTTCCACTAGGTTCTGTGTGGCTTGAGAGGATTTTGTTAGCGGTTGTATTTGTTCCAATTTCCTGGGTTCCCCTAGGTATAGATTGGCTTGAGAGGTTTGTGTTAGTGGTTGTATTTGTTCCACTTCCCGTGGTTCCACTAGGTTTTGTGTGGCTTGAGAGGATTTTGTTAGCGGTTGTATTTGTTCCAATTCCCGGGGTTCTCCTAGGTATAGAGTGGCTTGAGAGGTTTGTGTTAGTGGTTGTATACATGTATGTACGACAAAGGAGCCAGAGAGTCCATCCGTTAGGTAGAGTTTTTAACACTATTTAAAATACCGGTACAGAAAAAGCATACAAATTTAAGCGTTATTGTACAGGACAGACAGTTGATATGGATACAGTAAATTTAACCCTTTGAATCATATTAGTTATCCTTGTGTTTGACAGGGTGTATGAGTTCCATACACCCTAGAACTCCCATACACCCTAGAAAACACAAGGATAACGGATTTATTTCCAAGAGAATTTTGGTGGACTTGATACTTTAACCTAAATTGTGGGGAAAACTGACAGAAAATTTTCTTAATAAAACCAGATAAATATGGATGTCATTGGAACCGGCTCAATAAGCCATTTCCAATAACATACGTATATGTAATATTTTATTACATATAAATATTAAATTTCCTGTATTTTTATTTTTGTTCTAACATAACCGAGCAGAAGGTACACATTAATCATTAAAAATGGGTACTTTTTTGCCACATAGCCTGCTATTGTGTATTCTTGTTTTTACAGTGGTTAACCACGGTGTAAAAAAGCTACTGTGGATTGCAAGTAACACAGTACCTCTCAGCCAACCAAAATGCAGTATTTTGTTTCGTTTCGAAATAAGATATATTATCCCTTTGAAACCTGGTGGTATCTCCCATGTTAGTTCATTGGCAGCAATTGGAAGAGTCCATATTCATTATTTGGTGGTAGACCAATTAATATTTTCAATGTGCAACCTTTCAGGTTCAAAGGATTAGTCCTTTACCTAGCATGAAAAGCAGACGACACTTGCAAACAAAATTCTTGAATACCTGTTTTCGTTTTTGTCTTAAAAACATAGGCTATGACACCTCTTTGGAACGAGCTTGTCGTGCTCGTTCCAAACAGGTATCATAACCTATGTTTTTGAGACAAGAAATGAAAACAGTAATGAAAATTAATTGGTGATTTTTGTGAATAGCGCTGGCCTTTTTTGCCGTTACGTTAGGTAAAGGGTTAACCCTTTACCTAACATGAAAAGCAGACGACACTTGCAAAAAAAATTCTTGAATAATTATTTTTTTTCATTTTTTGTCTCAAAAACATAGGTTATGACCCCTCGTTGGAACGAGGTCGACGAGCTCGTTCCAACGAGGGGTCATAACCTATGTTTTTGAGACAAAAAATGAAAATATTTTGAAAATTAATTGGTGATTTTTGTGAATAGTGCTGGCCTTTTTTGCCGTTACGTTAGGTAAAGGGTTAATCAATTTCTGATAGACTATAGAAGCGTTTATTATATGTACAGAACTAAATCACCCGCGGAGTGGAGATATCATCCAAGCTATAACTTTCAAATTTTGTACATATCGACAAAAAACACAAGCAATGTTTCAGCCAATGGACCTCCGGGTTTATCCCGGAGGTCCATTGGCTGAAACTTTGCTGGTGCTGGTTATGCTTTGTAACAAATTTGCAATTATTCCTCGGGTGGAATCTCCACTCTGCGGGTGATTTAGTGTTAGTGATAATACACTCTCCACGTACTGTACCTACTCACCCAAAGCCCACACCAAATAGGTGTTGATGAACGTGTAAAAGCTACTGGAGTGGAATAAGAATACACCCAGAAGTACCAGTCTGGATCATTTAATATCCAGGCATCGTCGATTATGCCGAAGATGACGCATGACATACCCAATACAACCTGTGTCACTCCAAGTATCAGAAAGATAGCATCAGTTTGTGTTTTCGGGATCTATAAAATATACAAAAAATACTGAATTATTAACACTCATTCCGTCGAGGTGAGACTTATTTGGCATTGCATTCCTTATTGTACTTTTTTATATTTGACTTAGAACTGCCAAGGGAAATAAGTCTTTTGTTACCGCACTTTTTCTCTTTTTTTTTATTTGGCTTCATCCTGTAAAGGGTAAGTCACGTGTGTACCCTTGAAAACGAAAGATCGCTTTTCCGGTCCAAGATCTACAGTTAAAACTAGAAGTCCTGTCATGAATTGCGCACAAATAGCACGTCAATCTGCGCGCTAATCTACGCGTTATGACCATAGTAAGGATATCAAATTATGTACATATGGCCTGTGCACAAGCAATGTTTCAGCCAATGGACCTCCGGGTAACCCGGAGGTCCATTGGCAGAAACATTACCTGTGTTTGCTATGAGTAGCCAGGAGAACCTGCCATGCTTTGGATGCCTTTCGATGTGGCAATTGCGCGCACTTCCTACGCGCAATTAAGCCTAGATAAGCGCACAGTTCATGACAGGACTTCTAGTTTTAACTGCAATACAGCCTGAATTCACAAGTAGAAGGTTGCGCAGTGAATTTGTGTGGTGGACCTATCAAAATTTTAGAATAAAACAAAAAGTCATTAATCCGTTGGATCGTGATGGTATATTCCATGCCAGTTCAGAGCCATCAACTAGCAGAGTCTATATTCGTTACTTGGGGGGAAACCAACCAATATTTTCAACGTACAGTCTTGGAGTTGAGTTGATGGCTCTGAACTGGCGTGTAATATATCATCAGTATCCAAAGGAGTAATAACTTATATTTTTTGTTATTCTTTGTGGACTCATTGAGGCGGTTGCAATGACATCCATATTTGTCTGGTTTTATTAAGAAACTTACAAGTGCAAATTTTCAGTTAGTTTTTCCCACAATTTAGGTTAAAGTATTAAGTCCATCAAAATTCTTGGAAATAAATTCTTTATCCGTGTGTTTTCCAGGGTGTATGGGAGTTTGCTTCGCCTCAGGGTGTATGAGTTCCCAAACCAGTGTAAATTCCCATACACCCTTGAAAACACAAGGATAACTAATATGATTCAAAGGTTTAAATTTACTGTATCCATATCACCTGTCTGTCCTGTACAATAACGCTTAAATGTTTTACTTTACCGGTATTTTAAATAGCGTTAACACACATCTACCAACTAACTTTCCTCGACCAAAAAGACTAGAAACTTGATGACATGGGCGTTATAACCTTTAGCTCTTTACCTTTTCATCTGAACAGCCATAGGGCACTTCGTGTAGATATAAGGATTATAAAATTAATCTTAATTAATCTTATTAAGTCACTATATATTATAGATTTTTTGGGGTATTTTTTAAAAGGTGGGGGTTGAAAAGGCGTTTTCTGGGAAAACGAAATTCTCGAAAATCCTCCTTCAGATTTTTTTTTTCTTTCTAGAATCTGTGCAGACATAGATGGCTTTGAGTTGTAGCCACAAACCCAGTGATATTATCAATAAGGTGTTAGAAATAGTATTTGGACAAAGTATTTATTTAACTAAATGCTGCCATTTGCACAGACTCGAGACCTACTAAGCTCGGTGCATTAACTGGACCATGTCGATCAATATATTATTATCTCAGTGCAACAACAGGGGTGCGTATAAATACCATTCATCTGGACCCTGTCGATCAATATATTATTATCTCGGTGCAACAACAGGGGTGCGTACTAATATCATTCATCTGGACCATGTCGATCAATATATTATTATCTCAGTGCAACAAAAGGGGTGCGTATAAATACCATTCATCTGGACCATGTCGATCAATATATCATTATCTCAGTCCAACAACAGGGGAGCGTATAAATACCACTCATCTGGACCATATCGACCAATATGTTATTCTCTAAATGCAACAACAGGGGTGCGTATAAATACCATTCATCTGGACCATGTCGATCAATATATTATTATCTCAGTCCAACAACAGGGGTGCGTATAAATACCATTCATCTGGACCATGTCGATCAATATATTATTATCTCAGTCCAACAACAGGGGTGCGTTTAAATACCATTCATCTGGACAATGTCGATCAATATATTATTATCTCAGTGCAACAACAGGGGTGCATACAAATACCACTCATCTGGACCATGTCGATCAATATATTATTATCTCAGCGCAACAACAATGGTACTTATAAATACCATTCAGCTGGACCATGTCGATCAATATATTATTGTCTCAGTGCAACAACAGGGGTGTGTACACATGCCATTCATCTGGACCATGTCGATCAATATATTATTATCTCAGTGCAACAACAGGGGTGCGTACAAATACCATTCATCTGGACCATGTCGACCAATATATTATAATCTGTTTGCAACAACAAGGGTAAGTATAAATAACATTCATCTGGTCCATGTCGATCAATATATTATTATCTCAGTACAACAACATGTGTAGGTTCAAATACCATGCATCTGGTCCAAGTCGATCAATATTTTATTATCTCTGTGCAACAACAGGGGTGCATTCAAATACCACTCCTCTGGACCATGTCAATCAATATATTATTATCTCAGTACAACAACAGGGGTGCGTATAAATACCATTTATCTGGACCATGTCGACCAATATATTATTATCTAAGTGCAACTACAGTGGTACGTATAAATACCATTTATCTAGACCATGTCGATCAATATATTATTATCTACGTGTAACAAGAGGGTATGAATAAATACCATTCGTCTGGGCCATGTCGATCAATATATATTTATCTCATTGCAACAACAGGGGTGTGTTTAAATGCCATTCATCTGGACCATGTCTATCAATATATTATTATCTCAGTGCAACAACAGGGGAGCGTTTAAATACCATTCATCTGGACCATGTCTATCAATATATTATTATCTCAGTGCAACAGCAGGGGAGCGTTTAAATACCATTCATCTGGACCATGTCTATCAATATATTATTCAGTGCAACAACAGGGGAGCGTTTAAATACCATTCATCTGGACCATGTCTATCAATATATTATTATCTCAGTGCAACAACAGGGGAGCGTTTAAATACCATTCATCTGGACCATGTCTATCAATATATTATTATCTCAGTGCAACAACAGGGGAGCGTTGAAATACCATTCACCTGGACCATGTCTATCAATATATTATTACCTCAGTGCAACAACAGGGGTGCGTATAAATATCATTTATCTGGACCATGTCGATCAATATATTATTATCTAAGTGCAACTAGAGTGGTACGTATAAATACCATTTATCTAGACCATGTCGATCAATATATTATTATCTACGTGTAACAAGAGGGTATGAATAAATACCATTCATCTGGACCATGTCGATCAATATATTATTATCTCAGTGCAACAACAGGTGCATGTATAATTACCATTCGTCTGGACCATGTCGATCAATATATATTTATCTCATTGCAACAACAGGGGTGTGTTTAAATACCATTCATCTGGACCATGTCTATCAATATATTATTATCTCAGTGCAACAACAGGGGAGCGTTTAAATACCATTCATCTGGACCATGCCTATCAATATATTATTATCTCAGTGCAACAACAGGGGAGCGTTTAAATACCATTCATCTGGACCATGTCTATCAATATATTATTATCTCAGTGCAACAACAGGGGAGCGTTTAAATACCATTCATCTGGACCATGTCTATCAATATATTATTATCTCAGTGCAACAACAGGGGAGCGTTTAAATACCATTCATCTGGTCCAAGTCGATCAATATTTTATTATCTCTGTGCAACAACAGGGGTGCATTCAAATACCACTCCTCTGGACCATGTCAATCAATATATTATTATCTCAGTACAACAACAGGGATGCGTATAAATACCATTTATCTGGACCATGTCGATCAATATATTATTATCTAAGTGCAACTACAGTGGTACGTGGAAATACCATTTATCTAGACCATGTCGATCAATATATTATTATCTACGTGTAACAAGAGGGTATGAATAAATACCATTCATCTGGACCATGTCGATCAATATATTATTATCTCAGTGCAACAACAGGTGCATGTATAAATACCATTCGTCTGGACCATGTCGATCAATATATATTTATCTCATTGCAACAACAGGGGTGTGTTTAAATACCATTCATCTGGACCATGTCTATCAATATATTATTATCTCAGTGCAACAACAGGGGAGCGTTTAAATACCATTCATCTGGACCATGTCTATCAATATATTATTATCTCAGTGCAACAACAGGGGAGCGTTTAAATACCATTCATCTGGACCATGTCTATCAATATATTATTATCTCAGTGCAACAACAGGGGAGCGTTTAAATACCATTCATCTGGACCATGTCTATCAATATATTATTATCTCAGTGCAACAACAGGGGAGCGTTTAAATACCATTCATCTGGACCATGTCTATCAATATATTATTATCTCAGTGCAACAACAGGGGTGCGTTTAAATACCATTTATCTGGACCATGTCTATCAATATATTATTATCTCAGTGCAACAACAGGGGAGCGTTTAAATACCATTCATCTGGACCATGTCTATCAATATATTATTATCTCAGTGCAACAACAGGGAAGCGTTTAAATACCATTCATCTGGATCATGTCTATCAATATATTATTATCTCAGTGCAACAACAGGGGAGCGTTGAAATACCATCATCTGGACCATGCCTATCAATATATTATTACCTCAGTGCAACAACAGGGATGCGTATAAATACCATTTATCTGGACAATGTCGATCAATATATTATTATCTAAGTGCGACTACAGTGGTACGTATAAATACCACTCATCTGGACCATGTCGATCAATATATTATTATCTCAGCGCAACAACAATGGTACTTATAAATACCATTCATCTGGACCATGTCGATCAATATATTATTGTCTCAGTGCAACAACACGGGTGTGTGCACATGCCATTCATCTGGACCATGTCGATCAATATATTGTTATCTCAGTGCAACAACAGGGGTGCGTACAAATACCATTCATCTGGACCATGTCGAGCAATATATTATTATCTGTTTGCAACAACAAGGGTAAGTATAAATAACATTCATCTGGTCCATGTCGATCAATATATTATTATCTCAGTACAACAACATGTGTAGGTTCAAATACCATGCATCTGGTCCAAGTCGATCAATATTTTATTATCTCTGTGCAACAACAGGGGTGCATTCAAATACCACTCCTCTGGACCATGTCAATCAATATATTATTATCTCAGTACAATAACACGGGTGCGTATAAATACCATTTATCTGGACCATGTCGATCAATATATTATTATCTAAGTGCAACTACAGTGGTACGTATAAATACCATTTATCTAGACCATGTCGATCAATATATTATTTTCTACGTGTAACAAGAGGTTATGAATAAATACCATTCATCTGGACCATGTCGATCAATATATTATTATCTCAGTGCAACAACAGGTGCATGTATAAATACCATTCGTCTGGGCCATGTCGATCAATATATATTTATCTCATTGCAACAACAGGGGTGTGTTTAAATACCATTCATCTGGACCATGTCTATCAATATATTATTATCTCAGTGCAACAACAGGGGAGCGTTTAAATACCATTCATCTGGACCATGTCTATCAATATATTATTATCTCAGTGCAACAACAGGGGAGCGTTTAAATACCATTCATCTGGACCATGTCTATCAATATATTATTATCTCAGTGCAACAACAGGGGAGCGTTTAAATACCATTCATCTGGACCATGTCTATCAATATATTATTATCTCAGTGCAACAACAGGGGAGCGTTTAAATACCATTCATCTGGACCATGTCTATCAATATATTATTATCTCAGTGCAACAACAGGGGAGCGTTTAAATACCATTCATCTGGACCATGTCTATCAATATATTACTATCTCAGTGCAATAACAGGGGTGCGTTTAAATACCATTCATTTGGACCATGTCTATCAATATATTATTACCTCAGTGCAACAACAGGAGTGCGTATAAATACCATTTATCTGGACCATGTCGATCAATATATTATTATCTAAGTGCAACTAGAGTGGTACGTATAAATACCATTTATCTAGACCATGTCGATCAATATATTATTATCTACGTGTAACAAGAGGGTATGAATAAATACCATTCATCTGGACCATGTCGATCAATATATTATTATCTCAGTGCAACAACAGGTGCATGTATACATACCATTCGTCTGGACCATGTCGATCAATATATATTTATCTCATTGCAACAACAGGGGTGTGTTTAAATACCATTCATCTGGACCATGTCTATCAATATATTATTATCTCAGTGCAACAACAGGGGAGCGTTTAAATACCATTCATCTGGACCATGTCTATCAATATATTATTATCTCAGTGCAACAACAGGGGAGCGTTTAAATACCATTCATATGGACCATGTCTATCAATATATTATTATCTCAGTGCAACAACAGGGGAGCGTTTAAATACCATTCATCTGGACCATGTCTATCAATATATTATTATCTCAGTGCAACAACAGGGGTGCGTTTAAATACCATTCATCTGGACCATGTCTATCAATATATTATTATCTCAGTGCAACAACAGGGGTGTGTTTAAATACCATTCATCTGGACCATGTCTATCAATATATTATTATCTCAGTGCAACAACAGGGGAGCGTTTAAATACCACTCATCTGGACCATGTCTATCAATATATTATTATCTCAGTGCAACAACAGGGGTGTGTTTAAATACCATTCATCTGGACCATGTCTATCAATATATTATTATCTCAGTGCAACAACAGGGGAGCGTTTAAATACCATTCATCTGGACCATGTCTATCAATATATTATTATCTCAGTGCAACAACAGGGGTGCGTTTAAATACCATTCATCTGGACCATGTCTATCAATATATTATTACCTCAGTGCAACAACAGGGATGCGTATAAATACCATTCATCTGGACCATGTCTATCAATATATTATTACCTCAGTGCAACAACAGCGGTACATATAAATACCATTCATCTGGACCATGTCGATCAATATATTATTATCTAAGTGCAACTACAGTGGTACGTATAAATACCATTTATCTGGACCATGTCGATCAATATATTATTATCTAAGTGCAACTACAGTGGTACGTATAAATACCATTTATCTAGACCATGTCGATCAATATATTATTATCTACGTGTAACAAGAGGGTATGAATAAATACCATTCATCTGGACCATGTCGATCAATATATTATTATCTCAGTGCAACAACAGGTGCATGTATAAATACCATTCGTCTGGACCATGTCGATCAATATATATTTATCTCATTGCAACAACAGGGGTGTGTTTAAATACCATTCATCTGGACCATGTCTATCAATATATTATTATCTCAGTGCAACAACAGGGGAGCGTTTAAATACCATACATCTGGACCATGTCTATCAATATATTATTATCTCAGTGCAACAACAGGGGAGCGTTTAAATACCATTCATCTGGACCATGTCTATCAATATATTATTATCTCAGTGCAACAACAGGGGAGCGTTTAAATACCATTCATCTGGACCATGTCTATCAATATATTATTATCTCAGTGCAACAATAGGGGAGCGTTTAAATACCATTCATCTGGACCATGTCTATCAATATATTATTATCTCAGTGCAACAACAGGGGTGCGTTTAAATACCATTCATCTGGACCATGTCTATCAATATATTATTACCTCAGTGCAACAACAGGGATGCGTATAAATACCATTCATCTGGACCATGTCTATCAATATATTATTATCTAAGTGCAACTAGAGTGGTACGTATAAATACCATTTATCTAGACCATGTCGATCAATATATTATTATCTACGTGTAACAACAGGGTATGAATGAATACCATTCATCTGGACCATGTCGATCAATATATTATTATCTCAGTGCAACAACAGGTGCATGTATAAATACCATTCGTCTGGACCATGTCGATCAATATATATTTATCTCATTGCAACAACAGGGGTGTGTTTAAATACCATTCATCTGGACCATGTCTATCAATATATTATTATCTCAGTGCAACAACAGGGGTGCGTATAAATACCATTTATCTGGACCATGTCGATCAATATATTATTATCTAAGTGCAACTACAGTGGTACGTATAAATACCATTTATCTAGACCATGTCGATCAATATATTATTATCTACGTGTAAAAAGAGGGTATGAATAAATACCATTCATCTGGACCATGTCGATCAATATATTATTATCTCAGTGCAACAACAGGTGCATGTATAAATATCATTCGTCTGGACCATGTCGATCAATATATATTTATCTCATTGCAACAACAGGGGTGTGTTTAAATACCATTCATCTGGACCATGTCTATCAATATATTATTATCTCAGTGCAACAACAGGGGAGCGTTTAAATACCATTCATCTGGACCATGTCTATCAATATATTATTATCTCAGTGCAACAACAGGGGAGCATTTAAATTCCATTCATCTGGACCATGTCTATCAATATATTATTATCTCAGTGCAACAACAGGGGAGCGTTTAAATACCATTCATCTGGACCATGTCTATCAATATATTATTATCTCAGTGCAGCAACAGGGGAGAGTTTAAATACCATTCATCTGGTCCAAGTCGATCAATATTTTATTATCTCTGTGCAACAACAGGGGTGCATTCAAATACCACTCCTCTGGACCATGTCAATCAATATATTATTATCTCAGTACAACAACAGGGGTGCGTATAAATACCATTTATCTGGACCATGTCGATCAATATATTATTATCTAAGTGCAACTACAGTGGTACGTATAAATACCATTTATCTAGACCATGTCGACCAATATATTATTATCTACGTGTAACAAGAGGGTATGAATAAATACCATTCATCTGGACCATGTCGATCAATATATTATTATCTCAGTGCAACAACAGGTGCATGTATAAATACCATTCGTCTGGACCATGTCGATCAATATATATTTATCTCATTGCAACAACAGGGGTGTGTTTAAATACCATTCATCTGGACCATGTCTATCAATATATTATTATCTCAGTGCAACAACAGGGGAGCGTTTAAATACCATTCATCTGGACCATGTCTATCAATATATTATTATCTCAGTGCAACAACAGGGGAGCGTTTAAATACCATTCATCTGGACCATGTCTATCAATATATTATTATCTCAGTGCAACAACAGGGGAGCGTTTAAATACCATTCATCTGGACCATGTCTATCAATATATTATTATCTCAGTGCAACAACAGGGGTGCGTTTAAATACCATTCATCTGGACCATGTCTATCAATATATTATTACCTCAGTGCAACAACAGGGATGCGTATAAATACCATTCATCTGGACCATGTCTATCAATATATTATTACCTCAGTGCAACAACAGCGGTACATATAAATACCATTCATCTGGACCATGTCGATCAATATATTATTATCTAAGTGCAACTACAGTGGTACGTATAAATACCATTTATCTGGACCATGTCGATCAATATATTATTATCTAAGTGCAACTTCAGTGGTACGTATAAATACCATTTATCTAGACCATGTCGATCAATATATTATTATCTACGTGTAACAAGAGGGTATGAATAAATACCATTCATCTGGACCATGTCGATCAATATATTATTATCTCAGTGCAACAACAGGTGCATGTATAAATACTATTCGTCTGGACCATGTCGATCAATATATATTTATCTCATTGCAACAACAGGGGTGTGTTTAAATACCATTCATCTGGACCATGTCTATCAATAAATTATTATCTCAGTGCAACAACAGGGGAGCTTTTAAATACCATTCATCTGGACCACGTCTATCAATATATTATTATCTCAGTGCAACAACAGGGGAGCGTTTAAATACCATTCATCTGGACCACGTCTATCAATATATTATTATCTCAGTGCAACAACAGGGGAGCGTTTAAATACCATTCATCTGGACCATGTCTATCAATATATTATTATCTCAGTGCAACAACAGGGGTGCGTTTAAATACCATTCATCTGGACCATGTCTATCAATATATTATTATTTCAGTGCAACAACAGGGGAGCGTTTAAATACCATTCATCTGGACCATGTCTATCAATATATTATTATCTCAGTGCAACAACAGGGGAGCGTTTAAATACCATTCATCTGGACCATGTCTATCAATATATTATTATCTCAGTGCAACAACAGGGGAGAGTTTAAATACCATTCATCTGGTCCAAGTCGATCAATATTTTATTATCTCTGTGCAACAACAGGGGTGCATTCAAATACCACTCCTCTGGACCATGTCAATCAATATATTATTATCTCAGTACAACAACAGGGATGCGTTTAAATACCATTCATCTGGACCATGTCTATCAATATATTATTATCTCAGTGCAACAACAGGGGAGCGTTTAAATACCATTCATCTGGACCATGTCTATCAATATATTATTATCTCAGTGCAACAACAGGGGTGCGTTTAAATACCATTCATCTGGACCATGTCTATCAATATATTATTATCTCAATGCAACAACAGGGGAGCGTTTAAATACCCTTCATCTGGACCATGTCTATCAATATATTATTATCTCAGTGCAACAACAGGGGAGCATTTAAATACCATTCATCTGGACCATGTCTATCAATATATTATTATCTCAGTGCAACAACAGGGGTGCGTTTAAATACCATTCATCTGGACCATGTCTATCAATATATTATTATCTCAGTGCAACAACAGGGGAGCGTTTAAATACCATTCATCTGGACCATGTCTATCAATATATTATTATCTCAGTGCAACAACAGGGGAGCGTTTAAATACCATTCATCTGGACCATGTCTATCATTCTCTATCAATATATTATTATCTCAGTGCAACAACAGGGGAGCGTTTAAATACCATTCATCTGGACCATGTCTATCAATATATTATTATCTCAGTGCAACAACAGGGGAGCGTTTAAATACCATTCATCTGGACCATGTCTATCAATATATTATTATCTCAGTGCAACAACAGGGGAGCGTTTAAATACCATTCATCTGGACCATGTCTATCAATATATTATTATCTCAGTGCAACAACAGGGGTGCGTTTAAATACCATTCATCTGGACCATGTCTATCAATATATTATTACATCAGTGCAACAACAGGGATGCGTATAAATACCATTCATCTGGACCATGTCTATCAATATATTATTACCTCAGTGCAACAACAGCGGTACATATAAATACCATTCATCTGGACCATGTCGATCAATATATTATTATCTCAGTGCAACAACAGGGGTGCGTATAAATACCATTCATCTGGACCATGTCGATCAATATATTATTACCTCAGTGCAACAACAGCGGTACATATAAATACCATTCATCTGGACCATGCCGATCAATATATTGTTATCACAGTGTAACAACAGGAGTGCGTGCTAATACCATTCATCTTGACCAAGTCAATCAATACATTATTATCTCAGTACATCAACAGGAGAGCGTGCAAATACCATTCATCTGGACCATGTCGATCAATTCATTATTATCTCAGTGCAACAACAGCGGTACATATAAATACCATTCATCTGGACCATGTCGAACAATATATTATTATCATAGTGCAACAACAGGGGTGCGTACAAATACCTTTCATCTGGACCATGTCGATCAATGTATTATTATTTCAGTGCAAGAACAGGGGTCCGTACAAATACCATTCATCTGGATCGTATCGATCAATATATTATTATCTCAGAACAACAACAGGGGTGCATACAAATACCATTCATCTGGACCATGTCGATCAATATATTATTATCTCAGTGCAACAACAGGGGTGCGTACAAATCCATTTATCTGGACAATGTCGATCAATATATTATTATCGCCGTGCAAAATCAGGTGTGCATACAATTACCATTCATCTGGACCATGTCGATCAAGATATTTTCATCTCAGTGCAACAAGAGGGGTGCGTTCATATACCATTCATCTGGACCATGTCGAACAATATATTTTTATCTTAGTGCAA
The DNA here is from genome assembly GCA_031216915.1 of Pictodentalium vernedei. NCBI lineage: Eukaryota > Metazoa > Mollusca > Scaphopoda > Dentaliida > Dentaliidae > Pictodentalium > Pictodentalium vernedei. The sequence continues at coordinate 881,445,517 of CM062297.1, read as the reverse complement.
CAACAGGGGTGCGTACAAATACCATTCGTCTGGACCATGTCAATAAACATATCATTATCTCAGTACAACAACAGCGGTGCGTATAAATACCATTCTTCTGGACATTGTGGATCAACATATCATTATCTCAGTACAACAACAGGGGTGCGTACAACTACCATTCATCTGGACCATGTCGATCAATATATTATTATCTCAGTACAACAACAGGGATAGGTACAAATACCACATCTCTGGTCCAAGTCGATCAATATTTTATTATCTCTGTGCAACAACAGGGGTGCATACAAATACCATTCATCTGGACCATGTCGGTCAATATATTATTGTCTCAGTGCAGCAGCAGGGGTGCGTACAAATACCATTCATCTGGACTATGTCGATCAATATATTATTATCTCTGTACAACAACAGGGGTGCGTATAAATACCATTCATCTGAACCAAGTCGATCAATATATTATTATCTCTGTACAACAACAGGAGTGCATGCAAATACCATTCATCTGGACCATGTCGTTCAATATATTATTATCTCAGTGCAACAACAGGGGTGCGTATAAATACCATTCATCTGGACCATGTCGTTCAATATATTATTATCTCAGTACAACCACAGGGGCGCGTATAAATACCTTTCATCTGGACCATGTCGATCAATATATTATTCTCTAAATGCAACAACAGTAGTGTGTACAGATACCATTCATCTGGACCATGATTCGATCTTCATCAGTGGCATAGATACAATTGAGGAACCGCCCCTATCACCCACTGAGGATTTCGTTAGAACTTGATAGTTCTGTCGGATATGTTCCATGCCAAATTGTCTGTTAACCCTTGAAATAACTGCCACTTGATTTTTCAGAACTCGATCAATTTAATTCAATCAGATAGTGAAAAAGCACTCTTTCCCTCTCATTAACGTTTTGGCCCCAAACACTTTGTTTGGCTCTAAAGTATCCAGAAGGGCTAAAGTGTTGGCACCCGACGGTTTCGGCCCAGCGTGAATACGAACCTACCCAGAGTAATCTTAATCTGGGTCGATAGTTCTGAGATAGTCTGATCGGCCTTCCCGAGCATACGGGTTTAAAGTTGTTAACTACAAACTGGATTTATTGCAGGGAAAACGTCCTTGGACCTGGTCGTCCCACGTCATTTATTTTCGGCGGTTGGTTTCGAAATCTGTTCCCGCCATGTTTCATCGTACGACAGGCGTCTGGAAATCTGATCTAAAGTGATAAACAAGCTCCAATTGACCTGATATCACGCTTACTTCAAAATACCACCTTATATATATATATATAATATACGTAGATTATATATGTAAGGGGGTATTTTGAAGTACCTTGCTATGAAGTAAAACACCCTCCCCACCATCGCCACCCATACAGGGACCGACCTGGGCATGCGCCAGTGCGTATTTGGTTCTCAAACATCAGGACCTGGCTCTTAAATCTCAGAAATAGGCTTCTCAGTTGGCGCGTAACTTCTCAGATCATATTTTGATATTCTTTCGATGGATAATCGAGAGAGACACTCTTACAAGTATTATATATATGATTATCATTTATCATTGTTGTAGAGTGCTTAAGTTAATACTTCAAGTTTTAATTACCAAGCATTAATCTTCACTGTGGTTTCTGATCAAGTCTTGGCTGCCTAAATAGGCAGCCAAGACTTGATCAGAATCCACAGTGAAGATTAATGTTTGCTATAGTGTACTAAATGAAAATGATGAGAGCTATTACATACTTGCAGTGTGTGTTACAAACAGCAGTGTGACTCCGTAAATTGAAATCTGGCGCATGAATTGAAAAATAGGCTTCGAGGCTAGAGCGTATTTTAAATAGTCCTGATCGGTCCCTGCCATGCCACACCATAATACATTTTACCCCTTTACCCAACGTAACGGTCAAAACCGGCCAGCGCTATTCTCAAAAATCCCCAATTAAATTTCGTTCCAATGAGACAAAAAATGAAAAAAATTAGTTATTCAAGGATTTTTTTTGCAGGTGTCGTCTGCTTTTCATGTAAGGTAAAGGGTTAAAATTACAGACAATGAGGAAAAATTCATTCACGATCTATATTATTATGAGAAAACTATACATAAAATCTCAAAACCTTTCCCTGAAAGGTTTTAAATGAAATTGCATGAATGTAATATTGATGGAATGTGACATAAAAAGGAAGAAAGAAACAAAGGGAAATAAATATTTAACAGACTGTCTAGTTGGGCTCCTTCCGCAGCCATGTCAGATATTGGCATCAGCTGCCTGCCTGCCTGCCCCTCTCTCTCTCTCTCTCTCTATCTCTTTCTCTCTCTTTCTCAAAATCAACTTACATTTGACCCACTGGGTACAGTTCCAGTAAATAGTGCCGGATACGGTGGGGGATACTGTTGTGGCACAACAACATCATTAACAGTTCCATGCGGCGCAATAACACCAACAGTTGTCGTTCTTGGACCAATGGTAACATTTGTTTCATGTGATGTTTGGTTATTGAACTGATTCGGAATATGTGTGTCGATATGATCCGTGTTCTCGAATGGTGGTGTATAATTTGGGCTAAAAAATAAACATAAAATGATATTATTATTAAGAGATAAAACAATATAAACCACTGATTCAATAACAGCAAGCACACAACACTCCAAAAGGAGAAATGATCTGGACTTCTTGTCATATTAAAGCTATATACCCGGAACGTAATTAAGCACCCCAGGTTTTTTCCGCAGCGGTGTTAATAAAAATTGTCTTTACTTTCATGCTATCTTTCAGATGGCTAAAAGTGATTGTTTGCAGAAAGAATGGTCTATTGACAATGAAAGACAACACAATGATGAAAATATGTAGTATTTTAATGGCGCAAATTGCACATATCTGTCACTGATGTTTTTGATAGAAAAATGTTCTCTCGACGCGTATGGTGCTAGAACGGTCCATGATGAAACAATGCCGGTAATTACTGGCGAAAAATGTAACTTGTGATCTCCTGAACACAATAGCAGTGTCTGACGTAGGTGCCGAGTGTATGCACCACCTGCCTTGATGACAGCCCGAACCTTCCTCCTAATGCTACCGGGAAGTCTTCTCATACGGTCTATAGGAAACTGCTGCCACTCCTCATGCAATGCAGCTTCCAAATTCCAAATTCGGTACAGGAGAATCAATTGCTTGCACACGACGTCCAAAAAAGTCCCAGATATGTTCTAACGGATTCAAATCGGGGCTCATTGCAGGCCAACGTATTGCTGTAATGGCGTTGTTCGGAAGGAATGCTCTCACAGCATGGGAACGATGTGGCCTTGCATTGTCGTCCATGAATACAGGGCGAGTAGCCAACAGGGGGGGGGGGGTCAAAATGAGGCACGACAACCGGATTGAGAATGTCCAGGATGTACTGATGAATATTGAGACAGTCACCATATCAAGTTTACAATCATGAGAGAGGCATCCCCAGATCACTACTGATCCTCCACCACAAGGAACAGTAGGTCTGATGTTCCTTGGCACGTAAGCATTATTTCTATGCATCCACACTCTCATGCGACCATCTGTGACGTGATGCGGGAACCTACTCTGTGTGACAAATTTTCTTGTTTTATACTCAGATATTGCATGTGGATGACAGTGGGTTTTGTGACATTCGTGGAAGCATGCCTCACGTGGACGAGGGGATTGGTTTGGGGTACATTATCAACCAGAAACATCATGTTTCACTAGATGAAATGTATTGCAAGACAAAGCAATCATAAAAACATAATAATCTGCAACAGCAACTTCACTGTCATGAAACATTTCAGGGGGGTGCTTAATTAGGTTCCAGGTGTATATATTACTGAATGACAACAAAGTGGATTAAACTAATTATTTACAAAACGTTGTGTAGCGCTGTGTGACTGGGAACTCATTTACAAAGCTGTCGGAAACAAACGACACTCTTAATACACCTAAAAATAAATCTTTCTGAAGTACAACAAGGAATCAGTTACTAAGAGTGTCGACAACACTGTTTCACTAAATATTCGCAATGCCTACTTTTATTTATTTATTTTCTTTCAAACGCCGACCAACTTGGATCGGAAAGAATTAAAGCACAAACTGCAGCTGTAGAGCAGTGTGAAACAATTGATGAAATAGATAGTGATAAGCCTCGTGGAATGTGATAAATGAATTGTTGAATTTGCTTGATCTGCAACAAGAAACAGGCATTCTTTCAATCGATGGATGGTCCGAGTTGTTAAGGAAAGAAAGGGTAACAATGAGAAGGCCTAAACATCAGCCGAAATCCACAAAAACGAGCACGGACCATTCCATTGAATCTTTGAATTTCAAAAGAGGGTAGTGGAAAAACTTAATACGTTGCTTAACCTCCTTCTCAACAACAATAACAACGACAACAACAAAAACAACAACAACAACAAAACAACTCTCACTCAGGGTAAGAGCGCCAGAAGAAATGAGCACAGTCAATGAGGAGTATGAATTATCGTTGAGGGCTACAAGAGGAAAAGATGGCATAGGAACTCTCGGTGTCCAGAATGAGCCCCATAACACAATTCCGACAAAGCTTGATCACTGTTTTGTAACACTCTAAAATCAGTTGGATTAAAAATTAATTAGTGAATATGAACATAATTGGGTTAAAACTAGTTAAAACTAGAAGTTCTGTCACGAACTGTGCGCTTATCTGGGCTTAATATAGCGCGCGCAATTGCCATATCGAATGGCATCCAAAGCACGGCAGGTTCTCCCGGTTTCTCATAGCAAACACAGGCAACGTTTCTGCCAATGGACCTCCGGGTTACCGGAGGTCCATTGGCTGAAACATTGCTTGTGCACAGACCATATTTACAGAATTTGATAGCCTTGTTATGGTCATAACGCGTAGTGGATTAACGCGCACATCGACGTGCTAGTTGTGCGCATTTCATGACAGGGCTTCTAGTATTAACTATATGGAGAGAAGTTAACGTAAGTTGTATAACTTGTACTCCAATCCTTTTTGCAAGTTTATGGCAAATAAAATATGTTTAAACCAAGCGTGTTACCATAGGTACCAAGATGGCGGCCTCTAGTATACAAAAAGTGCGACGAAAACACGTATCACTCATGCATGCGCCCTGAGCCAGGTATGACGTCACAGCATGGCCACTCACGCGGGCTACCATAACAACCAAACATGGCGTAGCTGGGTCACGTGACTATGTCATCACATGAGATCCTGCATGAGACCCTGCTGATCAGGCATTAAAACCACATCGTATACTACCAGGGACGTGGCTATAGGTTTCCGATTGGGGGGGGGGGGGTGTGTGTGTAGGGTAGGGCATTTCCAACTTGGGGAGGGATCGAAACCCCCTCCAGGAGGGGGAAACATTTTGAAAATGAAGTCATGAATGGGGACATAAAATTTATTCTAGTAACTGAAATGCCAACATATTTATGATAGAATTATCAGGTTATTATTATTTTGTATTATTCTGGGAATTGAATATGTGCTAAACAAATGCCCAAGCTGAGAACTTTGAGCAATTCACACACTGGGACTATCAGGTAGTATTGGAATAATATTGCATAACAATTACTTGTTTGAACTAGTTTAAAGTAGTTCATTCATTGAGGAATACACGTGCATTTGTGTGACTGTTATTGGAACTGAACATGTACTAATTAAAAGATTGTTCAACAGATTCATATAAAGATTTGAGAGGTTTTGTGAAAATTGGACCATTAAACCTGATTGCCACGATGAGTATCACACAACCAATGTGTAGTACTGTTGGAACATTAAACCTGATTGCCGCAATGAGTATCACACAGCCAACGTGTGGTACTGCTGGAGCATTAAACCTGATTGCCACGATGAGTATCACACAACCAATGTGTGGTACTGTTGGAGCATTAAACCTGATTGCCGCGATGAGTATCACACAACCAATGTGTAGCACTGTTGGAGCATTAAACCTGATTGCCACGATGAGTATCACACAACCAATGTGCGGTACTGTTGGAGCATTAAACCTGATTGCCACGATGAGTATCACACAACCAATGTGCGGTACTGTTGGAGCATTAAACCTGATTGCCACGATGAGTATCACACACCCAATGTGCGGTACTGTTGGAGCATTAAACCTGATTGCCGCGAAGAGTATCACACAACCAATGTGTAGTACTGTTGGAGCATTAAACCTGATTGCCACGATGAGTATCACACGGCCAATGTGCGGTACTGTTGGAGCATTAAACCTGATTGTCACGATGAATATCACACAACCAATGTGCGGTACTGTTGGAGCATTAAACCTGATTGCCACGATGAGTATCACATAACCAATGTGCGGTACTGTTGGAGCATTAAACCTGATTGCCACGATGAGTATCACACAACCAATGTGTGGTACTGTTGGAGCATTAAACCTGATTGCCACGATGACTATCACACAACCAATGTGCGGTACTGTTGGACCATTAAACCTGATTGCCACGATGAGTATCACACAAGCAATGTGAGGTACTGTTGGAGCATTAAACCTGATTGCCACGATGAGTATCACACAACCAATGTGCGGTACTGTTGGAGCATTAAACCTGATTGCCAAGATGAGTATCACACAACCAATGTGCGGTACTGTTGGAGCATTAAACCCGATTGCCACGATGAGTATCACACAACCAATGTGTGGTACTGTTGGAGCATTAAACCTGATTGCCACGATGAGTATCACACACCCAATGTGCGGTACTGTTGGAGCATTAAACCTGATTGCCGCGATGAGTATCACACAACCAATGTGCGGTACTGTTGGAGCATTAAACCTGATTGCCACGATGAGTATCACACAACAAATGTGTGGTACTGTTGGAACATTAAACCTGATTGCCACGATGAGTATCACATAACCAATGTGCGGTACTGTTGGAGCATTAAACATGATTGCCACGATGAGTATCACACAACCAACGTGCGGTACTGTTGGAGCATTAAACCTGATTGCCACGATGAGTATCACACAACCAATGTGCGGTACTGTTGGAGCGTTAAAGCTGATTGCCACGATGAGTATCACACAACCAATGTGTAGTACTGTTGGAGCATTAAACCTGATTGCCACGATGAGTATCACACAACCAATGTGCGGTACTGTTGGAGCATTAAACCTGATTGCCACGATGAGTATCACACAACCAATGTGCGGTACTGTTGGAGCATTAAACCTGATTGCCACGATGAGTATCACACAACCAATGTGCGGTACTGCTGGAGCATTAAACCTGATTGCCACGATGAGTATCACACAACCAATGTGCGGTACTGTTGGAGCATAAAACCTGATTGCCACGATGAGTATCACACAACAAATGTGTGGTACTGTTGGAACATTAAACCTGATTGCCACGATGAGTATCACATAACCAATGTGCGGTACTGTTGGAGCATTAAACATGATTGCCACGATGAGTATCACACAACCAATGTGCGGTACTGTTGGAGCATTAAACCTGATTGCCACGATGAGTATCACACAACCAATGTGCGGTACTGTTGGAGCATTAAACCTGATTGCCACGATGAGTATCACACAACCAATGCGTAGTACTGTTGGAGCATTAAACCTGATTGCAACGATGAGTATCACACAACCAATGTGCGGTACTGTTGGAGCATTAAACCTGATTGCCACGATGGGTATCACACAACCAATGTGTAGTACTGTTGGAGCATTAAACCTGATTGCCACGATGAGTATCACACAACCAATGTGCGGTACTGTTGGAGCATTAAACCTGATTGCCACGCTGAGTATCACACAACCAATGTGCGGTACTGTTGGAGCATTAAACCTGATTGCCACGATGACTATTACACAAACAATGTGCGGTACTGTTGGAGCATTAAACCTCATTGCCACGATGAGTATCACACAACCAATGTGCGGTACTGTTGGAGCATTAAACCTGATTGCCACGATGAGTATCACACAACCAATGTGCGGTACTGTTGGAGCATTAAACCTGATTGCCACGATGTGTATCACACAACCAATGTGTGGTACTGTTGGAGTATTAAACCTGATTGCCACGATGAGTATCACACAACCAATGTGTAGTACTGTTGGAGCATTAAACCTGATTGCCACGATGAGTATCACACAACCAATGTGCGATACTGTTGGAGCATTAAACCTGATTGCCACGATGAGTATCACACAACCAATGTGCGATACTGTTGGAGCATTAAACCTGATTGCCACGATGAGTATCACACACCCAATGTGCGGTACTGTTGGAGCATTAAACCTGATTGCCACGATGAGTATCACACAACCAATGTGCGGTACTGTTGGAGCATTAAACCTGATTGCCACGATGAGTATCACATAACCAATGTGCGGTACTGTTGGAGCATTAGACCTGATTGCCGCGATGGATGAGTATCACACAGCCAATGTGCGGTACTGTTGGAGCATTAAACCTGATTGCCACGATGGATGAGTATCACACAACCAATGTGCGGTACTGTTGGAGCATTAAACCTGATTGCCACGATGAGTATCACACAACCAATGTGCGGTACTGTTGGAGCATTAAACCTTATTCCCACGATGAGTATCACACGGCCAATGTGCGGTACTGTTGGAGCATTAAACCTGATTGCCGCGATGAGTATCACACAACCAATGTGCGGTACTGTTGGAGCATTAAACCTGATTGCCACGATGAGTATCACACAACCAATGTGCGGTACTGTTGGAGCATTAAACCTGATTTCCATGATGGGTATCACACAGCCAATGTGCGGTACTGTTGGAGCATTAAACCTGATTGCCACGATGGGTATCATACAGCCAATGTGCGGTACTGTTGGAGCATTAAACCCGATTGCCACGATGGGTATCACACAGCCAATGTGCGGTACTGTTGGAACATTAAACCTGATTTCCATGATGAGTATCACACAACCAATGTGCGGTACTTTTGGAACATTAAACCTGATTGCCACGATGAGTATCACACAACCAATGTGCGGTACTGTTGGAGCATTAAACCTGATTGCCGCGATGAGTATCACACAACCAATGTGCGGTACTGTTGGAGCATTAAACCTGATTGCCACGATGAGTATCACACAACCAATGTGCGGTACTGTTGGAGCATTAAACCTGATTGCCACGATGAGTATTACACAACCAATGTGCGGCACTGTTGGAGCATTAAACCTGATTGCCACGATGAGTATCACACAACCAATGTGCGGTACTGTTGGAGCATCAAACCTGATTGCCACGATGAGTATCACACAACCAATGTGCGGTACTGTTGCAGCATTAAACCTGATTGCCACGATGAGTATCACACAACCAATGTGCGGTACTGTTGGAGCATTAAACCTGATTGCCACGATGGGTATCACACAGCCAATGTGCGGTACTGTTGGAGCATTAAACCTGACTGCCACGATGAGTATCACACAACCAATGTGCGGTACTGTTGGAGCATTAAACCTGATTGCCACGATGAGTATCACACAACCAATGTGCGGTACTGTTGGAGCATTAAACCTGATTGCCACGATGAGTATCACACAACCAATGTGCGGTACTGTTGGAGCATTAAACCTGATTGCCACGATGAATATTACACAACCAATGTGCGGTACTGTTGGAGCATTAAACCTGATTGCCACGATGAGTATCACACAACCAATGTGCGGTACTGTTGGAGCATTAAACCTGATTGCCACGATGAGTATCACACAACCAATGTGCGGTACTGTTGGATAATTAAACCTGATTGCCACGATGAGTATCACACAACCAATGTGTGGTACTGTTGGAGCATTAAACCTGATTGCCACGATGAGTATCACACAACCAATGTGAGGTACTGTTGGAGCATTAAACCTGATTGCCACGATGAGTATCACACAACCAATGTGCGGTACTGTTGGAGCATTAAACCTGATTGCCACGATGAGTATCACACAACCAATGTGCGGTACTGTTGGAGCATTAAACCTGATTGCCACGATGAGTATCACACAACCAATGTGTGGTACTGTTGGAGCATTAAACCTGATTGCCACGATGAGTATCACACACCCAATGTGCGGTACTGTTGGAGCATTAAACCTGATTGCCACGATGAGTATCACACAACCAATGTGCGGTACTGTTGGAGCATTAAACCTGATTGCCACGATGAGTATCACACAACAAATGTGTGGTACTGTTGGAACATTAAACCTGATTGCCACGATGAGTATCACATAACCAATGTGCGGTACTGTTGGAGCATTAAACATGATTGCCACGATGAGTATCACACAACCAATGTGCGGTACTGTTGGAGCATTAAACATGATTGCCACGATGAGTATCACACAACCAATGTGCGGTACTGTTGGAGCATTAAACATGATTGCCACGATGAGTATCACACAACCAATGTGCGGTACTGTTGGAGCATTAAACCTGATTGCCACGATGAGTATCACACAACCAATGCGTAGTACTGTTGGAGCATTAAACCTGATTGCCACGATGAGTATCATACAACCAATGTGCGGTACTGTTGGAGCATTAAACCTGATTGCCACGATGGGTATCACACAACCAATGTGTAGTACTGTTGGAGCATTAAACCTGATTGCCACGATGAGTATCACACAACCAATGTGCGGTACTGTTGGAGCATTAAACCTGATTGCCACGATGAGTATCACACAACCAATGTGCGGTACTGTTGGAGCATTAAACCTGATTGCCACGATGACTATTACACAAACAATGTGCGGTACTGTTGGAGCATTAAACCTCATTGCCACGATGAGTATCACACAACCAATGTGCGGTACTGTTGGAGCATTAAACCTGATTGCCACGATGAGTATCACACAACCAATGTGCGGTACTGTTGGAGCATTAAACCTGATTGCCACGATGTGTATCACACAACCAATGTGTGGTACTGTTGGAGTATTAAACCTGATTGCCACGATGAGTATCACACAACCAATGTGTAGTACTGTTGGAGCATTAAACCTGATTGCCACGATGAGTATCACACAACCAATGTGCGATACTGTTGGAGCATTAAACCTGATTGCCACGATGAGTATCACACAACCAATGTGCGATACTGTTGGAGCATTAAACCTGATTGCCACGATGAGTATCACACACCCAATGTGCGGTACTGTTGGAGCATTAAACCTGATTGCCACGATGAGTATCACACAACCAATGTGCGGTACTGTTGGAGCATTAAACCTGATTGCCACGATGAGTATCACATAACCAATGTGCGGTACTGTTGGAGCATTAAACCTGATTGCCGCGATGGATGAGTATCACACAGCCAATGTGCGGTACTGTTGGAGCATTAAACCTGATTGCCACGATGGATGAGTATCACACAACCAATGTGCGGTAGTGTTGGAGCATTAAACCTGATTGCCACGATGAGTATCACACAACCAATGTGCGGTACTGTTCGAGCATTAAACCTTATTCCCACGATGAGTATCACACGGCCAATGTGCGGTACTGTTGGAGCATTAAACCTGATTGCCGCGATGAGTATCACACAACCAATGTGCGGTACTGTTGGAGCATTAAACCTGATTGCCACGATGAGTATCACACAACCAATGTGCGGTACTGTTGGAGCATTAAACCTGATTTCCATGATGGGTATCACACAGCCAATGTGCGGTACTGTTGGAGCATTAAACCTGATTGCCACGATGGGTATCATACAGCCAATGTGCGGTACTGTTGGAGCATTAAACCCGATTGCCACGATGGGTATCACACAGCCAATGTGCGGTACTGTTGGAACATTAAACCTGATTTCCAGGATGAGTATCACACAACCAATGTGCGGTACTATTGGAACATTAAACCTGATTGCCACGATGAGTATCACACAACCAATGTGCGGTACTGTTGGAGCATTAAACCTGATTGCCGCGATGAGTATCACACAACCAATGTGCGGTACTGTTGGAGCATTAAACCTGATTGCCACGATGAGTATCACACAACCAATGTGCGGTACTGTTGGAGCATTAAACCTGATTGCCACGATGAGTATCACACAACCAATGAGCGGTACTGTTGGAGCATTAAACCCGATTGCCACGATGAGTATCACACACCCTATGTGCGGTACTGTTGGAGCATTAAACCTGATTGCCACGATGAGTATCACACAAACAATGTGCGGTACTGTTGGCGCATTAAACCTGATTGCCACGATGAGTATCACACAACCAATGTGCGGTACTGTTGGAGCATTAAACCTGATTGCCACGATGAGTATCACACAACCAATGTGCGGTACTGTTGGATCATTAAACCTGATTGCCACGATGAGTATCACACAACCAATGTGCGATACTGTTGGAGCATTAAACCTGACTGCCACGATGAGTATCACACAACCAACATGCTGTACTGTTGGAGCATTAAACCTGATTGCCACGATGAGTATCACACAACCAATGTGCGGTACTGTTGGAGCATTAAACCTGATTGCCACGATGAGTATCACACAACCAATGTGCGGTACTGTTGGAGCATTAAACCTGAGTGCCACGATGAGTATCACACAACCAATGTGTGGTACTGTTGGAGCATTAAACCTGATTGCCACGATGAGTATCACACAACCAATGTGCGGTACTGTTGGAGCATTAAACCTGAGTGCCACGATGAGTATCACACAACCAATGTGTGGTACTGTTGGAGCATTAAACCTGATTGCCACGATGAGTATCACACAACCAATGTGCGGTACTGTTGGAGCATTAAACCTGATTGCCACGATGAGTATCACACAACAAATGTGTGGTACTGTTGGAACATTAAACCTGATTGCCACGATGAGTATCACATAACTAATGTGCGGTATTGTTGGAGCATTAAACATGATTGCCACGATGAGTATCACACAACCAATGTGCGGTACTGTTGGAGCATTAAACCTGAGTGCCACGATGAGTATCACACAACCAATGTGTGGTACTGTTGGAGCATTAAACCTGATTGCCACGATGAGTATCACACAACCAATGTGCGGTACTGTTGGAGCATTAAACCTGAGTGCCACGATGAGTATCACACAACCAATGTGTGGTACTGTTGGAGCATTAAACCTGATTGCCACGATGAGTATCACACAACCAATGTGTAGTACTGTTGGAGCATTAAACCTGATTGCCACGATGAGTATCACACAACAAATGTGTGGAACTGTTGGAACATTAAACCTGATTGCCACGATGAGTATCACATAACCAATGTGCGGTATTGTTGGAGCATTAAACATGATTGCCACGATGAGTATCACACAACCAACGTGCAGTACTGTTGGAGCATTAAACCTGATTGCCACGATGAGTATCACACAACCAATGTGCGGTACTGTTGGAGCATTAAACCTGATTGCCACGATGAGTATCACACAACCAATGTGTAGTACTGTTGGAGCATTAAACCTCATTGCCACGATGAGTATCACACAACCAATGTGCGGTACTGTTGGAGCATTAAGCCTGATTGCCACGATGAGTATCACACAACCAATGTGCGGTACTGTTGGAGCATTAAACCTGATTGCCACGATGAGTATCACACAACCAATGTGCGGTACTGTTGGAGCATTAAACCTGATTGCCACGATGAGTATCACACAACCAATGTGTAGTACTGTTGGAGCATTAAACCTGATTGCCACGATGAGTATCACACAACCAATGTGCGGTACTGTAGGAGCATTAAACTCGATTTCCACGATGAGTATCGCACAACCAATGTGCGGTACTGTTGCAGCATTAAACCTGATTGCCACGATGAGTATCACACAACCAATGTGTAGTACTGTTGGAGCATTAAACCTGATTGCCACGATGAGTATCACACAACCAATGTGCGGTACTGTTGGAGCATTAAACCTGATTGCCACGATGAGTATCACACAACCAATGTGCGGTACTGTTGGAGCATTAAACCTGATTGCCGCGATGAGTATCACACAACCAATGTGTAGTACTGTTGGAGCATTAAACCTGATTGACACGATGAGTATCACACAACCAATGTGCAGTACTGTAGGAGCATTAAACCTGATTGCCACGATGAGTATCACACAACCAATGTGCGGTACTGTTGGAGCATTAAACCTGATTGCCACGATGAATATCACACAACCAATGTGCGGTACTGTTGGAGCATTAAACCTGATTGCCACGATGAGTATCACACAACCAATGTGTGGTACTGTTGGAGCATCAAACCTGATTGCCACGATGAGTATCACTCAACCAATGTGTAGTACTGTTGGAGCATTAAACCTGATTGCCACGATGAGTATCACACAACCAATGTGTGGTACTGTTGGAACATTAAACCTGATTGCCACGATGAGTATCACACAACCAATGTGCGGTACTGTTGGAGCATTAAACCTGATTGCCACGATGAGTATCACACAACCAATGTGCGGTACTGTTGGAGCATTAAACCTGATTGCCACGATGGGTATCACACAACCAATGTGTAGTACTGTTGGAGCATTAAACCTGATTTCCATGATGAGTATCACACAACCAATGTGCGATACTTTTGGAACATTAGACCTGATTGCCACGATGGGTATCACACAACCAATGTGCGGTACTGTTGGAACATTAAACCTGATTGCCACGATGAGTACCACACACCCAATGTGCGGTACTGTTGGAGCATTAAACCTGATTGCCACGATGAGTATCACACAACCAATGTGTAGTACTGTTGGAGCATTAAACCTGATTGCCACGATGAGTATCACACAACCAATGTGCGGTACTGTTGGAGCATTAAACCTGATTGCCACGATGAGTATCACACAACCAATGTGCGGTACTGTTGGAGCATTAAACCTGATTGCCACGATGAGTATCACACAACCAATGTGTAGTACTGTTGGAGCATTAAACCTGATTGCCACGATGAGTATCACACAACCAATGTGCGGTACTGTAGGAGCATTAAACTCGATTTCCACGATGAGTATCGCACAACCAATGTGCGGTACTGTTGCAGCATTAAACCTGATCGCCACGATGAGTATCACACAACCAGTGTGTAGTACTGTTGGAGCATTAAACCTGATTGCCACGATGAGTATCACACAACCAATGTGCGGTACTGTTGGAGCATTAAACCTGATTGCCACGATGAGTATCACACAACCAATGTGCGGTACTGTTGGAGCATTAAACCTGATTGCCGCGATGAGTATCACACAACGAATGTGTAGTACTGTTGGAGCATTAAACCTGATTGACACGATGAGTATCACACAACCAATGTGCGGTACTGTAGGAGCATTAAACCCGATTGCCACGATGAGTATCACACAACCAATGTGCGGTACTGTTGGAGCATTAAACCTGATTGCCACGATGAATATCACACAACCAATGTGCGGTACTGTTGGAGCATTAAACCTGATTGCCACGATGAGTATCACACAACCAATGTGTGGTACTGTTTGAGCATCAAACCTGATTGCCACGATGAGTATCACACAACCAATGTGTAGTACTGTTGGAGCATTAAACCTGATTGCCACGATGAGTATCACACAACCAATGTGCGGTACTGTTGGAGCATTAAACCTGATTGCCACGATGAGTATCACACAACCAATGTGCGGTACTGTTGGAGCATTAAACCCGATTGTCACGATGAGTATCACACAACCAATGTGTGGTACTGTTGGAGCATTAAACCTGATTGTCACGATGAGTACCACACAACCAATGTGCGGTACTGTTTGAGCATTAAACCTGATTGCCACGATGAGTATCACACAACCAATGTGTAGTACTGTTGGAGCATTAAACCTGATTGCCACGATGAGTATCACACAACCAATGTGCGGTACTGTTGGAGCATTAAACCTGATTGTCACGATGAGTATCACACACCCAATGTGCGGTACTGTTGGAGCATTAAACCTGATTGCCACGATGAGTATCACACAACCAATGTGTGGTACTGTTGGAGCATTAAACCTGATTGCCACGATGAGTATCACACAACCAATGTGCAGTACTGTTGGAGCATTAAACCTGATTGCCACGATGAGTATGACACAACCAATGTGCGGTACTGTTGGAGCATTAAACCTGATTGCCACGATGAGTATCACACAACCAATGTGCGGTACTGTTGGAGCATTAAACCTGATTGCCACGATGAGTATCACACAACCAATGTGCGGTACTGTTGGAGCATTAAACCTGATTGCCACGATGAGTATCACACAACCAATGTGTAGTACTGTTGTAGCATTAAACCTGATTGCCACGATGAGTATCACACAACCAATGTGCGGTACTGTTGGAGCATTAAACCTGATTGCCACGATGAGTATCATACAACCAATGTGTGGTACTGTTGGAACATTAAACCTGATTGCCACGATGAGTATCACACAACCAATGTGTGGTACTGTTGGAACATTAAACCTGATTGCCACGATGAGTATCACACAACCAATGTGCGGTACTGTTGGAGCATTAAACCTGATTGCCACGATGAGTATCACACAACCAATGTGCGGTACTGTTGATCAAAAAACTCATTATCAAGTGGAAATTACAATGGAAAGGTACAAAACTGAATTTAGGACTGAAAAATACTTCTTTCAATCATCAGAAGTAAACCACAAAATTGAAGTGACAAAAATAGATCCAATAAGATAAACAAAAACTCAAACTTTATGTGCTTCAATTAGCACTAATTGTTCACTAAGCTGCTTATGATATTCATATTGAGCAAAATATGTCGAATTTATCTACGATCAAGTGCATTGATTGAATTCATCAGCTACTGTTTGAACATAGTCAGATTTTGGTGACATCTGAACACAAAAAATCATTTTATTTGCTGTACACTGAATTGAACCATTTTATGATTAGAACCCCTGCAGTTTCTCATATAGATTAGATATGACCCTGAACTTACAGACCAAATTTTATGGTGACCAGAATTAAAGGCTGTAGACAATACTGAATAAAATATGACAGAAGTTACGCCCACTTTTGAAGTAACTGATCACTTTTGTAGTAGCTCACCACTTTTGTAGTAACCGTCGCCCAGTTTTGAAGTAAAATGATGTCTCCATTTTTGCAGTAACCACCGCCCACTTTTGAAGTAAAAAAACAAGGTTACCACTTTCGTAGTAATATTTTGACCACTTTTGAAGTAAAAGGATTTCCCTTTCCTCATGGCTGTGGGAGTTTTTGTGGGAAAATTTTGACCCAACTTTTTCCATTTCATTTTTCTGCACGATCAGAGTTTGATCAGAGTTTTCATTTTTACTAAAACTCCCCTTGCTTTAATGCCCCCGATAGCATCTTAAATCTAGGTTGTCCGGACATCTGTCCGTCCATCCGTCCGCAGATGGCCTTGCAAGGTGACCGTCCGTGTACAGTCGTTACTTGTGAGGTCGGGGGATAAAACCGTTAGTACACCAACCACTTGTGAGGTTTTTTTCAATTTGTGAGGTGCGAAAAACCAACTTGTGAGTTGCGCAATGTTCCCCATACCTAACACTAAAATCACCTCACAAGAACATCTGCAGTAGAATGTACGTCCGTCTTTCCGTCCGTCCATCCGTCCGTCCGTCCGGGTCAGCATATCGGTTTTACACGGACAAGCCCGTGGCGGTCTTCGTCTGAGGCCAGAATTTATTTATTTATTTATTTATTTATTTATTTATTTATTTATTTATTTATTTATTTATAAGATTTAACGTCACCCCAACAGCCAAGGTCATATCGCGTTGCTTACAGTTGAGCGGGTGGAGGAAGCCTGAGTACCCGCAGAGAACCATCGGGCAACGACGAGCAGCTGCCAGTTCCCAAACATGGTAACTCCACACTGCAGCACAGGCAGGGTTACGTCTGAAGCCATCAACCACACTTTCGTCGTACAGTAGCCAGCGCGTTCCACACTTTCATGCTGCTGCCGAAAGGAAGATGAACCAAGTAATCGTGAGGATTTCACTCAAAACTAGATTCCAGCCATCGTATTTGACAGTGTGCAATGGTTTAGTTGTTTTGGTGTTGGAGTCCTAATTCGGAGGCTGTGGCGTTGCCGAGGGTTCGAATCCCGGCGGGAGATCAGAAACCAACATTTCAAATTCCTCCAAAACATGATCGTGTCATTTAAAAAAAACATACACACACATACACACCCTCTCTCTCTCTCACACACACACACACACACACACACACACACACACACACACACACACACAGTCTTGTCTTCCCTACATACCGAGGTACCCCATTGTTTGTCCTTTGTGTGTACTAACGGTTTCTACCTCGTTTTGCCGGTACAGTTCTGGGAAAACAACCGAGGTAAAGGGTTTCTTTTGTCTTTTGTACCTCGGTAAGGCGAAACACGCAAACTCTTTTGTCTAGTTACCTCGTCAAGTTGGTAAGACAAACCCACACACACACACACACACACACACACACACACACACACACACACACACACACACACACACACACACAGTCTTGTCTTCCCTACATACCGAGGTACCCCATTGTTTGTCCTTTGTGTGGACTAACGGTTTCAACCTCGTTTTGCCGGTACAGTTCTGGGAAAACAACCGAGGTAAAGGGTTTATTTTGTCTTTTGTACCTAGGTAAGGCGAAACACGCAAACTCTTTTGTCTAGTTACCTCGTCAAGTTGGTAAGACAAACGCACACAATTCTGATCTCGTAGTTAAGCAGTTGCGGAATATGCTTAGCGATATCAGGGTCAAGTTTAGATCAGCAAAAATTTATTTCGCTGAACTAAACTTTTCGCAAAAACTCCCTCAGGCTGAGAGGAGAACCCTGAGCATCATCAACGAAACCATTCGGAAAGTGAAGGACGTTAACGTTATACCTAAAATTGATGACGCGAAGTTTGATGTTGCTCAGGATTTAATCCATTGGACCACGAGAACCGCCAATATTATGTACGATCACTGGTTGAATCACCTAAATTTAAACTAAGTAAAGGCAAAGGTAACAGCCGCCTAACAGATGTGGGATTAGGAACTAATGTGGTTAACCTGTCTGGCACCAATGACCTAACAACCCAAGAGAAATCTCTTTTAGATCGCGGTTTAACTTTTGTACCAGCACCAAAGCCTAAAACTGATAACCAAACAAATTTACCATCATACAACTGTAATTTTCTTAGGCAAATGAAATTAGCCGACCGCTTTAGAAACTCCAGCGGTCGGAAACTTCCTTTTACAGAATCATCTGGTTGGTCACCTCCAGATAGTGAAGTAGATCCCGAAATTATTGAGGCTAGCAAACGAATCATCAAAAAGGTGTTCAGCATGAACATACTCTCCGATAAAGACAATTTAACAGCTGGTGAACGGAGAGCCCTCACGAAACTTCGAAAAAATAAGAAATTAGTAATTAAACCAGCCGACAAAGGTGGGTCGGTAGTTGTTCTATCTCGGGATAATTATATAAAGGAAGCCATGAGACAACTCAGCAATACTAAACATTATAAGAAAATAGATTCACTTATTTGGCCTAGTAATATCGAAAAATTCAATAAGATCTTAAAATTTCTCCTCGACGAAGGTCACATTACCAAAAAACAATTGAAATATTTAACAGCTAAGCTCAGTGCTCAAACAAGACAATTTTATATCCTACCAAAGATCCACAAGGACCGTTCTTCATGGACGGATGACTTAACTCCACCCGGGAGGCCAATTGTATCAGATTGTAATTCGGAATCTTATGCGATCTCGGAATTAATTGATTATCATCTGAAACCTATAGCAAATAGACATCCGAGCTATCTAAAAAATACACAGGATTTCCTGTCACAAATTTCGAAATTGAAAATATCGAAAAATGCAATTCTGGCTACTTTGGATATCGACAGTATGTATACGAACATTGATATTGATAAAGGTGTTAAATCAGTTAAAAATGCATTTGAAAAATATCCGGATGCGAAACGCCCGGATGAACAAATTTTGGATATTTTGGAGCTGAGCTTAAAAGGTAATGACTTTCAATTCAATGGAGAATATTTTCTACAAATAATGGGTTGTCCTATGGGTAAAAGATTCAGTCCTAATTTTGCAAGCATTTATGTAGCGGAATGGGAGGAAAATGCCTTAAGCAAATGTGCAAAGCATCCTCTCGTATATCTCAGATATTTAGATGACATTTTTATTATTTGGGAACATTCAAAAGAAGATTTTGATGATTTTTTAGAAATTTTGAACAATCACGATCCAAATATTAAATTGAAAGCTACTATCAGTGAAAATTCTGTTGATTTTCTGGATGTGACCGTGTATAAAGGCAAGCAATTTCAGGCGTCCGGTCATTTAGATTATAAAGTATATTTTAAACCAACTGATTCACATCAATTGTTGCACACAAAATCATTTCATCCTCAACATACATTTAAAGGTATCATCAAATCACAGCTCATTCGTTCCCACCGCAATTCAAGTGATAAGGTAAATTTCAATGAGGCTTGTTCTACTCTATTTGGCGCCCTCAGATCGAGAGGGTACTCGCTGCGCCTTTTGCGTAGCCTGAAATCCCAAACCCTGAAGAAGCTCGAAAGTCCAGCTGAAACTACCGATTTCGAACCACTGAAGATTGAACACAACAGACTGTTGCAAAATAGTAGTGGCGCGGTATTTAATTGCAAAAAGCCTCGTTGTAGACTGCATACATTTATGCCTGATCAGAAAGAGGAATTTTCCTCCGAACAAACGAAAAATCATTATCAGATCCGTAACCCCCTCCATTGTGATTCACCAAACATTATTTACCTTATCACTTGTAAGCGATGTCGGAAACAGTATGTTGGTCAAAGTCAAAATCCTTTCCGAGAACGTGCTACTAGACACAAACAGGATATAAAACATAATGCTGATGCCCCAGTAGCACAACATTTTAACCTTCCTGGCCATTCTTTGGACGATTTCGAAATCCACCCAATTGAACAACCACCAATTAAAGACACATTAGAAGAAACGGATGAATTTAGAAAAAAACGTGAAGCTTTTTGGATCAATACGCTTCAAACCCTCTGGCCATTTGGTATGAACATATCAGAGGGCGAATGCGAAAGGAGGTCCATCATTCCTTTCACTTTAACGTACAACAGAATGAATATCGAAATAGCAAAAATATTAAAAGATGAATTCAATTTTACCAATGCTAAATTAAATGAACCTTTGAATCTTCGACCTGTCATCGCCTATAAGAAAAACAAAAGCTTGCGTAACATCCTTGTAAGGACTAAATTAGAGCCCATCAGTGAATAACATCAATTATTGCCAGTCAGTTTAACCAGTTCCTAAGCTCATCACTTAGTTTAAATCAATTTTATGTACTTTTTTGTCATGTTTGAAACCCATTAGGGTTCAGTAAATGAAAACAATTTTTCGGCGGCATATTAAAAGAAAAAAACGTTTCAGTATGAAATGTCTGTGCCAGTGCGATTTTTTAACCTCAAACACACACAGGCGAGTGCCAGAGTTCATATATGCCCAAAAACAAAATAGGTTCTAATTTCAATCATGTGTATGTATTTCCTAAATAAAATTATTATTTATTTATATATTGATTACTTTTAATTTTTTATTAATTTTTACTTATTTATTTATTTATTTATTTATTTATTTATTTATTTATTTATTTATTTATTTATTTATTTATTTATTTATTCATTTGGTTGATTCATTTATTTAAATTATTATGTTTATTTTTAATTTTTCATACCTTTCACACAATGTAGAGGTTCAGAAGGTAAAACACACAATTTCTACGAGGTGTAAAATATTTTCCGTCATAAACCTCCGTCGGGGGATATTCATTCCAACTGATAACATTCGTGAGGCATCATGATCTTTGGCGTTATTTTTTCATTTATTTCTTTAGTCTCAATATATTTTATCAAACCATTTTTTATGTTAAAGCTGATTGCCACGATGAGTATCACACAACCAATGTGTAGTACTGTTGGAGCATTAAACCTGATTGCCACGATGAGTATCACACAACCAATGTGCGGTACTGTTGGAGCATTAAACCTGATTGCCACGATGAGTATCACACAACCAATGTGCGGTACTGTTGAAGCATTAAACCTGATTGCCACGATGAGTATCACACAACCAATGTGCGGTACTGTTGGAGCATTAAACCTGATTGCCACGATGAGTATCACACAACCAATGTGCGGTACTGTTGGAGCATTAAACCTGATTGCCACGATGACTATTACACAACCAATGTGCGGTACTGTTGGAGCATTAAACCTGATTGCCACGATGAGTATCACACAACCAATGTGCGGTACTGTTGGAGCATTAAACCTGATTGCCACGATGAGTATCACACAACCAATGTGCGGTACTGTTGGATAATTAAACCTGATTGCCACGATGAGTATCACACAACCAATGTGTGGTACTGTTGGAGCATTAAACCTGATTGCCACGATGAGTATCACACAACCAATGTGAGGTACTGTTGGAGCATTAAACCTGATTGCCACGATGAGTATCACACAACCAATGTGCGGTACTGTTGGAGCATTAAACCTGATTGCCACGATGAGTATCACACAACCAATGTGCGGTACTGTTGGAGCATTAAACCTGATTGCCACGATGAGTATCACACAACCAATGTGTGGTACTGTTGGAGCATTAAACCTGATTGCCACGATGAGTATCACACACCCAATGTGCGGTACTGTTGGAGCATTAAACCTGATTGCCACGATGAGTATCACACAACCAATGTGCGGTACTGTTGGAGCATTAAACCTGATTGCCACGATGAGTATCACACAACAAATGTGTGGTACTGTTGGAACATTAAACCTGATTGCCACGATGAGTATCACATAACCAATGTGCGGTACTGTTGGAGCATTAAACATGATTGCCACGATGAGTATCACACAACCAATGTGCGGTACTGTTGGAGCATTAAACCTGATTGCCACGATGAGTATCACACAACCAATGTGCGGTACTGTTGGAGCATTAAACCTGATTGCCACGATGAGTATCACACAACCAATGCGTAGTACTGTTGGAGCATTAAACCTGATTGCCACGATGAGTATCACACAACCAATGTGCGGTACTGTTGGAGCATTAAACCTGATTGCCACGATGGGTATCACACAACCAATGTGTAGTACTGTTGGAGCATTAAACCTGATTGCCACGATGAGTATCACACAACCAATGTGCGGTACTGTTGGAGCATTAAACCTGATTGCCACGATGAGTATCACACAACCAATGTGCGGTACTGTAGGAGCATTAAACCTGATTGCCACGATGACTATTACACAAACAATGTGCGGTACTGTTGGAGCATTAAACCTCATTGCCACGATGAGTATCACACAACCAATGTGCGGTACTGTTGGAGCATTAAACCTGATTGCCACGGTGAGTATCACACAACCAATGTGCGGTACTGTTGGAGCATTAAACCTGATTGCCACGATGTGTATCACACAACCAATGTGTGGTACTGTTGGAGTATTAAACCTGATTGCCACGATGAGTATCACACAACCAATGTGTAGTACTGTTGGAGCATTAAACCCGATTGCCACGATGAGTATCACACAACCAATGTGCGATACTGTTGGAGCATTAAACCTGATTGCCACGATGAGTATCACACAACCAATGTGCGATACTGTTGGAGCATTAAACCTGATTGCCACGATGAGTATCACACACCCAATGTGCGGTACTGTTGGAGCATTAAACCTGATTGCCACGATGAGTATCACACAACCAATGTGCGGTACTGTTGGAGCATTAAACCTGATTGCCACGATGAGTATCACATAACCAATGTGCGGTACTGTTGGAGCATTAAACCTGATTGCCGCGATGGATGAGTATCACACAGCCAATGTGCGGTACTGTTGGAGCATTAAACCTGATTGCCACGATGGATGAGTATCACACAACCAATGTGCGGTACTGTTGGAGCATTAAACCTGATTGCCACGATGAGTATCACACAACCAATGTGCGGTACTGTTGGAGCATTAAACCTTATTCCCACGATGAGTATCACACGGCCAATGTGCGGTACTGTTGGAGCATTAAACCTGATTGCCGCGATGAGTATCACACAACCAATGTGCGGTACTGTTGGAGCATTAAACCTGATTGCCACGATGAGTATCACACAACCAATGTGCGGTACTGTTGGAGCATTAAACCTGATTTCCATGATGGGTATCACACAGCCAATGTGCGGTACTGTTGGAGCATTAAACCTGATTGCCACGATGGGTATCATACAGCCAATGTGCGGTACTGTTGGAGCATTAAACCCGATTGCCACGATGGGTATCACACAGCCAATGTGCGGTACTGTTGGAACATTAAACCTGATTTCCATGATGAGTATCACACAACCAATGTGCGGTACTTTTGGAACATTAAACCTGATTGCCACGATGAGTATCACACAACCAATGTGCGGTACTGTTGGAGCATTAAACCTGATTGCCGCGATGAGTATCACACAACCAATGTGCGGTACTGTTGGAGCATTAAACCTGATTGCCACGATGAGTATCACACAACCAATGTGCGGTACTGTTGGAGCATTAAACCTGATTGCCACGATGAGTATTACACAACCAATGTGCGGCACTGTTGGAGCATTAAACCTGATTGCCACGATGAGTATCACACAACCAATGTGCGGTACTGTTGGAGCATCAAACCTGATTGCCACGATGAGTATCACACAACCAATGTGCGGTACTGTTGCAGCATTAAACCTGATTGCCACGATGAGTATCACACAACCAATGTGTAGTACTGTTGGAGCATTAAACCTGATTGCCACGATGGGTATCACACAGCCAATGTGCGGTACTGTTGGAGCATTAAACCTGATTGCCACGATGAGTATCACACAACCAATGTGCGGTACTGTTGGAGCATTAAACCTGATTGACACGATGAGTATCACACAACCAATGTGAGGTACTGTTGGAGCATTAAACCTGATTGCCACGATGAGTATCACACAACCAATGCGCGGTACTGTTGGAGCATTAAACCTGATTGCCACGATGAGTATCACACAACCAATGTGCGGTACTGTTGGAGCATTAAACCTGATTTCCATGATGAGTATCACACAACCAATGTGCGGTACTTTTGGAACATTAAACCTGATTGCCACGATGGGTATCACACAACCAATGTGCGGTACTGTTGGAGCATTAAACCTGATTGCCACGATGGGTATCACACAACCAATGTGCGGTACTTTTGGAGCATTAAACCTGATTTCCACGATGAGTATCACACAACCAATGTGTGGTACTGTTGGAACATTAAACCTGATTGCCACGATGAGTATCACACAACCAATGTGCGGTACTGTTGGAGCATTAAACCCGATTGTCACGATGAGTATCACACAACCAATGTGTGGTACTGTTGGAGCATTAAACCTGATTGACACGATGAGTATCAGACAACCAATGTGTGGTACTGTTGGAGCATTAAACCTGATTGCCACGATGAGTATCACACAACCAATGTGCGGTACTGTTGGAGCATTAAACCCGATTGTCACGATGAGTATCACACAACCAATGTGCGGTACTGTTGGAGCATTAAACCTGATTGCCACGATGAGTATCACACACCCAATGTGTAGTACTGTTGGAGCATTAAACCTGATTGCCACGATGAGTATCACACAACCAATGTGCGGTACTGTTGGAGCATTAAACCTGATTGCCACGATGAGTATCACACAACCAATGTGCGGTACTGTTGGAGCATTAAACCTGATTGCCACGATGAGTATCACACAACCAATGTGCGGTACTGTTGGAGCATTAAACCCGATTGCCACGATGAGTATCACAAACCCTATGTGCGGTACTGTTGGAGCATTAAACCTGATTGCCACGATGAGTATCACACAAACAATGTGCGGTACTGTTGGCGCATTAAACCTGATTGCCACGATGAGTATCACACAACCAATGTGCGGTACTGTTGGAGCATTAAACCTGATTGCCACGATGAGTATCACACAACCAATGTGCGGTACTGTTGGAGCATTAAACCTGATTGCCACGATGAGTATCACACAACCAATGTGCGATACTGTTGGAGCATTAAACCTGACTGCCACGATGAGTATCACACAACCAACATGCTGTACTGTTGGAGCATTAAACCTGATTGCCACGATGAGTATCACACAACCAATGTGCGGTACTGTTGGAGCATTAAACCTGATTGCCACGATGAGTATCACACAACCAATGTGCGGTACTGTTGGAGCATTAAACCTGAGTGCCACGATGAGTATCACACAACCAATGTGTGGTACTGTTGGAGCATTAAACCTGATTGCCACGATGAGTATCACACAACCAATGTGCGGTACTGTTGGAGCATTAAACCTGAGTGCCACGATGAGTATCACACAACCAATGTGTGGTACTGTTGGAGCATTAAACCTGATTGCCACGATGAGTATCACACAACCAATGTGCGGTACTGTTGGAGCATTAAACCTGATTGCCACGATGTGTATCACACAACCAATGTGTGGTACTGTTGGAACATTAAACCTGATTGCCACGATGAGTATCACACAACCAATGTGTGGTACTGTTGGAGCATTAAACCTGATTGCCACGATGAGTATCACACAACAAATGTGTGGTACTGTTGGAACATTAAACCTGATTGCCACGATGAGTATCACATAACCAATGTGCGGTATTGTTGGAGCATTAAACATGATTGCCACGATGAGTATCACACAACCAACGTGCAGTACTGTTGGAGCATTAAACCTGATTGCCACGATGAGTATCACACAACCAATGTGCGGTACTGTCGGAGCATTAAACCTGATTGCCACGATGAGTATCACACAACCAATGTGTAGTACTGTTGGAGCATTAAACCTGATTGCCACGATGAGTATCACACAACCAATGTGCGGTACTGTTGGAGCATTAAACCTGATTGCCACGATGAGTATCACACAACCAATGTGCGGTACTGTTGGAGCATTAAACCTGATTGCCACGATGAGTATCACACAACCAATGTGCGGTACTGTTGGAGCATTAAACCTGATTGCCACGATGAGTATCACACAACCAATGTGTAGTACTGTTGGAGCATTAAACCTGATTGCCACGATGAGTATCACACAACCAATGTGCGGTACTGTAGGAGCATTAAACTCGATTTCCACGATGAGTATCGCACAACCAATGTGCGGTACTGTTGCAGCATTAAACCTGATTGCCACGATGAGTATCACACAACCAATGTGTAGTACTGTTGGAGCATTAAACCTGATTGCCACGATGAGTATCACACAACCAATGTGCGGTACTGTTGGAGCATTAAACCTGATTGCCACGATGAGTATCACACAACCAATGTGCGGTACTGTTGGAGCATTAAACCTGATTGCCGCGATGAGTATCACACAACCAATGTGTAGTACTGTTGGAGCATTAAACCTGATTGACACGATGAGTATCACACAACCAATGTGCAGTACTGTAGGAGCATTAAACCTGATTGCCACGATGAGTATCACACAACCAATGTGCGGTACTGTTGGAGCATTAAACCTGATTGCCACGATGAATATCACACAACCAATGTGCGGTACTGTTGGAGCATTAAACCTGATTGCCACGATGAGTATCACACAACCAATGTGTGGTACTGTTGGAGCATCAAACCTGATTGCCACGATGAGTATCACTCAACCAATGTGTAGTACTGTTGGAGCATTAAACCTGATTGCCACGATGAGTATCACACAACCAATGTGTGGTACTGTTGGAACATTAAACCTGATTGCCACGATGAGTATCACACAACCAATGTGTGGTACTGTTGGAGCATTAAACCTGATTGCCACGATGAGTATCACACAACCAATGTGCGGTACTGTTGGAGCATTAAACCTGATTGCCACGATGGGTATCACACAACCAATGTGTAGTACTGTTGGAGCATTAAACCTGATTTCCATGATGAGTATCACACAACCAATGTGCGATACTTTTGGAACATTAGACCTGATTGCCACGATGGGTATCACACAACCAATGTGCGGTACTGTTGGAACATTAAACCTGATTGCCACGATGAGTACCACACACCCAATGTGCGGTACTGTTGGAGCATTAAACCTGATTGCCACGATGAGTATCACACAACCAATGTGTACTACTGTTGGAGCATTAAACCTGATTGCCACGATGAGTATCACACAACCAATGTGCGGTACTGTTGGAGCATTAAACCTGATTGCCACGATGAGTATCACACAACCAATGTGCGGTACTGTTGGAGCATTAAACCTGATTGCCACGATGAGTATCACACAACCAATGTGTAGTACTGTTGGAGCATTAAACCTGATTGCCACGATGAGTATCACACAACCAATGTGCGGTACTGTAGGAGCATTAAACTCGATTTCCACGATGAGTATCGCACAACCAATGTGCGGTACTGTTGCAGCATTAAACCTGATCGCCACGATGAGTATCACACAACCAATGTGTAGTACTGTTGGAGCATTAAACCTGATTGCCACGATGAGTATCACACAACCAATGTGCGGTACTGTTGGAGCATTAAACCTGATTGCCACGATGAGTATCACACAACCAAATTGCGGTACTGTTGGTGCATTAAACCTGATTGCCGCGATGAGTATCACACAACGAATGTGTAGTACTGTTGGAGCATTAAACCTGATTGACACGATGAGTATCACACAACCAATGTGCGGTACTGTAGGAGCATTAAACCCGATTGCCACGATGAGTATCACACAACCAATGTGCGGTACT
This sequence comes from Pictodentalium vernedei, assembly GCA_031216915.1. NCBI lineage: Eukaryota > Metazoa > Mollusca > Scaphopoda > Dentaliida > Dentaliidae > Pictodentalium > Pictodentalium vernedei. Next base: position 881,416,527 of record CM062297.1, on the reverse strand, counting down.
GTTGGAGCATTAAACCTGATTGCCACGATGAATATCACGCAACCAATGTGCGGTACTGTTGGAGCATTAAACCTGATTGCCACGATGAGTATCACACAACCAATGTGTGGTACTGTTTGAGCATCAAACCTGATTGCCACGATGAGTATCACACAACCAATGTGTAGTACTGTTGGAGCATTAAACCTGATTGCCACGATGAGTATCACACAACCAATGTGCGGTACTGTTGGAGCATTAAACCTGATTGCCACGATGAGTATCACACAACCAATGTGCGGTACTGTTGGAGCATTAAACCCGATTGTCACGATGAGTATCACACAACCAATGTGTGGTACTGTTGGAGCATTAAACCTGATTGTCACGATGAGTACCACACAACCAATGTGCGGTACTGTTTGAGCATTAAACCTGATTGCCACGATGAGTATCACACAACCAATGTGTAGTACTGTTGGAGCATTAAACCTGATTGCCACGATGAGTATCACACAACCAATGTGCGGTACTGTTGGAGCATTAAACCTGATTGTCACGATGAGTATCACACACCCAATGTGCGGTACTGTTGGAGCATTAAACCTGATTGCCACGATGAGTATCACACAACCAATGTGCGGTACTGTTGGAGCATTAAACCTGATTGCCACGATGAGTATCACACAACCAATGTGCAGTACTGTTGGAGCATTAAACCTGATTGCCACGATGAGTATGACACAACCAATGTGCGGTACTGTTGGAGCATTAAACCTGATTGCCACGATGAGTATCACACAACCAATGTGCGGTACTGTTGGAGCATTAAACCTGATTGCCACGATGAGTATCACACAACCAATGTGCGGTACTGTTGGAGCATTAAACCTGATTGCCACGATGAGTATCACACAACCAATGTGTAGTACTGTTGGAGCATTAAACCTGATTGCCACGATGAGTATCACACAACCAATGTGCGGTACTGTTGGAGCATTAAACCTGATTGCCACGATGAGTATCATACAACCAATGTGTGGTACTGTTGGAACATTAAACCTGATTGCCACGATGAGTATCACACAACCAATGTGTGGTACTGTTGGAACATTAAACCTGATTGCCACGATGAGTATCACACAACCAATGTGCGGTACTGTTGGAGCATTAAACCTGATTGCCACGATGAGTATCACACAACCAATGTGCGGTACTGTTGATCAAAAAACTCATTATCAAGTGGAAATTACAATGGAAAGGTACAAAACTGAATTTAGGACTTAAAAAATACTTCTTTCAATCATCAGAAGTAAACCACAAAATTGAAGTGACAAAAATAGATCCAATAAGATAAACAAAAACTCAAACTTTATGTGCTTCAATTAGCACTAATTGTTCACTAAGCTGCTTATGATATTCATATTGAGCAAAATATGTCGAATTTATCTACGATCAAGTGCATTGATTGAATTCATCAGCTACTGTTTGAACATAGTCAGATTTTGGTGACATCTGAACACAAAAAATCATTTTATTTGCTGTACACTGAATTGAACCATTTTATGATTAGAACCCCTGCAGTTTCTCTTATAGATTAGATATGACCCTGAACTTACAGACCAAATTTTATGGTGACCAGAATTAAAGGCTGTAGACAATACTGAATAAAATATGACAGAAGTTACGCCCACTTTTGAAGTAACTGATCACTTTTGTAGTAGCTCACCACTTTTGTAGTAACCGTCGCCCAGTTTTGAAGTAAAATGATGTCTCCATTTTTGCAGTAACCACCGCCCACTTTTGAAGTAAAAAAACAAGGTTACCACTTTCGTAGTAATATTTTGACCACTTTTGAAGTAAAAGGATTTCCCTTTCCTCATGGCTGTGGGAGTTTTTGTGGGAAAATTTTGACCCAACTTTTTCCATTTCATTTTTCTGCACGATCAGAGTTTGATCAGAGTTTTCATTTTTACTAAAACTCCCCTTGCTTTAATGCCCCCGATAGCATCTTAAATCTAGGTTGTCCGGACATCTGTCCGTCCATCCGTCCGCAGATGGCCTTGCAAGGTGACCGTCCGTGTACAGTCGTTACTTGTGAGGTCGGGGGATAAAACCGTTAGTACACCAACCACTTGTGAGGTTTTTTTCAATTTGTGAGGTGCGAAAAACCTACTTGTGAGTTGCGCAATGTTCCCCATACCTAACACTAAAATCACCTCACAAGAACATCTGCAGTAGAATGTACGTCCGTCTTTCCGTCCGTCCATCCGTCCGTCCGTCCGGGTCAGCATATCGGTTTTACACGGACAAGCCCGTGGCGGTCTTCGTCTGAGGCCAGAATTTATTTATTTATTTATTTATTTATTTATTTATTTATTTATTTATTTATTTATAAGATTTAACGTCACCCCAACAGCCAAGGTCATATCGCGTTGCTTACAGTTGAGCGGGTGGAGGAAGCCTGAGTACCCGCAGAGAACCATCGGGCAACGACGAGCAGCTGCCAGTTCCCAAACATGGTAACTCCACACTGCAGCACAGGCAGGGTTACGTCTGAAGCCATCAACCACACTTTCGTCGTACAGTAGCCAGCGCGTTCCACACTTTCATGCTGCTGCCGAAAGGAAGATGAACCAAGTAATCGTGAGGATTTCACTCAAAACTAGATTCCAGCCATCGTATTTGACAGTGTGCAATGGTTTAGTTGTTTTGGTGTTGGAGTCCTAATTCGGAGGCTGTGGCGTTGCCGAGGGTTCGAATCCCGGCGGGAGATCAGAAACCAACATTTCAAATTCCTCCAAAACATGATCGTGTCATTTAAAAAAAACATACACACACATACACACCCTCTCTCTCTCTCACACACACACACACACACACACACACACACACACACACACACACACACACACACACACACACACACACAGTCTTGTCTTCCCTACATACCGAGGTACCCCATTGTTTGTCCTTTGTGTGTACTAACGGTTTCTACCTCGTTTTGCCGGTACAGTTCTGGGAAAACAACCGAGGTAAAGGGTTTCTTTTGTCTTTTGTACCTCGGTAAGGCGAAACACGCAAACTCTTTTGTCTAGTTACCTCGTCAAGTTGGTAAGACAAACCCACACACACACACACACACACACACACACACACACACACACACACACACACACACACACACACACACACACACAGTCTTGTCTTCCCTACATACCGAGGTACCCCATTGTTTGTCCTTTGTGTGGACTAACGGTTTCAACCTCGTTTTGCCGGTACAGTTCTGGGAAAACAACCGAGGTAAAGGGTTTATTTTGTCTTTTGTACCTAGGTAAGGCGAAACACGCAAACTCTTTTGTCTAGTTACCTCGTCAAGTTGGTAAGACAAACGCACACAATTCTGATCTCGTAGTTAAGCAGTTGCGGAATATGCTTAGCGATATCAGGGTCAAGTTTAGATCAGCAAAAATTTATTTCGCTGAACTAAACTTTTCGCAAAAACTCCCTCAGGCTGAGAGGAGAACCCTGAGCATCATCAACGAAACCATTCGGAAAGTGAAGGACGTTAACGTTATACCTAAAATTGATGACGCGAAGTTTGATGTTGCTCAGGATTTAATCCATTGGACCACGAGAACCGCCAATATTATGTACGATCACTGGTTGAATCACCTAAATTTAAACTAAGTAAAGGCAAAGGTAACAGCCGCCTAACAGATGTGGGATTAGGAACTAATGTGGTTAACCTGTCTGGCACCAATGACCTAACAACCCAAGAGAAATCTCTTTTAGATCGCGGTTTAACTTTTGTACCAGCACCAAAGCCTAAAACTGATAACCAAACAAATTTACCATCATACAACTGTAATTTTCTTAGGCAAATGAAATTAGCCGACCGCTTTAGAAACTCCAGCGGTCGGAAACTTCCTTTTACAGAATCATCTGGTTGGTCACCTCCAGATAGTGAAGTAAATCCCGAAATTATTGAGGCTAGCAAACGAATCATCAAAAAGGTGTTCAGCATGAACATACTCTCCGATAAAGACAATTTAACAGCTGGTGAACGGAGAGCCCTCACGAAACTTCGAAAAAATAAGAAATTAGTAATTAAACCAGCCGACAAAGGTGGGTCGGTAGTTGTTCTATCTCGGGATAATTATATAAAGGAAGCCATGAGACAACTCAGCAATACTAAACATTATAAGAAAATAGATTCACTTATTTGGCCTAGTAATATCGAAAAATTCAATAAGATCTTAAAATTTCTCCTCGACGAAGGTCACATTACCAAAAAACAATTGAAATATTTAACAGCTAAGCTCAGTGCTCAAACAAGACAATTTTATATCCTACCAAAGATCCACAAGGACCGTTCTTCATGGACGGATGACTTAACTCCACCCGGGAGGCCAATTGTATCAGATTGTAATTCGGAATCTTATGCGATCTCGGAATTAATTGATTATCATCTGAAACCTATAGCAAATAGACATCCGAGCTATCTAAAAAATACACAGGATTTCCTGTCACAAATTTCGAAATTGAAAATATCGAAAAATGCAATTCTGGCTACTTTGGATATCGACAGTATGTATACGAACATTGATATTGATAAAGGTGTTAAATCAGTTAAAAATGCATTTGAAAAATATCCGGATGCGAAACGCCCGGATGAACAAATTTTGGATATTTTGGAGCTGAGCTTAAAAGGTAATGACTTTCAATTCAATGGAGAATATTTTCTACAAATAATGGGTTGTCCTATGGGTAAAAGATTCAGTCCTAATTTTGCAAGCATTTATGTAGCGGAATGGGAGGAAAATGCCTTAAGCAAATGTGCAAAGCATCCTCTCGTATATCTCAGATATTTAGATGACATTTTTATTATTTGGGAACATTCAAAAGAAGATTTTGATGATTTTTTAGAAATTTTGAACAATCACGATCCAAATATTAAATTGAAAGCTACTATCAGTGAAAATTCTGTTGATTTTCTGGATGTGACCGTGTATAAAGGCAAGCAATTTCAGGCGTCCGGTCATTTAGATTATAAAGTATATTTTAAACCAACTGATTCACATCAATTGTTGCACACAAAATCATTTCATCCTCAACATACATTTAAAGGTATCATCAAATCACAGCTCATTCGTTTCCACCGCAATTCAAGTGATAAGGTAAATTTCAATGAGGCTTGTTCTACTCTATTTGGCGCCCTCAGATCGAGAGGGTACTCGCTGCGCCTTTTGCGTAGCCTGAAATCCCAAACCCTGAAGAAGCTCGAAAGTCCAGCTGAAACTACCGATTTCGAACCACTGAAGATTGAACACAACAGACTGTTGCAAAATAGTAGTGGCGCGGTATTTAATTGCAAAAAGCCTCGTTGTAGACTGCATACATTTATGCCTGATCAGAAAGAGGAATTTTCCTCCGAACAAACGAAAAATCATTATCAGATCCGTAACCCCCTCCATTGTGATTCACCAAACATTATTTACCTTATCACTTGTAAGCGATGTCGGAAACAGTATGTTGGTCAAAGTCAAAATCCTTTCCGAGAACGTGCTACTAGACACAAACAGGATATAAAACATAATGCTGATGCCCCAGTAGCACAACATTTTAACCTTCCTGGCCATTCTTTGGACGATTTCGAAATCCACCCAATTGAACAACCACCAATTAAAGACACATTAGAAGAAACGGATGAATTTAGAAAAAAACGTGAAGCTTTTTGGATCAATACGCTTCAAACCCTCTGGCCATTTGGTATGAACATATCAGAGGGCGAATGCGAAAGGAGGTCCATCATTCCTTTCACTTTAACGTACAACAGAATGAATATCGAAATAGCAAAAATATTAAAAGATGAATTCAATTTTACCAATGCTAAATTAAATGAACCTTTGAATCTTCGACCTGTCATCGCCTATAAGAAAAACAAAAGCTTGCGTAACATCCTTGTAAGGACTAAATTAGAGCCCATCAGTGAATAACATCAATTATTGCCAGTCAGTTTAACCAGTTCCTAAGCTCATCACTTAGTTTAAATCAATTTTATGTACTTTTTTGTCATGTTTGAAACCCATTAGGGTTCAGTAAATGAAAACAATTTTTCGGCGGCATATTAAAAGAAAAAAACGTTTCAGTATGAAATGTCTGTGCCAGTGCGATTTTTTAACCTCAAACACACACAGGCGAGTGCCAGAGTTCATATATGCCCAAAAACAAAATAGGTTCTAATTTCAATCATGTGTATGTATTTCCTAAATAAAATTATTATTTATTTATATATTGATTACTTTTAATTTTTTATTAATTTTTACTTATTTATTTATTTATTTATTTATTTATTTATTTATTTATTTATTTATTTATTTATTTATTTATTTATTTATTCATTTGGTTGATTCATTTATTTAAATTATTATGTTTATTTTTAATTTTTCATACCTTTCACACAATGTAGAGGTTCAGAAGGTAAAACACACAATTTCTACGAGGTGTAAAATATTTTCCGTCATAAACCTCCGTCGGGGGATATTCATTCCAACTGATAACATTCGTGAGGCATCATGATCTTTGGCGTTATTTTTTCATTTATTTCTTTAGTCTCAATATATTTTATCAAACCATTTTTTATGTTAAAGCTGATTGCCACGATGAGTATCACACAACCAATGTGTAGTACTGTTGGAGCATTAAACCTGATTGCCACGATGAGTATCACACAACCAATGTGCGGTACTGTTGGAGCATTAAACCTGATTGCCACGATGAGTATCACACAACCAATGTGCGGTACTGTTGGAGCATTAAACCTGATTGCCACGATGAGTATCACACAACCAATGTGCGGTACTGTTGGAGCATTAAACCTGATTGCCACGATGAGTATCACACAACCAATGTGCGGTACTGTTGGAGCATTAAACCTGATTGCCACGATGACTATTACACAACCAATGTGCGGTACTGTTGGAGCATTAAACCTGATTGCCACGATGAGTATCACACAACCAATGTGCGGTACTGTTGGAGCATTAAACCTGATTGCCACGATGAGTATCACACAACCAATGTGCGGCACTGTTGGATAATTAAACCTGATTGCCACGATGAGTATCACACAACCAATGTGTGGTACTGTTGGAGCATTAAACCTGATTGCCACGATGAGTATCACACAACCAATGTGCGGTACTGTTGGAGCATTAAACCTGATTGCCACGATGAGTATCACACAACCAATGTGCGGTACTGTTGGAGCATTAAACCTGATTGCCACGATGAGTATCACACAACCAATGTGTGGTACTGTTGGAGCATTAAACCTGATTGCCACGATGAGTATCACACACCCAATGTGCGGTACTGTTGGAGCATTAAACCTGATTGCCACGATGAGTATCACACAACCAATGTGCGGTACTGTTGGAGCATTAAACCTGATTGCCACGATGAGTATCACACAACAAATGTGTGGTACTGTTGGAACATTAAACCTGATTGCCACGATGAGTATCACATAACCAATGTGCGGTACTGTTGGAGCATTAAACATGATTGCCACGATGAGTATCACACAACCAATGTGCGGTACTGTTGGAGCATTAAACCTGATTGCCACGATGAGTATCACACAACCAATGTGCGGTACTGTTGGAGCATTAAACCTGATTGCCACGATGAGTATCACACAACCAATGCGTAGTACTGTTGGAGCATTAAACCTGATTGCCACGATGAGTATCACACAACCAATGTGCGGTACTGTTGGAGCATTAAACCTGATTGCCACGATGGGTATCACACAACCAATGTGTAGTACTGTTGGAGCATTAAACCTGATTGCCACGATGAGTATCACACAACCAATGTGCGGTACTGTTGGAGCATTAAACCTGATTGCCACGATGAGTATCACACAACCAATGTGCGGTACTGTTGGAGCATTAAACCTGATTGCCACGATGACTATTACACAAACAATGTGCGGTACTGTTGGAGCATTAAACCTCATTGCCACGATGAGTATCACACAACCAATGTGCGGTACTGTTGGAGCATTAAACCTGATTGCCACGGTGAGTATCACACAACCAATGTGCGGTACTGTTGGAGCATTAAACCTGATTGCCACGATGTGTATCACACAACCAATGTGTGGTACTGTTGGAGTATTAAACCTGATTGCCACGATGAGTATCACACAACCAATGTGTAGTACTGTTGGAGCATTAAACCCGATTGCCACGATGAGTATCACACAACCAATGTGCGATACTGTTGGAGCATTAAACCTGATTGCCACGATGAGTATCACACAACCAATGTGCGATACTGTTGGAGCATTAAACCTGATTGCCACGATGAGTATCACACACCCAATGTGCGGTACTGTTGGAGCATTAAACCTGATTGCCACGATGAGTATCACACAACCAATGTGCGGTACTGTTGGAGCATTAAACCTGATTGCCACCATGAGTATCACATAACCAATGTGCGGTACTGTTGGAGCATTAAACCTGATTGCCGCGATGGATGAGTATCACACAGCCAATGTGCGGTACTGTTGGAGCATTAAACCTGATTGCCACGATGGATGAGTATCACACAACCAATGTGCGGTACTGTTGGAGCATTAAACCTGATTGCCACGATGAGTATCACACAACCAATGTGCGGTACTGTTGGAGCATTAAACCTTATTCCCACGATGAGTATCACACGGCCAATGTGCGGTACTGTTGGAGCATTAAACCTGATTGCCGCGATGAGTATCACACAACCAATGTGCGGTACTGTTGGAGCATTAAACCTGATTGCCACGATGAGTATCACACAACCAATGTGCGGTACTGTTGGAGCATTAAACCTGATTTCCATGATGGGTATCACACAGCCAATGTGCGGTACTGTTGGAGCATAAAACCTGATTGCCACGATGGGTATCATACAGCCAATGTGCGGTACTGTTGGAGCATTAATCCCGATTGCCACGATGGGTATCACACAGCCAATGTGCGGTACTGTTGGAACATTAAACCTGATTTCCATGATGAGTATCACACAACCAATGTGCGGTACTTTTGGAACATTAAACCTGATTGCCACGATGAGTATCACACAACCAATGTGCGGTACTGTTGGAGCATTAAACCTGATTGCCACGATGAGTATCACACAACCAATGTGCGGTACTGTTGGAGCATTAAACCTGATTGCCACGATGAGTATCACACAACCAATGTGCGGTACTGTTGGAGCATTAAACCTGATTGCCACGATGAGTATTACACAACCAATGTGCGGCACTGTTGGAGCATTAAACCTGATTGCCACGATGAGTATCACACAACCAATGTGCGGTACTGTTGGAGCATCAAACCTGATTGCCACGATGAGTATCACACAACCAATGTGCGGTACTGTTGCAGCATTAAACCTGATTGCCACGATGAGTATCACACAACCAATGTGTAGTACTGTTGGAGCATTAAACCTGATTGCCACGATGGGTATCACACAGCCAATGTGCGGTACTGTTGGAGCATTAAACCTGATTGCCACGATGAGTATCACACAACCAATGTGCGGTACTGTTGGAGCATTAAACCTGATTGACACGATGAGTATCACACAACCAATGTGAGGTACTGTTGGAGCATTAAACCTGATTGCCACGATGAGTATCACACAACCAATGCGCGGTACTGTTGGAGCATTAAACCTGATTGCCACGATGAGTATCACACAACCAATGTGCGGTACTGTTGGAGCATTAAACCTGATTTCCATGATGAGTATCACACAACCAATGTGCGGTACTTTTGGAACATTAAACCTGATTGCCACGATGGGTATCACACAACCAATGTGCGGTACTGTTGGAGCATTAAACCTGATTGCCACGATGGGTATCACACAACCAATGTGCGGTACTTTTGGCCATTAAACCTGATTTCCACGATGAGTATCACACAACCAATGTGTGGTACTGTTGGAACATTAAACCTGATTGCCACGATGAGTATCACAAAACCAATGTGCGGTACTGTTGGAGCATTAAACCCGATTGTCACGATGAGTATCACACAACCAATGTGTGGTACTGTTGGAGCATTAAACCTGATTGACACGATGAGTATCACACAACCAATGTGTGGTACTGTTGGAGCATTAAACCTGATTGCCACGATGAGTATCACACAACCAATGTGCGGTACTGTTGGAGCATTAAACCCGATTGTCACGATGAGTATCACACAACCAATGTGCGGTACTGTTGGAGCATTAAACCTGATTGCCACGATGAGTATCACACACCCAATGTGTAGTACTGTTGGAGCATTAAACCTGATTGCCACGATGAGTATCACACAACCAATGTGCGGTACTGTTGGAGCATTAAACCTGATTGCCACGATGAGTATCACACAACCAATGTGCGGTACTGTTGGAGCATTAAACCTGATTGCCACGATGAGTATCACACAACCAATGTGCGGTACTGTTGGAGCATTAAACCCGATTGCCACGATGAGTATCACAAACCCTATGTGCGGTACTGTTGGAGCATTAAACCTGATTGCCACGATGAGTATCACACAAACAATGTGCGGTACTGTTGGCGCATTAAACCTGATTGCCACGATGAGTATCACACAACCAATGTGCGGTACTGTTGGAGCATTAAACCTGATTGCCACGATGAGTATCACACAACCAATGTGCGGTACTGTTGGAGCATTAAACCTGATTGCCACGATGAGTATCACACAACCAATGTGCGATACTGTTGGAGCATTAAACCTGACTGCCACGATGAGTATCACACAACCAACATGCTGTACTGTTGGAGCATTAAACCTGATTGCCACGATGAGTATCACACAACCAATGTGCGGTACTGTTGGAGCATTAAACCTGATTGCCAATTTGAGTATCACACAACCAATGTGCGGTACTGTTGGAGCATTAAACCTGAGTGCCACGATGAGTATCACACAACCAATGTGTGGTACTGTTGGAGCATTAAACCTGATTGCCACGATGAGTATCACACAACCAATGTGCGGTACTGTTGGAGCATTAAACCTGAGTGCCACGATGAGTATCACACAACCAATGTGTGGTACTGTTGGAGCATTAAACCTGATTGCCACGATGAGTATCACACAACCAATGTGCGGTACTGTTGGAGCATTAAACCTGATTGCCACGATGAGTATCACACAACCAATGTGTGGTACTGTTGGAACATTAAACCTGATTGCCACGATGAGTATCACACAACCAATGTGTGGTACTGTTGGAGCATTAAACCTGATTGCCACGATGAGTATCACACAACAAATGTGTGGTACTGTTGGAACATTAAACCTGATTGCCACGATGAGTATCACATAACCAATGTGCGGTATTGTTGGAGCATTAAACATGATTGCCACGATGAGTATCACACAACCAACGTGCAGTACTGTTGGAGCATTAAACCTGATTGCCACGATGAGTATCACACAACCAATGTGCGGTACTGTCGGAGCATTAAACCTGATTGCCACGATGAGTATCACACAACCAATGTGTAGTACTGTTGGAGCATTAAACCTGATTGCCACGATGAGTATCACACAACCAATGTGCGGTACTGTTGGAGCATTAAACCTGATTGCCACGATGAGTATCACACAACGAATGTGCGGTACTGTTGGAGCATTAAACCTGATTGCCACGATGAGTATCACACAACCAATGTGCGGTACTGTTGGAGCATTAAACCTGATTGCCACGATGAGTATCACACAACCAATGTGTAGTACTGTTGGAGCATTAAACCTGATTGCCACGATGAGTATCACACAACCAATGTGCGGTACTGTAGGAGCATTAAACTCGATTTCCACGATGAGTATCGCACAACCAATGTGCGGTACTGTTGCAGCATTAAACCTGATTGCCACGATGAGTATCACACAACCAATGTGTAGTAGTGTTGGAGCATTAAACCTGATTGCCACGATGAGTATCACACAACCAATGTGCGGTACTGTTGGAGCATTAAACCTGATTGCCACGATGAGTATCACACAACCAATGTGCGGTACTGTTGGAGCATTAAACCTGATTGCCGCGATGAGTATCACACAACCAATGTGTAGTACTGTTGGAGCATTAAACCTGATTGACACGATGAGTATCACACAACCAATGTGCAGTACTGTAGGAGCATTAAACCTGATTGCCACGATGAGTATCACACAACCAATGTGCGGTACTGTTGGAGCATTAAACCTGATTGCCACGATGAATATCACACAACCAATGTGCGGTACTGTTGGAGCATTAAACCTGATTGCCACGATGAGTATCACACAACCAATGTGTGGTACTGTTGGAGCATCAAACCTGATTGCCACGATGAGTATCACTCAACCAATGTGTAGTACTGTTGGAGCATTAAACCTGATTGCCACGATGAGTATCACACAACCAATGTGTGGTACTGGTGGAACATTAAACCTGATTGCCACGATGAGTATCACACAACCAATGTGTGGTACTGTTGGAGCATTAAACCTGATTGCCACGATGAGTATCACACAACCAATGTGCGGTACTGTTGGAGCATTAAACCTGATTGCCACGATGGGTATCACACAACCAATGTGTAGTACTGTTGGAGCATTAAACCTGATTTCCATGATGAGTATCACACAACCAATGTGCGATACTTTTGGAACATTAGACCTGATTGCCACGATGGGTATCACACAACCAATGTGCGGTACTGTTGGAACATTAAACCTGATTGCCACGATGAGTACCACACACCCAATGTGCGGTACTGTTGGAGCATTAAACCTGATTGCCACGATGAGTATCACACAACCAATGTGTACTACTGTTGGAGCATTAAACCTGATTGCCACGATGAGTATCACACAACCAATGTGCGGTACTGTTGGAGCATTAAACCTGATTGCCACGATGAGTATCACACAACCAATGTGCGGTACTGTTGGAGCATTAAACCTGATTGCCACGATGAGTATCACACAACCAATGTGTAGTACTGTTGGAGCATTAAACCTGATTGCCACGATGAGTATCACACAACCAATGTGCGGTACTGTAGGAGCATTAAACTCGATTTCCACGATGAGTATCGCACAACCAATGTGCGGTACTGTTGCAGCATTAAACCTGATCGCCACGATGAGTATCACACAACCAATGTGTAGTACTGTTGGAGCATTAAACCTGATTGCCACGATGAGTATCACACAACCAATGTGCGGTACTGTTGGAGCATTAAACCTGATTGCCACGATGAGTATCACACAACCAAATTGCGGTACTGTTGGAGCATTAAACCTGATTGCCGCGATGAGTATCACACAACGAATGTGTAGTACTGTTGGAGCATTAAACCTGATGGACACGATGAGTATCACACAACCAATGTGCGGTACTGTAGGAGCATTAAACCCGATTGCCACGATGAGTATCACACAACCAATGTGCGGTACTGTTGGAGCATTAAACCTGATTGCCACGATGAATATCACACAACCAATGTGCGGTACTGTTGGAGCATTAAACCTGATTGCCACGATGAGTATCACACAACCAATGTGTGGTACTGTTTGAGCATCAAACCTGATTGCCACGATGAGTATCACACAACCAATGTGTAGTACTGTTGGAGCATTAAACCTGATTGCCACGATGAGTATCACACAACCAATGTGCGGTACTGTTGGAGCATTAAACCTGATTGCCACGATGAGTATCACACAACCAATGTGCGGTACTGTTGGAGCATTAAACCCGATTGTCACGATGAGTATCACACAACCAATGTGTGGTACTGTTGGAGCATTAAACCTGATTGTCACGATGAGTACCACACAACCAATGTGCGGTACTGTTTGAGCATTAAACCTGATTGCCACGATGAGTATCACACAACCAATGTGTAGTACTGCTGGAGCATTAAACCTGATTGCCACGATGAGTATCACACAACCAATGTGCGGTACTGTTGGAGCATTAAACCTGATTGTCACGATGAGTATCACACACCCAATGTGCGGTACTGTTGGAGCATTAAACCTGATTGCCACGATGAGTATCACACAACCAATGTGTGGTACTGTTGGAGCATTAAACCTGATTGCCACGATGAGTATCACACAACCAATGTGCAGTACTGTTGGAGCATTAAACCTGATTGCCACGATGAGTATGACACAACCAATGTGCGGTACTGTTGGAGCATTAAACCTGATTGCCACGATGAGTATCACACAACCAATGTGCGGTACTGTTGGAGCATTAAACCTGATTGCCACGATGAGTATCACACAACCAATGTGCGGTACTGTTGGAGCATTAAACCTGATTGCCACGATGAGTATCACACAACCAATGTGTAGTACTGTTGGAGCATTAAACCTGATTGCCACGATGAGTATCACACAACCAATGTGCGGTACTGTTGGAGTATTAAACCTGATTGCCACGATGAGTATCATACAACCAATGTGTGGTACTGTTGGAACATTAAACCTGATTGCCACGATGAGTATCACACAACCAATGTGTGGTACTGTTGGAACATTAAACCTGATTGCCACGATGAGTATCACACAACCAATGTGCGGTACTGTTGGAGCATTAAACCTGATTGCCACGATGAGTATCACACAACCAATGTGCGGTACTGTTGATCAAAAAACTCATTATCAAGTGGAAATTACAATGGAAAGGTACAAAACTGAATTTAGGACTGAAAAATACTTCTTTCAATCATCAGAAGTAAACCACAAAATTGAAGTGACAAAAATAGATCCAATAAGATAAACAAAAACTCAAACTTTATGTGCTTCAATTAGCACTAATTGTTCACTAAGCTGCTTATGATATTCATATTGAGCAAAATATGTCGAATTTATCTACGATCAAGTGCATTGATTGAATTCATCAGCTACTGTTTGAACATAGTCAGATTTTGGTGACATCTGAACACAAAAAATCATTTTATTTGCTGTACACTGAATTGAACCATTTTATGATTAGAACCCCTGCAGTTTCTCATATAGATTAGATATGACCCTGAACTTACAGACCAAATTTTATGGTGACCAGAATTAAAGGCTGTAGACAATACTGAATAAAATATGACAGAAGTTACGCCCACTTTTGAAGTAACTGATCACTTTTGTAGTAGCTCACCACTTTTGTAGTAACCGTCGCCCAGTTTTGAAGTAAAATGATGTCTCCATTTTTGCAGTAACCACCGCCCACTTTTGAAGTAAAAAAACAAGGTTACCACTTTCGTAGTAATATTTTGACCACTTTTGAAGTAAAAGGATTTCCCTTTCCTCATGGCTGTGGGAGTTTTTGTGGGAAAATTTTGACCCAACTTTTTCCATTTCATTTTTCTGCACGATCAGAGTTTGATCAGAGTTTTCATTTTTACTAAAACTCCCCTTGCTTTAATGCCCCCGATAGCATCTTAAATCTAGGTTGTCCGGACATCTGTCCGTCCATCCGTCCGCAGATGGCCTTGCAAGGTGACCGTCCGTGTACAGTCGTTACTTGTGAGGTCGGGGGATAAAACCGTTAGTACACCAACCACTTGTGAGGTTTTTTTCAATTTGTGAGGTGCGAAAAACCAACTTGTGAGTTGCGCAATGTTCCCCATACCTAACACTAAAATCACCTCACAAGAACATCTGCAGTAGAATGTACGTCCGTCTTTCCGTCCGTCCATCCGTCCGTCCGTCCGGGTCAGCATATCGGTTTTACACGGACAAGCCCGTGGCGGTCTTCGTCTGAGGCCAGAATTTATTTATTTATTTATTTATTTATTTATTTATTTATTTATTTATTTATTTATTTATAAGATTTAACGTCACCCCAACAGCCAAGGTCATATCGCGTTGCTTACAGTTGAGCGGGTGGAGGAAGCCTGAGTACCCGCAGAGAACCATCGGGCAACGACGAGCAGCTGCCAGTTCCCAAACATGGTAACTCCACACTGCAGCACAGGCAGGGTTACGTCTGAAGCCATCAACCACACTTTCGTCGTACAGTAGCCAGCGCGTTCCACACTTTCATGCTGCTGCCGAAAGGAAGATGAACCAAGTAATCGTGAGGATTTCACTCAAAACTAGATTCCAGCCATCGTATTTGACAGTGTGCAATGGTTTAGTTGTTTTGGTGTTGGAGTCCTAATTCGGAGGCTGTGGCGTTGCCGAGGGTTCGAATCCCGGCGGGAGATCAGAAACCAACATTTCAAATTCCTCCAAAACATGATCGTGTCATTTAAAAAAAACATACACACACATACACACCCTCTCTCTCTCACACACACACACACACACACACACACACACACACACACACACACACACACACACACACACAGTCTTGTCTTCCCTACATACCGAGGTACCCCATTGTTTGTCCTTTGTGTGTACTAACGGTTTCTACCTCGTTTTGCCGGTACAGTTCTGGGAAAACAACCGAGGTAAAGGGTTTCTTTTGTCTTTTGTACCTCGGTAAGGCGAAACACGCAAACTCTTTTGTCTAGTTACCTCGTCAAGTTGGTAAGACAAACCCACACACACACACACACACACACACACACACACACACACACACACACACACACACACACACACACACACACACAGTCTTGTCTTCCCTACATACCGAGGTACCCCATTGTTTGTCCTTTGTGTGGACTAACGGTTTCAACCTCGTTTTGCCGGTACAGTTCTGGGAAAACAACCGAGGTAAAGGGTTTATTTTGTCTTTTGTACCTAGGTAAGGCGAAACACGCAAACTCTTTTGTCTAGTTACCTCGTCAAGTTGGTAAGACAAACGCACACAATTCTGATCTCGTAGTTAAGCAGTTGCGGAATATGCTTAGCGATATCAGGGTCAAGTTTAGATCAGCAAAAATTTATTTCGCTGAACTAAACTTTTCGCAAAAACTCCCTCAGGCTGAGAGGAGAACCCTGAGCATCATCAACGAAACCATTCGGAAAGTGAAGGACGTTAACGTTATACCTAAAATTGATGACGCGAAGTTTGATGTTGCTCAGGATTTAATCCATTGGACCACGAGAACCGCCAATATTATGTACGATCACTGGTTGAATCACCTAAATTTAAACTAAGTAAAGGCAAAGGTAACAGCCGCCTAACAGATGTGGGATTAACCACTAATGTGGTTAACCTGTCTGGCACCAATGACCTAACAACCCAAGAGAAATCTCTTTTAGATCGCGGTTTAACTTTTGTACCAGCACCAAAGCCTAAAACTGATAACCAAACAAATTTACCATCATACAACTGTAATTTTCTTAGGCAAATGAAATTAGCCGACCGCTTTAGAAACTCCAGCGGTCGGAAACTTCCTTTTACAGAATCATCTGGTTGGTCACCTCCAGATAGTGAAGTAGATCCCGAAATTATTGAGGCTAGCAAACGAATCATCAAAAAGGTGTTCAGCATGAACATACTCTCCGATAAAGACAATTTAACAGCTGGTGAACGGAGAGCCCTCACGAAACTTCGAAAAAATAAGAAATTAGTAATTAAACCAGCCGACAAAGGTGGGTCGGTAGTTGTTCTATCTCGGGATAATTATATAAAGGAAGCCATGAGACAACTCAGCAATACTAAACATTATAAGAAAATAGATTCACTTATTTGGCCTAGTAATATCGAAAAATTCAATAAGATCTTAAAATTTCTCCTCGACGAAGGTCACATTACCAAAAAACAATTGAAATATTTAACAGCTAAGCTCAGTGCTCAAACAAGACAATTTTATATCCTACCAAAGATCCACAAGGACCGTTCTTCATGGACGGATGACTTAACTCCACCCGGGAGGCCAATTGTATCAGATTGTAATTCGGAATCTTATGCGATCTCGGAATTAATTGATTATCATCTGAAACCTATAGCAAATAGACATCCGAGCTATCTAAAAAATACACAGGATTTCCTGTCACAAATTTCGAAATTGAAAATATCGAAAAATGCAATTCTGGCTACTTTGGATATCGACAGTATGTATACGAACATTGATATTGATAAAGGTGTTAAATCAGTTAAAAATGCATTTGAAAAATATCCGGATGCGAAACGCCCGGATGAACAAATTTTGGATATTTTGGAGCTGAGCTTAAAAGGTAATGACTTTCAATTCAATGGAGAATATTTTCTACAAATAATGGGTTGTCCTATGGGTAAAAGATTCAGTCCTAATTTTGCAAGCATTTATGTAGCGGAATGGGAGGAAAATGCCTTAAGCAAATGTGCAAAGCATCCTCTCGTATATCTCAGATATTTAGATGACATTTTTATTATTTGGGAACATTCAAAAGAAGATTTTGATGATTTTTTAGAAATTTTGAACAATCACGATCCAAATATTAAATTGAAAGCTACTATCAGTGAAAATTCTGTTGATTTTCTGGATGTGACCGTGTATAAAGGCAAGCAATTTCAGGCGTCCGGTCATTTAGATTATAAAGTATATTTTAAACCAACTGATTCACATCAATTGTTGCACACAAAATCATTTCATCCTCAACATACATTTAAAGGTATCATCAAATCACAGCTCATTCGTTTCCACCGCAATTCAAGTGATAAGGTAAATTTCAATGAGGCTTGTTCTACTCTATTTGGCGCCCTCAGATCGAGAGGGTACTCGCTGCGCCTTTTGCGTAGCCTGAAATCCCAAACCCTGAAGAAGCTCGAAAGTCCAGCTGAAACTACCGATTTCGAACCACTGAAGATTGAACACAACAGACTGTTGCAAAATAGTAGTGGCGCGGTATTTAATTGCAAAAAGCCTCGTTGTAGACTGCATACATTTATGCCTGATCAGAAAGAGGAATTTTCCTCCGAACAAACGAAAAATCATTATCAGATCCGTAACCCCCTCCATTGTGATTCACCAAACATTATTTACCTTATCAATTGTAAGCGATGTCGGAAACAGTATGTTGGTCAAAGTCAAAATCCTTTCCGAGAACGTGCTACTAGACACAAACAGGATATAAAACATAATGCTGATGCCCCAGTAGCACAACATTTTAACCTTCCTGGCCATTCTTTGGACGATTTCGAAATCCACCCAATTGAACAACCACCAATTAAAGACACATTAGAAGAAACGGATGAATTTAGAAAAAAACGTGAAGCTTTTTGGATCAATACGCTTCAAACCCTCTGGCCATTTGGTATGAACATATCAGAGGGCGAATGCGAAAGGAGGTCCATCATTCCTTTCACTTTAACGTACAACAGAATGAATATCGAAATAGCAAAAATATTAAAAGATGAATTCAATTTTACCAATGCTAAATTAAATGAACCTTTGAATCTTCGACCTGTCATCGCCTATAAGAAAAACAAAAGCTTGCGTAACATCCTTGTAAGGACTAAATTAGAGCCCATCAGTGAATAACATCAATTATTGCCAGTCAGTTTAACCAGTTCCTAAGCTCATCACTTAGTTTAAATCAATTTTATGTACTTTTTTGTCATGTTTGAAACCCATTAGGGTTCAGTAAATGAAAACAATTTTTCGGCGGCATATTAAAAGAAAAAAACGTTTCAGTATGAAATGTCTGTGCCAGTGCGATTTTTTAACCTCAAACACACACAGGCGAGTGCCAGAGTTCATATATGCCCAAAAACAAAATAGGTTCTAATTTCAATCATGTGTATGTATTTCCTAAATAAAATTATTATTTATTTATATATTGATTACTTTTAATTTTTTATTAATTTTTACTTATTTATTTATTTATTTATTTATTTATTTATTTATTTATTTATTTATTTATTTATTTATTTATTTATTCATTTGGTTGATTCATTTATTTAAATTATTATGTTTATTTTTAATTTTTCATACCTTTCACACAATGTAGAGGTTCAGAAGGTAAAACACACAATTTCTACGAGGTGTAAAATATTTTCCGTCATAAACCTCCGTCGGGGGATATTCATTCCAACTGATAACATTCGTGAGGCATCATGATCTTTGGCGTTATTTTTTCATTTATTTCTTTAGTCTCAATATATTTTATCAAACCATTTTTTCATGTTATTTTCACATACTTCTGAAACCAGTAAAGCAAACCGCTCCCGATTGGTTTTACTTAAATCAAAGCCAACCAATAGGGCTTCATGGGGTCAGTAAAGCAAACCATTCACTGACTGATTAAAATTCAATGGAAGCCAATCAATAGGGCTTCATCTGATTTGTTTGGACGACACAAACTGAGTTGTGAAAAACAAACTTGGAACATCTCAGATTGAAAAGAATTAATTAGATGAGTGACATCTGTCAGCTTGTTACCGAGTTTAATTATGTACTGAGCTGTGAAAAACACCCCCAGCCCACATATAGATATATACCATGCATGCCCTCCCAAAGTTGGAATCATTTTCCTCAAAGTCTCTTTGAAAAAGCCAAACCAAGCGAAACGCGTCGAGACAGACGGATTATTTTCTACCTTTGCTGAAGGCTACAACCAATCCAGGTATCTTCTCTAATAGGTAATATCTAGATTTCATTTTAATTTATTTCATTTCTTCATTTTAATTTCATTTTATTCATCTACCTATTCTTCAAATGGCTCAAAAAAGACAGAATCATCAGGGAAAGAGAGTTGCCCAGTCTGGAAGAGGCCAGGAACAATCGTTCCAGGCCTATTCTAGATTGGTCAAGGCCCTTTTCCAGGTGATTCAGTGTATGCACCATATTGGGCTCCTAGAGCAGCATTTGGCCAAACGGGATTTCCCGAAGCAGTTGGAGAAGAAAGTAGATGAGTTAGGTGGCTTTCTAAAGCCGGCTCTTCCCACCCCACACATTTTTTCTGTTTTTCGACAGATTAGTGTGGGATGGGCCAACCAAACGTTAAATGCTTTAGTTGAGCATTACAAGATAAATTTAAATCAGTTGAAGTCTAAGATAACTTTGGCTATGCGACCACCTCCTGGACTCGAAAAAATAGACTTCAACAGCGCTTCGGCGCGTGCCTTGATCTGGGCTCAAAAAAACTTTAAAAATAAGTTGACAGATAAGACGATTTCGGCCTATCAGTCTTACATTTCGGAACTTCGCCCAGCGTCTGGAGTAAGGAACAATACGGGAGGGAGCAAGCAAACTCCGGCCCGTGTTGTCCCTCTACCCCAACGCGAAAAGCAAAATAAGAAAAGATCAAGGCAAAGCACTTCTCCCTCTTCTTTTCCGTCTACTTCTTCTTTCTCTCAGAGTAAGCGCCTCAATTTGCAAACATCTCCGGTCCATATTGTGACTGAAGATGCTCGCAAATTGAGTAACGCTGTCTCGCCTCTTCTTGCTCCTCTACCTCCTACTCCTCCTCAGCCTTTCTTCTCTGGTTCTCCTAGTGCTCTCACTAGAACTCCTCCTCCTCCTTCTGTTTCTTCTCCTGCTTCTGTTTCCTCTCCTGCTTCTGTTTCCTCTCCTGCTTCTGTTTCTTCTCCCCCTTCTCCTGCCTCTAGTGTGGTTCAACCAGGTATATCGTACTCAGAGAAAGTCAAATCACCGAGCCGCAACTCGGGCCGCTCATTTGATTCTAAATTCTCCCAGTTTCGGCATAAAAGCGGAGTTAATTTTGACAAAAGGAATTGGCGCCTCCCCGATGTTTGTAAAAACATCCTGATGATTGGAAGTTCAAATTTAGGACGCATTGATCGAAATCCCCATCCGGACATCCAGGTGGAGTGTTACCCCGGCGCCAAATTCAATCATCTGCGCTCTATGTTTAAAGGGCACAGGGGCCAGTCCAGTCCCCAAAAAATATTATTAAATATTGGCGTGAATTCTCGAAACGATAATTCTGATCTCGTAGTTAAGCAGTTGCGGAATATGCTTAGCGATATCAGGGTCAAGTTTAGATCAGCAAAAATTTATTTCGCTGAACTAAACTTTTCGCAAAAACTCCCTCAGGCTGAGAGGAGAACCCTGAGCATCATCAACGAAACCATTCGGAAAGTGAAGGACGTTAACGTTATACCTAAAATTGATGACGCGAAGTTTGATGTTGCTCAGGATTTAATCCATTGGACCACGAGAACCGCCAATATTATGTACGATCACTGGTTGAACCACCTAAATTTAAACTAAGTAAAGGCAAAGGTAACAGCCGCCTAACAGATGTGGGATTAACCACTAATGTGGTTAACCTGTCTGGCACCAATGACCTAACAACCCAAGAGAAATCTCTTTTAGATCGCGGTTTAACTTTTGTACCAGCACCAAAGCCTAAAACTGATAACCAAACAAATTTACCATCATACAACTGTAATTTTCTTAGGCAAATGAAATTAGCCGACCGCTTTAGAAACTCCAGCGGTCGGAAACTTCCTTTTACAGAATCATCTGGTTGGTCACCTCCAGATAGTGAAGTAGATCCCGAAATTATTGAGGCTAGCAAACGAATCATCAAAAAGGTGTTCAGCATGAACATACTCTCCGATAAAGACAATTTAACAGCTGGTGAACGGAGAGCCCTCACGAAACTTCGAAAAAATAAGAAATTAGTAATTAAACCAGCCGACAAAGGTGGGTCGGTAGTTGTTCTATCTCGGGATAATTATATAAAGGAAGCCATGAGACAACTCAGCAATACTAAACATTATAAGAAAATAGATTCACTTATTTGGCCTAGTAATATCGAAAAATTCAATAAGATCTTAAAATTTCTCCTCGACGAAGGTCACATTACCAAAAAACAATTGAAATATTTAACAGCTAAGCTCAGTGCTCAAACAAGACAATTTTATATCCTACCAAAGATCCACAAGGACCGTTCTTCATGGACGGATGACTTAACTCCACCCGGGAGGCCAATTGTATCAGATTGTAATTCGGAATCTTATGCGATCTCGGAATTAATTGATTATCATCTGAAACCTATAGCAAATAGACATCCGAGCTATCTAAAAAATACACAGGATTTCCTGTCACAAATTTCGAAATTGAAAATATCGAAAAATGCAATTCTGGCTACTTTGGATATCGACAGTATGTATACGAACATTGATATTGATAAAGGTGTTAAATCAGTTAAAAATGCATTTGAAAAATATCCGGATGCGAAACGCCCGGATGAACAAATTTTGGATATTTTGGAGCTGAGCTTAAAAGGTAATGACTTTCAATTCAATGGAGAATATTTTCTACAAATAATGGGTTGTCCTATGGGTAAAAGATTCAGTCCTAATTTTGCAAGCATTTATGTAGCGGAATGGGAGGAAAATGCCTTAAGCAAATGTGCAAAGCATCCTCTCGTATATCTCAGATATTTAGATGACATTTTTATTATTTGGGAACATTCAAAAGAAGATTTTGATGATTTTTTAGAAATTTTGAACAATCACGATCCAAATATTAAATTGAAAGCTACTATCAGTGAAAATTCTGTTGATTTTCTGGATGTGACCGTGTATAAAGGCAAGCAATTTCAGGCGTCCGGTCATTTAGATTATAAAGTATATTTTAAACCAACTGATTCACATCAATTGTTGCACACAAAATCATTTCATCCTCAACATACATTTAAAGGTATCATCAAATCACAGCTCATTCGTTTCCACCGCAATTCAAGTGATAAGGTAAATTTCAATGAGGCTTGTTCTACTCTATTTGGCGCCCTCAGATCGAGAGGGTACTCGCTGCGCCTTTTGCGTAGCCTGAAATCCCAAACCCTGAAGAAGCTCGAAAGTCCAGCTGAAACTACCGATTTCGAACCACTGAAGATTGAACACAACAGACTGTTGCAAAATAGTAGTGGCGCGGTATTTAATTGCAAAAAGCCTCGTTGCAGACTGCATACATTTATGCCTGATCAGAAAGAGGAATTTTCCTCCGAACAAACGAAAAATCATTATCAGATCCGTAACCCCCTACATTGTGATTCACCAAACATTATTTACCTTATCACTTGTAAGCGATGTCGGAAACAGTATGTTGGTCAAAGTCAAAATCCTTTCCGAGAACGTGCTACTAGACACAAACAGGATATAAAACATAATGCTGATGCCCCAGTAGCACAACATTTTAACCTTCCTGGCCATTCTTTGGACGATTTCGAAATCCACCCAATTGAACAACCACCAATTAAAGACACATTAGAAGAAACGGATGAATTTAGAAAAAAACGTGAAGCTTTTTGGATCAATACGCTTCAAACCCTCTGGCCATTTGGTATGAACATATCAGAGGGCGAATGCGAAAGGAGGTCCATCATTCCTTTCACTTTAACGTACAACAGAATGAATATCGAAATAGCAAAAATATTAAAAGATGAATTCAATTTTACCAATGCTAAATTAAATGAACCTTTGAATCTTCGACCTGTCATCGCCTATAAGAAAAACAAAAGCTTGCGTAACATCCTTGTAAGGACTAAATTAGAGCCCATCAGTGAATAACATCAATTATTGCCAGTCAGTTTAACCAGTTCCTAAGCTCATCACTTAGTTTAAATCAATTTTATGTACTTTTTTGTCATGTTTGAAACCCATTAGGGTTCAGTAAATGAAAACAATTTTTCGGCGGCATATTAAAAGAAAAAAACGTTTCAGTATGAAATGTCTGTGCCAGTGCGATTTTTTAACCTCAAACACACACACACACACACACACACACACACACACACACACACACACACAGATCTTTGTCTACCCCACATACCGAGGTACCCCATTGTTTGTCCTTTGTGTGGACTAACGGTTTCTACCTCGTTTTGCCGGTACAGTTCTGGAAAAACAGACGAGATAAAGGGTTTCTTTTGTCTTTTGTACCTCGGTAAGGCAAAACACGCAAACTCTTTTGTCTAGTTACCTCGTCAAGTTGGTAAGACAAACCCACACACACACACACACACACACACACACACACACACACACACACACACACAGTCTTGTCTTCCCTACATACCGAGGTACCCCATTGTTTGTCCTTTGTGTGGACTAACGGTTTCAACCTCGTTTTGCCGGTACAGTTCTGGGAAAACAACCGAGGTAAAGGGTTTCTTTTGTCTTTTGTACCTCGGTAAGGCGAAACACGCAAACTCTTTTGTCTAGTTACCTCGTCAAGTTGGTAAGACAAACGCACACCTACACACACACACACACACACACACACACACGCATTCTCTCTTTGTATAGATCTTGGAGAGAGAGAGAGAAGAGAGGGAGAGAGACCTTTCGCAAAAGTTGTTCTGTACATAATCAATGTTTTTAATATACAGTTGACCAATAGTTTTGTTCATTCATTCTCGTCTTAGTTCCATATATGTGACAATTGATTCTTTTTTATTAAAAAAAAGTAGGGGATATCCAAACTGATGATATTTTCGAAAAAGGGTAGTGGATACGCTTGATTGGACACGTCAGTGTGTTACCAAGTTTAGTGTGGATCATGAATGTCACCGGCCCATGAAAACTTCGTACAGGTTTTTTCGCGCGAGCACCGCGTTAATGTCTGTGGTATGTTGGAAGCTGGCAACAGACAGACTGCAGCGGTTCAAATTCTCAACGTTGCTCAATCGGTGATTAGCAGGTTGTGGTCACGCTGTCGTCAGACAGGCAATCTTGATGACATACGTCGGTCAGGTTGTCCAAGGGCGACAACTGCTAACCAGGATCGTTTCATCCAAACCACAACATTACTTAACCGCCATCAAAGTGCCTCAGAAATTGGACAGCAGCTGCACCGAGCGACAGATGTGCGAGTCAATGGTGAGACTACCTGAAATTGCCTACATAGCTGGAATTTGTACTCTCGACGACCTCGAATAATTCCACGTTTGACTGAACGTCACATCGCAGCAAGGCGTAATTGGTGTGGAGCACGGCAGCGCTGGCGCAATCGTCAGTGGAGCAACGTCATGTTTTCCGATGAATCGATGTTCACTCTCGACTTTCGCGACAGGCGAAACAGAGTGTGGCGGCGGCGGAACGAACGATACCATGACGTAACCGTTAGGCAACACGATCGTTTTGGTGGTGGATCGGTTATGGTGTGGAGAGGCATAATCATGACAAGCAGAACAGCATTACATGTCATCCAAGGGCGTGTCACAGGGCAGTACTACCGTAACAACATGTTAGCAGCTCATGTGGGGCCATTTGCACGACGTCACGTCCATCGATTCATTTTCCAAGATGACAATGCAAGAGTACATAGGGCCCGTGTCGCTGCAGAGTTTCTCCAGGAGCAGAACATCACTACACTGCCTTGGCCAGCACTAAGTCTAGACCTTTCACCATTCGAGTTCATCTGGGATATGTTTGGCAGGCGCCTACGACAACACCAACAGCCCCCTACCAATGTTCAGGAACTCGCCCCTGCATTGCAGGAAGAATGGAATAACCTCCGTCAAGCTGATATTGGGCGGTTGGTAAGCAGTATGCCACGTCGGATCCGCACTTGTCTCGCGAACCGAGGAGGATTTACAAGGTATTGAGGTCTTGGACTGTATGTGGTAAATTTTCTGACTGTCCGTCCATGTCTTCTGCAGCTCAGTGCGTGGAATGTGTGCTTGTGAGACACCCAATTATCGCTGAAATCATTCACCAGATGTCACAGGGCAATGCATCAACTGTCTTTTTGATGAAAAATAGAAGTCTATTTCTTCACATTTTTCACATTTATCAAATATCCCCTACTTTTTTAATTAGTATACTACAAAATAATTTTAACAATGTGTTAACTTGGGAATGAAATTCCACTGAGGAAACATGGGGTGTTCAGTGAATGATGCTCGTGCGTCACAAAAGTAGATTTTTATGATTTGCATTCCTGGCAATTCCTGACTTGGGTCGGGTGCACGACACTCTTCCCCGTGGGCGAGAATGTCGTAGATCGGGTGTGGAGGCAAGTGATGTCGGTCGGAAGCTGTTATAGTTTCCTTGTGATTAATATTTCAGAAAACAGAATAATCTGTTAGAAATGCAACCAATTTTTCCATTACACTTAAACGAGGAAACCACAAAATGTCTGACTGAATGGGTTGAAGGGCTATGAATTAAAACCTCTTAGAACAAAGATTTTCTTTTAAATAAAATGAAAACTATAGGACAGATATCCACTTGTCACCTTCCATTGACACACAGTGACAAAACTTGCCACTTTCCAACAAAATAGGAGGTATATATTTCAAAATTTGCAACTCATGGAACAACAGAAACTCAGAATCAATTGAGAATCAAAGAACACATTTTTTTGAACAGCATATTTATTTCGTATCATGTCTACATAACAAATTAAGAGAATATTTACACTCACCAAAAAGTGGTTTTGAAGCTGTTTATTACTTTCCAAAGTATGATTTACTGGGATTTCCGGGTTTGATTATAAACGGTAACTTCACGAGTGAATTATGCAATCAACAATTGTGTCATGTATCCCTGCGCGCAAACGAAGACGCTTTGCCGTGGGTGTAATGGGGACTTCATCGTTTTTGGGGTTTTGTTTTTTTGCTTTTTTATCTCTTTATCTAACATGAAAAGCAGACGACACTTGCAAAAAAAATTCTTGAATAACTATTATTTTCATTTTTTGTCTCAAAAATATGGTTATGACTCTCATTGGAACGAGCTCGACGAGCTCGTTCCAATGAGGGGGCATAACCTATGTTTTAGAGACAAAAAATGAAAAAATAATGAAAATTAATTGGCGAGTTTTGAGAATAGCGCTGGCCGTTTTTGGGCGTTACGTTAGGTAAAGGGTTAAATAATATAATTATCGTTAATAATGAAAAGTAATAAACAGAGTAATCGCTTGACTGGACTGGTTACGTGAAATAATTCATTCGAGGCGAGGGACTGTATTGTAAAACACTCGTGCGAATTCGCGCACTCATGTTTGTACAACGTCGCTCACCTCTCATGAATTATTTCACATCGCCAGTCCAGTCATGCGATTACTCTCTATATAAAATTTAGAATGTATAGCAGCGCGTGCATCATCAAAACATTTGGGTAGATTAAGCACCATTCCTGTTTACTGGGAGAATATTACTCAGTGTACTTCCACCCCACCAAACTCTACCCTACCAAACCCCGCCCCGCCATTCACTGACAAACAATTCCATCAGAGGATCACAATTACCACAGAGCAACCCGCTGTACATATATAATGATGAGACACTGCCTATTGGTATTTTGCACCGACTTCAGTTCCACAGAAGCAATGCCGAATGTCCTGATACTAAATGCACTAATAAGATCCATCGGCCGTATCCTCCAACCATAACAACTTAAGTGCAAGTTCCAGAAAAAATCCGTCCAATAATTTTATGCCAAATATGGCCTTCTGTAGCCTAACCTAATCGCACATAATCGCAGGTTGACAAGTGCCACAGCAAATAAACAAATGTGCTCTGATAGGTGCAAACTGTTTAACCTGCGATTGTGCACCAGTTGTTTGCCGCGGGACTTGTTAACATATATTTGTGTAATATCAGGTCAGTCCACACAAATACAAACTCCCATATATTGCAAATTTATATACGGGCGATTTCTTACGAAACTTTAACTGCCATGACTAGGAGGAGAGGGAAACAACAGAAGAAAACATTTTTGGCGGATAGTAATCTTTAAGGTGAAAGC
This sequence comes from Pictodentalium vernedei, assembly GCA_031216915.1. Lineage (NCBI taxonomy): Eukaryota > Metazoa > Mollusca > Scaphopoda > Dentaliida > Dentaliidae > Pictodentalium > Pictodentalium vernedei. Next base: position 881,387,847 of record CM062297.1, on the reverse strand, counting down.
AACACTCTTATGCAGGGAATGGAATGTTTATAGTTACGTAATTGTAATTAAAAATGTGTATAATTGTACAAATAATTACTGAGCCCTCAACTTACCTTAAAAAATAAATATAATCATGAATGATTGTTTTAAATCACCTTGCTTTACGAGCTGACCAGGCCGTATGAGCTAAACTTATAAATGCTTAATAAGCTTAAGCTGATAAAAGTTCCAAGGCTTTGTCATCCTTGTAGTAATTAAAAAATTATAGAACGGTTGCCGATATTATTAGTGTTGAATATATAACATTCTCGATCGTTATTAAAAAAGACAAAAATAAATGACCGAACGGTTGGATATAAACCAAGAAAATTAAATTTAGTTTTTATCTTGTACGTGTCAGTTGGTACGGAAACGTGGAACAGTTATTGGCTACCAATATTTATCTCGCCTCGGCGAAAATAAGATCGCCGCGGGGAGACAAAAATAACCTGCCCCTGCAAGTTATTATCTCGCCCCTGCACGTTATTATCTCGTCCCTGCAAGTTATTATCTCGCCCCTGCAAGTTATTATCTCGCCCCTGCAAGTTAGTATCTCACCCCTGCAAGTTTTTATCTCGCCGCGCCAAGATAAATTAATTCTGGCAGCCTATTGTCCCCTATAAGCTACGGACGTTGTTAGTGCATCTAAGCCAATCATGACCAAGTGGCCCACTATCTCTGCATACCCATCTATTGATCTTGATCCCCCTCTGCCACATCTGTGTGACCCAACCCAAAACTTATACCCCACAACGATCAAGTGACATCAACACTCAATTCTGACAACCTGGTGGCCGAACCGCCTTCATCCCACAACCTGTTCGACCAGACTCAGACTCCCATATTTCACGTGTTACCCAACCCAAACCACGTATTCGACCCAGTGCTTGACTAGCGACCCGATAATACCACTCGACCCGACTTATCACGGTTTTGTGAGCCACTACCCATATACTTCGGTCGCGACCCTACTCAAATACGTCCACCCCCTTCCCCGTTCCAATCACCCTCCGCGACTTAGTTGCCCAACACTGGCGGAGTCGGGAATTCAAGGGTAAGGGGGAGGAGAGTCTAGAAAATGACTGAAAGAACAAAGACGGAAGCGCGGGAGGGAATGCAGAATCCGAGAGACTCTTGCTTGCCATGAAAAGTATAGCAACTGCAAGACTTCTTTCTACCATTACATCTTTCGGGGTTTACCATGAACCCCAAGTCCCAGTAAGACAACTTACGAGCGTAGGTGTACCTGGGCACGCTGCCAAGGTAGGTCTAAGATGGTAAATAATCTTACTGAAACTAGTTGTTTGGGGTCCTACTGAGAGAAATGTTATATTTTTCAATATACACTAAATCGTGCTTTCTGGGTCTGGAAAATGAGTAAACCTGATAGGGAAGAATTCTTGGTGATAACACGATTTTGGCCAGAGCGAATTATTGAAAATTGAAATAGTACAAAAGTTTCCCCTACTGGGTGGGGGTAAAGGGGGAAGCTTATCCGCCTACTTGGGCATTTGTCACAGAGACGAAAAGGGCAGCAGTATCTTCTGGTAGTCTTTGTATGTATGGCTGTATTTAAAGGGATCATCGAATAACAGCCGCAACAGCTGGTGAAAATTTCAGCATGATTGGATGATAAGCAAAGGATTCTAAAGTGGTACAGAACCAACCACTGTTTAAACTTTAAACCTTAAGATCAAATTGATAGGTAAGAGGGCGAAAGAGGTTCAGGATCTTCAGTACGACATCCCCAACAACGATAAAAACTTACGTCTAATAAATAGAGGATATGGAATGAGTGTTTTTCTCATATAATATTTATGAAGCGAGTCTTAAGAATTTTCCGTTTTGGAGAGCCTATAAATATTATATGAGAAAAACACTCATTTCATATTCTATTTATCATATGACAAACACACGCACAAATTAGCCACTTAGTATGACTTTTTAACCCATCATCTAATTTGAGTTGCAGACGGCACTTGGAAAAAACATCCTCGTATAACTAAAAATTTTCATTTTTTGCTTCCAAAACATAGGTTATGACCCCTCATTGGAACGAGCGCGACACGTTAGTTCCAATGAGGGGTCATAACCTATGTTTTGGAAGCAAAAAGTAAAAATATAAAAAAAATGAATGGCGTTTTTCTTGAAGGTAAAAGATTGATACAATATAACCCACCCTAAATAGGACAGATAACGTAACTTCTCCCTACTGAAATTATGCAAATGTGAACCAGTTGTATTTTTTAGCCAATCAAATTGTCCAGTTGTGAAATTGACCAATGAAAGCTCCCAACTCTAATTATGCAAATTATGAAAATGTGGCCCAGTTGTATTTTGTTCAGCCAATCAAATTGTCTAGTTTTGAAATTGATCAATGAAATTGACGGAAGGCTTTATTTATCACTGATTAATATGAAAACAAAATATCAAATGTTTCACAAGTGAACAAAACGGACGAGTCATATGATAAAATGAAATATCTAATAAAATGAAAAGTTACAACTGACACATAGATAGGTTATTCCATTCCTGTGACGTCATATTTACATGGGTATAAGGATAAGTAAAGAGTCAAAAATGGCGCAGGACGTTCATCATACGATCCTTAACAATTGTTGAAAGTTTCAGTTTCACTATTTTCTATTTAGTGGCTCTGAAGAAAAATGTAAAGCTTTGTTATGTTATCCTCTCTCCTTTGCTTCACACAGGTGAGCTAAAAATTGGATCGCAAAGGTGCAACAGCCTACTTAGCGCCGGGTCTGGTGGGAGTTCGTGTCAGTTATGTGCAAACATTACGATTTGAGTTCAAATAGACCGTTTCGTCCAAAAAAAAATGAAAAAAATGGGTCAAAAAGTTCAAAGGCCATGGACAAGAGGAAATATTTTTACTTCAAAACTGGTAAAATATTACTTCAAAAGGGGTAACCTTGTTTTGTTTTTTTTTTTTGCTTCAGAAGTGGGCGATGGTTACTGCAAAAGTGGAGACCTCACTAACTTCAAAACTAGGCGACGGTTACTACAAAAGTGGTGACCTACTTCAAAAGTGGTCGATTTTTACTTCAAAAGTGGTGAGCTACTGCAAAAGTGGTCAGTTACTTCAAAAGTAGGCGTAACACAGACTCTCAGCCAATCAGACATTCACTCGTAAAATGACAATAGGATAGTTCACTTCGACTTTGTCAAGTTGTACTTATTGAACACCCTTGTTGTTAAAGCTACACAAATAATGGCAATATAATCACACTATCGTCACGAATTAAAAACTAAATTTAAATGACAAAAGCTACTCATATTTTCAGTTGCTGGCAGAACGAGGATGCGACAAAAATATTTAAAACTTTGGCAAATTCATGCATACTTACGAAGCTCGATATTGCGTACAATGTAGATATAAATAGGAACAGTAGGAATTTTTGCCGATTTGAAATCGAGTTAGAATTTTGGAAAGTAAAGGAGACATCAGCATCACCAAAGAAGTTCTAAACTCCAGATAGATGGAATTTCCAACCACTCATGACTTGCCCTTTCCAACTCTACGGAATTTTGGCAGGATTGAGGGAGGGGTGACAGCCCCTACACCATCCCCACCCCCCCCCCCCCCCACCCCTGTCGCCACGTCCCTGTATCTACTCACGCTTGTGGGTGGTAGAGTGACTACAGTCCTGACTTGACTGAAGTCAGAACACATTGCAAGTTCTCTCACTCACTTTGGAGCCGTGTTTTATCTATTGTGGAAAGATAAGTTCATGGTAAACGCATACGTCATTTGAGGGTCAGTATCGTCACTATCGTGGCGGCTGAAGCAGAACTTAAAATTCGACCCGAGTCACAGGAATCAGTTTTTGATTCTTGCGAACTCCTGGTGAGAGAATCAATCTTCAGTCCTTAGTTTAAAATTTTAGACTATTGTTATAACTTTGTCCTTTCGGGTGCAACCAGCTCATAATCCCTTCTAAAAACAAACCTCATACAAGGGTTTTATCTCTTAAGAGACCAGTTTCAATTTTGGTGAGTTTCTAGTCTTACATGTGCAATGCACATATAGAAAACATGTTCCACCTACAGGCTTCTGGTCGTCTCGCTCATGAAAGTTACAGTACGTTGGCAGTGGTTTCTCTGAGGGCAGCCAAGACTTTACTAGACACCACTGCTAAATCGAATATTGCCTAATTGTGAGAGGAGCAAAAAAATAATTAGAATTCTTTACGCCTTCAATGACACTTTCAGACTCTATGATAAGAATCAAATCAACATTTTGCGATAATCAAAATTGATTCTCGTTGTCTTCCTTGTGGGAATCATTTGCAGGAATCGATTCTGATTCGTACATTAATTTTAAACCCTTGTTGAAGCCATTCTTCCGTTTCATCTCGTTTATATTTAGTCCAATATCAGAGAAGTCAGAAGTGGATAGTTATGGAAGCGTGTGAGTATAGCAGGGCGAGTAGTGTTCAACCGATTACCAAAAAAAATGGCCGCTGGTCCATTGCCGGTTATTTGAGCTCACACTCGGCCGGTTGTAATACTATGCACTACCAGACGAGTCGAGACCTGAAAGAACCACATCAAATTGAACATATTTTACACTGCTCAACGTCGTTGACTCAGATCGCAGTAAAATGACCAGACGCGCACACTTGGGCGGTATACGTGGCTCTCAGAGCCACGTGTACCGCCCAAGTGCGCGAGACAGGTAATTGTTGTACGACCTGAGTCAATTGAGTGCAAACTTCACTTTTCCCGGTATCAACTGGCGATTGCCGCAAGTACGCTCTATTGTAAGCTCTTTGTGTCGTTTAACTTGTATATCCCGTAAAGGGGCGTCTAGCGAAATTAAGAAAACACATTGTTGTTGTTGAATGGTAATGGCATCTTTGACATCATTTTATATTAGCAATTGAACAATTGCAGATAATAATAAAATGTGGTTAATGAATCATCACAAAAAATGCTTAGCAACAATCTGTTGAATCGATGTTCCAGGAGCCGTTGCAGTTGTCACCCGATTGCCCACAATCGGCCGATTGGGGTGGCCAATTCCAATCATCGGTTGAACACTAAGGACGAGGTACTGCAATACTGATTAGTAAGAGTTCAGTTGTAACTCATTGTGTAGAGTTTCATGATTTATTACTTTTGTTGTGGTTTCCTCTTCTTTTCATGGCAAGAAATCTGAGAGGACTTACTTATTTACTCTGTGACCGCACGGGTGTAGAGAAGGGTTTCTGCTGTGGCTGTACGATATTGGTGCCAGCACATTTCAATACCACATACTCACGGCTGCTCAGATGCTCCTAGAAAAGCACTTCTTATCAGTTTTATGTGCCTTTCCAACCCACTATGCTTCAAATGATAGCTAAGATGTGTCTGTGGATCCCTGTAGTCGCTGGGGGTCGTTCCAAATAATAAGGGCCTTTATGTGAGACGAGTTAGGCTTTATAAAAGCCGTAGATATTTTGTCATAGACTGAGAAGTGGAACCGGATCACAATCTGAAAAGTCGAATAAGAAGTGGAATATTGAAGAACTAAAAGTAAAACCCACGTGTTACCATGAAAAGTGGCTTTCTATAACATATTATTATGCTTCACGCCTGTGACATCAGCCATGATTTGTTAATTTGACACCTTCTAAAAGTCATAGTACTGGTGTTTTGGGGCAAAAGACGGATACTATCGGAACGTTCTTCCATTGAGGCGTGAGAACAAAGAAAATGTAAGCTCCACTTCCATTGATCAGTATCGATTACGCACGCACTGATTGGAATTTCTTAACATCAAACGCTAACGCCACGTCTGTTTAACTTTTTTCCTCACCGATAGACACAAACGTATCTACATATATGTCATTTGGAAAATACAAAGATGAACGAAGTTAGCGAAAGTTTTACGAATAATTCTGTGTTGAATTTAGTTGAGAGTGTTTCCAGTAAAAAAAACTTTGGATTCTACAAGGTACAGGGTAAGAATTTTGCGTGAATTTTGCGTTTGTCGGTGAATTCAGTGAGGATGTTGATAAGGAACTCGATAACTTGCTGGCTGATGTTTATGTCAATGTGTGACCTTAGCAAAAAAAAACAGTTTTATACTAAGAGTTCCCTAATTTGTTTCAGACATGAAATCAATAGATATCTTGACAATAATATTTTAAATGAGACTGAATTCAGAAAGCCATCAGGAACGTTTATATTTGTCTTTAAACATCTTCGACAAGAAGGAAGAGTATGGGAAATGTCAGTGTTTTGGCACACTTCAATCGTGTTGAGCCAGAAACTTAGGTGCGCCAGAAAAGTAGAATTCTTTTTGGTAAAACCCAAATTCTTTTGGAAAAAAACAAATTTTTGGGGAAAAACCCAAATCTTTCTGGTAAAAAATTTGATCTTTTCCAAAAATAACTCAATTTTTCCCGAAAACCCTGGATTTTTCCCGGAAAATGTTTAAATTCCAGCATTTCTGTCGCACTTTCGACGGAATTTGTCGAAAATGTCTAAAAAATTCCCGGTTTGACAAATTCACTTTTTTGATAAATTTAACACTGATTTTCCCATTGGGGTGAATTTTTTCGACAGGCCCAAAAGGGATTTTGCACGATTGTGACTGGCGACAGATTAGCACTGAGATTTCCATTGGGAAAAATTCCGAAAAGACAGGTTTTTTTCGGTTTTTGTGTTGGAAAAATATGCGATCGAATGTCGATTCCCACAGTAAAAGACGACGGTTCGATCGAGGTGAATTCGTAGACAGGGCCAGTAAAACTCGACCGTTTGAGATCGAGCGCGTGTCCGAGAATCGTTAGATTATAACTGGATGACGATCTGGGGAAATTGGGGGAGGAGGATCGCGATTGAGAAAAACAAAATGTATGTAATATATTATTATTACGAGACAAGTGATGAAAAAAAACTGACCGTTTAAAAAAGTAAAAATTAAAAAAATATATATATAAAACAACATTCAAAAAAAAAAAACCCAAAAATAAGAATACAAAAAAAATAACTGTTTTTCATTAAAGAAAAAAAAAATAATAAATAAATAAAATAATGCTTCTACATATCAGAGATTCGAAGTGAAGGGACGAGTTCACGAATTAATACGGAGTAAGGAGAATATTCAGGCGCAGGATAGGGCTAAGCGATTGGGAGAGAGCAGGTTCACGAATTAATACGGAGTAAGGAGAATATTCAGGCGCAGGATAGGGCTAGGCGATTGGGAGAGAGCAGGTTCACGAATTAATACGGAGTAAGGAGAATATTCAGGCGCAGGATAGGGCTAGGCGATTGGGAGAGAGCAGGTTCACGAATTAATACGGAGTAAGGAGAATATTCAGGCGCAGGATAGGGCTAAGCGATTGGGAGAGAGCAGGTTCACGAATTAATACGGAGTAAGGAGAATATTCAGGCGCAGGATAGGGCTAAGCGATTGGGAGAGAGCAGGTTCACGAATTAATATGGAGTAAGGAGAATATTCAGGCGCAGGATAGGGCTAAGCGATTGGGAGAGAGCAAGTTCACGAATTAATATGGAGTAAGGAGAATATTCAGGCGCAGGATAGGGCTAAGCGATTGGGAGAGAGCAGGTTCACGAATTAATATGGAGTAAGGAGAATATTCAGGCGCAGGATAGGGCTAAGCGATTGGGAGAGAGCAGGTTCACGAATTAATATGGAGTAAGGAGAATATTCAGGCGCAGGATAGGGCTAAGCGATTGGGAGAGAGCAGGTTCACGAATTAATATGGAGTAAGGAGAATATTCAGGCGCAGGATAGGGCTAAGCGATTGGGAGAGAGCAGGTTCACGAATTAATATGGAGTAAGGAGAATATTCAGGCGCAGGATAGGGCTAAGCGATTGGGAGAGAGCAGGTTCACGAATTAATATGGGGTAAGGAGAATATTCAGGCGCAGGATAGGGCTAGGCGATTGGGAGAGACGGTGTTGAGACGAGAGACGACCAAGTTGTTCAGACCCGTCACTGAGGTTCAGGAACGAGCCAGGAAAGAGATCGTCGAGGAATTGGGACCCATAAAAGAAGGTTCTCAGAGGATGGCTTCGCACCCCGGTAGTTTTGTGTCGAGAACTTTGTCCGATTACACTCCGACAGGAATCGAGACCGATCCAAGTAACGTCGGCAGTTTTACGCCGAGAACTTTGTCCGAATACTCTCCGGTGAGAATCGAGACCGATCCAAGTAACGTCGATAGTAGCGATGCTTCGAGCATTGTTAGCAGCGTTAGATCTGACAATTTTAGTAGTAGAATCGTGAAAGATTCGATGTACAGATTTCGACGTGATCGCGATAAAACTTTCATGGGTGACACAGAAGTGTCGTTTGAAGACGGCTATTTGATCGTCGGTTCGAACAGGTACGAAATGACCGTCGGACTGCATACTTTGCTCGCTCACCAGAGACCCGCAGATTACACCAAAGTGGATTAAAAACAATTACCGGAGACATTCTGATTCAGACTCATGCAATGAAGAAGAACAATGATCCCAAAGAGATGAGACCGAAGGATAGGAGAGGTTACAAGTGAAAGAGCGTGTTGAGTCCCATATAGGTGGCGAATGAGAAAACCGTGAGATCGACGACTGGAAAGGGAATGACTGATATGATATTTCTTCCGCGCGATTCCTATGCCTTGTCGGAGAGATTGAGATTGTTGATGGCTAGCAGAGAGGCCAGTAACACTAGAGTGGATAAGGAGATAGTGAGCATGTGCGACGAATTGTTGAGGCAGAAGGTCTTGACTAATAAAGGATTATAAAGAGTGATCAATCGTTTGAAATAATAAAATAGTAAGGGAAAAGAAAAAAAAATATTAAGTGAATAAAAAAATATATATATTCGAAAAATAATTTTAAAAAAACGAATTTAAAAAAAAAATGTTAGTGATAACTAACAAGGGATATGCTAGATCTTATGTCCATGGTGGATCGGGCATCGTGGATGCGATGACGTGATTTTTAACTCGTAAATTCACTGGCGATGCTGCAAAACAGATCACCTCGAGCGCTCTCAAAATTGGAAAGAAGATCGCGATCGATGCGTGTAAGAAAGCAGCGACTGAAGCGAGTGGTAGAATAGCTTCGGAAGCTGGAAAGAGAGGTGCCGACGCATTGATTAATAAATTGATAACTCCACAACCTGCCATATGGAGAATCGAACCAAGAAGTTGGCAAGACTTCTATGATGATGTCGTACCGATACAAGCTAAAATGACGAAAGGATTGGTGATTTATAAATAAAAAACTTTTTTTATAAATAATATATATAAAAATAGGAATTAAAATAAAAAAATAGAAAAAAAACATAATTAAAAACATAGTTTAAAAAAAACTGGAGAAAAAAAAATGGATATCAAAGATATGTCTTGGAATGACGCGATGACCAAGAGGTCGAATGACGAGCTCTTTTCCAAGAGCATGAGAGGTCTGATAATAGGAAAATCGAATTGAGGAAAGACCAATCTCTTGATGAATCTATTGCTGTGACCCGGTTGGTTGGATTATGACAGATTATTCATTTTTGGCAAGAGTCTCTTTCAACCGGAATACAGATTGCTTCGAGAGTGCATGAATCGTAAATTTCCCAAGGACGTCATGTTTGGAATCCTCGACAATCCAGATGAATTCGAAGGACACAAGACTTCGAACAAATTAGAAGGGCAGCGAGAGAATTGACAAGGAGAAACGCCAAGTGTTAGAACATGGAATGTCTGTTTTACGAGAATGCTGACGACATTCCCGATCCCAGACAGTTGAAGTCGGAGAATAAGAATCTCATGATCTTCGATGATCTGCTGTTGGAGAGACAGAATCGATGTGAAGCGTATTACATTTGAGGATGTCAGAGCAACGTGGATTGTTTCTATCTGTCTCAGAATTATTTTCGACTCCCCAGACAGACGATAATGGAGAATACTAATTTTCTGTGTCTATTTCATCAGGATCTCAAGAATCTCAATCACATCTATGGAGATCACATGGCCAACGACATGAGCAGGGAAGAATTCAGGAGATTCCGTAAGAAGGCGTGGAACAAAGAACTTCACAATTTCGTGGTGATCGATTTGACCAGCGAATTTAATAACGGAATTCTTTTTATATATTTCCGATAATAACAGAGAAGAAAATGTTTAAAAAAATTAGAAAAATATTGATAAAATATAAAAATATATAAATAATAAATAATAATAAACAAATGTCAGAACATCTATTAGAACAGATAGTCAAGAATACGGCTGTGAAACAGTTTTTTCCAATCGTAGTGAGTCACGACATGACTCGATTCACTACGAAATTCAAACCTTCGATCGAATTGAAGAAGGAAAAGAGATACGAGATGGCGTTGGTTAATCTCGAGACTTACTCTTCATTTCCCAACATCATGAAAAAGAATAACGTGTTCAAGTATTGCGACGGTGTGGATTGGTTCGAGATTTGATTTTCCAAAGGGAGTTACGACATGATCTGAACCGTCACATCCAGACGAGACTGAAGACCAACAGTCCCGGAAGCAAGATGATAAGACTCGCTCCCAATACGAGTACTTTACAGACGATATTAGACTTGGGAGATAATTTTTGAGTGGATTTTAGTGCAGAAGATTCGATCAGCAAGATGTTAGGATTCGATCGAAAGATGTATCGAGGTCACGTCACGTTTGGAAATATGGTTGACATTCTCACGGCCAATAGCATTTTAGTGAATGTCAATGTGATCGTGTGAAGTTACGTCAATGGTAGCACTCAGCCTATGATCTATTCTTCTTTCTGGATGTTTCACTGGGTTACAAGATCATGGAGCGACCTCGAAATCTCGTCTATCTACCCGTGATTCTGGACATATTGTATAGCATCAAAACCACATTGATGGATCAGAACAGCGATCTGTTAGATGTTCGCAGAGAGAGAGTGACTATACGATTCCACGTCAGAGAGATCTGGGAAAAAAATAATATCTTAAATTTTTTTTTTTTTTCATTAAAGAAGCTTTAGGTTTTTATTGATATATTATATAAGAAATAAAAATAAATATTAATAATTTAAAACATATATATATATAATTAAATCAAATCAAATCAAATCCAAAAAAATAATTAAAAATATGAGTCAATACATAATTAGAAACATAAACATATCCGAAGGACAGAAAGCTAAACTTCGCAGAGCATTGAGTAATCGAGGAAAGGCCATTAGATTTAAATTCAGTCATCAAGATCTGTTGAGTGGCGGTAGCGATCGGATCACCTGGACTAAAACTCAAATCAAAAGGATGGAGAAAGCAATTCATAATCGAATGGGAACAATGTTGAGACTGAGTCCCGCTCAATTGAGATATAATCTGAGGATGAAAGGTGGTTTCTTACCTCTATTGGCGGGACTTGCCGCCAAAACATTACCCATTCTCACAAAGAGGGTGTTGCCAGCTCTGAGCGTGGCAGCTCTCGAGAGACTCTCTAGTTTGGGAGTTGACAAATTAATGGGTAGAGGATTGTTTTTGAAGAAGAAAGGAAATGGACTGTTTTTGAAGAAGGGAGGAGCCATGTGTCACGTAGACATCAAAGGTAAAGGATTGTATCTAGGACCCGTAAGAAAGGGCAGTAGTGATGTTTTCCATGGAGACGGTCTCTATCTGAAGACCGGAGAGAATGTGGAACTGATCAGTGAAGGTTTGTTGTTCGGTCAGAATTCACCGTTTAAGAATATACTCCTTTTGGGTATGTTATTATAAAAAATAGCAATTAAAAAAAATAACAATAAAAAAATTAAACAAAAGGAAAGAAAACATATTCCAATAGACATGTTAACAAAACGTTCATTTTATGAAAAGCTTTTAGCTTTTTCTAAACATTTACACGAGTATGCATTAGAAAGAATTCAATTGGAACAAATCGTACACAATGCGTGTTTAAACGTGTACGGAATGTTGTTTTCGTTAATATTGCTATTTATATTCTTAAATCGAAGCTATTTCGAAAATATCGAAACGATGAAGTGTTTGAATGAAAAAAAACGTGTCTTACCAAGATTATCACATGATTATAGATATCGTAGATCGTTTAAAACACGAAGTGAAACTTGTAGAATGATACAATTACGCAAAATATCATTACAGTACTTATTACACAAAAGAAACGTAGTTAATGTATTCAATCATGGTGGTGGTGAGGAAAATATTGAAACATCCATTCGCACGTGTTTCGAATTTATTCACAGATTTACACTCGTTCACATCAAATAGATCGTGGATCCAATTTGCTAAAAGGTTAAAAATCATTATGGATTATTTTCCGTATCATTCTAACGACAGCGATGATGATGAAAAAATGATGGTTTTATCAAAATACGACAAGCATAAAATCCTTCTTTCGAAAAAAATGTCATCTCTTTCCTATAACATGTGCGATCATAATAGACGAGAAGTATTCATTCATTCAGTTGATGATGTGATGAATGGAATGTGTTATTATAAAAAAAACGTAATATTTAAAAAGAAAAAAAAACAATACGAAAACAAATAATAGAAAAAAATAATAAGAATATAAACAAATTTTTATATATATATATCTAATAATTATGAGTAAGAGGAACAATTCCATGGAATCGAGAGCTTGGTTTCTTCGAAGGGCGCTGTGCCGAGCTTACATGATCTGCGTGAATGAACAACTTCCTCGCATCTTGCAGGAAAGATGTCTCATCTGTTGGGAGGAGAGAGAATTTAACCACATTAATCATTCATGTCCTACAATGAAATGGTAAGACATCGTCACCACGTATATCATGCCCGCATAGGAATGCATCCGACACAACGATGTGATCGAATGTTAGAAACAATTCATGTTTTGTGTCAGAGAACCCAAACCCACTAATTCAGAAGACTTGAAGTTAGCACATCGAAGTCTCACAACCGAAGACAGGGGACGCGTTTTGGATTTCTTGTTGAAAAGGGGGTGAGACCACTAAACAAAAAAAATTTTTTCGTTAACCCTTTACCCAACGTAACGGCCAAAACCGGCCAGCGCTATTCTCAAAAATCGCCAATTAATTTTCACTATTTTTTTCATTTTTTGTCTAAAAAACATAGGTTATGACCCCTCGTTGGAACGAGCTCGTCGAGCTCGTTCCAACGAGGGGTCATAACCTATGTTTTTGAGACAAAAAATGAAAAAAATTAGTTATTCAAGAATTTTTTTTGCAAGTGTCGTCTGCTTTTCACGTTAGGTAAAGGGTTAAATAATAAGGGATAAAAATAAAAAACAAATACATAACAATAGATATAAACAAATAAAACAAAAGATGAAAATGAGAACTTAAACTAAACAAAATCTATCCATCGAGCCCTCGGCACCTTTTCTACCACCAGAATGAGGAGAAAATGATGACGTGGTGGAGAGGTATCGAATCGAACAAATCAATAGAATTCAATCATATCTAATGCGAGAGAGAGAGATTCTCGTCGTTCGCTCAATAAGAAATATTCGAGATTAGAGAAATTTGTGAATGGTGTGGATTTGACTCTCATTGCAACCTCTATGGGTTTGAATGTTGCCAGACTCAGTCTATTACCAGCCGCTGTCATTGCTCTTCCGGTCGTGTTAGCTGTAGAAGGATTGGCTTTCTTTGACTGTCGGATTCGTTAGTATGATTGGAAATATAATTGCCAAGAAATTATCTGTAAAGGCCAGGAAGCACAAAAACATCAGCGTTTTGGCTGATGCAAAGATCGACACCGTGTCGGATAAGATCTCTCTGGCATAGAAAGATGGTAGAATTTCGGATGGCGAATTCCTCGACATATTGAATGAAAAACAAAAATACAAGTCATGAAAGTGAATATAAGAAGCGAGATGATCGTAAATTGCTAGATCCCAAAAAGATTCCGGAAGCAATCGATTGAAAAAATATATATATATAAAAGAAAAAAATTTTAAAAAATAAATTATATATATATATTTAAAAAAAAAATACGAAAAAATAAATAATCAAATATTTACGAAAAAAAACAACAAATGTATTGCGTCAAATGCAAGAGAGTTACTGATACGGTTAATGTTAAAAAAGTACTGACAAAAAATAAAAGTCCCATGCTTCGTGGAACGTGTAAAGTGTGCAGTTTGACCAAGACGCAATTCATCAAACACAGTGCCGGCCTGATGAATAAAATGATTAATAATCTACCCTTCAAAATGCATCTGCCAGGACATCAATTCACGGGACCCGGCGCGAAATTAAATAAGAGATTGAATTGAGATCTGACTCCTAAATCTTCAAGCAAACCCATCAATAGGGTGGATTTGGCCGCCTACGCTCACGATCTGTGCTATGCTAAACATCCCAACGTCGAGACTCGTAATCGAATCTGCAATAAAAACATGTTGACGACTCTGAAAAATATACCGAATCCCACTAGGAGGGAGAGACTTGAACGTTCGCTGGTCGATAAAGTGATCAGTACCAAACGTCGATTCGGATGGAGTCATAAAAAAGTGTCCAGAAAGAATTATTAATGAATGCATTGGCGAACGAACTACACAAGCCTATCACACGTAAACTTCGAAAAAGAAGGGTGTTCATAAAGGGTCTGGATCAGATCTGGCCAGCCGATCTCGTCGACATGAAATCGGTTTCTAGACAGAACGAGGGCGTTAAATATATACTGACTGTCATCGACGTGTTTTCAAAATATGGATGGATGAGATCTCTGAAGAATAAATCGGGAGCTTGAGTGGCCGAGGCTCTGAAGAGCATATTCGCATCGTCTTCTCGGAACCAGATAAATTGTGGGTGGACAATGGGAAGGAACTTTACAACAGTCACGTTCATCCATTGGTCGACCTCTATTCCGTTGAAAACGAAGGGAAAGCTAACATGATCGAACGTTGGAATAGAACCATGAAGGAAAAGATGTACAAGTATTTCACGGGCAATAAGACAAAGAAATGTGTCAATGTTCTAGATGAACTGGTCGAAGAATACAACAACACGTGACACAGATTGATCAAGATGATGCCTGCGGAAGCTAGCGATCCTCGAAATGAAAAATGCATCTTCGCAAATCTCTATCATGAAAGGATTAAGATCAAGAAGGTGTCTAGACCACCGAAATTTGCAGTCGGCAATCGAGTGAGAATCACTTCTTATAAGTCACTCTTCACAAAAGGTTATACTCCTCGATGGACCGAGG
Source organism: Pictodentalium vernedei (assembly GCA_031216915.1). NCBI lineage: Eukaryota > Metazoa > Mollusca > Scaphopoda > Dentaliida > Dentaliidae > Pictodentalium > Pictodentalium vernedei. The sequence goes on along the minus strand of CM062297.1, from coordinate 881,372,643 downwards.
AAATCTTTAAGATCGTTAGAATATTCTACACAGCTCCAGTGACTTACAAAATAGAGGCATTAGAGGATGACGAAGATGGCAGCAGAGATATCATTGGAACACTTTACAAACAAGAATTGCAGAAGACGGCGTTTTGAAAACCAACCCTTCACTTTTTTTTTACACATATATAGTTAACCCTTTACCCAACGTAACGGCCAAAACCGGCCAGCGCTATTCTCAAAAATCGCCAGTTAATTTTCATTATTTTTTTCATTTTTTTGTCTCAAAAACATAGGTTATGACCCCTCATTGGAACGAGCTCGTCGAGCTCGTTCCAATGAGGGGTCATAACCTATGTTTTTGAGACAAAAAATGAAAAAAATAAGTTATTCAAGAATTTTTTTTTCAAGTGTCGTCTGCTTTTCATGTTAGGTAAAGGGTTAAAAAAAAAAATGAAATAAAATAATAATTTTAAAAAAAAATTTATAATGAAAAAAGCAAACGAATTAACACAAACAAAAAAAGAAACATGACGAATATATAAGATATAACCAAAGGTCAATTGAAAGATGAAAGCATTCAAGAATATGACGTTCATGAACCCGTGACTGGAACCAGTCTGAACAATTCCGGTGAGATAAGAATGAACGTCGAGACTCAAGATCTGTTCGTCCATCTCAGCGAAAGTTACATAGTGATACAGGGATGTCTCACCAAGGAAGACGGAAGCGATTATGCCGACGACGATGTAGTCATTTTAGCCAATAATGGCATCATGCATCTATTCAGTAATATAAAATACATGCTCTCAGGACAAGAGATAGAATCCATGTTTCATCCTGGACAAGCCACCATGATCTACGGACTCTTGACGTATCCAGAAGATTTTTCGAAATCTAAAAGACTCAATCAATTGTGGGTGAAAGACACCATCGGCGACATGAGTGCAGCTAATACCGGTGCCGCCGCGAGATTCGACTACGTCACCAAGACGTCGAGATCCAGAGGAACGTTTTCCTTCAGGATACCTCTGAAGCACATATTCGGATTCGCGGAAGATTACAATAAGATTCTCTACAGATTCAAACACAATCTGACGTTGATTCAAAAAGTAAATGACGAAGCCATCATGAGACCCACCATGACCGATGCGGGTAAGATACATCTGAACAAGATATCCTGGTTCGCTCCACACGTGTTGCCTTCAGTTGCAGAGAAACTACGTCTCTACAAGATCATAGAATCGAAGAGTAAATTACCGGTGGGATTTAGATTGAGACAGTGCAACACGGCTAGTATTCTATCGTCCAACAATCACTTCAATTGGAGATTGACCATGAAATCTGCTTCGGAAAGACCACAATTCATCGTAGTGGCATTTCAGACTGATAAGGATGGATCTCAAGAGAAAAATCCTTCCCTGTTCGATCATTGTCACTTGAGAAACATGCAGGTATTTCTAAATGCCACGAGATATCCAGCCATCGATTATAACGCCTCTTTCGATAAAAACGATTTCTGCAAGCTATATGGCGATGCTGCCGATTTCAGAAAGAAATATCATTGATTGGATGAATTGATGGGTAATCCTAACATCACTCCCACCAAATACAATTCCATGTATCCCCTGTTCGTATTCGACTTTTACAGAGCGAGTGACTCAAGAGTAGCGTCTTAGACATTCAGATCAAGATGCAATTCGACAGGAACACACCAAAGAGAACCGATGCTTTTACCCTAGTCCTGTCGGATAGAGAGTTAGAATTCGAATTGGACAGCCAAAAATTGTCCATCGTTTGATGAAAAAAATAATAATAATTAAAAAAAAATTAAAATACCAAAAAAAGTAATGAATAAAATAATTTTAAAAAAAAATATAATTGGATTTTGAGAGTTTGAATATTCAATTTCTCAAAATCCAATTATATTTTTTTTATTATTTTGAGTTGTCTCCCCTACATCACAAAAGTGATACATATTTCAATTTTTTTTGTTTTCACTGTTTGTTCAGAGGATCGAGATCGATCAACAGAGAGACCACTGAGTAGCCGTCTTCGGGATTATTGGTTTTTGTCTTGCAATTGATCCTATCCCCCATCTGCACCTTGATAGGCGTACCTAAGATGCTGGTGTTCGAGTATTGATCCTTCATCTTTTCGACTCTGTACCACTTATCGGTTTCCACACCGTTCACCACGAGATTGTCGACTGCTCTATTGCTCGAGTCCATAGAAGTCAGACTCATTCAAATACTCTCACCTCCCGCCAGCATGGGATATCCTATCAGACCATGCAGAGGTCAGTTACCTCCGTTTCCAAAGGACCATTCAGCTTTTTCCGCTTCTAACGCACCGCACTCCTCGGCCCAAACACGGGATCCGGTAGATTCGTGAGTGCGTGTCCTCCCATGTCCAGTTTGCCTTCCATGATATCTCCCTTTCTCCAGACCGTATTTTCGTCCAAGTACTGTCTGCTGACTGCGCTGGAAGCGAATCCCGGTTCGTCGTCGAGACCGAATAAATTGTAACCAGCCATGTTGATGCCGGCCTCCATGGTTCCTCCCGATTTTTTGTTCAGATATAATTCGTCGACGTGAAATTCTAGATAGGATTGAGAATCCTGTAGGACAGAATCCACATAGCCTTTGTTGACAACCATCGATTCTTCGTCCATATCGTCGATCTGGGACAGATTCAACAGGCCTGGCATTCTGAAAAATGCAGGAGGGCAAAAAATCGCTCTCCTCAATCAGCTTAGGAGAGCAATTAGCTTTACACAACATTTTAAGTATCCAGTTGAACAAACTCATTGAAACTGAAACCAACAGACTACATCAGTGATTTTATTAACTTTACTAAGGTAAAGCTAAATCTCTTAGACATCTAGATGTCTCACTCAACAACCGAACACACACTTGACAAGACCTGTGTGTGTACCCAGACCTGTTGTCCAAGAAAGTCATACGCCTACCACTACCACCTTCAAACCCCCTTGGGTTAATGTATTTTTTCATCCAAGGCTCCTCGTCGACTCTAATGATTCGATGCACGTCGATTAATCTCAACCCACGATCGACGTAACATTTCAGATTTTCGCAATAGACCACGTACTTTCGTTTGTGATTTAAATTGGGAATGAGTTTTTCAACTCCGTTCACATTCATTCATTCAAACCCCCTTGGGGGTTGAAGGTGGTAGTGGTAGGCGTATGACTTTCTTGGACAGCATGTCTGCTTGAATCTACAGTCACATCCTGGTGCAAGTGCTTCAAGTGACAGGATAGTAGTAATGGTAGTATATTATAGTGTCAATATTCCTTGAATAATTACTCCTCAAACTGTGATGTCAGTTGTTGAACTTGAAACTGACAGAAAAAAAAATATTGCTGTGACCCATTTTGCTTCAAATGATTGCAACTGTGTTTGGGTATGGTTGCAGCCATTACCCTTTACCACTAAACCACTTTCAAAATGAAATTACGTGATGTTATGTGACTTCAAAGTTAAATTACATTTTTGTTTTACAACAAAAATTTAATGTGAGCATAATACTTGTAATCTCAATCATCCCAGACCAAAATATTTTGGAGGGCAATTTTTCGCACTCCTTAATTCTTTCAGGAGGGCAGTAAGGAGAGCTAAAAAATCGCTCTCCTGAAATTGCCAAGCCTGATTCAATATCTTGTTGAATCCCGCATTCAGATCTGATTTCATTTCTAGCTCATCGACCTTATTCTTTCTCAGTTCCAAGTCTACGTATTGTTTGGTCGCTGCATCGTTAGGATTCGTGGGAACGGACACGTTGGTTATTTTGTTAGAATTCACATTCAATTTGGACTGCATCACTTGAAGAACGTAGCGATCTCTCAGATGTTTACGGAATCTTGCTTGAGCATCATCCGCATGTCTTTTAGTGCTGACATCAGTCGAATCTGTAGGATCCGCTACATTCACCACTCATTTAGATTTCAAATCAAGATCATCCGTCATGTCTTTATTCACGTAATTAATTCTCATCATCTGCCGGAAATTTTCGTCTCCTCTATCGACGTATTTTTTAGTTGCGGCATCTGAGAGATCGATTGTAGATTTTCTTATTGTTTAAATTTAAAGGTTCTTCTCGATGTTCGTATCTCCGGATGTATCGTTCGTCCAAGTTGGCAATGACACCACCACCACCAACTTCGATCGTTTTTAGTTTCTTTCCAGAGGGACCATCGTTATCATCAGCGCGACCGAATTTATCAACTGTCATGTTTGTTTTGTTTTGTTATTATTATTTGATTTTTTTTGGTTTTTATTTATAACTTTATTTTGTTTACATTGTTTACTTATTTATATATCTGTATCAATTTTTTTTCTTTCTTCTCCTGTAATGTAAATCGTTGAGAATATTCTGAAAGTGATCTCCTACCGACCATTTCTTGAGAAAGTAGAGACACAGGTGACCGCAAACACTTGACCCGGTGCTTGCACTCGTTCGGTATTGCAAATAACTGACGTTAAATAGTTCCTTATTTCTATCAGCAGAGACATTCCATAGCTATCGAAATAATAATTTTTATTCTGATTAGAAAACCAAGTTACCCAATGCGTGCCCTCACCTCTGATATCGTCCAGATTTAAATTTCCACATTCCGAATCGTCGTCTTTTTTTCTCAGTAAGGCATCTTTATAAAACACACCTCGAAAATGTTTGATTGTTAAATCTTTTGCCGCTTTCAATAGATCAATGCTGGATAGGGGTTCGTTGGGTAAGACGACACCTTCTACAGATATGTGTTTTATTTTCTTATTCATAAATATGTTTTGGTTTTTTTTATTACTTTTTTTATTCATTTTTTTTATTTATAACTCGCGAGTTTTTTTTAACTTACAACATATCGTTGTCTTCAGTCATACTACATTCATCCTCTCGATTTTGTTGTTGAAATATCGCGGAATAATGTCCGAGTGTCAACGTGTGTATTTTATCCTCACATATAATTCTCTTATCATCGTCAGCCATCAACGCAATCTTATTGATTTCTTTGGTGTACATCTCATGCTTTTCACTTTGAATCGCAGTCATCTTTTTATAAACCATCAAACCTTTGAAAAGACACTCTTTATACTCGTCGAAAGAGATGTTTTTACTCGTCACACACGCATCAACGCCTTTACATCTTTTGATCTCTTCACCGCCGAGGAGATAAGCATACAATTGTGTTCTCAAACCCACGAATTCGGTGATCTGTCTTCCACCACTCTCATCTTTGAACTTATCCAACACCTTTTTATTGACACCCATTGGAATCTTAGATGGGTGATCATCGGGATAATTACTCGTGTCGAACCATTCGTTCACGTTTGGTGCTATGTCCTCGTAGGCATCTCTAGTTTCTATCTCGTAAGCCAGACTGGCCATGTCAGTGAACAATAGTTTGGCTTTCGAACCGAATTTGGATTTGACATAATCATAGTGAAACTCATACATCTACTGCTTGCTGACGTCTGAGATCATCGACCCGAGATAACTGGGTTTGTTAAACTTCAGATGCGTCTTTTGCATGTGTACAGCAACTAGATTTTCGACGAATATGATTCTATGTTTATAATTGGGTTTCGTGATTAATTTTCTAGATCTCTCTTCAGACGTGATGAGTTAAACGTCAGTTCTATTCCTAATGTTTTCCACAGATTTCCCGTACACTCAATTGTTCATGAGTTTGGAGAAATCTTTTTCGAAGTCGCTCTCAGCCTGCATTCTTAAATTCGTGTTGAGATTAATGTATTTTTTCATCCAAGGCTCCTCGTCGACTCTAATGATTCGATGCACGTCGATTAATCTCAACCCACGATCGACGTAACATTTCAGATTTTCGCAATAGACCACGTACTTTCGTTTGTGATTTAAATTGGGAATGAGTTTTTCAACTCCGTTCACATTCATTCGTTCGGGAGCCTGCAGGTAATCGTTGTGTAGATCGTGTAACGTTTTCGGATAGTCCAAATCGACCTCTTTTGAATACAAGGATAGTGTTCCCATTTTTGTTTTTTTTTTCTTCTAACGTTTCGACCCATTTGAAATTTCCAATCGGTAAAGGATGACTCATAGCCCAATCGTACAAATTATTAGCATCCCAATACTGTATGTATTTACTCGGTTTTCCCGAATCGAAATCCTTTCCTATGTAAGGATTATTAGCTTTGGCATATATGGTGGAAATCATAGAGATGCCACCCCTCACAGCCTTTTCAAACATGAGAAACATGTCTACGTCCATTAATAATTCCAATCGGACTTCGGTCGTCTTCAAAAGAGCATCCCAAGCAAGATCCGGGTGCTGTTAAATACCAAGTCGGATCTAGTTCGTAACATCGACGACATGTGGCAGTATCAGAAAATGGGTTAGGTGTTTTAAATAATGGTAGGTGAATTGGGTTTTATTTTATCTAGGTGTGCAATATTTTATTGTCTCCAGCCACAGTTGATTAAATGTGCACTCAGTTATTATTTATTTTTACTATTTCATAGTTATTAATATTTGTCCAAGTTACATTGGTATTCAGAAGGTTAATATTTCTTTCTGGCTTGTGTCATACTGTAAACGTCACTGCTCTCCTGTGACTACACTCAGGAAAGTCGTGAAGTGAGTAGTTCACAAAATCTAGAACTCTAATTGGTTAATGTAGTTCTGCAGTTACCTGTAGTGTTCAGTTTGAATCATTAAAGTTGCATTTCTGTGGCTGTGTTTCAAATATTTATTAAATTTAAACGTTTTCTGTGGCATTTTTGATTTCTACGGAAATTCATGGAAAGGCATAGTTTTTCATACGAGCGATTTTCTGTTAACAGGTACTTATATCGTTTATATTAAATATTCTTTTGAATGGCCTGGCAGCCTGGACAATGTATCATGGTTGATACTTTGTCCCGACTGACATGGCCACAGACTAGTTCCAGTTTTGAAAACATGCCGATTTAGCCTGTATATTTGTTTAATTTAACTAATTTATTTTATACTGTTAAGCGAAAGCAATATTCTAAATTTCTGCATATTACCTTGGCTGTTTAAGTGACACCAAACCCCAATTTATTTGTCATTGCTCAGTAAAAGTATTTGTATTAGTAACACTAATAAATGGTAAATTTTATATCAAATAGCAATTAAGTACTAGTGTTTCTGTCATCGTTTTGGTTCTTTTCAGTTGCTTGTTTGCGATGGCTGGGTGATCTGCTGTGGTCGGCTTTGGCTAACCACAACCGACCCCCAACACCGTGAATAGGCTACTGCTTAATTTTGGCCCTGGTATCCTTCATTTGTTCCTAATCACTCCAATGATTTTCTTTATTATGTAGGTTTCAAGATGTAGCCCAAGTTTAGTTGTGCCACAGCCTAGTTGGTTATTCACAAACCCGTCTCACTGAGGAGGGCATTATTTATATATACATACGTATAGCTGTTTTTATTGTAAATTATGGGCTGTGTTTTAATATATAAGTCATAATATATTTTATGTAATTTGTGATGCTTTTCTGCTAAATTGCTTGGAAAGTGATTTAGTACTAGTCTACTGTTGTAGACTCGTTTGTGGTAATTAGACTTGGGAGCCTGCGAGTGGCATGCAAGTCTATGGTTATTTACAACACAAGATTGAATGATTGGTCATCCTTCAGTTCTTTGAAGTTAAGCCTTTATATAACAGGCTATACCCCTATACCCCTTTAAGGTTTTATAGTATGACATTTGCATGCTGTATAGTTTATATTAGCATGTCTGTCTTGCTAATGTGCTTGCTCAGTGATAATTTGATCACTCAGCCCTACAGGGCTGAGGGATTAAATTATCTCTGTTTGGTTTAAGTGCTTGTGGGGGTGGTTCACCATATTCATGTATTGTTCTAGGATTAAATGACATATTAGTTTTACTTTAATACTTACATTTTCATGAGGGTGTGTAATGTAAATTTATTTAATTGGAGTATCATAAATGTGTAATATTTATGCATGGTATAATTTACAATCTTTAGAAATTTTGCGGCATACTGGTACAGTACGTGGAGAGTGTATTATCACTAAATCACCCGCAGAGTGGAGATTCCACCAGAGCAATAATTGCAAAATTTATTGCAAATCATAACCAGCACAAGCAAAGTTTCATCCAATGGACCTCCGGGTTAAACCCGGAGGTCCATTGGCTGAAACATTGCTTGTGTTTTTTGTCGATATATAAAAAATTTGAAAGTTATAGCTTGGGTGATAACTCCACTCCGCAGGTGATTTAGTTACAATCCACTCTCCACGTACTGTATACCATTTTCCGGGTTGTGTACATTATTGGTATGAGTTATTGATAAGTAGTTGTGCTGTCTATTTACTAGATGGTTTGGCTATATTCATTTGTTATTGTCACACACTGCTATGTCCCAGCAGAGTGAACTCTTGAAGTTTGTTCTGCTGGGTTACATCAGTGGGTGATACCTTTATTAGGGATTTCCTCATCTATCTGTTGTTACACCTGACTGGAGGGAGCCTTTTTGAGCTATTTTCAGTTAGGTGTGCCAACTGGTGTTTGTCAGGAAAATAATATTGTTTGGCTGTTAGCACTCTATTGCTGTTCGATGTTTATTTTCATCTAGCACTTTGTATATTTATTATTGTGTAGTATGCCTGTTATTTATTTTAGTTTATTTTATTGATATTTGCAGGGTTCTTTACCTGAAATGGTTAACTGTGGTTATCTGGCAGTGTACTTGAATAGATGTTATTTGTTTCTGTGATAGAATAAAGAACCCATGTAAAACTTCATCCGCCTTAGAGTTAGTTGTCTTCATTTGGCATTTTTTTATATTAAAACTTCTTATTTAATATATATATTATTTTAGATTTTTTTTTTTAAACTTCTTATTTTAATATATATATATATTTTTTAATGAAAAACACCAATTTTTTTTTAAGTGAAATTCAATTTTTTTTAACACAAAAAAATAAATTAAGACGATTTTGGTACATCGCATCCGAACTAATCGTTTATACCTTCACCTAAAAAAAAAAAACATTTAACGACTGAATCCCATCAGTAAAAAAGCAAAAAAAAAATAATTGTATGCCGTAGAAAACCAGTACTACCTCGCTTTCTCAATTCCTTTCAATCATAGGTGAATAGAATCACTCGCATCGAAAAACACACACACTCTCTAGATTTGTATATATTAAAATATATACTTTGCATTTCACTTCATTCAGTAATGAATGTAGATGTTTTAAAACGTGGTTATATTTTATAGTACACACATCAAAGTAAGGAAAACATCCAGTTATTTTATTATACAAAAATGAACAGTCTAAGTTGTGAAAGCAATCATGCTCCATTAATATTTCAATAGAGTGAGTGTGAAAACATGATGACTTTTAATGTGTTTTTTTTCGAGTCATGATTTAAAAATCTATCTTATAATGGACTTCATAATTTCAAGTCCATGACGAGAATATTAGTTGTAAAAGTTTTCTGTTCACGTTGATAGACCCAACGGAATATCAAATTCACTCTCTCAAAGTCTGTCTTTCTCCAGGGATCAAATTCAATTTGTGAATTAGTTGTTCAGAAATATTCGGATATATGTTACTTCTGCAGAACAGTGATAAATTGTCTGGGTTGAAATTTTCTATCTTATGCGATAGGATTGTCAACAAATCATCTTGATATTCGTACATTAAATCCAGAGCAATTTCATACAATTTTAGAGGTAAGACACATTTGTTTTCATATTCCTGTGTCCAACCAGAAGTCTCCACGTCTGTCAATTCAATTGCATCATGAGATTCCAATCTATAAATTTTAGTATCGTACTTTGAATATCTCTCAATCTTTTTCAATTTTAATGTGCATTTTTTAGGTGTGAAGGATTTCATGACCGATTATTTTTTATAAAATATTAAATTTTGTGTTTTTTTTTTTAAAATCATAATAATTATTAATTGTAAAAAAATATTTTGTTTTTGTTTTTTCTTCTTATATATGTGTAAAAAATGAAATAACAACTTTTTTACAGTTTTTTTTCTTTAATGACAAAAACAATTTTATTATCATTCGTCTCACAACTCATAATACACACATCTTCAATTGCAATCCTCCTCTCCCAATTCCTCCAGATCGTCGTCCAGCTAATCTAACGATTGCCAAACGGTCGAGTTTAACGTCTCAATCTTCAAATTCACCTCGATCAAACCGTCATCTTTTCCGGTGGGAAATCCACGTCCCAGATCAAGTTTTACTCGCGCGTTTTTTTTTCATTCACCTCGATCAAACCATTGTCCTTTACCGTGGGAATCCACGTTCAATCACATATTTTCCTAACTCAAAAACAGAAAAAACACGGTCTTTTCGGACTTTTTCCCAATGGAAATCTCAATGCTAATCTGTCGGCGGTAACAATCGTGCAAAATCCCATTCCGGGCATGTCGAAACTATTCACCCCAATAGGAAAATCAGTGTTAAATTTATAAAAAAAAAGTGAATTTGTCAAACCGGGAATTGTTTAGAAATTTTCGACAAATTCTGTTGAAAGTGGACCAGAAATGTTCGAATTTAAACATTTCTTGGGAAAAACCCAGGGTTTTCGGGGAAAAATTGTGTTATTTTTGGAAAAAATCAACTTTTTTACGAGAAAAATTTGTGTTTTTCCTAAATAATTTGTGTTTTTCCAAAAACAAATCAACTTTTCTGGCGCACCTAAGTTTCTGGCGCAACACTATTGAAGTGCGCCAAAACACTCACATTTTCCCTACTCACCAATTCCCCCCTTGACACGCAGAACCTTTATCAGCACCCCATAGTTTTCAATCCTGACATTCCTCAAGAATTGTTAAATAAAGTGTGGTTTAAAACTGCATTTTATTTCTGCCGGCGCGATCAAGAGAATCAAGTGAATTGACCCCTGAACATTTCGAAATCTGCGATGATGACAGCAGATGTAAATTCATGAGAAGAAGTAAATCAGAAAAGGACAAAACATCACAGTGGGGAGTTCCACTTTTTTTTAGGGTAATGGTGGTAGGCTTACATGTATGCCACTGATACGTAATTTGACCCCTGAACATTTCGAAATCTGCCATGATGACAGCGGATGTAAATTCGTGAGAAGTGAATCGGAAAAGAACAAAGATCACAGTGGGGATTTCAATTTTTTAGGGTAAGGGGGCTTACATGTATGCCATTGGTAGCAGAATGTGCCCTGTTCAAAGAAGAGGCAGCATTATTTCAACATGCATTGTGTTCTGTTGAGAACGAACAACAAAAATGGTATTGTCGGTCACCTTCGGATAAAGATACTTTATCAGTCAACGTGCCAACCTATCAGCTGTATACACAAATCACTGCACACGTGCAACAGCTATCACAGCACTGTTTCAAAATGGGTTTGAGTCCCAAAAAATTGTATCAATTTCGGGTCATAAAAATCCAGTCTCCATTCAAAGTTACTGCACAGATTCTAGCGCCATGGAAAAGCGAGAAATGGCAGATGCTTTGACACAATATACAGGGCAGGGTTGTGTTACTCTTCAACTACCCAACAAACAAGTACTAAAGTCAGAAGATGGTGTATCTATAGCTCGTAGTGTATCCAGTAGATTTTAGTCGGCTTGTTGAAAACAAGTTGCAGCAAATCTTCAGAGAGTATCAGATGTCAGGCACGACAATTGCATGGGCACAGCTTATCAATGATAAACAGCTTTGCGCAGCAGACAAAGTCGAGGTTCGTGCGGAAGGGGAAAGGGCAAAGCGTCCGATTTTTTACTTCAGTGAGTGTGTTTCCAATTTTAAATGCAAACAATGAATTTAAAAGAATCAGAAATATTAAACACTCGCGTGTTGTTCACCACATCCAGTGAGTGTGACTTCAATCAATTATATTTCCACAAGTTTAGTATTCCTCGACCTCACTGAGTCTCCGCCTCAAGTTTAAAATAAATTGTTTCACTCCGCTCAATTCTAACAACTGTCGCCCAGGATCCATGAAATAATATTCCATTATTCCTCTTATCACACAAGTACGTTCATAAACCTTCCAACTGTATGTCCTACACCTATCTAGTCCTTGTCCTGTACAGTATGATCCAGTATAGTTTCACCATTAATAATGAACTATACCAACAGCAGCATGATGCAGTTGTAAACACTGGCATTTGGTGATACTCCTAAAGCGACGACACTTATAACCAGTCATTTTCGAATTTGGTGATCTGGAAACTCCATAGCGACGTCATTCGTTCGAAATGACGTCACTGAAAGCATGTTTCTGAATTCGGCTACATTGTTACAAGATTGATGGCATGTTGCAGTTTACGATTAACAACGAAAGTTATTTTTTGTTCGGCATAATAAAATAATTAGAACCTGAGTTTGTGTGATTTCTGAAATAAAACCCAAAGCAGCGAAGCTTTTTGACAGAAATCACACAAACTCAGGTACTATCAACTGATACAACATTGAAAAGAAACGTTCTAATACTACTTCCTGCATCTACCGCTATATTTCGAACGCAACACAGGTATGAAGTCATGTTTAGCCAATCGTTTACATCGGTGGTGTCCCGTTTAATAAACTTCCACCAGTCGTTGGTTACTATTATTATACCAGCAAATCAGAACTTGTTTACTTTAGTGATCGGAAACTGCTCCAATTCTTTCTACGGGGATTCGAGGTTCATTTGACGAAAAAATCCTGAGGCCTGAAAAAAGGCGCCGGTTTTCGAACTACAGGGTCTGATCGGAGCTTATGTTTGCAGTGTATGAAAAAATGTGTATTTCAACCCTTTTAATTTGTAAGACTGATTTGTCCGCCCAAGATATAATTTTGTCCATCTTTTCTCTTATTATAAGAGGTCTATACACGGGGCATTGGTTATAAAGTAATAAATGCAGTCTGCAGTTATTATTTCATCCTCCCTGTATATTGATATTGGACAGTTCCATCTCACTGTGAGTGTACACAAAAACGATACCATTCCAGAAAACGAGGGTTCAAGGGGTTAATGCCTTATTTGATTTATTTTACATGCTGATATATTTTTGTGCGGACATTAACCCTTAAGTCCCCATACAACCCCAAACTGCCACTTTTATAGCGCTCTGTAAAAGTTATCACAAGTGTATTCTTCCGTGTGTCAATTTGCTGGATGCATTTCTCTAGACAGTGTTTTTATATCATTGTTGGCTGCCTATTTAGGCAGCCAACAATAATGTAAAAACAGTGTTAAGTCATCTGCGGTTGGGCACATGTATATACGGTAGTTATTTACAGAAACGTAACCTGAGTACTTAAGGATAAAACACTTAATTCTTATAGATTGACTTGCTTTTCTTCTAGTGACTTCATATGGGAAGCCAGAGGGAGTCATGTATTGGAACTCTTCCTTGAAAGCTTAAGAAATAAAGAATAGTTTGGAATATCTTTTTTTGGAAAACAGACGTGAACAATGAAAGAAAAGAATAATTGTATATTGTACAAAATAATATACTATTGTTCCCTTCTCTCATTGTTCAGTGTCACTTCTGAATACAACCCAATGTTTGAAACCAAAACTTAAAAACAACCGGTCCTTAAGGACAACAATACATGTATGTAAAAATTATAATCGCTGTTCACATTACGTCTCTTGAGTTCCAATGTGTTCTATGTATCTACCGGCACATAGAACACATTGGAACTCATGGGACGATTAGTCATTCATGCTTCTGTTCTTGTGTTTTTTGTCGATATATACAAAATTTGAAAGTTATAGCTTGGGTGATAACTCCACCCTGCGGGTGATTTAGTTACAATCCACTCTCCACGTACTGTATATGATGTTTACGGGGCTTGAGCTGATCAGCTCTGTCTCAGGGTGAACACTGGAATTGTTTACTGTCATGAAATATTTATTACTAATATACCTCGGTGCACTTGAATATCTAGGCTTTTAGAACATTCTTGCAACAATGGCCGCACACGATGCAATATCCATATTCAAAAGAGACTGCGCAACATGTTGAACTGACAATTGGGGTTTAATATATTTTCAAGTGTTTTGTGGTTATGTGATCGAAACACTTCTACAAAGCATTACACTTCTCCATGTGCAAAGAACCTAGATATCTTATCAGGTCTTTTAAAGGGACGAATGGAACTCATTGAATTCGGACTTGTAGTAACAGACGGTTGACGACTTGGACCCATGATCAAATCACATTCGAGTTGATCCATAAAACACACACGATGTTTGACTAGTTTCAATTAGAGAATACCACTGCTACAATTATCTCGCTAGTTTGAATTAGAGAATACCACTGGTACAATTATCTCGCAAATTCAGGAACACATCGATTTTCGGATACCAAGCCATAGGCAAACCTTCAAATTTAACCCTTTACCCAACGTAACGGCCAAAACCGGCCAACGATATTCTCAAAAATCGCCAATTTATTTTCATTATTTTTTAATTTTTTGTCTCAACAATATAGGTTTTGACCCCTCGTTGGAACGAGCAGGACGAGTTCGTTCCAACGAGGGTCATAACCTATGTTTTTGAGGCAAAAATGAAAGAAATTAGTTATTCAAGAATGTTTTTTGCAATTGTCGTCTGCTTTTCATGTTAGGTAAAGGGTTAAAAGTTAACAGTGTAACAGATTGAGAGAGAAGTTCGGGTGCCGAGGCTCGAACTGTTTACCTCTAACACACAAAACGACCTATTTACCACGTGACTAAGAGACCCGGAACAACCAGGTTGGTTAGTAAATGACCTTTATACCTACACTCTAAAATCAATTGGGTTCATTGTCACTCAACCCAGTTGTTTTTTAATCTACCTGATTTTTTAGTTTAGATCGCTACAATATAAGTTGTATGTATGTTATATGGAGATTTAAAAAAAGACATCCAGGTATTAAATCTCCATATACCATACATGTTGACGGAGATAACGTTTTTGTTCCGTTTTGAAACACAATAGAAACATAGTGGAGAAAAATACGTGGACGCGTTTCTAATCAGTGGGGCCAATTTTGTGAATAACTGTTTTGTTTTTACGAACACAGAAGACAACATACAGAGTTGCATCCCTTGAATCGTTAAGGAAACGAGTGAACAGTATTGGGTTTACATAACGTCTTCCGAGTTCCAATGGCAGAAAGAACACATTGCAACTCAGGGGACGATATTTGCTCTTAATTTTATTTTTCTGAAGTTGTTTCATTTAATTATTCGACTATTTAATTTATAACGGCAAAATATGATCGAACTGTCGGAAATCGGATAACATTTGCGACTATTTTCAGGTTTTTGGGTTCGATTTTTATACCGAGGCAAGTGAATACAAAAAGCTTTCATTTAAACCATATACCCACGATGTTTCGCGTGCCCATATACCCTGGTTGTTGCACGCTCTCATATACCTTGGATGTTGAGTGCATCCTTTGCCTTGGCTATTTGTCCAAGGCATTCTGACCAATCAAAAGACATAATTTATCGGGATACAGGGACAACTGATTTTAGATCTCTACAATAATATTTATAAATCTTTTATACCATTTAACTCTGTATTCCTGAGTCTACTGGCTGTTCTCAATAAGTAACATAGCTTCGTTTACTCTTGGACACCAACACACTCATGATTTCTGATGGAGAAGAAATAAGAGCAACTGTAACCGGTCACTGCAATAAACCATCTAATGTACATAAAAGTGCATTGTTATTCAAAACACATCAAATCAACCTTACATAACCATTATTGCATGTGCTTTTCCAAAGGAGGTTTATTGGCATATTGAGATCAGGAGGGCACATCCAGTAGGTCTCACATTCATAGGTGTTCACATATTTTTCTCAAGAACGCAGTACGCAAAGTAATGCCCAAAAGGTGACAAGTGAGCACCATTTGACAAAAAATTTCCCGGGAGGGGGGTGCTCTCTTCCTTGTACGACTCTACCTCCGGCACTCATGGCATATGCCTTTTTTCTCAAAGTTTAACTCTTTTTTTTTCTTTTTGAATATCCGGGCGACACACATGTTCCAAACACTATCCGACAGGTAACCCTACAAATCATTGTATCTGTAAAAATAATGTTGCATTACAAAACATTCTTTTTAGACTTTAAGTTCTGGACCTTTCATGCTTCTTACTTCCAACTATAACACTTAATTTATCGATTAATGGGTGAATAAAAAACCCTGCCATAATCAACATGTTGAGTTCCAGAAGCCTCCATAACAGCCCCGATAGAAGTGTCAAACATCAGATTGGTGGCTTTACAGAATATTCATTAGCTTGTTGCTTGATAAGTAATAGGAACAAAATATTCACAAAAAATATTTTGTTGCAATTAATTTGAGTGTGTCAGTAGGCACTTTCCAAGAAATTGCAAAATTTGTTAACTCGAAAGAGTGAAAAAGGACCATAACCCTGGAAAAAATGTGTGGAACAAATACATACTACAGCAGCTAAACAGGCATCGTTTCCCCGTGATGTTCAATCACAACACCAAATATTCTTCAAACTGGGGTAGCAGTGGTTGAGATACAAGGGAGAATGTTGGTATGGGTTAGAGGACAGAGGTCTCCACGGCACTAGATGCGCCTTTGACTTTCCAACTTTCAGGCCCGGGGCATAATAATCACAACATACCCACCTTATCAATTCATAATTTCAGTGAAATAAACGGAATTATCAGTTTTAATTAAATTATAGATGATGGGAAAATATTTGGCTTCTTTCGCCTTCTCGTACTATTATTACCACAGACATCTGCACTGCAGGCAGTATGATGCTGACAAACGAAACTGAACGCATATGGTCTGGTTAAAAAGTAACTCGGCACGGATAATGAAAACATTGCGAATATTTCATTTGTTTAAATGCCAATTGTGGCTAATTTTGACCGTGGATTCGATAATTCGTTTCGGTTTTGACCATCATGGTCACGCTGACAGCGGTTATGTTTATTATGATATGCAAATTGGGTGATAGTTTCCGGTAAAGGAGATTTGTCACATTTGTCAGTGTAAAACGATGACAAAAGACACTGATCGACGCTTGTGTTGGTATAGTTGATTGCAAGAAAAAATTAAATTCACAGCATCGTCCAATCGCACCTTATTTAAAAACGCGAATGCATCATTTTCAACCCATCTTCAATCGGTCCTTTGCGGACATCAACATAGTTGCAGCAACGATCCATGATTACCAGGAAGTAAATAACTTCACAACATCGGGGGAAATCAACACGCTCAATATCGTTCCAGGTCACTTGGAATATACTTCGAGAAAAAGTGATTTTTGAAGCATTCTGCTTACTTTGTTATGAATATTGCCTTATTTTATGTGTATCGACCCGATTTTATACACTCGGTTATTTTTTTACAAGTGGTTCATGTTGTCTTTTTAGTGCGCAATAATTCAGATTTTTTGTCAACAAAAAAAGTTCAGACGGCCTGTAAACACTGGAGGGAATTTCGAACCATATTTTGCAGTTATGACATTAACAGCTCAAGTATTTGCTGTCACCTGTTTGCAAATCCTGTCATACTTTGTCTTGAGCAAATAAAGGGCGTAATTATGTTCTTGCATTCTTACGATCGCCCAAAATGAGTATTCCTGCAATAACCACATTATAATCACATGACCGGAAAAACATCATTGAAACATGGCCACATCCGGAACATCCAAAATTTATGTTGGTTGTATTGCATTCCAACATCAACACACACTAGAGTGTGTGTCATAAAGATGCTTTCTCCGAGTCTGTAGTAGGTTATCATTACATTGAGGACAAGGCTTTCGAATTACCGATCATTTTGTGGTTTTACCGGTTCGTTACTTATGCCATTGGCAAATTAATGTTCATCAAAATCATGAAATTCCCCTTTTTTCCTGAAAAAAATGATATGTACCTTTTCTATGCACTTTACTCAGTGTTTTGATATATAATTTGCCTTTCCTTACTTCTCTTATCTGTTTCTGAGGCATTGGGAAAAAATGTCAACAAAGTTACGTTGTACGTTGGACGACCCCTTAAGTAAAGGGTTTTATTACTTTCCAAAGTGTGACTTACTGGGATTTCCCGGTTTGATTATAAACGATAACTTCACAAGTAAATTATGCAATCAACAATTGTGTCATGTATCCGTGCGCGCAAACGAAGACGCGTTGCCGTGGGTGTAATGGGGACTTCATTATTTTTGAGTTTTTTTAACCATTTACCAAACATGAAAAGCAGACGACACTTGCAAAAAAAATTTCTTGAATAACTATATTATTTTCATTTTTTTGTCTCAAAAACATAGGTTACGAGCTCGTTCCAATGAGGGATCATAACCTATGTTCTAGACACAAAAAATGAAAAAAATAATGAAAATTAAATGGCGATTTTTGAGAATAGCTCTGGCCGGTTTTGGCGTTACGTTAAGTAAAGGGTTAACTAATTAGAGGCGAGGGACTATATTCGCGCACTCGTGTTTATACAACGTTTCTCACCTCTCATGTATTATTTCACGTAACCAGTCCAGTCAAGCGATTACTCTGTTTATTACTTTTCATTATTAACGATACTTATATTAGTTAACCTTTCTCTATTTTTTGCTTTTGTCCGCTGATATAATAAATACGTTACGGGTCGTTTAGTGGTCGGATATGGTGTCATGTCAGGCGAAGTGAGATACACTTCGCCTCACATGACACCATATCCGACCACTAAACGACCCGTAACTTATATTATTATGCCAGTAATTATTATTGACCAATTAGCTTCAATAACTAGTGACTGTATATGAGACTGTGTATCATTGAGCTGACCGTATATAGAGCTTTTATTATGCCAGCTAATGAAATTCGCCAATCACAACCTACGAATAGTGGGACGGTACTGAGCCGTATTGGGTCACCTGCAGCCCGAGGTGACCTAATACGAAACTCGTATTAGGTCAGTACCGCCATTTTGTTTCGACGTGGAAATTCCTCACCTCGCGGTGCTTTTATATCCATATTGAAGAAATTGCAGTACAATCAAACGTCCATCCGTGTCTATATGTCTCATTTTCTCTCGTTTTATAATAAATTTATTGTGAAATTTATTTTCTAAATGTAAATTTAATTATTTGAAGTGAGAAATACTACTGTATTCGATCTACCGATAACGGATAAGTCGGGGCCAGGCCCTAACTTGACATAGGGTCTGAGCTTATTGAGGCTAACACACAACAGTTTGGGTACGGTGTTCGCCTCGATATTTTAAAAGCTTAAGAAAAAATATATAATCCATAAATGCGTTGTTAGAAAGTTAAAAAATATATATAGTGTGAATAAATAAACTGAGAAAAAAATTGTCTTATCCCGGGAATAGATTAATTTCATTTTTTCTCGTTGAGCTCATTCTGTAGTCTCTGTTATGGTAAATGGATAACGTCGCTTCGAAAATGGATTTAATTTCATTGAATAATTATAAGATTGCACAATGATGAAATTGAAGGAAAATGAATGAAAGTCAATGGGAAAAGATGTGAGATACATTTATTTTTGTTCGAATTCTATAAAATCGGACGTTTCGGACATTTTCTGCACACTCAAGACAAAGTGACAGTACGAAGAAAAGCGTCTATCGCTGTTGTCCGTGTTGTCAAGGAAATTATACACAAACAGGGAGACAACTGTGCACGTTTGTTACAACTTACATAGCGTTTTGCACCAGTTTTGAAAATGTGCCGGCGTTCAAATTTGATTGTTATTTTGTTTTCGCTGGCATAATAAATACGTTACAGGACGTTCAGGTGGCGGATACGATATCATATGAGGCTCGGCAAAAACAATATTGGACTCGGCGTACCGCCTCGTCCAATATTGTTTTCACCTCGCCTCATATGATGTCGTATCCGCCACCTGTGCGTCCTGTAACTTATAATATACGGTCAGTTCCCACATTTTGTTTTTGACATCCAACTCTCGCTTCGATGTTTTTCCTAATTTCGCGTGTTCAACGAACAACAAATAATTTCGCGTGTGTGTCTGCGTTGAGCAACGTACAACTATAATACGTTTCTTCCAGTCTTTGAGAAATTTTAATAAACAAATGTAAATAAATACAATAAATAAACCACTAAAACGATATGTATAGAAGCCAACTGGCGCTGTCTGAGGCGAATGATGAATGAAACTGTTCCCACTTACCTTCTTGAAAGAATTGTTAATACCTTTGCTCCAGTTGTTTTATTTTTCCAGTACTTAACACTGAATTACAGTTGTGAATTGTTAATATAAATTCCTGTTTATTGAGAAGAAAACTCCTTTGTTTCAGCGCCTGCTACTAGCGTGACCTTCACATGACGTCACATGACGTAAAACCGGGAAATTACCTGATAGTGATAACAGAACATTTGCGCTAGGAATCTGGGTACACTTATGATTGTGTCTCGTTCAAAGGACTGGCATAATAAATACGTTATGGGGCTTTCAGTGGGCGGATATAAATACGTTACGGGACGTTTAGTGGTCGGCCTCGCCTAATATTGATCTCACTTCGCCTTATATCACACCATATCCGCCAAATGAAAGCCCCATAACTTATATGTTTGTCTACAAATCGTGCAGAATCTATATCAGGTGAATATCGTATCCAGTTTTATATAATTTATGTTCCAAAACAGCATAAAATTTCATGTCAGTACATTTATACATTACTTTATATTAAATTATAACAATGTACAAATGAGATTCATACAAACGAGATTCATTAAAATCAAATCATCTTTGTAGATTAAATCCAAGATGAGATAATCTGGTTAAAATCCCTGGAGATTAAAAATTCTGGAATATCACTTGTTCACTTGTTACTGATAGTGTTTGAGAGTTTCACCAAACTAGGTTTATAAATATACGAGGACTTGTGTATACCCGTACACCTATATCCCTCACTTATACCGTCATGAAAATCGACTTTCGACAAAGTTATCGCCCTTGAAATTAAGAGACGAGCTAGGAAGGTCAAATAAAGAAGCATGTAATTGTTGAGTAAACATCTTTGACATCAGTAGAAAATACAGCCAAGTTTCATGTTGTTACTTTCAATAAACGAAAACAACAGACAACTCTCAGAGTTGTCTGTTGTTTTCGGTTATTAAAAGTTACAGATTAAACTTGGCTTTTTATGACAAGCTGATTAGAATCAATTACTTCCCAGGTAATCAGTCATTAAGAATATCTCTCAGTATTACCCCTCTCAGTTTTAAGTAACGCCCACTTTGGCTCTTTGTTATGTGTTGGGAGCGCGGTGGCTCAGTGGTAGACTGTTGGATGTCTATGCTAGAGGTCCCGAGTTCGATCCCCATCCGGGACGACCCCCGTTGTGTCCTTGAATAAGGCACTTTATCCCGGTTACCTACATGGGGGCACGATGACGCCGTGTACTAAGGCGTACTGCACGTCGATGGTGCACATGTCTTCAACCGCTGTGACCCTTCAGAGTTAGAATGTTGATGAGCTGACAGTTGCTCGTCGCTGCTCGGTGGTTCTCTCCGGGTACACCGGCTTCCTCCACCCGTAAAACTGTAACGGTCAAGATTAGCAATTGTGTATAAGTATGTGACCTTAAACACCAATAAATAAATAAATAAATGTGAACGTGTTTTTACAATAGTTTGCTATTTTTTATTTCTTCCAGAAAAAAACTAATTTGGTAATCTCATGTTCTAGATTGTTATAATAATGGAAAGGACAGTAACTGTATTATATGTCACACTGTATACACTCCTGATATGATGAACAGATAAAAGTTTTAAAAAAAAACATCAAAAGTTGATGAAAACGCCGTTTTCTTATTTATAAATGTATTTAAACGAATAGAATAATTGTCAAACGTTCTGATTGGGGAAAAATTGTGAAAACCAGTTTTGTTTTTTATACCACTCTATTGTGAAAAGTCTAAAGTTTGTTAAACGATGCGCACGTCAGTGGTAGAAAGTTGAAAATATTTCAAAATTTCAAAAAAAAATTTGAACTTCCTGTATCCTTAGTTTTTAATTTACGTCGGGGAGAAAAACGGAAAGACTGGATCGCGATTCGGTCGAAATAGTATGATCATAGTACTACACATTAAAGGTCTCTTACAACCAGTCGTGCGTGCTTCTACGAGCGGTTTGCGTGCAAAAAATTGGCCAAGTAGTAAGATACACGCACGTGGAACGTACTTTTTTTGGTGGACGCAAAGCACGCACCCCGAAAACTGGCCGGCCAGTTTTTCACTACGATCTGTCTGCGACAATTAGAACGCCTGGAGCACGCTCGTATCACACAAGACAAAAGTACTGAGTAAGTGCGCTAGGTGTGCGTGTAACGCAGGAAAAGCATGCAGAAATTCCGGGGTATTTTACCACGAAGACGTACTTACCACGCAAGAGACTCGAACGTTCAAATTGCTTTCAATGTACGTGTTAACAAAAAGGGGGGTGAGCGCACTTCCTCCGTGCGTTTATCTTACTTTCAAAGTGCGTGGCGAGTACTACTACCGTACTTGTGAAGTGCGTCATACGAAGACGACGCACGTGACCAGCACGATAAAAGTGCGTCACAAGTACTTGCTTAGGTGCATCGTGCACCTATATCAAAGCTGATACGAACAGTCTGCTCTCAGTTCAAAGTCGACGTCGGCAGTGTGCACAATGGCTCCAAAGACAAAAGTAGCTCCAAAAGGTAGTTTGTGACCCCTCACTGGAACAAGCTCGACAAGCTCGATCCAATGAGGGGTCATAAGCTATATTTTGGAGGCAACAACTGAAGAAGAAAAAATTAATTCTCTTTCTTCAATTTTTGCTTTCAAAACATAGTTTATGACACCTCAATGAAATGAGCTCGACAAGCTCGTTCCAATGAGGGGCCATAAGCTATGTTTTTGAAGGAAAAACTGTAGAAATAATTTTTTTTTTTTTTTTTTTTTTAAATTTTTGCTTCCAAAACATAGTTTATTACCCCTCACTGGAACAAGCTGTACAAGCTCGCTCCAATGAGGGATCATAAACTGTGTTTCGGAATTAAAAATTGAAAATTTTAGTTTTTCAGCAAACAATATTTTAAATGTCGTCTGCTAATGGTGTTAGACAGGAGAGGTGTTCATGTTCCACAGGTGTTCATGGAACATGAACACCCGGTCGATCAATAGACTTCTATTGTTTGACCGGGTGTTCACGACCCATGAACACCCGAAAAACACAAACGAGTTAGTGTGTAAATGTAAATATATCCTAAAAGCAATCTATACACAGTGTCGGTGATCATTAATCTTACCTGGGTCCCTTGGTGATACGGGGAGCTACACGCTGAAGCACCTCAGCAAACACGTTCCTATCCATACGAATGAACCCAAAGTAGTCTCCAGCAGACTGTTCGTCAAGCTCCTGGAACAGCGTCTCATACTGGCCAAACAGAGGCCTTCTGGTCAGCCATGGCTTCACCCAATAACGCCTCCTTCTTCTTTGCCTCTTTTGCAGGCGATCCCGAGCAACCACTGCCAGCATTGCGTCACGATCTTCGGCCTCCTCTAGCATTAGCAGCTGTAGAAGTCGATGGCGCATCCTTCTTGGAAGTGCCATTTTGGAAGCCAAAACAGTGAATGATGAAGAGACTCGGTGCTCTCTTTTATATTATTTTGATTATCCGTGCGTTCCACCAATTTTACGCACGAGTGTCGTGCTTAACACTTCTGTGCTCATTACGTTTCTCTTACGTTTCTTTTACTTCGTGAGTACGATTTCTGAAAACGTACGCTTCACTTGCAATACACGTACGATTATCTCACTCACTGTGTGCGACACAAGTACAGATCGTACGTGCTCCTTACTTCTTTCTACTTCCAAAAAGGCGTACAGACCACTTGCGGGCCCCACATTTAGAGCACGACACACCTACTCATAAAGTACTCACTACTTACGTCCGCTGCGATTTAATTTTCATCCTGCGACAACTCTACGCCTGACGAGAACTCCGAGGACGCACGATCTCTAAGCACGCACGACCGGTTGTAAGAGACCTTTTACTAAGTAAAATTTCTGCTGAAAAAATATATAATAAAAAAAGATCAAAACAAAGACGTGAACTTACTTGTCCATCTTGTTTCTGGAAAGATCCAATAGTTTCTGTCTGTTAACAATATAATCTTTATGTTTCTGTCTGTTAACAATATAATCTTTATGTTTCGAAGTTACTCAAGTCCGTACGCATACGAACATTCACTGTGGGATGAACCAAAAGATAAAACCTGTTTGTTTCTCAATGTAACGCAGTCCGGTCATATTTTTTACTGATAATTAATATGATAACCTATTAATATCTGTAATCAGTAGATGTGAGAAGAATTCACACGATTGAGATATATGTATATGACTGAAGTTAACCCTGCTAATACCTCAGACTCAGTAAAAAATCCTGATGGGATATCACCATATATAATCATTATTACTCTCCGCCTGCCCCAAAAGAGCCCAGCACCTCTCCCGTTACTTGAAAGATTTCGCTGAAACGATATCCACACACACACTTCTCAACCACACTTTCGCAAAACACGCACACACACCCACAGTCTTGTTCAAATGGCGTTGTGGGGACTTGATGTTTCCTTTTTCGTTTGTTCTCGGTGACAAACAATGACAAAAAACCCCACAAAATCGGGAAGACAAACCCTAACCCAATATAGGAATTCCGTGTTGGGACGCATATCGTCGCCTGAGTGCTAGAATGTTCTATGTCCCACAGGGGACATAGAACATTCTAGCACTCAGGCGACGATGTATTATTGTCTGGGTTCCAACAAATTCGGTGAGACAAACCTACAACCAAACACATATGTATATCCAGGTGTATATCTGACGATACTCGCGATATGCCTACGACATACGCTCTCGTCTAGTTAATCGTTAACCCACTCAGACGTATGTGTGAATCTGTATATTTTCTCTGTGTGTGTGTGGGGGGGGGGGGGGGGGGGTCGCGGACAGAAAGTATCGAACACATCGCGACGCAGTCGCTCTCGCCCAGTTAATCGTCAACTCACCCAAACTTAAGTGTGATCCTCTGTATTTACTGTAGGGGTGTACGCGGACAAAAAGTTTTGAGACTGTATATTTACTGTGTGGGGAGGAACGCGCACAGAAAATATCGAGCACATCGCGACCCCGTCGTAATCCGGTCGAAATTCTTTGTCCACTTTTTTCATCTGGGTATTGTTATAGTCGTATAGTTTCGTGATGGATTTACCCCCCACCCTAATCTTGAAAACATAATTGACATTCATATCGCTCAGCGATGTTCATTCAGAATTTACCCCCTCTCATCTGGCTGAATGATTACGGAGAGTTTCCTGTTATTTATCTTCATATATTGTTATGGAAAGGTTTGCTGAGATTCATAAAATGAAAAACGGCGACACAAAACCGTGAACTTATTTGTCCATCATATTTCTGAAAAGATCCAATAAGTTCTCTTTTGTCTACGATGTGCCTTCAAAGTTATTGAAGTTCGGGAACGCTTATGTATGTTTGCTGTGAGGTGAACAATCAGATAAATCCTGGTAGACACAAGGGCACAGGAAGTGGGAAGGTGGAGCAGTTGTACCTCTTGCCCTGGGGTGGGGTGAGGGGGCTGTACGTGCCGTTTTGTGGGAAGTGTACTGGTGGAAAAGACTTTATTGAAAAGAATTGTAAGTTAACCCTTTATCTTACGCTTTACTGTAATCATTGTCTTTTAAAAGTTTCCAAAGAATTTCAATAAAACCTTGTCACTTGACACCTCATTGGAACGAGCTGAATGAGCTCGTTCCAGTGAGAGGTCACGTGAAATGATTTTGTTAAAAAAAAAATTTTAAATTTAAAATATAGTTTTTTCAGCTTCTTAATTTGTAAATTACGCTGGCGGATGAGTCCGATTCGTTGGGTAAAGGGTTAAATACTCTCGATTATTCCTTCCTAACATATTTTATGTGTGCCAACGCCGAGGGAGAATGGCAGTTATAATGACGGAGGTTGGTACAAAATTACCAAACAAATAAGTTATATAATCAGTGGGGTGATTTCTAAAGCTTTATGTCGTCCCTTTACTGGAACCTTGTTGCACGCTAAAAACTAAAGTGTTAAAAACTACACTTGAAGTGCTGTATTTAACACTTACTAAGTGCTGAATCTAGCACTTTGTTCAAGTGTAGATATCCCAGAACTTGACAGGTGTTACAATAATACCACTTGACAAGTGTAATGTCGCGACACTTAAAAGGAAACAACGCAGATGACGCGGATCAGGCTCGAACTCTCGAGCCTGATCCGCGTCATCTGCGTTGTGTCCTTTTAATTATGTACCCACCAAGCGCAAATCAAATTATGGACGATTCTGGAAGAACCACCAATGCTTGACACATGGGAAGTGCCATCCATTCAAGTTTCAGATGTCTGACGATTGTAATGTCTAAGTGCCTAAAGCATTGCACTTTGAGTGTTAAAATCAAACCCTAAGAGTTAGAATGGGTTTAACACCTTGAATGTGTCAGTTTTAACACTTTAGTTTTTAGAGTGTACTTTCAAGGATAATATAGCGTCAGAACTGTTGGAATGTCAAATAACAATTTATCATAAAATAGAAAACACCCGGTCTTAATTCATACCCAGAGTCGAGTGTCATTTTTGATCCCCGTGGCAACACTACCCACCTTGTCCTTGGATACTTCCGACATCTATGGATGGATATGTGTCAATAAAATCTCTCTAGTGAAGCCTTTCTGTGATGTTAATTGTGTTTCAATAAGAGCACATTATAATTTATTGATTGTGTGGAATTGACGGTAACATGAGGTTTGCGTCTAGGAAGTTATGTTTAACCGAGACACGATATGTATATAGAAACGACATATTGTTTTTCTTTACTTTACTGTTGGAATACAATATGCTGAACCCACATTTATTTGTCCGAAATTTTAGAAGATACATTGCATAGCTGTCATGGTCCGGTTACTATTCACGGGTGGGCAATAATATTTCCACGCATGTAATAATATTAGATTCCAAGCAGGGGGGGGGGGGGTCTGCAGAAAAATTCCAAACACTAGGCCGGGGTGGGTGGGTACCCCGAGGCTGGAAAAAACACGTAAAGTAGACAATTTGCAAATTTTTTCCTCCAGCCAAAAAAACACATTTTTGCAATAGATTGAGCTTACAAAACCATTTTAGCATGTATCTGGATGCATTCTAGCCCATTTAGAATGATAAATTTGGTTTTTGGGGGGTTGAGATCTTGAATAATCAAAATTTATCTTGGATACAACTTGACTGAGTGAGGGTCGTAGGCATGGGATTTGGAAACCGGTACTTCACCATGGGTGGATTTAGATGGGGGCGCACCCGGCGCGCGCCCCCTCTATTGCCCAAACCAAAATCCGTTCAAACGAAGATCATTGATATGTGAAATGCCAGTTTCAATCTTTTTGAAATTCATACTAGGCAAACAAGCGGTGCCCCTTCTTAGCTAAATTCTGAGTCCACCATTGGTAGTTGATGTCACAGTCTCCAGAAGTGCTGAAGTGAATATATAAATACCCCAAACAACCCAACCCCCCGCAATTCGAATGATCGCCATGTACCGTCGAATAGCCACGGAAAGTGTGAAGTTGATTTATCATTTTCCAATTTTTTCTCCCTCCGTTTCGCAGATGAGTTAGTGACCCCCTCCCCCCCCCCCCAGAACTTGCAACTGAGTGTCAAACTGTCATTGGATGGCGCCCCCTCTATTTCAAAATCCTGGATCCGCCCCTGTTCAGTTCATATTAGTACCAGTGTTCATACTGTGGTTTGATCATTCAACTTGGTTGATTCAACTTGGTTCATTTCAACATGAGTGCATGTCACTTCACTCACTTGTATGTTCTCATAAAGCTGAGGAGCATCATCATGGGGGCCTAGCAGTAGCACGAATTTAGGGATGCCCACTTCCTACCAAAAAAAAACATAACAAACTTTTCATTAAAAGACATCTGTTCTTAATGTGGAACACTATTTTGATACCTTTTTCTGAGGACAAGTTACATATAATGTGTTTGTTGTTTTCTCATCACTGGAGACAAAATTGTGACTCTAAACATAACTCTGAAACTTCCAATTTTGTTCTAATGGAGTTAATTCCCTTGAATAAGACTGTTAAAAAATGTGGAAGCAAGTTGAAAGTATGAAATGGAACAAATATGACTGAAATCCTGACTATCCATAACAGTTTTTGTGGAATTGGGGGTGGGTCCCTGAACTGTCGGTGGAAAAAATATGCAGAGGGGGGGGGGGGGGGGTGGGTCCGGTCCCTTAGGGGTGGAAAAAACATTTTCGGGCCTAGTGTCTGCAATTTTTTTCCTGACCCCCCCCCCCCCCTGTTCCAAACACTAATTATAGGAATAATCATCAAACATTTAATTAATGAAGCACCGGGCACACCCCAGTGTTTCATTAATTAAACTTTTGCCGATGATGATTTTTATTACCTGGTAAACACATGCGTGGATACCACTGCCCACGCGTGGATTACGAACAATCCAAGGCGACTGTACTGTATTTATAGTTCACTCTTGGCAAAACGCAACTTAGGAAGCTTTATAATTGTGTACATCTTTGCTATTTACTCCATTTGGTACGCTAAAACCTGAATTATAAAATAAAATGCTTATTTGTGATGGATTCAGTTAGTGATTTTTATTGTTGACGTGTCGGATGCTGAAAGTGTTGTTGGTAGTGACAGACCTCCAGCATGATTTGTATGTTTGTTTGCGCTTTTTTGTGTGTGTGTGGAGGGGGGGGGGGGGGTCCTTTTTTGTTTTTTTTAGGGTTAATGATATTTAAAACAGGCATGATCACATCGTGACCGACAGACTTACGGTGAAGGATGCCGAAGTACAGGAAGTGAACCATCGGTCAGCGCCAAGCAACTGTCAAATTCACCTACTAACTCAACATACAGTACGTGGAGAGTGTATTATCACTAAATCACCCGAAGAGTGGAGATTCCACCCATGCAATAATTGCAAATTTGTTGCAAAGCATAACAAGCACAAACAAAGTTTCGGCCAATGGACCTCCGGGCTAAACCCGGAGGTCCATTGGCTGAAACACTGCTTGTGTTTTTAGTCGATATATACAAAATTTGAAAGTTATAATTTGGGTGATAACTCCACTCCGCGAGTGATTTAGTTACAATCCACTCTCCACGTACTGTAAGTTGCGTAAACAACTCTCGAAGGCAAATATGCTATCAACGTGCATAATGCATAATGCACAGCGCAACCTTACCCCAATGTGGGCTATCGTTAATAGTTGTCTTGCCCAAGGACACAACGCAGTTACCAATTAACAGGGTTCAATCCAAGCACCTTTCAGTTTGAAGTCCCCACCAAGATTGAAAGTTTAGAGTTGTGTAAAAGTTATAATCCCTGAGATGCAGCCTTCTTACACAAGGGTGGTGGCCGAGTGGATAAGTATGCTGGTCTCTCATGCCAGAGGTCCCGGGATCGATCCCCGGTTGGGGAAAGTTCTCGAGGTGTCCGAACACTCTCTGTCAGCATCAATTGTGGGGTTCATGCTGTCACAACGTACAGTCCCATCGGGTGGGGACGTAAAATGGCTGTCCTCTGTGCGGATAGAGACACACCCCGTGCAGGCTAAAGATCCCTTCGTAGTATTCGAGAAGAGCTAGGCCACGAAGTTGCCGCTATGAAGGTCATCCTACGCCATTGGGCCAAGGAGAGGCGTTAATATAAGTTGCATAACTTGTTCGCCAATCCTTGTAAAACAAATAAGATTAAATAAAAAAAAAAACAACTTTAAATTAGATATTTTAATGACTATGTTTAAAGTTTAGAATTTTAGCTAAACATTGTCAAATGCCAGTTTGATTGTATATTTAGTACTTTATAACATTCGGGGTAGGCAATTAAATGGTGACAGGAACAGAATTGGGAAGCTGAAATATCTTAATACAACTGAACAGGTATATAGCATTTGTTACTGTATAGTAGAATAGCATGTAACCGAATGCGCCATATTACCTTGAGCTTTACCGGAGCCGCTAGTGTTAAATTTCTATAGGAAAGAGGACCCTTTTGCCGGAGCCGACGTGCGCACCATCCATCTGGATCCGGTAAATGGTGTACTGCATATATATATTATTCAAAAAAAATAAGGGATGTCCAAACTGATGTTGATATTTTCAGAAAATGGTATTGGATACGCGTGATTGGACACCTCAATATGTTACCAAGTTTAGTGTGGATAATGAATGTCACCAGCTCACGAAAACTTCGTGCAGGTTTTTCATACGAGCGCCGCGTTAATGTCTGTGGGTACGTTTTGAAATTTTTATTTGTACTGGACGGTCTATTTCGAAGGTCTCATCGTTCTTTTCTTGGTATAAACTCGTTCATCAATAGTTTCTGGTCGAAACGTAACTTTTGAGGTATGCGAATACTGACACGTGACGAACGTTTACGTGCCGTTGGCATGTTGGAAGGAGGTAACAGACAGTCTGCGGTGGCTCAAATTCTCAACGTTGTTCAGTCGGGGATTCACAGGTTGTGGTAACGCTAGAGTCAGACAGGCAATGTTGAAGACAGACGTCGGTCAGGTCGTCCAAGGGCGACAACTGCTAACCAGGATCGTTTCATCCGAACCACATCATTACGTAACCGCCATCAAGGTGCCTAGAAAATTCGACAGCAGCTGCATCGAGCGACAGATGTGCGAGTCAGTGGTCAGACTATCCGGAATCGCCTACGCAGCTGGAATTTGTACGCTCGACGACCACGAATAATTCCACGCTTGACTGAATGTCACATCGCAGCAAGGCGTAATTACTGCGGAGGACGACAGCGCTCGGACAATCGTCGGTGGAGCAACGTCATGTTTTCCGATGAATCGAAGTTCACTCGTGACTTCCACGACAGGCGAAACAGAGTGTGGTGGCGGTGGAACGAACGATACCATGACGTAACCGTTAGGCAGCACGATCGTTTTGGTGGTGGATCTGTTACGTGTGGGGAGGCATAACCATGACAAGCAAAGCAGCATTACATGTCATCCAAGGCGTGTCACATGGCAGTACTACCGTGACAACATGTTAGCAGCCCATGTGGTGCCATTTGCGCCACGTCACGGCCGTCGATTCATTTTCCAAGATGACAATGCAAGAGCACACAGGGCCCGTGTCGCTGCAGAATTCCTTCAAGAACATCACTACACTGCCTTGGTCAGCACTAAGTCCAGGGCTTTCACCAATCGAGCACGTCTGGGATCTGCTTGACAGGCGCCTACGGCAACGCCAATAGCCCTCATCAATGTCCAGGAACTCGCCGCTGCACTGCAGGAAGAATGGAATCACATCAGTCAAGCTGATATTGGACGTTTGCTGAGGAGTGTGCCACGTCGAATCCGCGCTTGTTTCGCGAACCGAAGAGGATTTACAAGGTATTGAGGTCTTGGACTGAATGTGGTAAATTCTCTGACTGACCGTCCATGCTCAGTGCGTCTACAGCTAAGTGCGTGGAAGGTGTGATTGTCAGACACCCAACTATCACAGAAATTATTCAACAGATGTCACAGTGCAATGCCTCCACTGTTTTTTTTTCTTTCATGAAAATATAAATATATTTCTTCATATACAGTACGTGGAGAGTGTATTATCACTAAATCACATGCAGAGTGGAGATTCCACCCACGCAATAATTGCAAATTTGTTGCAAATCATAACAAGCACAAGCAAAGTTTCAGTCAATGGACCTCCGGGTTAAACCTGGCTGAAACATTGCTTGTGTTTTTAGTCGATATACACAAAATTGGAAATTTATAGTTCAGGTGATAACTCCACTCCGCGGGTGATTTAGTTACAATCCACTCTCCACGTATTGTATCTCACTTTTATCAAACATCCCCTACTTTTTATGAATAGTATATTATAGTCAGTATTAGTGAGTTGCATGGAACACGAGAATTTTATTCTCAATCGATCTGAGTTAGATGGCTAGCAATCATTCAGAATCATCGGTCCAATTCTGACTGAGAGAATTTAAACTATAACTTTTCAGTAGATCGAGGCTGTGTGAGGTGTGTGTCAACGGGTAAGGATATCGTAACCCATTTGAGAGTTCTGTTTTAATAATAAAACGGGACACATTTGACAAGTACCGAACTCCTTTTTGTTCTGAATCTCTGTCATCTCAGCCACGTTGAATTTTCGTCCCCGTTTTCGAATTGCCGGTTTAGATAGCGTTTCTTTAAAATTTGCGTCGGGGGTTCCTGTTTTGCTGGGCCCCGATAGTACCTGTGCCGCAAAAGGGACATATTTAGAAAATGTTCAAGTCAAAGACTTCAGCTCCTACTTCTGTAAAATCCAAGTATTCTGAAAACCACAAAACGCACAACATTGAAAGTGCTTTTCTGGAGGAGAGGGGAGTTGATGTTTATGGAATGTATCCGATGAGACCCAAATATAAACCCCATGCTTCAAAAGTAGCTTTCGATATTGACAATGATAAAACATCATTCCAAGTTGAAACTGATGCTTCAGTAAGTGTTATGAATACAAAAAAATTTCATAAGGTGTTTTCGAATAAAAATCGCATTTCTTCAGCTCGTTTGCTCGATGGAATTCGAGTCGTTCGAGCAATGACTTTTCGGTAATTTCTCGATTGTCTTTTGGGTTTGAGAATCATAAAGATCATCGCTGTATAAAAGGGAGATAACTCTGTATAGTGAGTTGCTGATTATGGGAAATCAAGCAATCTGATTGGTTAGTTAGCTGCAGTAAAGTGAAATTATTCAATGATCTGGATAAATGAAACAAAACAAGAGGACTCGGAATAGGGTTATAACTAGCCTGAACAGGCCAGAAAAGCGAAAAATAGTAACAATAAGCAACGCTGTTCCAACTGATAGGCTATTCTACTCTACTGGTGTATACTACCGAATACACGAAAAGGATTCAATAGACCAAAGCTGTAGCATAGGTAAAAGTAGAGGATTCTGAAAGAATCCGAATAACAGGTACAGTTAAAACTAGAAGTCCTGTCGTGAAATGCGCACAAATAGCACGTTGATCTGCGAGTTAATCTACGCGTTATGACCATAGTAATTCTATCAAATTCTGTACATATGACCTGTGCACAAGCAATGTTTCAGCCAATGGACCTCCGGGTAACCCGGAGGTCCATTGGCAGAAACGTTGCCTGTGTTTGCTATGAGTAACCAGAAGAACCTGCCGTGCTTTGGATACCATTCGATATGGCAATTGCGCGCAATGCCTACGCGCAATTAAGTCAAAATAAGCACACAGTTCGTGACAGAACTTTTAGTTTTAACTGTACAAACCGAGGATTTGGGGAAATCCGGGCCAAATAAACAGTTTTGGGTAATTAGATTGAATCCTATACAAAGGAAAGCGTCTTATAGCACTAGGCGCTACTCTTGTAAACCCAAAATGTGCCTTCGCCAACTCCGTTTCGGTGATTTTAGACACTTTTGGATGACTAGGAAGGAGTGTCGAATTGTTTGTGGTAATTAGATTTATTCCTTTTCAATCGAACACACTCTTCAGAGGCCTCTGGACCCTTTAAGAAGGTTTTGGGTCACATAGCAACTACGTGCTACCATAAAAACTAAGCAGCCTCGAATATACAAAATGGACAACGGAAATACGTTTAATCCTAACAAGACACCCTGTGCATGCGCACTGACACCGCGTATCACCATGGCAATGACATCACAATATGGCCGCCCATGTGGGTTACCATGATAGTCCAACATAGTATCACTGGGTCTCGTGACATGACGTCACTTCCTAGGTACCCGCCGGGGTTCCCCTGATCAGACACGAAATGTGCGTGCTATACTACTTGTTTTGGTAATTGTTTTCCAACGGCTCATATTGTAAGTTACGCAGTCGGGTGTAAAGGATTAAGTACGATACGATTTGGCAGGAAATATTATTCACCAATAGTATTACAGCATTTTCTTTCAATCCATGTAGGATACTATCGATAACGTCGAAAGGCTAACGGAGAAATGCACTGCTAATACCCGCGCACCGTTACAATTGACGGCCTACAATGATAATGTGCTAAAAACATAACGCAAAGGAACGCCATTTGATTTCGAATGAAGTACAACATTTGATTTGAGAATTAACCCCTTTTGTATGTTTTATGACGTCCGAAATCAAACAACGCGTGGATACTTTTGTATGTCTTATGACGTCCGAAATCAAACAGCACGTGGATACTTTTGTACGTCTTATGACGTCCGAAATCAAACAGCACGTGGATACTTTTGTACGTCTTATGACATCCGAAATCAAACAGCGCGTGGATACTGTTGTATGTCTTATGACGTCCAAAATCAAACAGCGCGTGGATACTTTTGTACGTCTTATGACATCCGAAATCAAATATACTTTCTGGTCATTTGTTTTGTTATTTTTTTTCGATTTCCTAAAGTTTACCCTCATTCCTATTTTCTCCCGAATAGTGCTCAGTGACAACCGTTTGGCCAATGTTATCGCAGCTTAAAATACTAATATAATCCTACTGTCCAGACTTCGTAACTGGTTGAGTGCTAGAAGCCACTATCAGTGCTTTCAAACAATGAGAATACCAGAGCAAAAGACAACACTTTCCTTGCTTATATTTCATATTCAGTCAAATACAAATAATATTTTGTTTATACAAATTTGTTTTATTACAGATTATTGGAGAGTGCCTGTGGGCACTCTCCAATAATTTGTAATAAAACAATATTTGAATAACAAATTCAGACCACCGAAAATAATTAAGCCCTCAACCAGATAATCACTAATGTGAAAAAATATCTTATTATTACACACCCATTTAAAATTAAGGTTTGTCCACGGCATTCTAGGATGTGTGATAAAAATAAACTTTTATTGCACACGTGTGGGATACAGATTTTGGCACTTTTTTAATGTAAGAATGGAACCAGTCATATTTCTGGGGATACTGTACATGGGCCCGTTTCGATGCGATGGGTCATTTATTTTGATGTTGTAAAGTGGATGTTCGCAGTCTATAGTATCTGCGTTTATATTGTTTCTGAAGAAACTCATCTAGTAATGACTGTCCGACCATCAAAAGAAACTTTCTAATTTATTTTCTTAACGTGAACAATACTGACTGACTATTGATTAAATAGCCCGATGGGTTAAAGTATGACATGGAAATGACTGATATACAGTTCAAACTAAAGAACAATGTAGACAGAATATGAAAGCGTCTACGAGTGACGTCATTTAGAA
Source organism: Pictodentalium vernedei (assembly GCA_031216915.1). Taxonomy (NCBI): domain Eukaryota; kingdom Metazoa; phylum Mollusca; class Scaphopoda; order Dentaliida; family Dentaliidae; genus Pictodentalium; species Pictodentalium vernedei. The sequence goes on along the minus strand of CM062297.1, from coordinate 881,337,349 downwards.
TGAATGACGTTGCGCGAGCGAGTTTCTAGGTCACCAAATAGAAATCCAAAACAAATTGCCTGTCGATATTCACTTGAATTCGTATGGATTCTGTACCCCTGTTAAAGGCTAGAACTAGAGCTGTAGGTTAACCGAAACCGAACCGAGGTTTTTAGTTTTTTAAAAAAAACGAAACCGTCGACATCCTGTAATCTAAGGTTTTTCGTTTTTTTATTAAATACTCTCTTGCTGCAGAAATTTACAGAATGTAGCCATCCCAGAGTAGTGAGAGTACCCAGACACTGCCAATGACAGTGTCTGGCTACTCTCACTACTCTGGGAAGGCTACATTCTGTGATTTTCCGACATTTCAGTTTAGTTGTGTTTGCAGCTTTCCTTAAGTTGCGTGTAGGTGTCAGACCTCGAAAAATGGCCAAGCACAATAAAAATTCTGTATATTTAGGTAATTATTATATTAGCCTTCCTGATTCTTCATGTATTATATAGCTTATTTCGGGCATTCATTGAGTTTCACTCAATTTCACTACCATTCAGTTATGATTCCGGACATAAGAATGAGTTTTATTGAATTTTACTTGGCCTCATGAACAAACCGAAAACCGAACCGAACCGAGGTTTTACTCCACCTGAAAAACCAAACCCGAAACCGAACAAGAAATTTAAAAACCTATAGCTCTAGCTATAACACAAACTTTAATACATTTTGAGCACGAATAGTGAACAATACGATAATTTCTCTTGGACAATAAGGATATAAATTTAATTTACGTGGGATGAATTGACAATGCTACTGTAATCTTGACTAAAATCTTAACCGGTCTGTCAACAAGTCGAGTAACAACAGTCGCAGGGAATATGGAAGTCAGATAAACAAGTGAGTTTTTTTATAATTCTCATTGATGGATTTTCCGAATTTACACCTATTGTTTTTTGTGAATGTGTGGTAACTTTTTTGGTGGGGATCACATCAACCGTTCAGAATTCGCGCTGAAAAAGTGAGGCACAAAAAGACGGTGAAATGTATTTCAGATGAACAGTGTTTCGTCGATCAATTTGCAAGTTGAAACTATGAATGAAAGTTCAATCAGCGTACGAAATAACAATAAGACTGGTCTCCTGCTTGTGAAAAATAATTTGGATTTTTGTCTTATTTTATTTCCTTTACTTCTCGGAAGGATAGGTTAATTCTCACTTAGTATTACTGTAAAAGGCCTGTTTTAGAAATTTGCGAAGGTGTGTAATAAATACAGAACTGCACAAGCGTTTGAATGGGTTAATGTTTATCGCACTCGTTTGGTTTGGCGCAGAATACCACTCGAGGCTTCGCCTCTCGTGGTATTATTGCGCCCAACCAAACTCGTGCGATAAACATTAGCCCATTCAAACGCTTGTGCGGTTCTGTCTATTTATTTGTACTTTCCAACGTTTGACGTCGCATTCTGAAAAAAACGTTGAAGAAACTGAATTCCCGGTGACGTTTGGACGTCAGGATTATTACGTTGAAGAAACTGAATTCCCGGTGACGTTTGAACGTCAGGATTATTACGTTGAAGAAACAGAATTCCCGGTGACGTTTGGACGTCAGGGTTGATCCAAGTGTTACATTAGGTAAATTTATTTATTTATTTATTTGTATTTAAGGTTACATATTTCTGAACAATGGCTATTCGTGACCGCAACATGGGGAAAAAAATACAAATTTAGTCAATCGTTTACAATCATGTTGCCCTTTTTAGAGGACTTCATCCGAAGCATTTGTGAATGGTCCTATTTTATTAGTAAAACAGAGTTTGTTTTACCACGACGGATTAGGAATATTTACCTTCTTGGTTCAAAATGATTCGTTCAGGCGTTCGTCTCATATCATTTGTCAACTTCAAAGATTAAGTGTAATGCGCATTGTTACTGTCGTTACTCGCCCTTGTCAATACTTTGTGGAGAAATAGAACCTGCTAGTGAAAATCGGAAATGAGGACTTTTGCACATGCGCATTTCTGCGAATGCATTTCTTTCCCCAAAAGTGGGAACGCTAACACACAAAATGTGTGCATATGTGTGAGGGCGCTGTGGCTCAGTGGTTACAACATTGGACTTCAAATCAAAAGGTTCACGATTCGATCCCCACCAGGGGTAACTGCGTTCTGGGCAAGGCACTTAATCTCGATTGGACATCTGGGGGCATGGTGGCGTAGCGTACTAAGGCGTGTTGCACGTCGAAGGTGCACCTGTCTTCAACCAGTGCTAACCCTGCTTGTGTGGAGTTAGTACATTGGGAAGTCTGACAGTTGCTCGCCGTTGCTCGGTGGTTCTTTCCGGGTACCCCGGCTTCCTTCACCCGAAAACTGTCCGATGTGAGACATGAGGTGACCCTCACTGTCGAAAGTGTCGTTAAACAACAATAAATAAAAAAAAATTGTAGTATTTTCAACTCCTGTTGGAACTCCTGTACAACACGCACGCATTTCATTTTCCTATTTCTTTATATCAGTGCAGAAGCGACTCTTTATCTCACTGAAAACATTTTAGTTTTCATATCTTTTTGTTTGATGCACTGTTCACCTCTTGTGGTTCGAAGCCGTGTGAAGGTTCAAGCGCGGAATGTTTTATAGTATTGGCTTCATCTTGCAAGAGTCAATACTATAAAACTTTTACAATTGTATTTTCTAGAATTGTATTTTCTACCTATTAATATAACTGACTAAAATGAATCCTTAGCATTTTAAAAGATATGGCAATTTGTCAACTGGCAATTTCCTAGATATTTGAAAATGCTAATGGTTCATTTTAACCCATTAAAAGTCATAACTAAAAAAATACAATTCTAGAAAATACAATTGTAAACGTTTTGTAGTATTGGAACTTGTTGGTATATTTTTAACTCACAACTCGGCAGCTTGTATTTTACTGTGAACTGATAACTTTCCACGGGTGGACAATATTTCCACGGATGCAGTAATATTATATTTGAAACACTAATTATACGTACAATCCGGTGCTTCAGTAATTACAATTTTGCTGATGATGGTTTTATTACGCGGTATTGTCCATGCGTGGATTACGACCAGTCCACGATGACTGTACTGTGTATGACATTATAAGTTTCAGAGATCTCAAGGAGAGTCAATAACGACCATACCATCGCGTTGATTAACTTCAGTTATAGATGCGTCTTGTGCACTTGGGTTGTTGCATCCAGCTAAGACCTTTCGTCATCTTATAGTTTTCCATCTTCCAACAGGAACTTATACTACCAGCAGGTGATAGTAACAGAACGCTTTCGCCGAAGTAGTCACATATCCAGGTCTTGTGTGTGACATAAAATGACAGAGCGTTTACGCCGAAGTAGTCACATATCCAGGTCTCGCGTGTGACCTAAAATGACAGAGTGTTTACGCCGAAGTAGTCACATATCCAGGTCTCGTGTGTGACATAAAATGACAGTGCGTTTACGCCGAAGTAGTCACGTATCCAGGTCTCGTGTGTGACATAAAATGACAGAGCGTTTGCGCCGAAGCAGTCACATATCCAGGTCTCGCGTGTGACATAAAATGACAGAGCGTTTACGCGGAAGTAGTCACATATCCAGGTCTCATGTGTGACATAGAATAACAGAGCAATGATTCCGAATACTTTAATTTACGTGTAGGGTGAACTGAATGAAGTACGATAAGGTCTCTGATTGGTTGATCTTCCATCCGGGCATTCTAGGTATTGCCGGGCAGGATCACGTTGTGTTATATTGATGATGAATTTTGATGTTGGAGTAAAGAGGAAGAAACGCCATATTATTCTTCTTTACTTTGTTGTTGAAATGCAATCAACCTAACATATATTTATTGCATCTGTCTTGAATTTAAACCCTTAAAGCTCCATACAGCCAAACACAGCAACTTTTATCTTGCCTTGAAAAAGTGTGCCTCGAAAACTGAGCGGGAAAGCCACATTTATTTTGCCTGTATAGGCAGCCAGCAATGATGTAGAAAAAAACTACAGTTAAAACTAGAAGTCCTGTCATGAATAGTGCGCTTATGTAGGCTTAATTGCGCGTTGGAATTGCACGCAATTGCCATATCGAATGGCATCCAAAGCACGGCAGTTTCTCCTGGTTACTCTTAGCAAACACATGCAATGTTTCTGCCAATTGACCTCCGGGTTACCCGGAGGTCCATTGGCTGAAACATTGCTTGTGCACAGGCCATATGTACAGAAGTTGATAGCTTTACGTGGGCCATAACGCGCATATTAACGCGCATATCAACGTGCTATTTGTGCGCATTTCATGACATGACTTCTAGTTTAACTGTACTAAGTCACCTGTGTACATTTGTGTATAATTGTTTTGAGGTCCCAAGGGTTAAAATATACAAAATGATGGACTGTATTAAAAGTTCACTTTTGTAAACTGTATTTATAGATCACTCTTGGTAAAAGGCTGCTTTGGAAAGTTTATATGTGACACCACTGTCATTCAGTACATTTGGTATGCTACAACCTGAAATATAAAATAGAATGCTTATTTGTTATGTAGTCATTTAGTTATTGTGTCAGTGCTATTAGAGTCGTGTCGGATGTTGTTGGTGTTGGGGGAAGCAGTAATAGACTTTGGGATGCTGCCCCATCAAGTTTTGTTTGTTTATTGGGGTTTGATGGCACTTTCAACATCGTGTCGAATAAGTTTACGGGTAGAGGAAGTCTGAGTACCCGGAGAGATCTCCCGAGCAGGGAAGTGCACCTGACACCCTCTTCAACTTACTAACTTTACACAAGAAGACTTAGCAACGGCTAAAAACAAGTCATCATTGACGTACAGAACACCGTAGTACACAGCACCACATGTAGGTAGCCATGTTCTGCCTGAAGTTGTGTTTTTGTTTTGTTTTTTTGTTTTTTTTTTGGGGGGGGGGGGGGGTATTTTATTGATGTTTACGGTCACATACTTATGCACAATGGCTAATCATGACCGTGACAATTTTATGGGTGGAGGAAGCCGGAGTACCCGGAGAGAACCATCGAGCAACGACGAGCAGCTGTCAGCTCCCCAACATCGCAACTCCGCACTGCAGCACAGCCAGGGTTAGATTGGTTGAAGACATGCGCACCATCGACGTGCAGTGCGCCTTAATACACGGCGTCATCGTGCCCCCATGTGGACAATCGGGGTTAAGTGCCTTTTTCAAGGACACAACGCGGGAGTCCGAATCGTTCGTTCAGACGGTCACCCAGCCGAGGATTAACCGGGCTCGACGTTGCTTAACTTCGATGATCTGACGAGAACCGGTTACTGCAACGCCACCGCGCCCCCTAAAGTTGCGTTAGATTTATTTAAAAGTCTAAGGCCCGAGGAGGGCTTATTTAGTAGACTTTATTACTTTCTAAAGTGTGATTATCTGGGAGTTCCGGGTTTGATTATAAGCGATAACTTCACAAGTGAATTATGCAATCAACAAACGAAGACGCTTTGCTGTGGGTGTAATGGGGACTTCATTATTTTGTTTTTTTTAACCCTTTACCTAACATGAAAAGCCAACGACATTTGCAAAAAAAATTCTTGAATAACTACTTTTTTCATTTTTTGTCTCAAAAACATAGGTTATGACGCCTCATGGGAACGAGTTCGACAAGCTCGTTCCAATGAGGGGTCATAACCTATGTTTTTTAGGCAAAAGTGAAAAAATAATGAAAATTAATTGGCGATTTTGAGAATTGCGCTGGCCGGTTTTGACCGTTACGATGGGTAAAGGGATAAAAATATAAATATAAATACAATATTCCAAAACAATAGTGTGGAAGCGTTTTCAGAAACGAATGTTAATGAACATTTAATGAAAGAGAATGTAGTCATGATTAGCCATTGTGCAGAAATATGTGACCTTAAACACCAATAAATAAATAATAAATAAATAATGAAACAGAAGCGATTCATTGCGAATTGAGTTGAAAGTGATTGGGGCTTATGTGGCGAACATTCTGCAGTCTTGAATAACTATTTTTTTCATTTTTTGTCTCAAAAACATAGGTTATGACCCTCATGGGAACGAGCTCGACGAGCTCGTTCCAATGAGGATTCACAACCTATGTTTTAGAGACAAAAAATAGAAAAATAATAAAAATTAATTGGCGATTTTTGAGAATAGCGCTGGCCGATTTCGGCCGTTACGTTAGGTAAAGGATTAATTAATATAATTATCGCTAATAATGAAAAGTAATAAACAGAGTAATCGCTTGACTGGACTGGTTACGTGAAATAATTCATTCGAGGTGAGGTATTGCATTCGCGCTCTCGTATTTGTACAACGTCCCTCACCTCTCATGACTTATTTAACGTAACCAGTCCAGTCAAGCGATTACTCTCTATTTAAATTCGACATTTTGATAGCCAAGTTTAAATATTTTCGAGAGAAGATTCAACTAGACATTTAGCTAAACATTGTCAAATACAAGCCAGGTAGTATACTGAGTACTTTATGATAATCACGGCGGGAAATTAATGTAATAATCTGCGATTTGTACGCATTTAAAATGACAAAAATCTGACTGACTGGGGGTGGGGCATTTTTCCTTTCATGGTCGTTTTTGAATAGATGTTGCATATCATATAGCGCACGGCAGTGGTCGCGGAGCCGGATGGGCTGATGGAGTGAAGAGGGGGGGGGGGGGGGGGGGCTTTAGTCTCCTATTTTTTTGGCTACAGTGATCAAAATATTTGAAAGTAGTAAACCGACGAGTTTTATTTATCATCCATGCTGATGTGTCTATTCTGTTTATTACTTATTATTCTATTCACCGTAAACCAGGATTATCAATCAGACTTGGCGGTGTCGGTGGCTGAGTAGTGACTACCTCTCAATAGCGCCTTAGATTATACAAATGTGCAATCTGAACGATTTTTAGGAATTTGTGGACACGGCACCGGTCAGTGTCAGAAGTCCATTAACGCCCTAAAATCGCTCAGATTGCTTCTCAGATCACATTTTTTAATTTTTTTACATGAGAGAAGGGAAAACTTCAGCTCTCAACATTCAAAGTCGGCCCACGATAACTACTGACGGAACGTGTACGATTACTGGTGTGACATCAAACGACATACATGGTGTAGGCCCCGAACCCTCAAGAGTTTCAAACAATTCAACCGAACTTCCAGCCTTTATGTGAAAGAACTACAGGAATGTCTACGAAAGCGTTCCACTTTTGGTTTAGTATTTGATTGAACTTGAGAGATTTGGGGGCTATGCATCTGTACCGCAGATGTATTATGTAGTTAATATCGAGGAACTATTTGAAATGGATTAACCCTTTACCCAACGAAACGGCCAAAACCGGCCAGCGCTATTCTCAAAAATCGCCAATTAATTTTCAAAATATTTTCATTTTTTGTCTCAAAAACATAGGTTATGACCCCTCGTTGGAACGAGCTCGTCGAGCTCGTTCCAACGAGGGGTCATAACCTATGTTTTTGAGACAAAAAATAAAAAAAAATAGTTATTCAAGAATTCTTTTTGCAAGTGTCGTCTGCTTTTCATGTTAGGTAAAGGGTTAAAATGAAAGAACAAGTAAACAAAGCCGGCCAAATCGTGGTCATTTTCACTGTGTGATGTATATTCTACGTGTGTAGGGGTCCGTCTGTCTAATTATGTCGATAACATGTTGGGTCCAGGTATCAATGGACCCCTTTGAAACTAGATCCCTTACAAACTGTCTCCAGCATCAGCACATCTTGAAATCATTACAATCGTTTCATTTTATGCTTTTCAACCAGTTGAGCATAATTTGTTGTGTAAAAGCAAAAGTTCACAGTCCATGAGTTGATAACACAATAAACTCCTTAATGGACATGATGATCAGCAGGAACGCAATAATTGGATAATCTTGGGTTACGTTCCTTCAAATGTTATCCAAAATATTCTAGGATAACCTCTTCTCGCTCTTCTAAAATCACTTGGTTCAAAATTTGAGTTTCAAACCAATTTACTATATACACCCTTTCAGACGGTCAGCTGTTCTCTTTCTATTTTTGACTTTTTTAGTGTTTCGTGTTGTTTAATATTTGTTGCTTGCCAGTGGTTGGAGATTACTCAGAATTCAGGGATTTAAGGTTATGCTTTCACCTGTCTCTTAGTGGTGTATTTTGAAGACCCCAAGTTATACATCTGATCAGTAATAAATTTGGTCAATGAAGTTCGAAGGTGAAGGTTGAGTAGACATCACAATGTACTCAAGGAAGATAGATAAACTGAACTCGCGCTAAAGATAGATAATTTTTTGTGTTCATTAACCTGTAGAGAAGACCATTTTTTCGTCTTAAAGGCGTTGTATTCTGTGGATGCCAAGCCTGAAAATAAGCAACCTGTCATTCGCAGAATGGGGTCCCCAGAGGGTGAATTTGCTGATGCTATCCCTTACAGTGAGCCAATTATCCTCTGGGTACCTCTTTCTGTTCAGATTTGAGACCTTGATTCAGATTGAGGTTCACAGAGGGTAAATTTAGTGACGCTTCCCTGCTGTGCGGGGAAGCATCACCAAATTCACCCTCTGGGGACCTTATTTTGCAGATGAGAATCTGCTTATTTGTTGGCTTGGTGGATGCACTACATATTTGCACATTATTAAGTCTGTGTCTTATCAGAATTACTGGAGAATGTCTCTCTCATAAAGTCTAACAAATCAAAGACAAGTAGGCACATTCTGACGACCAAAATAATTCATAACTTTACCAGCTTAAAAAAAAACCCTGACAAATTGAGAACACTGGGATTGGGATTTTGGCATAAGCGTTGTGGGGGGGGGGGGGGGGGGTATCTTAAATATTCAACTTATTCACCCCAGGTTCAGCGATAATCTTATCCTATGCCCCCCCCCCCCCCCCCACAGTTACAAGTGAGACACGCCTATTTCACTTTCTACAGTTCGTCCCCTGAGTTCCAATGTGTTCTATGTGAACTCAGGGGACTACTTGTGTGTATGACAATGGCACCAGTGTTGACAGGATTAGCAGTCTCTTCTCACAGTGTGTAACGTTTTAATTAGAGAATTAATTAGAGAAGGTCTTTCATTGTTATGTTGTGGTAATAAATAATAATAATTATAGCCAGATGATTTGTTCAAACATTACTGTGTTACTGATACTGCCTTCAACATTGATGGAAAATCTCTGAAAGATGTGTACAATAGAAATTTCTTCTTTGGTTTGCAAATACCAGATTATGCATTAACCTCTCAATCATGATGGTATATTCCACACCAGTGAGGGACGTAGTGACATGGGGTATGTGGGTGGGGTGCCCCCCCCCCACCCCCACCGCCCCCACCAATCCTGGCAAAAATGTTCTATAGTTGGAAATTCGGACGGCAAGTTATGGGTAGTTGGAAATTCCATCTATCTCGATTTTAGAGCTTCTTTGGTGATTCAGATGTCTCCTTTACTTCTCAAAATCCCAATTCGGTTTCAAATCGGCAAAAATTCCAACTGTTTCTATTTACAGTTTAAACAAAATTACAAAAGCGAGAGCACTTTTGGGGAATTTGGCATAACATTTGTGGGGGTATAAAATTAAATATTAAAATTAATGCATCCCTCTGTCAGTGGTAATCTAATCCAACAACCTTTCCCGCAATTACAAAAAACTTTTCCATTTTACTTTGTACATATGTCTGCATGACAATGTCGTTTCGGGCGCCAGTGCTGAAGGGATTAATAGTTTCTTCTCACAGTGGTTAACTTTTTATCTAGCCCTTTACCTAACGTAACGGCCAAAACCGGCCGGCGCTATTCTCAAAAATCGCCAATTAATTTTCATTATTTTTTTCATTTTTTGTCTCAAAAACATAGGTTATGACCCCCTCGTTGGAACGAGCTCCTCGAGCTCGTTCCAACGAGGGGTCATAAACTATGTTTTTGAGACAAAAAATGAAAAAAAAATAGTTATTCAAGAATTATTTTTGCAAGTGTCGTCTGCTTTTCAGGTTAGGTAAAGGGTTAGAGAAGGTCTTTCATTACTACAGTACGTGGAGAGTGGGTTGTAACTAAATCACCCGCAGAGTGGAGTTATCACCCAAGCTATAACTTTCAAACTTTGTACATATCGACAAAAAACACAAGCAATGTTTCATCCAATGAAACCCGGAGGTCCGTTGGCTGAAACTTTGCTTGTGCTGGTTATGCTTTGCAACAAATTTGCAGTTATTGCTTGGGTGGAATCTCCACTCTGCGGGTGATTTAGTGATAATACACTCTCCACGTACTGTATATTATATTGATGAATAACAACTGTGGCAAAATTATTTTCTCAGACATTAACTGTGTTACTGATAGTGCCTTCGTCATTGTGGAAAATCTTTGAATGGTGTTTGCGGGAAGCCCATATAGAAATCTGTATAGAAAACGTGTTCCGCAAGGAATTATAATTAAGAGGGTAATAAATAAACAAGGGAATACCAAATCTGTTCTTCACTCTGAAATTCCGATGCCCAACTTAAAAGCTACATATTCTGTGAAATATACTTCATAATGTCTTTGAAGTGAAATTATGAAGTAAGTGTGGATTTGCCTTGTCACAATTTATTCTAACAGATTGTAATAAATTGTAACAAGACACGTGACGTCTCTACCAGTTGAAAAAAACACTGACAAGAAAAGAGCCCAATGATATTTCGGTCATCTTGGTTGAAACGTTTTATGCACCTTTTTTGCATAACCTTAGTAGGGGTATCATAAAATTGTAATGTTTGTATCCCTGGAGCAGGAATATTTTAATCCCTCTCTACAGTTACAAGATAGACTCACCTAGTTCACTCTATAGATTAGACTTTAAGAGAATAGAATTTAGAGCGCCAATGTTGAAATGATTGACAGTTTCATTGGCAGTGGACAGCGTTTCATTGAGAGACGATCTTTCATTGTTATGTTCTGGTAACAAATAATACAAATTATAACCAGATAATTAAACATTAAATGTGTTATTGATGCTCCCTTCAACAATGGTGGAAAATCTTTGAATGATGTATGCACTGGAATGTTTTTAGTTGGTTAGCAAATACCAGATAACGGCATCAACGTTACACCTGGAACTAATGTTTTTGATGGAAAAATGTTTTCTCGACAGTTTTGGTGCTGCAACTGTCTATGATGAAACAATGCCGGTAATTTCTGACAAAAATGTAACTTGTGATCTCCTGAACAAAATAGCAGTATCTCACGTCAGTAGCGAGTGTATCCACTACGTGTCCGGATGACAGTCTGAACCCTCCTCCTAATGCTACCAGTGAGCCTTCTGACATGCCACTCCTCGTGCAATGCAGCTCCCAAATCGGCCACATTCTGCGGATCCCTTGCTTGTACACGATGTCCAAGAATGTGTTCTAAGGGATTCAAATCAGGGCTCATTGCAGGCCAAGGTAGTGTTGTAATAGTGTTGTTCTGAATGAATGCTCTCACAGCATGGGAACGATCGTCCATGAATACAGTGCGATTAGCCAACGGGTCGTTATCAAAATAAGGCACGACAACCGGATTGAGAATGTCCCGGATGTACTGATGACAAATGAGATTCCAGAGGTACTGTCACCATATCAAGTTTACAATCATGAGAGAGGCATCCACAGATCATTACTGATCCACCACCATAAGGAACAGTAGGTCTGATGTTCCTGGGTACGAAAGCAGTATTTCTATGCCTCCACACTCTCATGCGATCATCTGTGACGTGAAGCAGGAACCCAGTCTCGTGTGACCAATGGACTCCCCTCTACGTCCTGAGATTCCAATGTTGTCGTGTCATACACCACTCCAAACGTCGTCTTTGATGGTGATCGGACAGAGCTGGACGCTTGATGACCCTTCTGGACCTCATACCCAGTGCTTTGAGACGGTTTCGGACAGTTCTGTTGCGGAGCCTAAGGCGTTTCAAAACACCACTTGAAACAAAGGGTTCACGACTAACGAGGCGGGCCAGACATTGCGGAGAGGTATTTGGGGTTGCCCAGGCCTTGGCTGGTCCTTAACATTGTTGGTTTGCTGATGTTTTGGGACACGTCTGCTGATGACAGAATGACTATAGACAATTTGCCTTCCAATAGCTTTGAATGACATGCCTGTTAAACGGATGCCAACGATATGCCATCTTAGTGCCTCTGCCAGTGCCCCCTCCCCCCCCCCCCCCCCCAACCTTGCCATGTCAACATTTATTGACAAAAGAAGTGACAAATTTTCTTGGTTTATACCCAGATATTGCAGTGGATGATAGTATTTTGTGACATTCGTGGGAAGCATGCTCCATATGGACGAGGGGATGCGTTTGGGGTACGCTATCAACCAGAATCATCATGTTTCATTAGAGGAAATTTCCTGCAAGACATAGCAATCATTACAACATAATAATCAGTAATAGCAACTTCACTGTCATGAAACACTTCAGGGGGTGTTTTATTAAATTCCAGGTGATAGTAAATTCCGACAATGATGGTTGACTGCCTTCGTGTCAACTATACTATTGTTGAATAATGATTGTGTTCTGTTAATACATAGTAACCAGTCTGACTATGATATTCAGTCCGAGGAAGTGAGTAAAGAGCCTGAAGTTTGGGAAATACCTGTGTAGTACTCAAAGATTGCTAAGCATCAAATATGACACATCATTGTGAAATTTGCTTGTGACATATTTGCGATATTTATGGTGGATATGATTGAGGAATGTATTGAGATGGTCCCCAGTGTTTTATTAGCTCTCTTGACAGGCAGACCTCTCGTGACAGTCATGGAAAGCATGTACCCCTTGATTTTCATAATGTTTTCGTGTACTGTCTACATGTACGTGGCATGTGTAGGGTATTCAGTCTTCATTTATTTCAACACAAACTCTTGTGATTTAATGATTGAATATGGCAAATGCAAATGTATAAGAAGACATTTGTCTGAGGCAGACATGAGGAGGGCTGTAGGGATGGTGGAGCAAGGGGCTACCCATCGTCAGGTTGGTGAAGCCCTTGGTGTGCACCATACGGTGATCACCAGAGCCTGGGCAAGATTTCAGCAGTATGGCACACCAGTAACACGGCATGGTGGTGGCAGAGACAGGGCAATATCTGTAGCTGAAGACCGGTGTTTGATCATTCAGGCCCTCTGGAACCGCTTCACCAAAGCAACCTAGCTTCGCAGTGACCTTCAGAATGCACCCGGGGTAAATGTTTCGACGCAGACTTTCTCGACAAGGTTGCGCGAATGTGGTCTCCGATCGAGAAGACCGTGTATTCGCATTCCGCTGTCCCAGAACCACCGCCAGGAACGATATGAATGGGCCATGGACCACGTTGGATGGACCAGAGAAGATTGTCCTTTTTACAGATGAGTCGAGGTACTGCCTTGACCATACAGATAGGCGTTCTAGGGTATGGAGAAGACCAGGAGAGCGATTCCATGCAGCCAACATTGCTGCTGAGCATGACCGCTATGGTGGGTGGGGGGGGGGGGGGGGGGGGTCAACCATGGTCTGGGGCGGCATCAGCAGGAATGGACGTTCGGAGCTTTGTGTCCTTGAACGTGGTACATTGACTGCACAGCGGTATATTGATGAGGCCCTGCATGTCCACGTCAGATTGTATGCAGGTGCAGTGGGTGATAGATCCATTCTGATGGACGATAATGCCTGTCCTCATATTGCTCATGCTGTCGGGGAGTACCGACAGAGGTAGGGGAGTGAGCGTATGGACTGGCCAGCAAGATCCCCTGACCTCAATCCAATCGAACATGTCTGAATGAGTTGCAGCTTGCAATTTCAGCCCGTCCAGTCCAGCCAAGAGGTGTCCAGGAGCTTGGTGCCATGCTGGTCCAAGAATGGAACAACATCCCACAAAAGGCCACCAGGAACCTGATTGGGAGCACGAGAAGTCGTTGTCAAGCTGTAATTAACAGTAATGGGTCTCATACTCGATATTGAAGCCATACCAGTTCGCTCCGTCAACTTTTTGGCAAATTGAAAAAAATCCTCTTTTACCAAAAATATCCATTTTCCATGGTTATCGTATTCAAACGCTAAAAAATAATGTCAAACACAAACAAAATCTTAATTTCTGTACTTAAATCATTAAAGATGTAATTAAATAAAAAATATATATACTTTTCATTACAATATTTCGACTAAGACTTAAAACAGGTAGTTGGATATACTTGGTGCTTAGCAAATTTTGAGAAGTATGCATTTCAGCCTTTGAACACTAGTGGTACACGTATATGCACTCGCTAATAAGGCACAAATTTGGATTTGTCGTGTCCATATATTTAATTGAAGTTATTCGAATTCCATGAGAGTGATGCTTATTAAATTATCCATATTTATATTTAAATTCATTTATTTATTGGTGTTTAACCTCTTACCTAACATGAAAAACAGATGACACTTGCAAAAAAAATTCTTCAATAATTAATTTTTTTCATTTTTGTCTCAAAAACATAGGTGTTGACCCCTCGTTGGAACGAGCTCGAAGATGTCCAAGAATGTGTTCTAAGGGATTCAAATCAGGGCTCATTGCAGGCCAAGGTAGTGTTGTAATAGTGTTGTTCTGAATGAATGCTCTCACAGCATGGGAACGATCGTCCATGAATACAGTGCGATTAGCCAACGGGTCGTTGTCAAAATAAGGCACGACAACCGGATTGAGAATGTCCCGGATGTACTGATGACAAATGAGATTCCCGAGGTACTGTCACCATATCAAGTTTACAATCATGAGAGAGGCATCCACAGATCATTACTGATCCACCACCATAAGGAACAGTAGGTCCTATGTTCCTGGGTACGAAATCAGTATTTCTATGCCTCCACACTCTCATGCGATCATCTGTGACGTGAAGCAGGAACCCAGTCTCGTGTGACCAATGGACTCCCCTCTACGTCCTGAGATTCCAATGTTGTCGTGTCATACACCACTCCAAACGTCGTCTTTGATGGTGATCGGACAGAGCTGGACGCTTGATGACCCTTCTGGACCTCATACCCAGTGCTTTGAGACGGTTTCGGACAGTTCTGTTGCGGAGCCTAAGGCGTTTCAAAACACCACTTGAAACAAAGGGTTCACGACTAACGAGGCGGGCCAGACATTGCGGAGAGGTATTTGGGGTTGCCCAGGCCTTGGCTGGTCCTTAACATTGTTGGTTTGCTGATGTTTTGGGACACGTCTGCTGATGACAGAATGACTATAGACAATTTGCCTTCCAATAGCTTTGAATGACATGCCTGTTAAACGGATGCCAACGATATGCCATCTTAGTGCCTCTGCCAGTGCCCCCTCCCCCCCCCCCCCCCCCCAACCTTGCCATGTCAACATTTATTGACAAAAGAAGTGACAAATTTTCTTGGTTTATACCCAGATATTGCAGTGGATGATAGTATTTTGTGACATTCTTGGGAAGCATGCTCCATATGGACGAGGGGATGCGTTTGGGGTACGCTATCAACCAGAATCATCATGTTTCATTAGAGGAAATTTCCTGCAAGACATAGCAATCATTACAACATAATAATCAGTAATAGCAACTTCACTGTCATGAAACACTTCAGGGGGTGTTTTATTAAATTCCAGGTGATAGTAAATTCCGACAATGATGGTTGACTGCCTTCGTGTCAACTATACTATTGTTGAATAATGATTGTGTTCTGTTAATACATAGTAACCAGTCTGACTATGATATTCAGTCCGAGGAAGTGAGTAAAGAGCCTGAAGTTTGGGAAATACCTGTGTCGTACTCAAAGATTGCTAAGCATCAAATATGACACATCATTGTGAAATTTACTTGTGACATATTTGCGATATTCATGGTGGATATGATTGAGGAATGTATTGAGATGGTCCCCAGTGTTTTCATTAGCTCTCTTGACAGGCAGACCTCTCGTGACAGTCATGGAAAGCATGTACCCCTTGATTTTCATAATGTTTTCGTGTACTGTCTACATGTACGTGACATGTGTAGGGTATTCAGTCTTCATTTATTTCAACACAAACTCTTGTGATTTAATGATTGAATATGGCAAATGCAAATGTATAAGAAGACATTTGTCTGAGGCAGACATGAGGAGGGCTGTAGGGATGGTGGAGCAAGGGGCTACCCATCGTCAGGTTGGTGAAGCCCTTGGTGTGCACCATACGGTGATCACCAGAGCCTGGGCAAGATTTCAGCAGTATGGCACACCAGTAACACGGCATGGTGGTGGCAGAGACAGGGCAATATCTGTAGCTGAAGACCGGTGTTTGATCATTCAGGCCCTCTGGAACCGCTTCACCAAAGCAACCTAGCTTCGCAGTGACCTTCAGAATGCACCCGGGGTAAATGTTTCGACGCAGACTTTCTCGACAAGGTTGCGCGAATGTGGTCTCCGATCGAGAAGACCGTGTATTCGCATTCCGCTGTCCCAGAACCACCGCCAGGAACGATATGAATGGGCCATGGACCACGTTGGATGGACCAGAGAAGATTGTCCTTTTTACAGATGAGTCGAGGTACTGCCTTGACCATACAGATAGGCGTTCTTGGGTATGGAGAAGACCAGGAGAGCGATTCCATGCAGCCAACATTGCTGCTGAGCATGACCGCTATGGTGGGTGGGGGGGGGGGGGGTCAACCATGGTCTGGGGCGGCATCAGCAGGAATGGACGTTCGGAGCTTTGTGTCCTTGAACGTGGTACATTGACTGCACAGCGGTATATTGATGAGGCCCTGCATGTCCACGTCAGATTGTATGCAGGTGCAGTGGGTGATAGATCCATTCTGATGGACGATAATGCCTGTCCTCATATTGCTCATGCTGTCGGGGAGTACCGACAGAGGTAGGGGAGTGAGCGTATGGACTGGCCAGCAAGATCCCCTGACCTCAATCCAATCGAACATGTCTGAATGAGTTGCAGCTTGCAATTTCAGCCCGTCCAGTCCAGCCAAGAGGTGTCCAGGAGCTTGGTGCCATGCTGGTCCAAGAATGGAACAACATCCCACAAAAGGCCACCAGGAACCTGATTGGGAGCACGAGAAGTCGTTGTCAAGCTGTAATTAACAGTAATGGGTCTCATACTCGATATTGAAGCCATACCAGTTCGCTCCGTCAACTTTTTGGCAAATTGAAAACAATCCTCTTTTACCAAAAATATCCATTTTCCATGGTTATCGTATTCAAACGCTAAAAAATAATGTCAAACACAAACAAAATCTTAATTTCTGTATTAAATCATTAAAGATGTAATTAAATAAAAAATATATATACTTTTCATTACAATATTTCGACTAAGACTTAAAACAGGTAGTTGGATATACTTGGTGCTTAGCAAATTTTGAGAAGTATGCATTTCAGCCTTTGAACACTAGTGGTACACGTATATGCACTCGCTAATAAGGCACAAATTTGGATTTGTCGTGTCCATATATTTAATTGAAGTTATTCGAATTCCATGAGAGTGATGCTTATTAAATTATCCATATTTATATTTAAATTCATTTATTTATTGGTGTTTAACCTCTTACCTAACATGAAAAACAGATGACACTTGCAAAAAAAATTCTTCAATAATTAATTTTTTTCATTTTTGTCTCAAAAACATAGGTGTTGACCCCTCGTTGGAACGAGCTCGAAGAGCTCGTTCCAATGAGGGGTCATAACCTATGTTTTTGAGACAAAAAATGAAAAAAAAATGAGTTTTTCAAGAAACCTTTTTGCAAGCGTTGTCTGCTTTTCATGTTATTTAAAGCGATAAAACAGTAAAGTTTTCCACCGGAGAATGATTTTAACACAAATACTCACTGAGCTTCCAGCAGCTGCCGGGAATTTGTTGACAGCGTTTTTGGTTCACCTGCTACTGCGGGGCGCTCACTGCAATATATGCTCCGGATGATTTCGATCCAGGAGACTCACGATTTGTATGGTGGTTATTAGGTAATAATAGGGGGCGCGGTGGCTCAGTTGGTAGAGGTGCAGGCTGCAAGCTGAGAGGTCCTCGGTTCGAATTCCACCTGCGGCGACCGCGTTGTATCCCTGGAATAGCATGTTGCATCCTCACAAACTTGGCATTCATGCAAACAAAATTCTGGTACTAGATGGAGAACATAGAGTTACTTACCAGATTGCAGTGTTTCTGTGGCACTAATAGGTAGGGCCGTTCGAAATTCCAAAATTAGATGATTCGATTCGCCAGATTGGAGTGTTTCTGTGGCACTAATAGGTAGGGCCGTTCAAAATTCCGAAATTAGATGATTCGATTCGCCAGATTGTAGTGTTTCTGTGGCGCTAATAGGTAGGGCCGTTCGAAATTCCGAAATTAGATGATTCGATTCGCCAGATTGTAGTGTTTCTGTGGCACTAGTAGGTAGGGCCGTTCGAAATTCCGAAATTAGATGATTCGATTCGCCAGATTGTAGTGTTTCTGTGGCACTAGTAGGTAGGGCCGTTCGAAATTCCGAAATTAGATGATTCGATTCGCCAGATTGTAGTGTTTCTGTGGCACTAATAGGTAGGGTCGTTCGAAATTCCGAAATTAGATGATTCGATTCGCCAGATTGTAGTGTTTCTGTGGCACTAATAGGTAGGGCCGTTCGAAATTCCGAAATCATCACGATCATTCGAATCGATTCGATGCTAGATGTGGTAATTCGGTAGATACACAGAACAACACACGCGTGTGAATGGGTTTAATCGATATGGCACGAGAGTCAGTGCTTAAGGATAAAGCGAGATGCTGCAAGCATTCACAAGCATGTGTCCTTATGTGTTTATTACACGCCTTCACGTCTATAAAAACAATTATTGGATGGACACTCAGCAATTCATTTGACAACTATTAAAAACAGCACATTTATCGCCAACCAAGTTTACGAGGGGAACCCGTGTTACTATTTCGTCCCCTAAATTCTAATGTGTTCTATGTGCCTACTGGCGTGCCGACTGGCACATAGAACACATTGGAACCCAGGGGACGATTTTCAGCTATCGCTATTATTATTATTATTTATTTATTGGTGTTTAGCGCTGGCCGGTTTTGGCCGTTACGTTGAGTAAATGGTTAAGGTCACATGCATACGCACAATGGCTAATCGTGATCGTGACAGTTTTCCGGATGGAGGAAGCCATAGTACCTGGAGAGAACCACCGAGCATCGACGCGCAACTGTCAGCTCCTCAACATTCTAACTCGTCTCAAGAACCGCACGTCGTGCCTCCATGTAGGGAACTGGGATAAAGTGCCTTGCCCAAGGACACAACGCGGGTCGTCCAGGACAGGGATCGAACTCGGGATCTCTAGCATAGAAGTCCAACAGTCTATCACTGAGCCACCGCACTCTCTCAGCTATCGCTAGCGATTCAAATTGTAACTGCGTTGCATGATTTGTGGAAAATCCCAGTGAAATTTTGCTTCTATTTAGAAATAGTCCGTCAACAATTTCCGTTCCGCATTGTCATTTTCCGCTTGGTTTAGTGTTGCTGTAGATGGGGATTACATAAAACAGGCGTGTAATAAATACACAGATTGTCGAGATGTTCTCAGAAGCTTACCAAGTACAACGAGATACCGTTTGAGACGTTCAGCCCCTGACATACTACTGACATACTACTGATATAGCCCGACAGTCGGCATTTCTGGTTTTAAAGCTGAAAACAATTATGTATGAAAGTAGCTGAAGTTATCTGAGAGATATTCGCTTCGAAGACCAAACTTGCGTGTTATAAAATTACTGGAATAAATTTAATTATTACTTTCCAAAGTGTGATTTACTGGAATTTCCCAGTTTGATTATAAACGATAACTTAACAAGTGAATTGTGCAATCAACAGTGGTGTCATGTATCCATGCGCGCAAACGAAGACGCTTTGCCGTGGATGTAATTGGGACTTCATTGTTTTTTTTTTTTTTTTTAACCTATTACCTAATATGAAAAGCAGACGACACTTGCAAAAAAAATTCTTGAATAGCTATTATTTTCATTATTTATTATTTTTTTTTTTTGTCTCAAAAACATAGGTTATGACCCCTCGATGAGCTCGTTTCAATGAGGGGTCATAACCTAAGTTTTAGAGGCGAAAAATAAAATAAGATTTTTGAGAATAGCGCTGGCCGTTACGTTAGGATAAAGGTTTAAATAATATAATTATCGTTAATAATGAAAACTAATAAACAGAGTAATCGTTTGACTGGACTGGTTACGTGAAATAATTCATGAGAGGCGAGGGACTATATTGTAAAACACTCGTGCGCATTCGCGCACTCGTGTTTGTACCACGTCCCTCACCTCTTATGAATTATTTCACGTAACCAGTCCAGTCAAACGATTACTCTCTATTTATTTCGTTAATTTTGGTGGATTTGAACAAATACATTTTCTAACTGACATTCGATTTATTGGCTGTTACCCCATCTTCCAAATTGATCTTGGTCAGAATACGACGTTTCGGTTGGCCGATTAAGAGAATGGGTGGAGTTTAGTTCTTTTGATGGATCCATGGCGTCAGTTGAAAAAAAAAATAATCTGTCAACTGAAACCCGTATGGAAAACGTGTTCCGCACGGATTTCTAAATATAGAAACAGGAGGAAAAGTACTAAGCGTGTAATAAATAAACAGATTACATTGGACATTTGAAATGCAATGAAATCCTCGGACGTTTGTAGATGATGTGATGTTCGTATACACGGAATACTGAGTAAAGGAAATGACCAACCTATCTACGTTCATATCTTATGTATAAAATACAAACAATTAGGCCAGCATGTAACGGAATACACCCAGTGCATCACATGATAGAAAGATTTGATTTGCCTCAATACTTAGGATCATAATTTCTGAGCTATCTTTAAAACAAATGTGAAGGGAAAATTTCTACCCCCTATTTCGCTGTCCAAATATATTACAGTGGTACATACCTCTCCTTTAACTGTTCTACCCCCTATTTCGCTGTCCAAATATATTACAGTGGTACATACCTCTCCTTTAACTGTTCTTGAGCAGCAACAGCAATACGAAGCAGAACATATGGCAAACACAATCTCGGTCATTGTTATGATTACAACAGACCATTTTATGTACCCTCCAGCGGCCTGAAATTCAAGGTATCACATATACACAATTAAAAAAGAGTAGAGGATATTTGATAAAAGTGAGATATATGAAGAATTATATATTTTAATCAAACAGGCAGTTGAGGCATTACACTGTGATATCTGGTGAGTGATTTCAGCGATAGTTGTGTGTCTGACGAGCACACATTCCACGCGATAGTTGTGTGTCTGACGAGCACACAAGCCACACGATAGTTGGGTGTCTGACGAGCACACATTCCACGCGATAGTTGGGTGTCTGACGAGCACACATTCCACGCGATAGTTGGGTGTCTGACGAGCACACATTCCACGCGATAGTTGGGTGTCTGACGAGCACACATTCCACGCGATAGTTGGGTGTCTGACGAGCACACATTCCACGCGATAGTTGGGTGTCTGACGAGCACACAATCCACGCACTGTGCTGTAGAAGACATGAACGGTCAGTCAGAATTTTTACCACCTTCAGTCCTCAATACCTTGTAAATCTTTCTCGGTTCGCGAGACAAGCGCGGATCCGGCGTGGCATACTTCTCACCAAACTTCCCATATCAGCTTGACTGATGTTATTCCATTCTTCCTGCAGTGCAGCGACGCTTTCCTGGATATTGGTAGGGGGATGTTGGCGTTGTCGTAGGCAAAAGGCCCAACTCGACTAAGTCAATTCTTTCGTTAAAAAAGAAGAGAAATGGCGAGACATTCAGGATATTACTGTATAAAGTAGAAAAAACGTTTCATCCTGGAAGACCATGTCCAAAAACCCCGGACAGAAACAGCAGTCACATTGCCCAAAAGGTTAGAATGTTCCGAAAATAGTCATCTATAGAACTCCTACACACATCACATGTGTATATGATGTTGGTAACGGACATATGCAACAGGTTTAGGTTTTCATAATTGTGACTGGGCGTCACTTCCAAGTATTTTCAGATTACTTCAGTTTTCACATTGACAAAAATTGTAACAAAAATGGGCAATTGTTGTAACAGAAGTAGTGAGGGAGTTTTTTTTGTCACAAAATGGGAGATGTTTGTAACAAAAGTGGTGAGCTCATTTTGTAACAAAAGTGGTGAGCTCATTTTGTGACAAAAGTGGTTGATTTTGTAAGAAAAGTGGTGAGCTGAAACAAAAGTGGGCAATTGTTGTAACAAAAGTGGTGAGCTGTAACAAAAGTGGTTGTTGTAACAAAAGCGGCTGCTATAATCGTGCCGCGATGTGCCATGATGTGTACGCATTGCATGCAGCACACTAGCACACACCGGATGTGCCGATTTGTACTTGCGTTGTTATGCACAATGTACTCACAAAACATACCATATTGTGACACAAACGATGAGAAAGGGATTTTAGAAGTATGCAATCGGATACTAGAGAGGGATTCCACGGAATGGATCCGATGATTGATTGATGTGTTTGTGTGCTTGTGCACAATGTGTCACAATGTGTACACACATCACATGCTGGATGTGCCATTGTGTGCTTATGTGCTAATACACAATATGCGCACAACACATGTGGCCCATACAACAAAATGAGATGGTGAGTATTGTGGGGTAGGTCGTATTTGGGTGTGTGGGGGAAGGGAGTTGAAGTGGTTGAGGATTGAGAAAAAGGGAATTGGGCTCTATAAATATTGTGGACCATAGCCTTGACAGAAGTATGTAAGGTTGAGACCCTGAGGTCTCTCCCCTCTCCTCTCCACATAATGCCTAGGCTATTTGTAGGCGCCCCTATGTACCCTACATAGTATGTACCCTATTTTTAGGCTATCCCACCCAAAGCCCATTAGGCGTCCAGGCTACGTATAGCCCATTTAAGCTTTTCCCACATTGTTTTGGCTTTCCCTGTATGTGAGCTCCTCCCCTCCCCAAAGCACAGTCCCTCCCCACCAAAGCCCTGGGCTGTTCCTCCTCCTTAGCAAGGCTAGCCCAAAGCTGGGGGATTTCCAAAATTCAGGCGTCCAATGAGTACTAACAAAGAGTCCCCCTCCCCTTCCCCCACGTAGATTTCGAGCTTTGTTGGTGTATCTAAGGTAAATGTTGTCAAGGACATGTACATGTAACTACAAACAAAAAGATTAATTTCTAGGCTACCTGGAGTGACTAAACAGTTATGTAAGAAGACTACGATAAAACTCATACTGGAACATCTGATGTTATGTACATACAAAATGCTTTAGATATAAAGACTACCTGGTGTGTTTAGACATGTCATAAATGAATTAAGATAGAGAACACCTGGTCTTTGTCTATACTTTGAGACCATTTTGGGGGCAAAGCGACCATTTTAGGGTTGAAGTGACCATTAGTGATCATTTGAGAAACATTTAAGACCATTTGAGACCATTTTGTAGCATAGATGTTGTTCAATAACAGAAGATTCTTGTATTATTGATAGGTGGAAGTTATCAAGTGTGAAGTTAAGATGTATCATTTCCCGACTTTTATGTTTTTGTTTTTTAAAGTAAACTGTGTTAAGTAGTGTGAAATCGAGCAAAAACTTATTTTACCCCAGAGTCGCAACACTGTAATTTCCCACAATGCCCTGCGGGAGAATTTGAAGCAACCATCAATCGGTAGGTTGGTTAGAACCCATGCTATTCTGGTATATAATTGACTAATCAACGATTGACAGGTTGGGGTAGCACCCATCCTATTCTTGTATGTTAATGGAAGAGCACTGTCCCCTCCCCACAAATCTATTAGCTCGCTACTGAATAAGACGAATTCACGCTATATCTGTGAATTGTTCCAAAAATCTTACTCACATAAAACTCATTATTATCGACGAGCCATTACTCAAAAATAAATACAACAGCCGTCCTATAAGGAGAGATAATTCAAATACACCTGAATTTACAGTCGGATCAACCTATAACCAACTCCCCTATACTACTAACCTGTCGACGTCAATGGACCTACCTCAGATTTACCAACGGTAGAATACTGAATCGAGCAGAACGTCACAGGTACCAATGCCTCGAATTAAAAAGCCCCTGGCAATACGGCCACTAACAGGAAATGTACCACCAGTTGAAACCTCCTACCAGAAGAATCCAACCACCACGAAGGACACAGAAGATGGTTATTGTCTCGATAGGACTGAGATAAATTATGAGCTCCAATTGAAAGCACTAGACAGGTTGAGAAGATATACAGATCAACTACGATTTCTAGTCTGTGCTAATTAACAGCAAACCAAAAATGTGTTAAAGACGGCCAGCGATTACCTGACTTAATGCAACTACGATTTCTAGTCTGTGCTAATCAACAGCAAACCAAAAATGTGTTAAAGACGGCCAGCGATTACCTGACTTAATGCATATGTGAATGTGCAAAGAACGTTTTGAAATTCAATGTTCCAATGACAATGAAAGAACGAGTATACCTCATTCCACACAGTATGAAATCAGGAAAACAGCCAAACAGTTACCTGCTGGGAAAGCAGAACGAATCATACAGGAAGGCGGTTTCTTAGGGAAGTTAATGAGACCTGTTCTAGCTGGCTTATCAAACATCCTCAGAGAAAATCTGTAGAAAGCCAAACAAAACGGCCCTTTTCAGGGCCACCCAATTTCCTAAAAAGAGATTCTTTTATCACAGCACACTCATTTCCTATTGCAACGTTCAGAGAAGGTCTTCTCACCAACTTGACAACTAAATCCAACTACAGATTCCATCTTTTTTCTCAAAGTGTTCAAACTATTCTCGATCAAATGATTTTGAAAGAATCATAAAAACTTTTATTGTCACACTCCGGATCACTCATCTGGCACCTCGAAAAGAAGGCATGGCGCGATCTGATTGGACAGTTGTTTGACCAATCAGAGAACGCCTGCATGGGATAAATTCACAACACGTGTATCTATTGGTCCCTTCGAACATATTGCTGTGTGGAATGATCTGATTGGACAACTGTTTGTCCAATCACATACCTTTGCGATCTTATAAACAAAGGAGACCTTTATCATAATACCTTTATCTATGACATAATCAAACATACCAGTTGTTCCTTATCTATTTGCATAACTATACGACGTGACACCTTCTTATCTATGACATAATCAAACAGAGTACATGGTCTTTATCATATTAAGCTTCTTATAAACAAAGATTCTCTCTATCTTAATCACCTTTATTTATGCAATGCATAGACAAAAACCAGGTGTTCTCTATCTTAATTTGTTTATGACATGTCTAAACAAACCAGGTAGTCTTTATATCTAAAGCCTTTTGTACGTACATAACATCAGATGTTCCAGTATAGGCTTTATCGTAATCTTCTTACATAACTGTTTAGTCACTCCAGGGAGCTTTCAAACTGATCTTTTTGTACATGTCATTGACAACATTTACCTCAGACACACCAACAAAGCTCGAAATTTACGTGGGGGAAGGGGAGGGGGACTCTTTGTTAGTACTCATTGGACGCCTCAGGTTGGAAGTCCCCCAGTTTTGGGCTAACCTTGGGAAGGGGGAGGAACAGCCCAGGGCTTTGGTGGGAGGGACTGGGCTTTGGGGAGGGCCCAAATGGTCTATACATAGCGTGGACCCCTAATGGGCTTTGGGGAGGGATAACCTAAAAATAGGGTACATAATGGGCGGGGAGGGGAGGGGCGCCTACAATAGCCTCCGCCTAGTGTGGAGAGCAGAGGGGAGGGGGCTATCGGATTTGGGCACCAAGGTCAGTGACCTCGGGGTCGGAGTCTGACCTCGAGGTCTAGGTAAAGAGGGCAGATCTCAACCTTACTTACTACTCTTGATGATATGTTAAACTAATTCAAATTGCCAGCTTGCAAAACATGCTTGCACACAATTTTTTCCAAAAACAGTGTACATGAAGTTTTATAAATAGGCCAACGAAATGTTTGTAAATTATAATCTCTGCTGTCACCATCTGGAAAACATGCTTTATCGGGTTGAATGCAGGAAGACACTATCAGGACATTCAAAAAATCAGGTTACCAGAGCAAGCGCCAATATTTTCCGTGCTCATGTTTCATATTCAGTCAAATTCAAATATATCTAGTTTGTATAGAGTTTTGTTTTTTTATTACATTTTATTGCAGACTGACTTTGGGCACTCTCTAATAATTTATAATAGTATAAATTTCGAATTACAATTTTAGATCACCCAAAATTATCTCGTCTTCAATTAGTTAAACATTTAAATGTTGGGCTTTCAAAAACATAATTTTTGAAAATTTGTCAATGTTGATGGTGTGGTCTGGGGTGGGGTGGTGTCGGCTGAGATGGAGTGGGGTGGGGTGGAGTGGGGTGGGGTGGAGTTCTACGCGGGCTAAGCGGAGTGAGTTTTAGGGTTGGCGGGAATATATATTAATTCATAGCCAAAACAGTATGGTCAGTCGTGTGTGGTAACGTCTTTCAAATTTTAAGCAAATTTATGAATCCTTGTATGTGATTTCGCTAAATTTTGTACACGAGCTTTTATAAACTGATCGATCAAATGTCTGTAGCTTCTAAACGCTCCAACGAGGTTTTATAAACTGATCGATCAAATGTCTGTAGCTTCTAAACGCTCCAACGAGCTTTTATAAACTGATCGATCAAATGTTTGTAGCTTCTAAACGCTCCAACGAGCTTTTATAAACTGATCGATCAAATGTCTGTAGCTTCTAAACGCTCCAACGAGCTTTTATAAACTGATCGATCAAATGTTTGTAGCTTCTGAACGCTCCAACGAGCTTTTATAAACTGATCGATCAAATGTCTGTAGCTTCTAAACGCTCCAACGAGCTTTTATAAACTGATCGATCAAATGTCTGTAGCTTCTAAACGCTTCAACGAGCTTTTATAAACTGATCGATCAAATGTCTGTAGCTTCTAAACGCTCCAACGAGCTTTTATAAACTGATCGATCAAATGTCTGTAGCTTCTAAACGCTCCAACGAGGTTTTATAAACTGATCGATCAAATGTCTGTAGCTTCTAAACGCTCCAACGAGCTTTTATAAACTGATCGATCAAATGTCTGTAGCTTCTAAACGCTCCAGCGAGCTTTTATAAACTGGTCGATCAAATGTCTGTAGCTTCTAAACGCTCCAGTCACTTGATGACAAACATATCTTAAAATATTTCTTATATCAGAAAAACATAGTCTAAAAATTCCCTAATGGAGGGGGGGGGGGGGGGGGTGCGTGACCATATACTGGCATATAGCCTTAACCGTAAAAATCGCCAGTTTTACAAATCTATATATTTATTTTTAATTATAAAGCAGAAGTGTATTTACCCAAAAAGGGCATAGTGTGCAGGTCACTGTGCAGGACCTCGGATGTGACGTCATAGTCACATGACCAGGTACGTAATATAAAGTTTGTTATGGTATCGCACTTGAGCGTCCATGTTGCTGCGTCGGCAAAATCTCTCCAGGGAAAGGTGCGAAATAAGTATAGAGAGTAGCAGATTAGATCAGATCATGAAGCTTTTCCGCTTAAGAAAAGGTCTCAGACAGAGATAATAAGTCGAGTCGCAGGAGGAGAGGGACTGGACGGACGGTCTTCAGAGGCCTGAGTTGATTGGTCCAAATTCTCTTCAAAGAGAGAGTAGCGATCAAAATAATACTACGTTGCAAGGTTCGAGTCTAGACTCGACTGCAGAATTGGTGCTGCTGGACTGGCATAACCGATTATTCCGCTCCAGTCGAATGAAAGAGAATATACTGCGAATGCCAGAGGATCTGGCTAAGATGAAACGGAGGTTTCGACCTCTCGATTCCAGCACGTCGCAAACAAATCGATGAAACTCTGAAAAACCGCTCCTTGAAATATCCACTCGGTGGAAAAATTCCTTGTTCCCTCGGGACTGGCAGCCGGCAAACACGTTGAGACGACCTAGAATGGGACGAAATAACACACAGGAATAAGCAACTCCTGTACAAGCCCGTACATCGTAATGGTGTCATTGTCTCCATGATTCTAGATGTTGGCTTCCACTGATGAATTGTCGGTGAGTTGGCGCACATGACGGCTCGACAGATGCGAAGGCGGCCAGAGTTGGAAACTGAGGAGGGGAGCTAACAGACTTCCTTGGTTGATATGAAGGCTTACATATTCCGGATCCCAAGCGCCCTGAGTGGAAAGACCGAGGGGATACGGAGTCGCTCCCTAGCCAAGATCGCTGGTTGTGGCCGTTAGCTCTCGGTCCGGATTGCACAAGTTGGAAATGCACATTTTTGCCGCACTCAAGAGACCCACCCACCCCCACGTCACGTCTTGCACCCCCCCCCCCCCGATCGTCCGTCGTAATTTCTGCTCAATGTTGTGCAAACAGGGATAACCTGCCTCCTAACTAGAGGGGGCTGTTCCAAGGGAGGACCATCATTGGCGATCTCACCAAGGTCCACGGGAGGAAAAACAGCCTC
This sequence comes from Pictodentalium vernedei, assembly GCA_031216915.1. Classification (NCBI taxonomy): domain Eukaryota; kingdom Metazoa; phylum Mollusca; class Scaphopoda; order Dentaliida; family Dentaliidae; genus Pictodentalium; species Pictodentalium vernedei. The sequence goes on along the minus strand of CM062297.1, from coordinate 881,308,907 downwards.
TACCACGAGCAGGGCCTTTAGACCTCACCTTCTTTTCTAAAAGGTAAAAGAAGACAAGATACCGAGAGGAACCTCCCTGAGAATACTGGAGGAAGGAGTCGTAGAAGGATGTTTGGTGGGTATGTGGCGACCACGACTTCTGTCAGAGGAAGGATCCAGCTGACTAAGCAACAGTTCGTCTTGTGAAGTAAAACCTCGCAACGAACACGCCCCACGGAAGCATTAGTGCTGCTTCTAAACTCAAAATTGTTACGTGGCCCCTACAGAGGTATAGCAAGCTCAAACTCCATGTGTAGTTTATTTGTAACACGGGCCATCAGAAAAGTGTGAAAGAAATATTTTGCTGTCCGTTCACAAATGTGAAAAAAATGCAGTTTTATTGAAGATATCGCGAAAATTCTTTGAATTTTGGAATAACAGAGGCATGGACATACAAAAGGGTTAATTTTCACTTGTATATGTTTCTTGGTTCTATTGTGTGTTCAAGCGAGCGATAAGTGTGCCATAAACCTAGTCAAGACTGAGTGTCGTCTTGGTTTGGACATTTTTTCTCCAAACTTGACAAAAAATCGCGTTTTTTTTTTTACTATACTTAAAAAAAACTTTCGGCTCAAAATTATAAAATTCTGATTGAAATAGTTTACAAGCTTATTACGCAACATTTTCTACAGGAAAGATGCAGAATGGGATCAAAACGTTGTAGAATACAATCGTTACGGACTGGTCTTAAATAACGCGTGGGTACTGATGTCCACCCATACGTTTATCAGACAATACAAATTATTACCATCACAATTTTAATTAATGAAGCACCGGGGTGTATTAAATGTTTGATGATTATATCTGTAATTAGTGGTTGGAATCTGATATTATTGCGTCAGTGGAATTATTGCCCACCCGTGGAAAGTGGCCAGTCCACGACGACTATACTGTACCACATACAGTACGTGGATAGTGTATTATTACTAAATCGCCCGCAGAGTGGAGATTTCACCCAAGCAATAATTGCAAATTTGTTGCAAAGCATAACCAGCACAAGCAAAGTTTCAGCCAATGGACCTCCGGGTTAAACCCGGAGATCCATTGGCTGAAACATTGCCTTTGTTTTTGTCGATATGTACAACATTTGAAAGTTATAGCTTGGGTGATAACTCCACTCCGCGGGTGATTTAGTTACAATCCACCCTACACGTACTGTACTTTGCCATTTATGTTTCCGGGATACTGCGGCTAGGAATGATACCACGCCCGGAATTGGTTTTAGTTTTATGTGAGGTTCCAGACGATCAACATTTGGGGAATCACGCGTGGCGTCATGTAGCGAGGCATTGTGGGGTCACGTGTGTTTTCATGGCAGCATAAGCGACCATGTCGTGAGGTCATTGCCATTGTGGTACCTGGCATTCGTGTGCATTACCGGTCGTGTTGGTAGGGTAATGCGTGTTTCCATGGTGCAATATATTTTTAGAATTTTTCCTGAATCCTCAACTTTGGCCTATACCCGGCGCTTTTCTTGACTACCAAGCAGTATATTGTTCAAGCTACTCTTTGCTATCGCTTGTCCTGACCTTGGCCCTTGCTCAAGATAGAATTAGACTGCGTCATTCATCTTAGTCGGTATGAGTCTATACAAGCGGAAGTGAGACAACTGGGGGCGCGGTGGCGTCGCGGTAACCGGTTCTCATCAGATCCCCGACGGTAAGCAACGTCGAGCGCGGTTAGTAGATGGATGAGTGACCATTTCAGCGACTGGTTCGTGTTCCCGGGTTGTGTCCTTGGGCAAGGCACTTAACCCTGATTTCCTACAAGGTGGCACGATGACGCTGTGTACTAAGGCGTAGTGCACGTCGATGGTACACATGTCTTCAACCAATCTAACTCTACCTGTGCCGCGGTGCAGAGTTCAGAGTTACGATGTTGGAGAGCTGACAGCTGCTCGTTGTTGCGCGATGGTTCTCTCCGGGTACTCCGGCTTCCTCCATCCGTAAAACGACATGATTTGATCCTAGCCGTTCAAGTGCCGTTAAACCATAATAAATAAATAAATAAATAAATAAATAAATAAATAAATAAATAAATAAATAAAGCGAGACAACTAATATGTCCATAACACATGCAGCACGTAGGAGTACTGTGCTGTGGTTATGTGATTGTGTACATTGTTCAACAAGACGCCAGCACAAGCTGAATAGTTGTAACTCCAAGCGCAAGTGAGGCTCCTTGAACCAAGATCACCTTATGCCTTCATCGGTTATTATAGTGTACTGGTATCCATACTGGCTTTTCTGGCCAATACTATAAAACTTTTTACAATTGTATTTTCTGGAATTGTATTTTCTAGTTATGACTTTAAATGATTTGAAATGAACCATTAGCATTATCAAAGATATGGCAATTTGCCAGTTGGCAAATTGCCATATCTTTTAAAATGCTAATGATTCATTTTAGTCAGTTATATTAATAGGTAGAAAATACAATTCTATAAATTACAATTGTAAAAGTTTCGTAGTGTTGGCTCCAGGACTACAATTATCTGTCCTGTACAATAGTCTTCCACTGTTATTACCGGTTGTGGCATCCTATGGCTTCCATAGACTTACCCATGGCCACGGCTGTCTGTCAGCTTCCACTGACTTCATCTAGTTCTAAAATGTTGTGTTACCCATGATGGCTATTATCATCTGTACTGCACAAGAGTCTTCCATTATTACTATCGACCTGTGGCATACTATGGCCTACGTGGATCCTGGACCACTACCGCCGACTCACTCATGTTCACGGCTGTCTGTCCTATGATAAGCTTCCACGGCCTCCATCTAGTTCTAGAATGTTGTTTTACTCATGATGGCTTACACCATGCTATTATTATAGTGACCTGTACAAGAGTCTTCAATTATTACTATCGATCTGTGGTATTATATGGCCTTCGTAGATCCTAGACTAGCGGGTTATCCATGGCCACCACTGTCTGTCCAATGATCCACTTCCACTGCCTTCATTCAATAATATAGTTTATACTATGCTGGTTTGTACCATGGTTACCATTTTTTGTCCTGTGCAAGAGTCATCCACCATTATTACCCATTCTGGCATTTTATGGCCTTCGTAGGTCTTAGACCACTACTACAGGTTTATCCTCGGTCATCGCTGTCTCTACTATGATCGGTTTTCAGTGTCTTCATCCAGTACTGTGGTGAACTACTTCTCATGCTGGCTTGTATCATGGATACCATTATATTTCCTGTACAAGAGTTTCCCACTATTACTACCGACTTGTGACATCCTGTGACATCCTGTGGCATCCCATGGGCCCCGTAGGTCCTACTGACTTTTCCCTGGTCACCACTGTCTATCATATGATCAGCTTTTACAATCTCCATTCAGTACTATTCTATAGTGCTATCCTATCCATACTGGTTTGGTACATGGCTATCATTATCTGTCCTGTACAACAGACTTACACCATTGATACAGACTTCCAGACTACTACAAGCTATCCGGCAATCTCTGAACCTGACTCGATCTCTGTCGCTCCATTCATCTACAGGACGCGGAGAGTGGATTGTAACTAAATCACTCGTGGAGTGGAGTTATCACCCAAACTATAACTTTCAAATTTTGTATATATCGACTAAAAACACAAGCAATGTTTCAGCCAATGGACCCCCGGGTGTAACCCGTGGGTCCATTGTCTGAAATTTTGCTTGTGCTTGTTATGCTTTGCAACAAATTTGCACTTATTGCTTGGGTGGAGTCTCCACTCTGTGGGTGATTTAGTGATAATACTCTCTCCACGTACTGTAAGCCCCATCAGTCTACAATATAGTTCATTGAAGTTAACAGGAGAGAGTCTGATTTCTACCTGCTGTTAACTGTCTGTACAGCACAACACGTGCACCACATAGACACACACTGGAAGCACTCTGCGCTGTGCGTATGTGATCAGGGTCGTAGCTAGAAGAAGGGTGTGGAGGGTTGCTACACCCCTACCCCCATTGTCGCTTGAAATATCAAAAGTTGGAAATTCGGTAATCTAAATTCAATAATATCGATTTAATATGCTCCTGTTATATTTTTTTCGGTTGGATCCCAAGTGATTTACAAATTTTCGATCATATTTCACGACTTTTCCAATCAGTTGACAACATATTCCGAATTTTCGATTCGAATCTGTGACCAGTCTGTTTCTCGAATTTTGCCAATACCCACTCGTTCCAACTGACCGGCAGTTAGTTGGAAGAAATAGGTATTAGCTGAAAAGCTGTCAGTCTATAGTCCTTGTGTAGCCTCTGCAAGTGGAAAACTCGTGGATCTACGTGTGGAAATGCATTTCTCATATGAATACAATCACTCTCAGAGGCTTAAAAATTAAAAAGTGTCCCCGAGGAGGCCCCCATCATTGAATGGGATATACCCCCCCCCCCTCTCTCTCTCTCTCTCTCTCTCTCCCCAACCCGATCCTGCGGCCGCCGAGAAATGTCATTTCGTGCTGAGGCGCCTACCCCAGAGGGAAATCTGATTGATCACAACTCCACCCCACCCCCACCCCCCCACCCCCACCCACACACACACACATTGAAGACCCTCTAGCTAAATCTTGTAAACGATAGTGCACATTGTAAAATGGCACACTGGAGCATGCTGGATGTGCAGAGATAAACAAAATGGACGGCGTAAAAACGTTTTACCCTAACTGCATGCGCAATCACACAACACATCGCTATGGCGATGACGTTATAACTTTGCCGCTCACGCGCGATACCATGGCAGTACAATGCACCGCGACATGACGTCCCACGAATGATAATCGCTTGGACCCTGATATACCCCTAATGCCAATTTCGGGAGTAGTGTCAACCATACCCACTGTATCATAGTATTCATGGGGCAGTGGAATATGTGATATATCGCTGCGTTTTCTTTTCCTCGTAAAAAAATTCTGACCAACATGGATTTTTGAGTTCATTTGTTTAAGTTAGAAAAAAAAAATTTTGTTACGAAAACAAATTTCTAATATAAGACGAAATGCATTACTGTCTAATTTTCATTTCAAGTTTTATAACCGAAAAACCCATTCTGCTGAATATTAACGCCCATTATTACTTTCCAAAGTGTGATTTACTGCGATTTCCGGGTTTGATTATAACCGATAACTTAAGTGAATTATGTAATCAATTGTGTCATGTATCCGCGCGCGCAAGCGAAGACGCTTTGCCGTGGATGTAATGGGGACTTCATTGTTTTTGGAGTTTTTTTTTAACCCTTTACCTAACATGAAAAGCAGACGACACTTGCAAAAACAAGTTCTTGAATAACTATTATTTTCATCTTTGTCTCAAAACATAGGTTATGACCCCTCATTGGAACGAGCTCGACGAGAGGTCATAACCTATGTTTTAGAGACAAAAAATGAAAACATAATGAAAATTAATTGGCGATTTTTGAGAATAGCGCTAGCCGGTTTTTGCCGTCACGTAAGGTAAAGGGTTAAATTATATAATTATTGTTAATTATTGTTAATAATAAAAAGTAATAAACAGAGTAATCGCTTGACTGGACTGGTTACGTCTAATAATTCATTCGAGGCGCGGGACTATATTGTAAAACACTCGTGTGTATTCGGGCACTCGTATTTGTACAACATCCCTCACCTCTCATGAATTATTTCACATAACCAGTCCAGTCGAGCGATTACTCTCTATTGGTTTCAAAATTCCCTTTCGATTTTTTTCTTTAAAAATCAGTTTTTTCATATTTGTGCATGAACCCCAAACCACCAACATCACTTCTTTTCTGATGACACCATGGCGACATATAACTATATGAGGAGATTCAGCTTGTTATATCTCCGATAGGGGTATTGCGAAAACTATAGTATTTTTTCTTTGGTACTACACTACATGGAAGAGTGTAATACCAGCGCATGTTAAATATTTTACCGGGGCAGAGTCGAAACATGGTCAGGTATAGCTAGGAAGTATGAAGTAGTGCTAAATGTCATTATTATGCCAGTAATTGTTATTGACCAATCAACTTCAATATCCAGTGACCGTATATGAGACTGTGTGTTATCGAGCTGACCGTATATAGAGCTTATATACGGTCAGTTCCGACATTTTGTTTTTGACATCCAACGCTCGCTTCGATGATGTTTTTCGCGTGTTCAACGAACAACAAATAATTTCGCGTGTGTGTCTGTTGAGCAACGTACAACTATAATACGTTTCCTCCAGTCTTTGAGAAATTTTAATAAACAAATGTAAATAAATACAATAAATAAACCACTAAACCGAAATGTATAGAAGCCAACTGGCACTGTCTGAGGTGAATGATGAATGAAACTGTTCCCACTTACCTTCCTGAAAGAATTGTTAATCCATTTGCTCCAGTTGTTTTATTTTTCCAGTACTTAACACTGAATTAAAGTTGTGAATAGTTAATATCAGTTTCCGTTTATTGAGAAGAAAACTCCGTAGTACACTGTAGTAATGATGAATACATAGATAGTAGTACACTATAGTAATGATGAATACATAGATAGTAGTATACTAGTAATGATGAATACATAGATAGTAGTATACTAGTAATGATGAATACATAGATAGTAGTACACTATAGTAATGATGAATACATAGATAGTAGTACACTGTAGTAATGATGAATACATAGATAGTAGTACACTGTAGTAATGATGAATACATAGATAGTAGTACATTATAGTAATGATGAATACATAGATAGTAGTACACTGTAGTAATGATGAATACATAGATAGTAGTACACTATAGTAATGATGAATACATAGATAGTAGTACACTATAGTAATGATGAATACATAGATAGCAGTACAGTATAGTAATGATGAATACATATATAGTAGTACACTATAGTAATGATGAATACATAGATAGTAGTACATTATAGTAATGATGAATACATAGATAGTAGTACACTGTAGTAATGATGAATACATAGATAGCAGTACACTATAGTAATGATGAATACATAGATAGCAGTACACTATAGTAATGATGAATACATAGATAGTAGTACATTATAGTAATGATGAATACATAGATAGTAGTACACTGTAGTAATGATGAATACATAGATAGTAGTATACTAGTAATGATGAATACATAGATAGTAGTACACTATAGTAATGATGAATACATAGATAGTAGTACACTATAGTAATGATGAATACATAGATAGTAGTACACTATAGTAATGATGAATACATAGATAGCAGTACACTATAGTAATGATGAATACATAGATAGTAGTACACTAGTAATGATGAATACATAGATAGTAGTACACTATAGTAATGATGAATACATAGATAGCAGTACACTATAGTAATGATGAATACATAGATAGTAGTACACTATAGTAATGATGAATACATAGATAGTAGTACACTATAGTAATGATGAATACATAGATAGCAGTACAGTATAGTAGTGATGAATACATAGATAGCAGTACACTATAGTAATGATGAATACATAGATAGTAGTACACTATAGTAATGATGAATACATAGATAGCAGTACAGTATAGTAATGATGAATACATAGATAGTAGTACACTATAGTAATGATGAATACATAGATAGCAGTACACTATAGTAATGATGAATACATAGATAGTAGTACACTATAGTAATGATGAATACATAGATAGTAGTACAGTATAGTAATGATGAATACATAGATAGCAGTACAGTATAGTAATGATGAATACATAGATAGTAGTACACTAGTAATGATGAATACATAGATAGTAGTACACTATAGTAATGATGAATACATAGATAGTAGTATACTAGTAATGATGAATACATAGATAGTAGTACACTATAGTAATGATGAATACATAGATAGCAGTACACTATAGTAATGATGAATACATAGATAGTAGAACACTGTAGTAATGATGAATACATAGATAGTAGTATACTAGTAATGATGAATACATAGATAGTAGTACACTATAGTAATGATGAATACATAGATAGCAGTACACTATAGTAATGATGAATACATAGATAGTAGTACATTATAGTAATGATGAATACATAGATAGTAGTACACTGTAGTAATGATGAATACATAGATAGTAGTATACTAGTAATGATGAATACATAGATAGTAGTACACTATAGTAATGATGAATACATAGATAGTAGTATACTATAGTAATGATGAATACATAGATAGCAGTACACTATAGTAATGATGAATACATAGATAGTAGTACACTAGTAATGATGAATACATAGATAGCAGTACACTAGAGTAATGATGAATACATAGATAGCAGTACACTATAGTAATGATGAATACATAGATAGTAGTACACTATAGTAATGATGAATACATAGATAGTAGTACACTATAGTAATGATGAATACATAGATAGCAGTACACTATAGTAATGATGAATACATAGATAGTAGTACACTATAGTAATGATGAATACATAGATAGCAGTACACTATAGTAATGATGAATACATAGATAGTAGTACATTATAGTAATGATGAATACATAGATAGCAGTACAGTATAGTAATGATGAATACATAGATAGTAGTACACTGTAGTAATGATGAATACATAGATAGCAGTACACTATAGTAATGATGAATACATAGATAGTAGTACATTATAGTAATGATGAATACATAGATAGTAGTACACTGTAGTAATGATGAATACATAGATAGTAGTATACTAGTAATGATGAATACATAGATAGTAGTACACTATAGTAATGATGAATACATAGATAGTAGTACACTATAGTAATGATGAATACATAGATAGTAGTACACTATAGTAATGATGAATACATAGATAGCAGTACAGTATAGTAATGATGAATACATAGATAGTAGTACACTAGTAATGATGAATACATAGATAGTAGTACACTATAGTAATGATGAATACATAGATAGTAGTATACTAGTAATGATGAATACATAGATAGTAGTACACTATAGTAATGATGAATACATAGATAGTAGTACACTATAGTAATGATGAATACATAGATAGTAGTACACTTTAGTAATGATGAATACATATATAGTAGTACACTATAGTAATGATGAATACATAGATAGTAGTACACTATAGTAATGATGAATACATAGATAGTAGTACACTATAGTAATGATGAATACATAGATAGTAGTACACTATAGTAATGATGAATACATAGATAGTAGTACACTATAGTAATGATGAATACATAGATAGTAGTACACTATAGTAATGATAAATACATAGATAGTAGTACACTTTAGTAATGATGAATACATAGATAGTAGTACACTAGTAATGATGAATACATAGATAGTAGTACACTAGTAATGATGAATACATAGATAGTAGTACACTATAGTAATGATGAATACATAGATAGTAGTATACTAGTAATGATGAATACATAGATAGTAGTACACTATAGTAATGATGAATACATAGATAGTAGTACACTAGTAATGATGAATACATAGATAGTAGTACACTATAGTAATGATGAATACATAGATAGTAGTACACTAGTAATGATGAATGCATATATAGTAGTACACTATAGTAATGATGAATACATAGATAGTAGTACACTATAGTAATGATGAATACATAGATAGTAGTATACTAGTAATGATGAATACATAGATAGTAGTACACTTTAGTAATGATGAATACATATATAGTAGTACACTAGAGTAATGATGAATACATAGATAGTAGTACATTATAGTAATGATGAATACATAGATAGTAGTACACTAGTAATGATGAATACATAGATAGTAGTACACTATAGTAATGATGAATACATAGATAGTAGTACACTATAGTAATGATGAATACATAGATAGTAGTACACTATAGTAATGATGAATACATAGATAGTAGTACACTAGTAATGATGAATACATAGATAGTAGTACACTATAGTAATGATGAATACATAGATAGCAGTACACTATAGTAATGGTGAATACATAGATAGTAGTATAGTATAGTAATGATGAATACATAGATAGTAGTATAGTATAGTAATGATGAATACATAGATAGTAGTATAGTATAGTAATGATGAATACATAGATAGTAGTACACTAGTAATGATGAATACATAGATAGTAGTACACTATAGTAATGATGAATACATAGATAGCAGTACACTATAGTAATGGTGAATACATAGATAGTAGTATAGTATAGTAATGATGAATACATAGATAGTAGTATAGTATGGTAATGATGAATACATAGATAGTAGTACACTACAGTAATGATGAATACATAGATAGCAGTACACTATAGTAATGATGAATACATAGATAGTAGTACATTATAGTAATGATGAATACATAGATAGTAGTACACTATAGTAATGATGAATACATAGATAGTAGTACACTATAGTAATGATGAATACATAGATAGCAGTACACTATAGTAATGATGGATACATAGATAGTAGTACATTATAGTAATGATGAATACATAGATAGAGGTACACTACAGTAATGGTGAATACATAGATAGTAGTACACTATAGTAATGATGAATACATAGATATTTATTTATTATTTATTTATTGGTGTTTAAGGTCACATACTTATGCACAATGGCTAATCGTGACCGTGACAGTTTTACGGGTGGAGGAAGCCGGAGTACCCGGAGAGAACCACCGAGCAACGACGAGCAGCTGTCAGCTCTCCAACATCGTAACTCTGAACTCTGCGCCGCAGTACAGGCAGGGTTAGATTGGTTGAAGACATGCGCACCATCGACGTGCAGTACGCCTCAGTACACAGCGTCATCGTGCCCCCATGTAGGCAATCGGGGTGAAGTGTCTTGCCCAAGGACACAACGCGGTTGCCGCAGGGTGGGATTCGAACCGAGGACCTCTCGGCTTGCAGCCTGCACCTCTACCAACTGAATACATAGGTAGTAGTACACTATAGTAATGATGAATACATAGATAGTAGTACACTCTTGTAATAATGAATACAATATAGGTCAATCATGGGATGAAAAGCTGAAGACAAAGTGAAACCTGATGATAAAGCTACCTGTATAGGAGCTTGCAATTCCACTTATGTATATAATCCCTTTTACGGAATCCCGTGTTTGGAAATGTTTGTGGTTATAGATTCCCTTTTCCGAGATGAGTCGTATGTGGAGTCATTCGTTCGAGCAGTTGCTCGATATCCCATTGCTTGTTGGGATTCGAGTCTTCCGAGCGATGCCAGTTCCAGTCACACTACTCGACAGCTCATTTTCTCGATAGGATTTGGGCCGTCTGAGCGATGCCTGTTCCAGTCGCTACTCAACAGCTCATTTGCTCGATGAGATTCGAGTCCGAACAATGACTGTTCCAGTCACTACTCGACAGCTCATTTGCCTGATGAGATTCGAGTCCGAACAATGACTGTTCCAGTCACTACTCGAGAGATCATTTGCCTGATGAGATTCGAGTCCGAACAATGACTGTTCCAGTCACTACTCGACAGCTCATTTGCCTGATGAGATTCGAGTCCGACCAATGACTGTTCCAGTCACTACTCGACAGCTCATTTGCCCGATGAGATTCGAGTTCGAACAATGACTGTTCCATTCACACTACTCGACAGCTCATTTGCTCGATGAGATTCGAGTCGACCGAGCAATGCCTGTTCCTGTCACAACTCGATTGACGCTTGGACTTATTCTTAGAAACCCTTGTATCAGTGTTTGTGTGAGATAATTATGTGGCAATGGGTGGGGGTTAGACGAATGGAGTGATCTGATTGGTCAGGACCAAAGGTGGAGACCAGAGATAGCTAGGACTAGATCAAATGGCAGAGTGAGTGTAGGAAGAAAAGAGCTTGGTACAGGCTGAAAAACGAGGATTCAGGGAGAATCCTAGCCAAATGAATAATTGTCGGGTTGTTTGTGGTAATTATAGGAAGTAACCGTGGATTCTGGATAAATAGATTGACTCTTATACAAAGACAACCGCCTATTATTGGAAAAAAGGAAAATTCTGGGTGAATGCGGACACATTTTGGTAGTTTTTGGGGTGCTTTCAGTGATTTAGAGGGAATGTTGGGTCTTTTGGGGAAATTAGATTTACTCTTATACAAAGGAACGCAACCTCAGAATATATCCCCGCCCTATTGCAGGCCTTTGGGTTACATAGCAACCACGTGCTACCATAGACGCCAAAATGGCGACCTCCAGTATACAAAATGGTCGATAGAAAAGCGTGTCACTTAACAGCACGCGCTGCGCATGCGCACTAAGACCACGCAACACTATAAGGATGACGTCACAAGATGACCGATCACGCGCGCTACCATAATAAACAAAAATGATGTAACTGAGTTACGTAACGTCACTTCCTAGGTCCCTGGGTATGTATGGCTAATCTGGGCCGATACAGTGCCCTCATACTACTTGTTTATTTAAAACCATAATAAACAAAATCGGTCGGAAATTATTATTTTATCGTTGGATGAAATTAATTCTTTAACCCTTTGAACTCTAGTGGTATCAACCATGTCAGTTCAATGGCAGCAATTAGAAGAGTCCATTTTCACTATTTCGGGTGGACCAATCAATATTTTCAACGTGCAGCCTCGCGGCTGCACGTTGCAAATATTGATTGGTCCACCCCACATATTTACTGAACGGCCATCCTATTTAATGACGTTATGACGTATCATGTTGTTGGCCCTAAAAACCGCCGCTAGGGTTCAAAGGGTTAAAAGGCACAACAGTAGAATAATTTATAACAAAAGTTGACTTGTGTTTGTTCAATGATGAACCAAACCATTACTTGCGCCCTACATCTGGTTCTTACTCTCCCATTGATCTTACAATTACATACCCTTCTCTCTTCTTTGATATTTCTTGGACGGATGAAGTTAATTTGTGCTGGAGTGACTACTTTCCAATTGTGTTGAGAGTGTAGTTACGGCGGATGATGAGAGGGTGTCCCAGAGTAGTAGTGTATGCACGTTTCAGGGATAGTTTGGATGACCACGGTGGATGACCGGAAGTGAAGTAACGTCATGTCACGTGACCTAGTGGCGCCATGTTGTGTTGTCCTGGTAACCCGCGTAAGCGGCCATGTTGTGACGTCATCGCCATAGTGATATGTTGTGGCAGTACGCATGCGCTGGGCATGTTGTTAGGGTGATAGGTGTTTCTGTCGTCCATTTTGTATACTGGAGGCCGCCATCTTGTTTTCTATGGTAGCACGTGATTGCTATGTTACCCAATTGTTCTGCAATGGGACGGGGTATGTTTGGAGGGTGTGTTCGATTGTAGAAGAGTATTTTCAGGAACGACTTCCCTGGATAATTACCACAAACAACCCGACAATCTCTCCAAATCACCAAAATCCACCCACAATCACCGAAATTGGCTTAATTTGATACGGATTTCCCATTTTATCGATGTAGCACGTAGTGCTACAGTACCAAGGGGCCCCCTGGGGGTGTGTTTGATTGAACAGGAGTAATGTTCAGGATTAGAATTCTCCCAGAATCCCTTTTAGGATCCTTATCCCATGACGTTTTTCCCCTATTAAGACTAGCACGTAGTGCTATAGGACAAATTTACCCAGAATTCTCTGCTTCTATCTATATATGCAATAGTTATCGTCTATCTGACCCTGTTCCTTTGTTCTAGAGTATACTCCAGTAGCGTAGAAGAGCCTATCAACAGGAACAGTATACCTTATTATTGCTGTATTTAGCAATTTCTAGTCTATTCTTGTTAGTTCTGACCCTATTCCAAGTACTCTTGTTGTTTCGTATATCTAGATCATTTATATAAATTATAACTAACAAATCGGTTCGCTTGATTTCCCATAATGCAGTTATCTCCCTTGTGTATAACAAAAGCCTATATCCAATGGCACCCCAAATGTAGCACCCCTTTTTGAAAAACATATGACCTTCGGCACCCCTTTTTTGTCATATGTGCTTATGTGAAAAGGCACAATGTGACACAATATGCCCTATCACATAGACACATACGGGTAATTGAGGATACCTGTGGCCTGGTATTGTATTATTTGAGGATACCTATCGAGGATATCTACTGGAGAATCCCTTTTTGTCATATGTGCTTATGTGAAAAGGCACAATGTGACACAATATGCCCTATCACATAGGCACATGCTTTATGTGCCGATATGTGCTTATGTGAAAAGGCACAATGTGACACAAAATGCCCTATCACATAGGCACATACGGGTATTTGAGGATACATATGGCCTGGTATTGTATTATTTGAGGATACCTATCGAGGATACCTACTGGAGAATCCCTTTTTGTCATATGTGCTTATGTGAAAAGGCACAATGTGACACAATATGCCCTATCACATAGGCACATACGGGTATTTGAGGATACATATGGCCTGGTATTGTATTATTTGAGAATACCTATCGAGGATACCTACTGGAGAATCCCTTTTTGTCATATGTGCTTATGTGAAAAGTCACAATGTAACACAATATGCCCTATCACATAGACACATACGGGTATTTGAGGATACCTATGGCCTGGTATTGTATTATTTGAGGATACCTATTGAGGATACCTATCGAGGATACCTTTTGGAGAATCCCTTTCTTTGTCGCATTAGGCTATGTAAAAGCCCTCAATGGGTCTAATGTAGTCTTACCAACCGCTTCCATCTTGTCGCCAAAGCTCCAAGGCCATTACAGGGCTATGGTCTATCTGTCCTATCACTAGCTTCTACAACGGTCTTGTTCCATTGCGGCCTTGTACCAGTACTATGGCTTCTGTTATTCTGCCCCATATCTCATCCATTACTTCCTAGCTATACCTATCTCAGTCTCGACTATAACATTGATCAAGGTTGAATCAGATTTCCCCTGTATACATATAAGGCATTCCGTAATTGAGATTCCTAGCCGAGTCCGTAAAATACTCTTCTACAATCGAACACATCCTCCAAACAACCCCGTCCCATTGCAGAACAATTGGGTAACACAGCAATCACGTGCTACCATAGAAACCAAGATGGCGGCCTCCAGTACACAAAATGGACGACAGAAACACCTACCACCCTAACAACACGCCCTGCGCATGCGTACTGCCACCACATATCACTATGGCGATGACGTCACAACATGGCCGCTCACGCGGGTTACCAGGACAACACAACATGGCGCCACTAGGTCACGTGACATGACGTCACTTCCGGGGTCATCCACCGGGGTCATCCACACTATCCCTGAAACGTGCATACACTACTACTTCCCAGTTGGACTTTTAAAAGGTTGATTGGAACACTAGTTATTCGCTTTCTTCTAAACGCCTCACACAGGAGAAATTTCAGGAAGTGCTGACAAAATAGAACATTTCACTACCGAGATGCTTGACATTACAAACACAGCCATTCCTAAAACTCAGAAAAATTCTAAACGTTCCAGCAAACAATGGTTTGATAATGATTGCAAACGGACTATACAGTATCTCAGGAATATTGAACGGGAATTTAATAAATAAGCCACCATACATAATTTGGATAGACTACCAGAAAAACGGCCGCTAGTGTTCAAAGGGTTAAAATAATATTAATGCAGGAAATTATTTCGTGAACATGACTAGTCGATTGTCACATACTTATATCATACTTTTTTTATACAGGGATAAATTTACATAAAGAAAATAGTAGTGTCGCCAAATGGCCAGACCCGAAGCCAACAGGAGGCTGGTCCACTCTGCCGACCACCACAATGGGTATGTCTGTCGGAAATGTTTGTTGTCTGTCGTGAAAACTGTTCGCCGCTAAAACGCCAATATTTGCTCTGAAAGCCACGAATTTGAAAAACAAATATTGTCCATTTAGCGAAACTGCCATTTTGATTTTGCAAAAAATACCCATATATTTCATATATACTCTGTATATAAACGCTCCTTCGCTTATTAGTCCCCTACGGGAACTGTAAGGGGACTATAGGATTGCACTCCGTCCGTCTGTCCGTCCGTCCGTCTGTCTGTCTGTTTTTTATGTTACCACTTCTCCCTCCAACATGCCTAAAGCTACACCTTTCATATTTGGTACACGGATAAATGGTTCTGAGGGGATGATGCACGCTCAATTTTTTTTTTCAAAATCCAAGATGGCGGAATGGCGACCATTTTTGTTGTGTTTTTTAAGCTTTTTTTTTCTCTATTTTCATGTTACCACCCCTGCCACCAACATGGTTCAAGCTACACTTTGCATATTTGGCACATGGATAGAGGGTTGGGAGGGGATGATGCACGTTCAATATTTTTTCTTCACAATCCAAGATGGCGGCATGGCTGCCATTTTTGTTGTGTTTTTTAAGCTTTTTTCTCTATTTTAAGTTACCACCCCCACTACAACATGGTTCAAGCTACACTTTTTATATCTGGCACATGGATAGAGGGTTGCAATGGGATGTTGCCCGGTCAATAATTTTTTCTTCAAAATTCAAGATGGCAACCATTTCTGTTATGTTTTTCTCTATTTTATGTTACCACTGCTCCCTCCAACATGGTTCAAGCTACACTTTTTATATCTGGCACATGGATAGAGGGTTGCAATGGGATGTTGCCCGTTCAATATTTTTTTCTTCAAAATTCAAGATGGCAACCATTTCTGTTATGTTTTTCTCTATTTTATGTTACCACTGCTCCCTCCAACATGGTTCAAGCTACACTTTTCATATATGGTACATGGATAAAGGGGTTGTGAGGGGATTATGCGCGCTCAATATTTTTTCTTCAAAATCTGACATCTGTCTGTCTGTCTGTCTGTCTGTTTTTATGTTACCGCCTCTCCCTCCAACATGCTTCAAGCTACACCTTCCATATTTGGTACATGGATAAATGGTTCTGAGGGGATGATGCACAGTCAATACTTATTTTTCAGAATCCAAGATGGCAGAATGGCGGCCATTTTTGTTGTGTTTTTTAAGCTTTTTTCTCTATTTTATGTCACTACCCCTCCCTCCAACATGGTTCAAGCTACGCCTTTCATATATGGTACATGGATAAAAGGTTGTGAGGGGATTTTGCACGCTCAATATTTTTTTTTCAAAATCCAAGATGCTTATATACTCTAGTGTCTTCTGTGACAAAAACACCTTATGTCACAAAAGCGCCGTAGGGGACTAATACCACCTCGATGGTCAAACACCTGTTATTATTATTTTAAAGAATTGTTTTCGTGAGAATTAATAAATGAATGTTTCTGATCTGTTTCATATATAGAGGATATGGAATGAGTGTTTTTCTCATATAATATTTATGAAACGAGTCTTAGAATTTTCCGTTTTGGCGAGCCTCTGGCGAGCCCAAACGGAAAATTCGGACGAGTTTCATAAATATTATATGAGAAAAACACTCATTTCATATTCTATTTATCATATGACACACACACGCACAAATTAACCACTTAGTATGACTTTTTAACCCATCACCTACCTTGGGTTGCAGACGGCACTTGGAAAAAACATCCTCGTATAACTAAAAATTTTCATTTTTTGCTTCGTCGAGCTCGTTCCAATGAGGGGTCATAACCTATGTTTTGGAAGCAAAAAGTGAAAATATAAAAAAAAATGAATGGCGTTTTTCTTGTAGGTAAAAGATTAATACAATATAACCCACCCTAAATAGGACAGATAACGTAAATTCTCCCTACTGAAATTATGCAAATGTCACCCAGTTGTATTTTGTTTAGCCAATCAAATTGTCCAGTTTTGAAATTGACCAATGAAAGCTCCCAACTCTATATATAATTATGCAAATTATGAAAATGTGGCCGAGTTTTATTTTGTTCAGCCAATCAAATTGTCTAGTTTTGAAAATGACCAATGAAATTGACGGAAGGCTTTATTTATCACTGATCAATATGAAAACAAAATATCAAATGTTTTAAAGTGAACAAAACGGACGAGTCATATGATAAATAATTGTTTTAAAGAAGTAACTTTAAAGTTTACCGACGGCCAACGACGAGGAAACACTCTCAGAATATTTTAATTCTCACAGCAACCTTTAAATTCTGAGATCCTAGATTCGGACATACAAATGGTCAACTTTGTTGTTTCAAATTAGCCGTTTTAACTTATATTATGAAATACTGCGTCCAATGCTATTAGTACTACATTTATGTCTATATACAGTACGTGGAGAGTGTATTATCACTAAATCACCCGCAGAGTGGAGATTCCACCCAAGCAATAACTGCAAATTTGTTGCAAATCATAACAAGCACAAGCAAAGTTTCAGCCAATGGACCTCCGGGTTAAACCCGAAGGTCCATTGGTTGAAACATTGCTTGTGTTTTTTGTCGATATATACAAAATTTGAAAGTTATTGTTCGGGTGATAACTCCAGTCCGCCGGTGATTTAGTTACAATCCACCCTCCACGTACTGTAGATAGCATACGACCAATGATGAGAATCGTCCTAATTTTGCGATCAATGACGACAATCCTAATTATACAATATTCCCATCAATGATGTTAGTCCTAACTTTATAACTATATAATATTCCCATCAATGATGTTAGTCCTAACTTTATAACTATACAATATTTCCATCAATGATGTTAATCCTAACTTTATAACTATATAATATTCCCATCAATGATGTTAGTCCTAACTTAATAACTATATAATATTCCCATCAATGATGTTAGTCCTAACTTTATAACTATACAATATTCCCATCAATGATGTTAGTCCTAACTTTATAACTATACAATATTCCCATCAATGATGTTAGTCCTAACTTTATAACTATACAATATTCCCATCAATGATGTTAGTCCTAACTTTATAACTATACAATATTCCCATCAATGATGTTAGTCCTAACTTTATAACTATATAATATTCCCATCAATGATGTTAGTCCTAACTTTATAACTATATAATATTCCCATCAATGATGTTAGTCCTAACTTTATAACTATACAATATTCCCATCAATGATGTTAGTCCTAACTTTATAACTATATAATATTCCCATCAATGATGTTAGTCCTAACTTTATAACTATACAATATTCCCATCAATGATGTTAGTCCTAACTTTATAACTATATAATATTCCCATCAATGATGTTAGTCCTAACTTTATAACTATATAATATTCCCATCAATGATGTTAGTCCTAACTTTATAACTATATAATATTCCCATCAATGATGTTAGTCCTAACTTTATAACTATACAATATTCCCATCAATGATGTTAGTCCTAACTTTATAACTATATAATATTCCCATCAATGATGTTAGTCCTAACTTTATAACTATATAATATTCCCATCAATGATGTTAGTCCTAACTTTATAACTATATAATATTCCCATCAATGATGTTAGTCCTAACTTTATAACTATATAATATTCCCATCAATGATGTTAATCCTAACTTTATAACTATATAATATTCCCATCAATGATGTTAGTCCTAACTTTATAACTATACAATATTCCCATCAATGATGTTAGTCCTAACTTTATAACTATACAATATTCCCATCAATGATGTTAGTCCTAACTTTATAACTATATAATATTCCCATCAATGATGTTAATCCTAACTTTATAACTATATAATATTCCCATCAATGATGTTAGTCCTAACTTTATAACTATATAATATTCCCATCAATGATGTTAGTCCTAACTTTATAACTATATAATATTCCCATCAATGATGTTAGTCCTAACTTTATAACTATACAATATTCCCATCAATGATGTTCCCATCAATGATGTTAGTCCTAACTTTATAAGTAATTTAAAACTATTCACTATCCCCATCAATGACATTAGTCCTATCTTTATAACTATACAATATTCCCATCAATGATGTTAGTCCTAACTTTATAACTATACAATATTCCCATCAATG
This sequence comes from Pictodentalium vernedei, assembly GCA_031216915.1. Lineage (NCBI taxonomy): Eukaryota > Metazoa > Mollusca > Scaphopoda > Dentaliida > Dentaliidae > Pictodentalium > Pictodentalium vernedei. The sequence goes on along the minus strand of CM062297.1, from coordinate 881,288,951 downwards.
ATGTTAGTCCTAACTTTATAACTATACAATATTCCCATCAATGATGTTAGTCCTAACTTTATAAATATACAATATTCCCATCAATGATGTTAGTCCTAACTTTATAACTATACAATATTCCCATCAATGATGTTAGTCCTAACTTTATAACTATACAATATTCCCATCAATGATGTTAGTCCTAACTTTATAACTATATAATATTCCCATCAATGATGTTAGTCCTAACTTTATAACTATATAATATTCCCATCAATGATGTTAGTCCTAACTTTATAACTATATAATATTCCCATCAATGATGTTAATCCTAACTTTATAACTATATAATATTCCCATCAATGATGTTAGTCCTAACTTTATAACTATACAATATTCCCATCAATGATGTTAGTCCTAACTTTATAACTATATAATATTCCCATCAATGATGTTAGTCCTAACTTTATAACTATATAATATTCCCATCAATGATGTTAGTCCTAACTTTATAACTATATAATATTCCCATCAATGATGTTAATCCTAACTTTATAACTATATAATATTCCCATCAATGATGTTAGTCCTAACTTTATAACTATACAATATTCCCATCAATGATGTTAGTCCTAACTTTATAACTATACAATATTCCCATCAATGATGTTAGTCCTAACTTTATAACTATATAATATTCCCATCAATGATGTTAGTCCTAACTTTATAACTATATAATATTCCCATCAATGATGTTAGTCCTAACTTTATAACTATATAATATTCCCATCAATGATGTTAGTCCTAACTTTATAACTATATAATATTCCCATCAATGATGTTAGTCCTAACTTTATAACTATATAATATTCCCATCAATGATGTTAGTCCTAACTTTATAACTATACAATATTCCCATCAATGATGTTAGTCCTAACTTTATAACTATATAATATTCCCATCAATGATGTTAGTCCTAACTTTATAACTATACAATATTCCCATCAATGATGTTAGTCCTAACTTTATAACTATATAATATTCCCATCAATGATGTTAGTCCTAACTTAATAACTATACAATATTCCCATCAATGATGTTCCCATCAATGATGTTAGTCCTAACTTTATAAGTAATTTAAAACTATTCACTATCCCCATCAATGACATTAGTCCTATCTTTATAACTATACAATATTCCCATCAATGATGTTAGTCCTAACTTTATAACTATACAATATTCCCATCAATGATGTTAGTCCTAACTTTATAACTATACAATATTCCCATCAATGATGTTAGTCCTAACTTTATAAATATACAATATTCCCATCAATGATGTTAGTCCTAACTTTATAACTATACAATATTCCCATCAATGATGTTAGTCCTAACTTTATAACTATACAATATTCCCATCAATGATGTTAGTCCTAACTTTATAAATATACAATATTCCCATCAATGATGTTAGTCCTATCTTTATAACTATACAATATTCCCATCAATGATGTTAATCCTAACTTTATAACTATACAATATTCCCATCAATGATGTTAGTCCTAACTTTATAACTATACAATATTCCCATCAATGATGTTAGTCCTAACTTTATAAATATACAATATTCCCATCAATGATGTTAGTCCTAACTGTATAACTATATAATATTCCCATCAATGATGTTAGTCCTAACTGTATAACTATATAATATTCCCATCAATGATGTTAGTCCTAACTTTATAACTATATAATATTCCCATCAATGATGTTAGTCCTAACTTTATAACTATACAATAATCCCATCAATGATGTTAGTCCTAACTTTATAACTATATAATATTCCCATCAATGATGTTAGTCCTAACTTTATAAATATACAATATTCCCATCAATGATGTTAATCCTAACTTTATAACTATACAATATTCCCATCAATGATGTTAGTCCTAACTTTATAACTATATAATATTCCCATCAATGATGTTAGTCCTAACTGTATAACTATATAATATTCCCATCAATGATGTTAGTCCTAACTTTATAACTATACAATATTCCCATCAATGATGTTAGTCCTAACTTTATAACTATACAATATTCCCATCAATGATGTTAGTCCTAACTTTATAACTATATAATATTCCCATCAATGATGTTAGTCCTAACTGTATAACTATATAATATTCCCATCAATGATGTTAATCCTAACTTTATAACTATATAATATTCCCATCAATGATGTTAGTCCTAACTTTATAACTATACAATATTCCCATCAATGATGTTAGTCCTAACTTTATAACTATACAATATTCCCATCAATGATGTTAGTCCTAACTTTATAACTATATAATATTCCCATCAATGATGTTTGTCCTAACTTTATAACTATACAATATTCCCATCAATGATGTTAGTCCTAACTTTATAACTATACAATATTCCCATCAATGATGTTAGTCCTAACTTTATAACTATATAATATTCCCATCAATGATGTTAGTCCTAACTTTATAACTATATAATATTCCCATCAATGATGTTAGTCCTAACTTTATAACTATACAATATTCCCATCAATGATGTTAGTCCTAACTTTATAACTATATAATATTCCCATCAATGATGTTAGTCCTAACTTTATAACTATACAATATTCCCATCAATGATGTTAGTCCTAACTTTATAACTATATAATATTCCCATCAATGATGTTAGTCCTAACTTTATAACTATATAATATTCCCATCAATGATGTTAGTCCTAACTTTATAACTATATAATATTCCCATCAATGATGTTAGTCCTAACTTTATAACTATATAATATTCCCATCAATGGTGTTAGTCCTAACTTTATAACTATACAATATTCCCATCAATGATGTTAGTCCTAACTTTATAACTATACAATATTCCCATCAATGATGTTCCCATCAATGGTGTTAGTCCTAACTTTATAACTATACAATATTCCCATCAATGATGTTAATCCTAACTTTATAACTATACAATATTCCCATCAATGATGTTAATCCTAACTTTATAACTATACAATATTCCCATCAATGATGTTAATCCTAACTTTATAACTATACAATATTCCCATCAATGATGTTAATCCTAACTTTATAACTATACAATATTCCCATCAATGATGTTAGTCCTAACTTTATAACTATACAATATTCCCATCAATGATGTTAGTCCTAACTTTATAACTATATAATATTCCCATCAATGATGTTTGTCCTAACTTTATAGCTATATAATATTCCCATCAATGATGTTTGTCCTAACTTTATAACTATATAATATTCCCATCAATGATGTTTGTCCTAACTTTATAACTATATAATATTCCCATCAATGATGTTAGTCCTAACTTTATAACTATACAATATTCCCATCAATGATGTTAGTCCTAACTTTATAACTATACAATATTCCCATCAATGATGTTAGTCCTAACTTTATAACTATACAATATTCCCATCAATGATGTTAGTCCTAACTTTATAAGTAATTTAAAACTATTCACTATCCCCATCAATGACATTAGTCCTATCTTTATAACTATACAATATTCCCATCAATGATGTTAGTCCTAACTTTATAACTATACAATATTCCCATCAATGATGTTAGTCCTAACTTTATAACTATACAATATTCCCATCAATGATGTTAGTCCTAACTTTATAACTATATAATATTCCCATCAATGATGTTAGTCCTAACTTTATAACTATACAATATTCCCATCAATGATGTTAGTCCTAACTTTATAACTATATAATATTCCCATCAATGATGTTAGTCCTAACTTTATAACTATATAATATTCCCATCAATGATGTTAGTCCTAACTTTATAACTATACAATATTCCCATCAATGATGTTAGTCCTAACTGTATAACTATATAATATTCCCATCAATGATGTTAGTCCTAACTGTATAACTATATAATATTCCCATCAATGATGTTAGTCCTAACTTTATAACTATACAATATTCCCATCAATGATGTTAGTCCTAACTTTATAACTATACAATATTCCCATCAATGATGTTAGTCCTAACTTTATAACTATATAATATTCCCATCAATGATGTTAGTCCTAACTGTATAACTATATAATATTCCCATCAATGATGTTAATCCTAACTTTATAACTATATAATATTCCCATCAATGATGTTAATCCTAACTTTATAACTATACAATATTCCCATCAATGATGTTAGTCCTAACTTTATAACTATATAATATTCCCATCAATGATGTTAATCCTAACTGTATAACTATATAATATTCCCATCAATGATGTTAGTCCTAACTTTATAACTATACAATATTCCCATCAATGATGTTAGTCCTAACTTTATAACTATACAATATTCCCATCAATGATGTTAGTCCTAACTTTATAACTATATAATATTCCCATCAATGATGTTAGTCCTAACTTTATAACTATATAATATTCCCATCAATGATGTTAGTCCTAACTTTATAACTATACAATATTCCCATCAATGATGTTAGTCCTAACTTTATAACTATATAATATTCCCATCAATGATGTTAGTCCTAACTTTATAACTATATAATATTCCCATCAATGGTGTTAGTCCTAACTTTATAACTACATAATATTCCCATCAATGGTGTTAGTCCTAACTTTATAACTATACAATATTCCCATCAATGATGTTAGTCCTAACTTTATAACTATACAATATTCCCATCAATGATGTTTCCATCAATGGTGTTAGTCCTAACTTTATAACTATACAATATTCCCATCAATGATGTTAATCCTAACTTTATAACTATACAATATTCCCATCAATGATGTTAATCCTAACTTTATAACTATACAATATTCCCATCAATGATGTTAATCCTAACTTTATAACTATACAATATTCCCATCAATGATGTTAATCCTAACTTTATAACTATACAATATTCCCATCAATGATGTTAGTCCTAACTTTATAACTATACAATATTCCCATCAATGATGTTAGTCCTAACTTTATAACTATATAATATTCCCATCAATGATGTTTGTCCTAACTTTATAGCTATATAATATTCCCATCAATGATGTTTGTCCTAACTTTATAACTATATAATATTCCCATCAATGATGTTTGTCCTAACTTTATAACTATATAATATTCCCATCAATGATGTTAGTCCTAACTTTATAACTATACAATATTCCCATCAATGATGTTAGTCCTAACTTTATAACTATACAATATTCCCATCAATGATGTTAGTCCTAACTTTATAACTATACAATATTCCCATCAATGATGTTAGTCCTAACTTTATAAGTAATTTAAAACTATTCACTATCCCCATCAATGACATTAGTCCTATCTTTATAACTATACAATATTCCCATCAATGATGTTAGTCCTAACTTTATAACTATACAATATTCCCATCAATGATGTTAGTCCTAACTTTATAACTATACAATATTCCCATCAATGATGTTAGTCCTAACTTTATAACTATATAATATTCCCATCAATGATGTTAGTCCTAACTTTATAACTATACAATATTCCCATCAATGATGTTAGTCCTAACTTTATAACTATACAATATTCCCATCAATGATGTTAGTCCTAACTTTATAACTATACAATATTCCCATCAATGATGTTAGTCCTAACTTTATAACTATATAATATTCCCATCAATGATGTTAGTCCTAACTTTATAACTATACAATATTCCCATCAATGATGTTAGTCCTAACTTTATAACTATATAATATTCCCATCAATGATGTTAGTCCTAACTTTATAACTATACAATATTCCCATCAATGATGTTAGTCCTAACTTTATAACTATACAATATTCCCATCAATGATGTTAGTCCTAACTTTATAACTATATAATATTCCCATCAATGATGTTAGTCCTAACTTTATAACTATACAATATTCCCATCAATGATGTTAGTCCTAACTTTATAACTATACAATATTCCCATCAATGATGTTAGTCCTAACTTTATAACTATATAATATTCCCATCAATGATGTTAGTCCTAACTTTATAACTATATAATATTCCCATCAATGATGTTAGTCCTAACTTTATAACTATATAATATTCCCATCAATGATGTTAGTCCTAACTTTATAACTATATAATATTCCCATCAATGATGTTAGTCCTAACTTTATAACTATACAATATTCCCATCAATGATGTTAGTCCTAACTTTATAACTATACAATATTCCCATCAATGATGTTAGTCCTAACTTTATAACTATACAATATTCCCATCAATGATGTTAGTCCTAACTTTATAACTATATAATATTCCCATCAATGATGTTAGTCCTAACTTTATAACTATACAATATTCCCATCAATGATGTTAGTCCTAACTTTATAACTATACAATATTCCCATCAATGATGTTAGTCCTAACTTTATAACTATATAATATTCCCATCAATGATGTTAGTCCTAACTTTATAACTATATAATATTCCCATCAATGATGTTAGTCCTAACTTTATAACTATATAATATTCCCATCAATGATGTTAGTCCTAACTTTATAACTATACAATATTCCCATCAATGATGTTAGTCCTAACTTTATAAGTAATTTAAAACTATTCACTATCCCCATCAATGACATTAGTACTATCTTTATAACTATACAATATTCCCATCAATGATGTTAGTCCTAACTTTATAACTATATAATATTCCCATCAATGATGTTAGTCCTAACTTTATAACTATACAATATTCCCATCAATGATGTTAGTCCTAACTTTATAACTATATAATATTCCCATCAATGGTGTTAGTCCTAACTTTATAACTATATAATATTCCCATCAATGATGTTAGTCCTAACTTTATAACTATACAATAATCCCATCAATGATGTTAGTCCTAACTTTATAACTATACAATATTCCCATCAATGATGTTAGTCCTAACTTTATAACTATACAATATTCCCATCAATGGTGTTAGTCCTAACTTTATAACTATATAATATTCCCATCAATGATGTTAATCCTAACTTTATAACTATACAATATTCCCATCAATGATGTTAGTCCTAACTTTATAACTATACAATATTCCCATCAATGATGTTAGTCCTAACTTTATAACTATATAATATTCCCATCAATGATGTTAGTCCTAACTTTATAACTATATAATATTCCCATCAATGATGTTAGTCCTAACTTTATAACTATATAATATTCCCATCAATGATGTTAGTCCTAACTTTATAACTATATAATATTCCCATCAATGATGTTAGTCCTAACTTTATAACTATACAATATTCCCATCAATGATGTTAGTCCTGACTTTATAACTATACAATATTCCCATCAATGATGTTCCCATCAATGGTGTTAGTCCTAACTTTATAACTATACAATATTCCCATCAATGATGTTAATCCTAACTTTATAACTATACAATATTCCCATCAATGATGTTAGTCCTAACTTTATAACTATATAATATTCCCATCAATGATGTTAGTCCTAACTTTATAACTATACAATATTCCCATCAATGGTGTTAGTCCTAACTTTATAACTATACAATATTCCCATCAATGATGTTAGTCCTAACTTTATAACTATACAATATTCCCATCAATGATGTTCCCATCAATGGTGTTAGTCCTAACTTTATAACTATATAATATTCCCATCAATGATGTTAGTCCTAACTTTATAACTATATAATATTCCCATCAATGATGTTTGTCCTAACTTTATAACTATATAATATTCCCATCAATGATGTTTGTCCTAACTTTATAACTATACAATATTCCCATCAATGATGTTAGTCCTAACTTTATAACTATACAATATTCCCATCAATGATGTTCCCATCAATGGTGTTAGTCCTAACTTTATAACTATACAATATTCCCATCAATGGTGTTAGTCCTAACTTTATAACTATACAATATTCCCATCAATGATGTTAGTCCTAACTTTATAACTATACAATATTCCCATCAATGATGTTAGTCCTAACTTTATAAGTAATTTAAAACTATTCACTATCCCCATCAATGACATTAGTACTATCTTTATAACTATACAATATTCCCATCAATGATGTTAGTCCTAACTTTATAACTATACAATATTCCCATCAATGATGTTAGTCCTAACTTTATAACTATACAATATTCCCATCAATGATGTTAGTCCTAACTTTATAACTATATAATATTCCCATCAATGATGTTAGTCCTAACTTTATAACTATATAATATTCCCATCAATGATGTTAGTCCTAACTTTATAACTATACAATATTCCCATCAATGATGTTCCCATCAATGGTGTTAGTCCTAACTTTATAACTATACAATATTCCCATCAATGATGTTAATCCTAACTTTATAACTATACAATATTCCCATCAATGATGTTAGTCCTAACTTTATAACTATATAATATTCCCATCAATGATGTTAGTCCTAACTTTATAACTATACAATATTCCCATCAATGGTGTTAGTCCTAACTTTATAACTATATAATATTCCCATCAATGATGTTAGTCCTAACTTTATAACTATATAATATTCCCATCAATGATGTTTGTCCTAACTTTATAACTATATAATATTCCCATCAATGATGTTTGTCCTAACTTTATAACTATACAATATTCCCATCAATGATGTTAGTCCTAACTTTATAACTATACAATATTCCCATCAATGATGTTCCCATCAATGGTGTTAGTCCTAACTTTATAACTATACAATATTCCCATCAATGGTGTTAGTCCTAACTTTATAACTATACAATATTCCCATCAATGATGTTAGTCCTAACTTTATAACTATACAATATTCCCATCAATGATGTTAGTCCTAACTTTATAAGTAATTTAAAACTATTCACTATCCCCATCAATGACATTAGTACTATCTTTATAACTATACAATATTCCCATCAATGGTGTTAGTCCTAACTTTATAACTATACAATATTCCCATCAATGATGTTAGTCCTAACTTTATAACTATATAATATTCCCATCAATGATGTTAGTCCTAACTTTATAACTATACAATATTCCCATCAATGATGTTAGTCCTAACTGTATAACTATATAATATTCCCATCAATGATGTTAGTCCTAACTTTATAACTATACAATATTCCCATCAATGATGTTAGTCCTAACTTTATAACTATATAATATTCCCATCAATGATGTTAGTCCTAACTTTATAACTATACAATATTCCCATCAATGATGTTAGTCCTAACTTTATAACTATATAATATTCCCATCAATGATGTTAGTCCTAACTTTATAACTATATAATATTCCCATCAATGATGTTAGTCCTAACTTTATAACTATACAATATTCCCATCAATGATGTTAGTCCTAACTTTATAACTATATAATATTCCCATCAATGATGTTAGTCCTAACTTTATAACTATACAATATTCCCATCAATGATGTTAGTCCTAACTTTATAACTATACAATATTCCCATCAATGATGTTAGTCCTAACTTTATAACTATACAATATTCCCATCAATGATGTTAGTCCTAACTTTATAACTATATAATATTCCCATCAATGATGTTAGTCCTAACTTTATAACTATACAATATTCCCATCAATGATGTTAGTCCTAACTTTATAACTATATAATATTCCCATCAATGATGTTAGTCCTAACTTTATAACTATACAATATTCCCATCAATGATGTTAGTCCTAACTTTATAACTATATAATATTCCCATCAATGATGTTAGTCCTAACTTTATAACTATATAATATTCCCATCAATGATGTTAGTCCTAACTTTATAACTATACAATATTCCCATCAATGATGTTAGTCCTAACTTTATAACTATATAATATTCCCATCAATGATGTTAGTCCTAACTTTATAACTATATAATATTCCCATCAATGATGTTAATCCTAACTGTATAACTATATAATATTCCCATCAATGATGTTAGTCCTAACTTTATAACTATACAATATTCCCATCAATGATGTTAGTCCTAACTTTATAACTATATAATATTCCCATCAATGATGTTAGTCCTAACTTTATAACTATACAATATTCCCATCAATGATGTTAGTCCTAACTTTATAACTATATAATATTCCCATCAATGATGTTAGTCCTAACTTTATAACTATACAATATTCCCATCAATGATGTTAGTCCTAACTTTATAACTATACAATATTCCCATCAATGATGTTAGTCCTAACTTTATAACTATACAATATTCCCATCAATGATGTTAGTCCTAACTTTATAACTATATAATATTCCCATCAATGATGTTAGTCCTAACTTTATAACTATATAATATTCCCATCAATGATGTTAGTCCTAACTTTATAACTATATAATATTCCCATCAATGATGTTAGTCCTAACTTTATAACTATATAATATTCCCATCAATGATGTTAGTCCTAACTTTATAACTATATAATATTCCCATCAATGATGTTAGTCCTAACTTTATAACTATATAATATTCCCATCAATGATGTTAGTCCTAACTTTATAACTATATAATATTCCCATCAATGATGTTAGTCCTAACTTTATAACTATACAATATTCCCATCAATGACATTAGTACTATCTTTATAACTATACAATATTCCCATCAATGATGTTAGTCCTAACTTTATAACTATACAATATTCCCATCAATGATGTTAGTCCTAACTTTATAACTATACAATATTCCCATCAATGATGTTAGTCCTAACTTTATAACTATATAATATTCCCATCAATGATGTTAATCCTAACTTTATAACTATACAATATTCCCATCAATGATGTTCCCATCAATGGTGTTAGTCCTAACTTTATAACTATACAATATTCCCATCAATGATGTTAATCCTAACTTTATAACTATACAATATTCCCATCAATGATGTTAATCCTAACTTTATAACTATACAATATTCCCATCAATGATGTTAATCCTAACTTTATAACTATACAATATTCCCATCAATGATGTTAATCCTAACTTTATAACTATACAATATTCCCATCAATGATGTTAGTCCTAACTTTATAACTATACAATATTCCCATCAATGATGTTAGTCCTAACTTTATAACTATATAATATTCCCATCAATGATGTTTGTCCTAACTTTATAACTATATAATATTCCCATCAATGATGTTTGTCCTAACTTTATAACTATATAATATTCCCATCAATGATGTTTGTCCTAACTTTATAACTATATAATATTCCCATCAATGATGTTAGTCCTAACTTTATAACTATACAATATTCCCATCAATGATGTTAGTCCTAACTTTATAACTATACAATATTCCCATCAATGATGTTAGTCCTAACTTTATAACTATACAATATTCCCATCAATGATGTTAGTCCTAACTTTATAAGTAATTTAAAACTATTCACTATCCCCATCAATGACATTAGTCCTATCTTCATAACTATACAATATTCCCATCAATGATGTTAGTCCTAACTTTATAACTATACAATATTCCCATCAATGATGTTAGTCCTAACTTTATAACTATACAATATTCCCATCAATGATGTTAGTCCTAACTTTATAACTATATAATATTCCCATCAATGATGTTAGTCCTAACTTTATAACTATACAATATTCCCATCAATGATGTTAGTCCTAACTTTATAACTATATAATATTCCCATCAATGATGTTAGTCCTAACTTTATAACTATATAATATTCCCATCAATGATGTTAGTCCTAACTTTATAACTATATAATATTCCCATCAATGATGTTAGTCCTAACTTTATAACTATACAATATTCCCATCAATGATGTTAGTCCTAACTTTATAACTATATAATATTCCCATCAATGGTGTTAGTCCTAACTTTATAACTATACAATATTCCCATCAATGGTGTTAGTCCTAACTTTATAACTATATAATATTCCCATCAATGATGTTAGTCCTAACTTTATAACTATATAATATTCCCATCAATGATGTTTGTCCTAACTTTATAACTATATAATATTCCCATCAATGATGTTTGTCCTAACTTTATAACTATACAATATTCCCATCAATGATGTTAGTCCTAACTTTATAACTATACAATATTCCCATCAATGATGTTCCCATCAATGGTGTTAGTCCTAACTTTATAACTATACAATATTCCCATCAATGGTGTTAGTCCTAACTTTATAACTATACAATATTCCCATCAATGATGTTAGTCCTAACTTTATAACTATACAATATTCCCATCAATGATGTTAGTCCTAACTTTATAAGTAATTTAAAACTATTCACTATCCCCATCAATGACATTAGTACTATCTTTATAACTATACAATATTCCCATCAATGATGTTAGTCCTAACTTTATAACTATACAATATTCCCATCAATGATGTTAGTCCTAACTTTATAACTATACAATATTCCCATCAATGATGTTAGTCCTAACTTTATAACTATATAATATTCCCATCAATGATGTTAGTCCTAACTTTATAACTATACAATATTCCCATCAATGATGTTAGTCCTAACTTTATAACTATATAATATTCCCATCAATGATGTTAGTCCTAACTTTATAACTATATAATATTCCCATCAATGATGTTAGTCCTAACTTTATAACTATATAATATTCCCATCAATGATGTTAGTCCTAACTTTATAACTATACAATATTCCCATCAATGATGTTAGTCCTAACTTTATAACTATATAATATTCCCATCAATGATGTTAGTCCTAACTTTATAACTATACAATATTCCCATCAATGATGTTTGTCCTAACTTTATAACTATACAATATTCCCATCAATGATGTTAGTCCTAACTTTATAACTATATAATATTCCCATCAATGATGTTAGTCCTAACTTTATAACTATATAATATTCCCATCAATGATGTTAGTCCTAACTTTATAACTATATAATATTCCCATCAATGATGTTAGTCCTAACTTTATAACTATACAATATTCCCATCAATGATGTTAGTCCTAACTTTATAACTATACAATATTCCCATCAATGATGTTAGTCCTAACTTTATAACTATACAATATTCCCATCAATGATGTTAGTCCTAACTTTATAACTATATAATATTCCCATCAATGATGTTAGTCCTAACTTTATAACTATACAATATTCCCATCAATGATGTTAGTCCTAACTTTATAACTATATAATATTCCCATCAATGATGTTTGTCCTAACTTTATAACTATATAATATTCCCATCAATGATGTTAGTCCTAACTTTATAACTATATAATATTCCCATCAATGATGTTAGTCCTAACTTTATAACTATACAATATTCCCATCAATGATGTTAGTCCTAACTTTATAACTATACAATATTCCCATCAATGATGTTAGTCCTAACTTTATAACTATATAATATTCCCATCAATGATGTTAGTCCTAACTTTATAACTATACAATATTCCCATCAATGATGTTAGTCCTAACTTTATAACTATATAATATTCCCATCAATGATGTTAGTCCTAACTTTATAACTATATAATATTCCCATCAATGATGTTAGTCCTAACTTTATAACTATACAATATTCCCATCAATGATGTTAGTCCTAACTTTATAACTATATAATATTCCCATCAATGATGTTTGTCCTAACTTTATAACTATATAATATTCCCATCAATGATGTTAGTCCTAACTTTATAACTATATAATATTCCCATCAATGATGTTAGTCCTAACTTTATAACTATATAATATTCCCATCAATGATGTTAGTCCTAACTTTATAACTATATAATATTCCCATCAATGATGTTTATCCTAACTTTATAACTATATAATATTCCCATCAATGATGTTAGTCCTAACTTTATAACTATATAATATTCCCATCAATGATGTTAGTCCTAACTTTATAACTATACAATATTCCCATCAATGATGTTAGTCCTAACTTTATAACTATACAATATTCCCATCAATGATGTTAGTCCTAACTTTATAACTATACAATATTCCCATCAATGGTGTTAGTCCTAACTTTATAACTATATAATATTCCCATCAATGATGTTAATCCTAACTTTATAACTATATAATATTCCCATCAATGATGTTAGTCCTAACTTTATAACTATATAATATTCCCATCAATGATGTTAGTCCTAACTTTATAACTGTACAATATTCCCATCAAAGACGTTGGTCATTATTTTATAACTTTACAATATTTTCATCAGCGACGTTAGTCCCAATTTCATAAATATACAATATTTTCAATAATCCCATCAATGATGTTTGTCCTAATTTTATAAGTAATTTTATAACTATTCAATATCCCCATCAATGACATTAGTCCTAGTTTATAACTATACAATATTCCCATCAATGACGTTAGTCCTAATTTTAAAACTATACGCGTACATTAATCCCATCAATGACGATAGCGCAAATTTATAACTATACAATATTCCCATCAATTGTGTTATTCAGCAGACATGAGTAATTTTCAGTATATTATGTTCAAGTTGAATAATATAACAACGTTTCAGAATAAATTGATTTTGGGCCTGTCTTCAGTGTGTACTAGCCTGACAAATCTAAGTCACATGTACCAATAAACTTTTTAGTTATAACTCTAAAATGTAGTGATAATATACATGTAGTGTGGTCCTGAATAATTCTCATGAATTTGCCTGTTTAATCCCGACAGTCGTCATAATATGGCGGACACACCCAATTGCGGTGGAAGCGACATTGGCAGATGCGTTACTAAGGAGATGGAAGGAGAGACAACCCCCACCAATTTTCCAGACACGAAATTTTCGTCTCGATTGGAATCTTAAATATCGATTCGCTCTTGCGTACTCGAATAGACTGGATACTTCGTCTAATCCATATACAGACGTTTAATCAAACGGAGATCTATAGTACCCAATTCGGGCTGCTGATGGGAAGGGGGAGCATGACAAACTTGTAGCATAGTACGAAATAAGAAGTTGTGTCACAACTATTGCATGGGTATTCTATTTTCTTCACAAATTAATCTCCAAGAAATCTTTTGAACTATAATCCCGACTGACTAATATTCCAACTACATTATCATCTTCTTTGAAGGCATGCCTTGATGATGTGGCTGGAATATTTTATCAGTCTGGTCGGTACAGATCAGTAGTACCCCCCCCCCCCTTCCCCTTCAAACGCGAAGCCCCCTGAACATTGGCCTTGTTTGGAAAGGTATATACCAAAAACAACTTACTGTCATGCTGAGAAAAAATGTTAAACTAAATACTGTCGGTCCAAACACAGATGCTGCCAGTATGGACGTCACCATAAATGTTATTTTCTGAAAAATAATAATTCCACATATTGACAGCACTTATACTTTCATCACGACCAATATCCGACTAGATTTCTCTCTTGGAGGTCAAGGGTCAACCAGATGAAATGGACGTTCAATTTATCTTCTCTGAGAAATTGTTTTTCTCTGCAAAACGGGAATGTGTGATCTTTAATTGCGGCGGAATTTAAAACACATTTATTATGGAAGACAGTACATTATTTGAATGGTAAATATTTTCATTTACCTTACAAGAAAGTATTTTCCCCGATATAAATAACAACGTCTAGTCAAATCGGTACTGAGGATAGAAATCGCACGTGCGATAGTAGAGTATAATTGGCAATTAGAGCACTTGAGGGCGGATAACTTCTCGCAATTTTCGAGCTTGTTTTCTCGAGAAATCACCTATGTCCAATAAACTGCGATGCGAGCACACTAGAGACTTCTCGCAAAATGTGCTCATATACTGTGAGACGACACGTGACTTTTTGAGTCAGAAATCTGATGGAAATCGAATCGCTGAGAGAGATACTACGAGGATCTGTTCCTTCTTGTCGATCGAATCTCAGTGATCGAGCGAAAATATAAAAAAAAACTTACAAAATTTGAGAAAATTCCAAGTTTGACCAGTTCGAGCTCAGTCTGAGAATTCATTACATTAGTGTCCCAAGACGACAGTGATGACTGTGAAGACACCACATATTTAAGAAGAAAAATGCTAAGTTGATGACAAACACCAAATAATGTATTTTTACTCGGCTTTTTAACTGTTTCGTCGATCTATTTCAGCGAGATCCTCCAATGAGAAATTACACATCGCGACACAAAGTGTCAAAACATGTAATTTTATGTTGGTGTTCTCGAGTTTCTCATCGACAGAGTTGGTCGATTTGGAATGTGGAACACGAGAAATCTTCACAAACTGCAAAAACGTGTAATTTTCCGCCTCCATGTTTGTAGTGGTCTTATGGTTCACGAAGTCGATTCGTCGGAGATCTCGCGGATGAAGGTGAGGAGATTTTCCCCTCCAATTCGATCGATCGCGGTTCTGTCTGTGACAGAGAAATATATATATTATATGTTCGATTTTTTCTATACAGTATTAAATAGAAGGTAAAAAAAAATAATATAAATTTCAAAATAAAACTAGAGAATTGTAATTTGTTGGACAAATTATGGGCTTTCCCAACTTTCCAATGTGAAATGCAGTCCACATATAGCAAAGCAAAGTGTTTGAAATTAACCATTTCCAAAATGACAGACAAAAAGCATCCAAAGTTGGCTAATTTTGGCATTCTCTCACGGTTCTCTTATTAACGCCCTCATTATGCTTGGGGGTTAAATCTTGAGATTAAAAAGTAAACAGTAACTTTCTTCTACAATCATTGTTGCATCTATCCATACCAAAATAATTGCTACAACTACCTTGCAGTTCGAGGAAATGAGTGCAGATGTCTGCAAAATTCTCTGAAAATCATTTTTTTTTCTGACAGCACTATTCTGTACATGGTCAAAGCTTATGTTGTGTTAAGCCCCAAAGCATAACTTACAGCAGGTGATTTGTTCATTAGGCATCTCTACCTATAGCAAAACAAAGTGTTTAGAATTAACCTTTTCCAAAATGACAGGAAGATGCAACCACAGTTAGCTAATTTTGGCATTTTCGGATGGTACTCTTACCCTCATTTGCTTGAGGGTTAAAGATGAGATTAAAAACTAACAGTAACATTATTCTGCAAGCATTGTTGCATCTATGCATACAAAAATAATTGTTACAACAACCTCGCAATTATGAGAAATTTGCCCTTTAATTTAGTAAATCTTGAAGATAAAATGATATATTCATATCATTTGTGGCCAATAGGGGTTAATATTGAAATATTTTTCTGGTGATTTTAGTGTATCATATTATGCTCTTAATGTGTGAACATCAATAACAGGCTGAGTGTCTGAAAAGAGATATGGACTAATCTTGAATCTTGGTATTTGAATGAAGATGTACAAGTTGAGGGTACTCCAATTCAAGGCCTGACAACTGGGTGAGGGTTAAAACTTGGAATAAAACATATAACAGCAAAATTGTTCTTGGATGAATGTCCTATCTTCTCATGGAAAAGGTTTTGAGACAATATGGCTCCAGTGCTGAGAAAGTGCATGTAAATGTTGGCGAAAATAACAATTATTCCGACAGTACCCTAATGGGAAGTCTCAAATCTGCAAGGGGTTAAACTTTTAATAATAACACATAGAACCAGATTCTGAAAAATTGGAGTTTTTTTGGACGATACCTACTTTTATACAACCAGAATGGGATAGAGTTAAACTTTACAACCAAACTTACAACAGCAAATATGCTCCGTAGTCAAGTGTGAATACGTACATGAAAAGTGTTTGAAATTAGGCCTTTCCAAAATGATAGAAAATGCAACCAAAGTTGTCAAATTTTGGCATTTTCAAACGGTACTCTTCTTCTCGCCCTCATTGTGCTTGAGGGTTAAATCTGAGATTAAAAAGTAAAGAGTAACTTTCTTCCACAATCACTGTTGCATCTATCCATACCAAAATAATTGTTACAACAACCTTATAGTTAGAAAAATTTGCACTTGAAGTTGGTCAATTTTGAAGAAGAAATTATATTAATGTCATTTTTGGCCAATGGGGGTTAATATTGAACGATTTGAGTGGTGATTGTGGTGTATCATATTATGCTCTAAATGTGTGGAAAATTTGAGCTAAATAACTGTAAACAGTTTTGAGACTTCTATAAAATGTTAAAATTTTGAAAGTTCTGGCAGAATATTTTGAACATACACGTTTTCACAGACATGGCGATACCGCATTTCACTAGATTTTATGACATTACAGAAGTATGCCAAATTTGGTTAAAATCGTATAGCTTGTTTTTGAGCAGTTCAGACAAAATTCACGGAGGAAAAAAAAAATAGAGAAGAAAAATTTTGAAAAAGAAGAATAACAAGAGTCTTTCCCAAACTGGGTTTGGGAAAGCCTAAAAAATTAAATATTAAACATCATGTCATTTTCAAAGAAAAGACTAAAGATTCTGATGAAAAATCTGAAAATATGAAGAGAGATCTTCTGCACGAGAAGTTTCTCAGAAATGTATTCTACTGAGCGTGTGTCCATCTCGCGGATTCAAACATTCCCAGAGTGATGAGCGAGAGATGTCCGGGGTTGCATGTCGGAGGGATTCATTGACATGCACACCTCTTGCACTGCAGAACACAAAGATGCCATAGTCCTGTGTTTTTTGTCGGTGTTGGAAATGCTTGATGAGGACAAGGTGATAGAGTGGTGGAAGACAATGATCAAGTGTTGAGGGCGATCACAGCCTTTGAATTTCGAAATTGGGCAGTTTCGGAAAATGCCGAGAAACAGAGATTGTTACCATTATGTGGATGTACAAAATATGTATCCAAGTCGAGCTTTGTTTCTAAGGGCAGATCACGACGAGTCGAAGACGAGTCGTGATCTACCCTTAGAACCCGGAGCGAGACTCTGGTACATATTGTGTACATCCACATAATGGTAATACTAATTTTATCTTACAATATATTGGGGATAAGTCAAGAATGTAGACGAATATATAATGAACTATTTATTCGTACGGATGAACAAAAAAGAAAAAAATGAAACTCACGCGAAAGGAACGTGCTTGCATCCGACCCTCTGATATAAACATCTGTATCAGGGGGTCGGATACACAACAGTTGCGGAGTTAATACAGACAAAATACATGTTGATTGTACGAGAAATTTCATGAATTCCGACTGAGAAAGTATTTCGCATTTTTTACTGGATAGAGAATATCCAACTCGGATTTTATGAAGGAAAGTAAGTAAGTAAGTAATAACTTTATTTGCAAAAGACATTATAATACATGTTTATAACATAATTGCCCAAGAAACAACAAATAGTATTAATATTATATCACATCTGGGATTTATGAAGCTACATATTTGTCTTCTGCAGGGAGGTGACATAGCCAGCTGGCTGTATTACTGTCACCCACCTCAGGGAAAGGGAAAATGTAGAGTATGGAAAGACAAAAAAGTGGGAGATAAAAAAGCAACGAATGAGGGAAAAAGTGAAGAGAGAGAGAAAGAGAGAGGGAGAGGAGGAGAAAGAGAGAGAGAGAGAGAGAGAAAGAGAGGGGAGAATCAGCTGCAACTGAAAATAACATGTATAGTAGAAGAAATAAAGTAAAATATAAATATGTAAGAAATGAGCTCTGCAGTCCTGGTGATAAGTGGAATTTGGTTTCATTGTTGCACTGAGAAAGGGGGCATACATGGGAATGTGATATTTTGCCCAGAGCCAGCTTATAGGTTTTGAGTTCCTCGTTGGAAGTTTATTTTCTGGAGTTTTCCGGAAACAACCCTAATTAATAAGGACTTAAGGGACTTATTTCAGTGAGTCTGTTGTGTCGCGGGAGTCGGTACTTCCCGACATTCATGGCATGATCTGTTACTGCATTTGACAGAGGCTTCATACGAGCCTAGAAACGTGTTGGTCATCCTTTTTTTTAAACTGTGCTCGTGATAAATTTCGAACCAGTGGGTCAATATGTCATTCCACATTTTTGGAAATGAGTGTAAGGGGAGATTTGCCTTGAACTGTGTTCGGGGCTTGAGTTGTTTAATCTCACCTCTGTGTCTGGTAATCCTGTCGGTTTCGTTCTTGTTAAGATTATATAGACTATATAACGATAGTGGTAAGTTGTTATGTGCCCAATCATGCATAAATAATAGGATATTTAGCTTATATAGATCGTCCAGTTTTAGGATTTTATTTTTCTTGAATAGGGGCGCAGTATGTGTGTTGTACTTTTTATTGTTTATTATTCGAAAGGCACGTTTTTGAAGGATACTTAATTTGTTTACAGCCGGCACGTCCCCCCAAATGTGTATCGCATACATCAAATGACTTTGCACTAGCGTAAAATACAGAATTTCCAGGGTATCGAATGGTAGAAACGTTTTTACTCTATTAATAGCCCAGATGGATTTAGTTATCTTTGAGCTCAGATGAGAGATGTGGTGCTTGAAATTTAAGTTTTCGTCTAAATCAACACCGAGGAATTTTATTGTTTGGACTTCGTTTTTGTTCCCTACTTGTGTTACATGTTTATTGTTTATAGTTATGGGAGTGGCAACTAAGTCCCATGTGTCATGTGGGGGATGTAGTAGCATGCATCTTGTTTTGGTGGCATTGAGTGACAGTTTATTCGCGGAGCACCTGTCTGCAATTTTGTTAAGTTCCTTATTTGTTGTTTCTGTCAATATGTCTATGTTGTTGTCGGCCGTTGATATCGTAGTGTCGTCGGCAAAAGACAAAATGATCAGAAAAGTAGCAAAGTGATAGCATATGTCTGTGATTAAAATCCCCGATCGTAATACTTTTCCAGTGGTATTGCATAAAATGTGATCTATTAGCGTGGCCGAATGGTCTGTTACTCTCGTCGGTTTTGTGATTACCGAGAAAAATCCTGCACTGAATACACTATTTACGTATTGGTTAGTTTTGGGGTGGTTATGGAAGTTTAGTAAATCAAGGTTAAAGTCACCCATCAGGTAAGTTGATTTATATTCGTTGTTAATCTTAAAGTAAATCGGACAAGTTATTCAAAAAGGAATTTATATCTGCTTTGGGCGCTGTGTTAGGCCGATAAATTACACCAACCAAGATTTTTTTATTTAATTGGAGTTCAATAAAAACGGATTCGAAGACATGCGGGATAAAAATTGATAGGTCACTGCGAATGTTGAATGGTAATGTTTCCTTTATGAATAAGCCTACACCGCCCCTCCCGTCGTTATTACCAGGTCGTGTTCGAACAACTAATGGGTGGTATCCCTCTAATTTGAATGAGATGTTTTCATTAACGGTAAAAGTTTCTGTCAGGCTTATTATGTCAAACTGATTGGAGTCACTTTGTAGGTTGCACAAGAGATCCTTTACAAGCTCCCAATGTGCATTTAAACTACAACAGTTTAAATTAAAGAATGAGAACGTTTTATGTTTTAATGTAGCGATCGCCTTGAAGTCTTGTGGTGTGAAATAATTACAATTGTGGGCAGTTATGCTGAAGGGTGAATCAGACTCATATTCAGGCTCACTCGCGGTATGTTCATTGAGAAGCTTTGAGAAGTTATACATATTTTGTCTCTGGATCTCATTTAGTGTGAGTTTGTTAGCCATGGCTAATAGTAATTGAAGAGATCTCTATCTGGATCTCATTTAGTGTGAGTTTGTTAGCCATGGGTAATAGTAATTGAAGAGATCTCTAGAATGTGCAAGAACACAAGTATAATCCACGTGAGTATGGGTGTTATAGAACTCATAAAGTGTACATTGCAAGCCGGGTATATTTTCAGTTGCGAGAAAGGAGATATTACAAAGATGTGAAGAAAGATAAGTGAGAAAGAAAAAAGTAATGTAAAGTGTGTAGGGACCATACACATCGGTCAGGAAATCCTGTGAGAGGGTAATAGGTCATAAATCATGACTGTATGACCAGTTTCGCTCAGGTTTCGACTAGGGTATGTCGGTAAGAGCGTATGAGGTAATGTACAATACATGGGACTCGTGGGCATCGATCCAGACTAGGAATCACGACTAAGAAGAACAATAGGCTGGACGGCTTCGATTGAAATACTATCGATATGTGTAAATATGCACAACACATATATACCTACATGTATATACACATAAAAGTTGAAAGTTATCTACAACGCCCAGAAGTCAAGTGACAACGTGGATCTACTCTATTCTATTACAAATTATTGGAGACTGAGGAAAGGACACATGAATGTAGTCATGTGCAAGTAGATTTGCTCTGTCATAAATTTCTGAAGATTACTCATAGGCACTCTCCAGCAATTCATAGCAAAACAAAATAAAATTTATTATTAAAAAGGAAAACAGAAAGAGGTTCTGTTCAGAGACGATTTACAACACCTTTGTCGATTTTCGAAAATATCTTGTCTTTGTCGTTGTTCAGAATAAAGCCTACATCCTCGAAATATTTCTCTTCTTCTTTCAGAATTTCCAGACACGAATTTTCCAACTCTAAAAACAACTCTACTTGATCTGCATTCTGTTTTAATCCCATGTTATCGTTTTCATATTTATACTCATACATTATCACTTCAACATCTTCCAATTTGATTATATGAGGTTCCAAAAGAAAAGATTTACTTTCAATTTTTTTGTAATAAATGATTCTTTTCAACTCGAATTTTTTCCATTGCCATTTTTTGGATTATTTTTTTTAAATTTCAATTTAACTTTTTTGTTTTAAATTCTCTATTATATATATGAACATTTTTTTTTATAAAAATTTTAATTTTGTTTTTTAAATGTTTTTACATTAAATTATATCTTTCTTACAAACTTTGACATATTTTGTAAATTAATCAATTTTTTGTGTTTCATATATATAGAGTTCATTTTTTATTTCTTTCAATTTTATTCTCTTATACATGAGAAATGGAAAAAGAAAAAAATGAAAGTTTGCAAATAAATTGTAAAAAATTAAAAATCCTCATGAAATTTAAATGTTTTGTAAAATAAAATTGAAAATTTATATAAAAATTGAAAATTTATATAAAAATTGAAAATTTATATATATTTTTTCATATATATAATAGAAATATAAGAAAATAATTTTTTTTTTAAAGTTTGGAAGATATAGTTTGATGTTTATAAAAAATGATACTTTTATTGGAAGCATGCAATTGAGCTCAGTTGAAAAGATATATGAAGATTCTCCGCATCATGAAATCTTTGAGCTACAGAACCAAACCACAACTGATCGGAGTCATAAAAGCTGAGACCAGGGAGAAAACGTTGTTAGAATTGAGATCTTAAGCACGTTGGTTTGGTTTGAAAGGTACATGGTTGAAAAATAGAAATGAGTTGATAAAATCGATGCTTGAAGGAGGAGGAGGAGAAAGCGATGAGATGAGAAAGACAACAATCAAAACGGGTGGAAAGAGGAAACCAAAACAAAATTTACTGACAGTGGAAATGAAAAAGAGAAAAAAAGATCAAATGACGACTATCATAAAAGCAGCTATGGCTGAACTCGAAATAAATTGTGGTGTCGTGGAAGAAAACCTAGCTGAATTCATATGCAAAGAATTGTTGCCAATTTCCGTAGAATGATAGTGAGCCATGACATGATTTTTCAAAACGGTTGATGTCAAGTGTATAAAAAGATTTCATTCTAAACATTTCTTGATCAAGATAAACTTTGGTTTGTTCGATTTATTTTGTCGCATGCAAGACGTGGGTATAAACTAAAATAGTACTGAAGTGTTGGATGGAGACGATCGATCTGAACACAGGCGAAATCGTGGAAAAAATAGTTTATTTTCAATCTCACATGAACACCATGACCGAAAATTCTTTGATGTCCGATATATTTGATAACATGAAAGATAAAATAATACAATCTTTGGCGCAGTATCAAAACGAAGGTAGTAATTGGAGAGTTGGTGAAGAAATGAATTTAGAAATTCACATTGACAAGTACGATGCATTGCAAACATCTTCAAAGAAAGAAGTTGTAATAACATTTATTATATTAAATGTTAGCATATCAAATTTTTCCAAAAATTTCTACAAAACTATATCATGTGACCCTCATTGGAACGAGCTCGTTGAGCTCGTTCCAATGAGGGGTCACATGATATAGTTTTGTTGAGATTTTTGAAAATTATTTTTGCAACTGCTGAATTTGTATGTTACGTGGGTACATGCGGGCGATTCCTTGGGTAAAGCGATAATATTATTCATTCTGAGCTACAGTTAAAAAACTCAAGACATCTTGAAAATTAAATTGCGTGTAAATAAATAATGACGATAAACCGATATTTTTGCAATTACACCGGTATTCAGTCGATATTGGTTTGAATACCGCTATATATCGGTTTATCGATATACGGTACAGGCTTAGGGTCAAGACGCGTGGGATTCTCAAAGAAGAAATGAAGAACGACCTCATTGAAAAAGAAAGACAGAAAGCCAGCATTGCATATCGTAAATACATACAGTCAGAGGTTAAGAAAAACAATATGTAAATAATAAGTAAACCAAATTTAAATATATATAAAAATTAATTAAAAACAAATTAAATTAGAAACAAATGTATTGCGTAAAATGTAAAAAAAATGACATACCATCAACCTCCGTTAAGTTCGCACAAAAAATGACAGAAACATGCTTCGTGGACTATGTAAAGTGTGCGGAACAACAAAAACTCAATTTCTCAAGACAGAAGACAGAGGCGCAGTCAACAAACTCATCAATAATCTCCCCTTCGAGATGCATCTGCCGGGACATCGATTCACGGGACCCTGAACGAAACTCAATAAGAGACTAAATCCCGACCTGACACCGAAATCTTGGAACAAACCCATCACTAGGGTAGACGAATCCGGCTATTACCACGACCTGCGTTATGCCAAACATCCAGACACAACAACTAGAAACGAAAGCTCAACAATATAACTAATCCCACCACAAGGGAAAAGATCGAAAGAGCCATAGTCGGTAAAATCATAGGCATGAAACGTCGATTCGGTTGGGGAACCGCAAAAAAAAACAATGAGACTGAAAAAAACAGTCCAGAAATTCTCTAATCGACTAGCGGAAGAATTACACAAACCCTTAGTGTTCAAACTGAGAAGGAGGAGGAGAGTCTAATTCAAAATTTTGGATCACATTTGGGCAGCAGATCTCGTCGACATGCACTCATTTTCGAAACACGATCGAGGCATCAAATATCTCCTGGCAGTTATAGATGTGTTCTCAAAATACGGGTGGATAATACCCTTGAAGAATAAATCAGACGAGAGCGTGGTTCGAGCTCTCAAGAGCATTTTCGAAGCATCCTGTCGGAAACCAAAGAAACTCTGGGTCGACAAAGGAACAGAGTTCCACAATCCTCCCGATCGCAAAATGATCGACATCTACTTGATAGAAAGCGAATTGAAAGCCACGTCTTTGAGCGATGGAATAGGACCATGAAAGAAAAGATATACAAGTATTTCACAGCGAAGTCCACCAAAAAATACTTCGACGTTTTTGGATGCTCTCATGGCAGAATATAACAACACTCGCCATCGATCTATCAAGATGACACCCGTGGAAGCGAGCTATCCCTAAAACGAAAAGAAAGTTTATGCAAACCTCTATCCTCTCAGAATGAGTGCCAAACAAAAATCACCCAAATTCACAAATAGCCATCGAGGCAGAATGTACAAATGGAAAAGTCGCTTTGAGAAGGGCTACACTCTCGGATGGACTGACGAAATCTTCGTCGTGAATAAAATTTTTCACACAGATCCCATCACATACGAGCTAGAAAATTCAGACTGAGACGAAATCACTGGCAAATTCTATGAAAACGAGATACAAAAGACCGCTGTGTAATCATGAGTATTTTTGTTTTGCAACTTATAAATAAAGAGTAAAAAAAAATTATTTACAGTTAATAAATAATAAACATTAATCATAAAAAATAAGAAATAAATTATATCATCGATAATGGATATATTAAACATAACAGAAGGAATAGTGAAGACGGATGCATCAAAGAATACGAAGTTCACGAATACGAACCCATCACAGGAAACAATCTCACCCATGCTGGAGAAATAAGAATCAATATTGAGATGCAAGATCTCTTCGTTCATCCGAGCAATACACAGAAAGACACGCGTTGTGAATGGGTTAATCGATATGGCACGAGCGCCAGCGCGGAAGGATGGAACGAGAGGCCGCAGGCCTCGAGTTTTATCCTTCCGCGATGGCACAAGTGCTATATCGATTAACCCATTCACACACGCGTGTCATTCTGTGTTTATTACACACCTTTGCGTCTATAAAACAATTATTAGAAGGACACTCAACAATTCATTTGATAATTATCACCAAAAACAACACATTTTGTCGCCAATCAAACATGCGAGGGGAACATGTGTTACCCTTTCGTCCTCTGAGTTCCCAAGTGTTCTACATGTATGTGCCTGCTGGACACTGGAACTCAGGGGACGACTTTTACCTATCGTTAGGGATTGAAATTGTAATTGCGGTACACGATTTGTAGATTATTCCAGTAACATTTCGCTTCTTTATAAAAAAAAGTCCATCAGCGATTTTCGTACCACAGATGTGCGGAACAGATTTTTATTTTCCGCACGGCTTAGTGTTGCTGTAGATGGGGATTTCAAAGAACAGGCGTGTAATAAAAGCTATATTCTCATACAAGGTCAACTGAGGAAAATGGATGATAGGCACCTACCCCGATGATAAATACGTCACTTTAGCAAACAATTAGTGTTCAACCGATTACCAAAAATGGTCGTTGACCGATTACCGGTTATTTGAGCTCACAATCGATCGATTCCGATGCCGATTCCAATTGTAATACCGTGCACTATGACAAGTCGAGGCTCGAAAGAACTAAATTAAGCTGAACATTTTTCATTGTTGAACTTCGTTGCCTGGGATCGAAATAAAATTACCAGTCGCGCACACTTGGGCGGTAAACGTGGCTCTCAGAGCCACGTTTACCGCCCAAGTGCGCACGACAGGTAATTTTACTTCTGCCTGAGTCAATCGAGTGTAACCGTCATTTTCCTGTATGAACTAGCGATTTCGCTCAGTTGTAAGCTTTGCATGTCGTTTAACTTGTATGCTCCGCAAATGGGCTTCTAGAGAGATTATGAATACACATTGTGGTTGTTTCTCAACTTTATTGAATGGTATCATTGGCATCATTTTACATTAACAATGTGAACAATTGCAGAAGATAACAAAATGCGGTTAATGAATGATCTCAAAATGCTTGGCAACAATCGGTTGAACCGATATTCCAGGAGCCGTTGCCGTTGTCATCTGATTGCCCATAATCAGCCGATTGTGGTGGCCGGTTCCGATCATCGGTTGAACACTACAAACAATGGCATGATGCATCCTACAGTAACATCAAATATCTCCACTCAAGTGAAGACATAGAATCGATATTTTGTCTAGCCAACACGATGCTGGGACACCTGAAATAACGAGGCGATTTCTCGAAATCTAAAGGACTCAATCAACTCTGGGTTAAAGACGCCGCAATCGATGCAAGTGCCAAAAATACCAGTGCGGGAATAAGACAATAACACATCATTCAATCCTCAGCACCCAAAGAAACCTTCTCCTTCAAAAAACCATTGAAACACATGATCGGATTCGTAGAAGATTACGTAGAGAGAAATCGTTTGACTGGACTTGTTACGTGAAATAATTCATGAGAGGTGAGGGACGTCGTACAAACGCGAGTGCGCTAGTGTTGTACAAAAAAGTCCCTCGCCTCGAATGAATTATTTCACGTAACCAGCCCAGACAAGCGATTACTTTGTTTATTACTTTTCATTATTAACGATAATTATATTATTTAACCCTTTACCTAACGTATTTAGTTTTAATTTTCATTATTTTTTCATCTTTTGTCTCTAAAACATAGGTTATAACTCCTCATTGGAACGAGCTCGTCAACCTCGTTCCAATGAGGGGTCATAACCTATGCTTTTGAGACAAAAAATGAAAATAATAGTTATTCAAGAATTCTGTTTGCAAGTGTCGTCTGCTTTTCATGTTAGGTAAAGGGTAAAAAAAACAAAAAAAGCAATGAAATCCCCATTACACCCACGACAAAGCGTCTTCGTTTGCGCACACGGATGCATAACCCAATTGTTGATTGCATAATTCACTTGTGAAGTTATCGTTTATAATCAAACCCGGAAATCCCAGTAAATCACATTTTGGAAAGTAATAAGATAAAATAGTGTGCGGTTTCAAACACACTCTCACTTTAGTTCGCAAAAGTGAGATCTGCCAACGCAGGACACGGTAAAGTACACCTAAGCAAGATATAGTGGTTCATGCCACACGTGCAACGGGCCGACAACGAAAAATTCAAACTCCTCAAGATCATCGAATTGAAAACGTAGTTGCCAATCGGATTCAGAATGAGACTCTGAGACACCAGAAGTATTCCCAGAACGAAAACCATCGGTTGGAGAGTAAGCGTAAAATCCTCTTCGGAAAGACCACGTTATATAATAGTAGGATTTTAAACCGACAAGGATGGTTCGCATGAACAGAATCCATCTCTGTTCCATAACTTGCACGTGAGAAACATCCACGTCATGTTGAATGCTACGTGATATCCGGCAATAGATTACAATGCCTCCTTCGATAAGAATGATTATGCTAGAATGTGTGGCGACGCAGCCAATTTCAAATCTAAATATTATCAAGTCGAGGAATTGATAAGCACCTGTTCACTGCGGTAAACAGGCTCTATTTTACTGGTAAAATAGGACCCAGTCACCAATGCTTGGGAGGTGCAAACCCTCTCTAAAATGGGCAGCATGGCTTATTAACACTCACCCGTGGTCTTGAGTTGATACTCATGTTGTGGTCATGATTAGCCATTGTGCAAAAATATGTGACCTTAAACTCCAATAAATAATAATAATAATAATTGATATGCAATCCGAACATACATCCCATAGAATATAAGGATCTACAGTGCATGGAGAGTGGATTGTAACTAAATCACCCGAGGAGTAGAGTTATCACCCAAACTATAACTTTCAAATTTTATACATATGGACAAAAAACACAATCAATGTTTCAGCCAATGGACCTCCGGGTTTAACCCGGAGGTCCACTGATTGAAACTTTGCCTGTGCTTATTATGCTTTGCAATAACTTTGCAATTATTGCTTGGGTGGAATCTCCACTCTGCGGGTGATTTAGTGATAATACACTCTCCATGTACTGTATACCCCCTCTGCGTATTTGACGTGAGCAAACAGAGCGAATGACTCAAGAACTCAATAGTGGACATTCAAATCAAGATGGATTTCGATAAAAACGTCCCAGATAAAACAGAAGCATTTGCACTGATCATTTCAGATAGAGTGTTTGCGTTCCAATCGGATGGAAATAAAATGTTCGTAGTAAAATAAATAAGAAAAAAACCCAAAAATTAAAAAATAAATGTAAATAAAGAATAAGTAAAGGTAAATAAATAATGAAAACTCAAAAAGTTTTTTTTCTTTTTTACAAAACCACGTCTGTTATTACCATGCGTACACTCACCCTATCTCTTGTTTGTATAAACTCTCAAAGATTATGGTCACCTTTGTGAATTCGCGAACGTTTTTCAATGCTTTCATGCCAAATTTGTTCACGAGGTCGTTATTAATTTTTGAATCTGTAACTTTACCATAAACCAATGACAAATCGGACTCCTCAATTTCATTTCGAGAATCTCGTATACAATCGCGAAGCATTAAAATTATGAGATTTCAGTTCATGAATCTCGTGTTTAAGCGCGAATCATTAAAATTATGAGATTTCATTTCGTGAGTTTCGTCTAAAATTGCAAATCATTACAATGTGGAGAAGTCAGTTTGTAATATTCGAATATATGTCAGCGGGTAATGAATTTTGTACATCATATCAGAGAAAATTTGTTTGCAACAAAATAAGGGAAATCGCAAGTGGATAAGTTCCCAGAATCAGGGACGCTGGATGCTCAACAGTGCAAGAGAAATGGGTGGGAAGTTCGACTGTTGTTTTGAAGATTAAATAGGTATGCTACGCGAGTTGATATCTACCCAAACCATATCGTTCGCAGAATATTTGTCCTATCAATGAGGGGGATATATTATCTGTGATTCGTCAGTGTTTCAGTTACATTTTGCCGCACTGAGTTTAAAAAACAATGCAAAGGTGAATTGTTTAGTAGTCTCGCGTACTTGCACATTTCCCCAAGAACAATTGAAGGGTACATTTGGTTCTCCTCCAGCCGGGGTCAAGGAGAATTCCCTCCCCTTTGCTCTTCTAATCTAGCGCGCCTGTACAGAATAATAAACGTCTATTTGCGCTTAGTAGTTCGCAATGTATGGGTTCACTAAATAAGTTTGTATATCTGCCCATGTGAGATGAAATAATTAAACATTGGGTACCGGAAGGTACAGTTTAAACTAGAAATCCTGTCATGAAATGCGCACAACTAGCACGTCGGTGTGCGCGTTAATCTACGCGTTACGACCGTAGTAGGGCTATCATATTCTGTGCATATGGCCTGTGCACAAGCAATGTTTCAGTCAATGGACCTCCGGGTAACCCTGAGGTCCATTGGCTGAAACATTGCCTGTGTTTGCTATGAGTAACCAGGAGAACCTGCCGTTCTTTGGATGCCATTTGATATGGCAATTGCGCGCAATTCCCACTCGCAATTAAGCTTAGATAAGCGCACGGTTTATGACAGGACTTCTACTTTTATCTGTATGAGAAAATTGGTACGTACAGAACATCTTCTTCTTTCTGGACTACGTTTACTGGTAAATATTCCAGTTGCTCCAGTGAATACAAACTGCAAATAAAAATGTGAATAATTCTTTTTTATAAAAACTTCGCTACTTTTACGAAATATAATACCGAGGGCTAGAATTTGACTTTACTCCTACTTCCGACGAATTTTCATGTCTGAATGTGCAGACATATGAGAGCAATTTAATATCTTGTTTTCTATCACAACCGCTCCTCGTCCTACCAAAATTATGGTTCACAAACGAAGAATGTAATAGTTATTATACCATGGGTTATAATTAAAACAAAAATAAAAACTCAACACCATAACTGCAAAGGTTGTAGTGTGGCTGGTGTGAATTTTGCTAGTGGCTACAGTTCTTTCACTTTTTTTTAGGTCCCAGCAGGGATAGCGTGGTACTTTTTTATTGGTTACATTTGTTGCACGCCACTGGGTCCAAACAAGGATAGTGTGGCTTGAGGGTTTTTGCACTGGTTACATTTGTTCCGCTTCCTTGGGTTACTACAGGGATACCATGGCTAGTGGGGCTTTTGTAATTGGTTACAATTTTTCGTTGTCCTTGTGTCTCAACTGGGATCGCGTAGCCAGTGAGATTTTTGTTATTTGTTACATTTGTTGGAGACGCGGTGGCGTGGTAATCGGTTCTCGTCCCATCACCGAAGTTACGCAATGTCGAGCCCGGTTAGTCCTTGTATATGTGACCGTCTGCGCGATCGATTCGGACTCCCGCGTTGTGTCCTTGGGCAAGGAACCTCAACCCGATTGTCCACATGGGGGCACGATGACGCCGTGTACTAAGGCGTGCAGCACGTCGATGGTGCACATGTCTTCAACCAATCTAACCCCGCCTGTGCTGCAGTGCGGAGTTACGATGTTGGGGAGCTGGCAGCTACTTGTCGTTGCTCGGTGGTTCTCTCCGGGTACCCCGGCTTCCTCCGCCTGTAAAACTGTCACCGACACGATATAACCTTGGCTGTTAGTTAAAGTGTCGTTAAACTCTAATCAATAAATAAATGAATGTTACATTTGTTTCACTTCCTTGGGTCACTACAGGGTTTGCACGGCTAGTGCGGCTTTTGTTATTGGTTACATTTGTTCAAGGTCCTTGTGTCTCAACATGAATCGTGTGGCTGGTGAAACTTTTGTTACTGGTTACATTTGTTCTTCTTCGTTGGGTCACAACAGCGATAGTATGGCTAGTGAGTGTTTGTAATTGGTTACACTTGTGCTAGGTCCTTGTGTCTCAACAGGGATAGTATGGCTAGTGAGACTTTTGTTTTTGGTTATATTTGTTCAAGGTCCTTGTGTCTCAACATGAATCGTGTGGCTGGTGAAACTTTTGTTATTGGGTATATTTGTTCCACTTCTGGGGTCTCACCAAGGATAGCACGGCTAATTAGACTTTTGGTATTGGTTACATTTGATCCACGTTCTTGGCTCCCAACACAGATAATGTGTCTAGCGAGGCTTTTATGATTGGTTACATTTGTTCCACGTCCTTGGTTTTCACCAGGAAATGTGTGGCTAGGGCGACTTTTTTGTTATATTTGTTCCACTTCTGGGAGTCCTAACAAGGAGAGTGTGGCAAGTGACACTTTTGTTACTGGTTACATTTGTTCCCTTTCCAGGGTTCTCAACAGAGGGAGTGCAACTAGTGGAGCTTTTGTTAATGTTTACATTTGTTCCAAGACTTTGGGTCCCTCCCAATAGGGAGAGTGTGGCTTATGAGAATTTTGTTATTGGTTATATTTGTTCCACTTCTAGGGGTCCCAACAGGGATAGCATGGCTAGTGGGGCTTTTGTTATTATTACATTTATTTTTCTTTTGGTGGGTCCCAACATAGATAACGTGGCTAGTTGGACGTTTGTTATTGGTTACATTTGCTCCACGTCCTTGGGTCGCAACATGGCTAGCATAGCTAGTGAGACTTTTGTTATTGGTTACAGTTGTTTCTCTTCTTGGGTTCCCAACACGAATAGTATGGCTAGTGAAACTTTTGTTTGTGGTTACATTTTTCCACATCCTTGGGACCCAACACAGATATCCTGGCTAATGAGACTTTTGTTATTGGTTACATTTATTCCCTTTGAAACAGTGAGAGTGTGGTTAATGGAACATTTGATAGTGGTTACATTTGTTCCACTTCGAGGGGTCCCATAAGGACAGAGTGGCTAGTGGGACATTTGTTAGTGGTTATATTTGTTCCGAATGAGGAGAGTGTGACAAGTGGGACATTTGGTAGTGGTTATATTTGTCCCACTTCGAGGGTTGCCAACAGGGAGAGTGTGGCTAGTTGGACATTTGTTATTGGTTTTATTTGTTCCATTCCCAAGTGCCCCCCACAGGGACTTAGTGGCTAGTAGGACATTCGTTTGTGATTACATGTGTTCCACATCCGGCGGACCACAGAGATTCTGTGATTAGTGGTACTTTTTTGTTTGTGGCTATATTTTCTCTATGTCCTTGCGTCCCAACAAGTGTGGCTAGTGGGACTTCCTTTAGTGGCTTCATTTATTCCATTGCGTTAGGTCCCAACAACGAGAGTGTGACTAGTGGGAGGAGATTGTTAGTGTTTGTCTGTGGTCTACTTCCTGTGGTTCCAACATGATGTAGCTATAGGGGCCTTTTTAACACTTACACTGCTGAAAGCGACTATTGCCACCTATTTATTCTGATTATCTGTGCATCCTGGTATGCACAGATCAAACCTACCGTCAAAGAGCCCTTCCCAACAATTAATCAGATGATAGAATTTCAAGAATGTCATAAATTTTATTAAACTTCTTCGCAGACAGGTGTACACAGTAGTGCTCAGTATATGCCTAAAATGGGCGTGGCAGTAAAAGGGTTAATGGTTACAATTCTTCCACTTCACACAGTAAATAATGACGTAAAAGCTATTTTGTTAGTGGCTGAATTTGTGTCACTTCGCAGCGGTCTCAAGAGGGATAGTATCCAATCGAGATGAAAATGTCCCAATTGGGAAATTATTGGAGCAGTTGTAAGTAGTAGGCGAGGGGGTTTTCGACCCTCATCTTATGGACCCCGGCTGGTGGACCCCGGAAGTGACGTCATACCGCAATGTATTATGGGTATCACGTGGTTGTCATGGTAAAAAAAAGAATTCGAAATAGTAAAACTTCTCGGGTTTATTTGGGTAATTATCTTCGGAAGTCCTTCCAAAAATACTCCCATTCAATCGAACACGAGCTTTTAAAAAAATTTATAGCACTACGTGCTACTATTAAAATCTACGATATGGGGGTTCGTAAAAGGATTCTGTGGGGAATCCATATCAAATAAAGTCGTTTCCGGTGATTTACGCCCATTCTCGGGCTCATTTGGGTAATTATACAGGGAAGTCGTTCCAGAAAATACTCCCAGTCAATCGAACATACCTGTTACAGACCTCTTAGCCCTATAAGAAGCCTTTGGTTAACATAGCAACCACGTGCCACCATAGAAACAAAGATGGCGGCCCCCTTCATACAAAATGGACGATGGAAACACGTATCACCCTAACAACACGAGCTGCGCATGCGCACTCACATCACCCATTACCATGACAATTACGTCACAACATGGCCGCCCACATGGGTTACCATGACAACCACGTGATACCCATAATACATTGCGGTATGACGTCACTTCCGGCGTCCACCAGCCGGGCCCATAAGATGAGGGTCGAAAGCCCTCTCGCCTACTACTGTTGTAACACCCCCTACTCCCCTCCATAGTTACAACCTGGTATCGATATGCAAACTAAACCGTACGTTAAATGTTTTTTATCCCATAAATGACCGTTTATTCGAACAATAAAAGCCTCAGAGAAATTGTTGCTTTATTCACCTGGTAGGGTGATAAATTTTCCCCGTAGGTTTAACACTGAAAGAATTGGGGTCGTCTCACTTACCCGGTTGCTATTGTTTCGGTAAAATGTGTGAAAATTAGGTAGATCAAAGGAAGGCGGATTATAGTCAGTATCTAGTAAATTTGTTAGCTTAACTCAATTCGTGTTGATTACCAACAACCAGCCGGACAGGTGGGACCAGATTAACCCATAGTGCCGTATATTAATTAAAATTACTTTATAAATACACTAAAATACAGTACTGTGAGACACAAAGTCCGAGTAGATTAGTAGTCCAATTGCACCAGCTAGAAATATTCTTTTGAAATGTTCAATTGAATTGTGTATTTTTCTGTATTTTCTTTTCTGTAGTTTCCCCCAGCACTCAACTGCAATATTGTGGATTCCTGGAATGATAGGAAGTCTGCCGTCTCGAGTAAATTGGGGTGAGAGCCAGCTTTAAACAAACTCAACCTTCTCTGCCGCCCCTCGGTGTGCTTTGTAGTGCGCGGTCCGACCATATCAAAATGGTTCCACATGAACCGTCCGTGGTCATATTCCACCCAATAACTCATAACATAGTCATGAAACCGTTCAACACTTGAACTTACTGGAGTCTCCTCAAAAGTTAAGAACCAAGCATCACTCACTAGGTGAACGGATACAAATCAGCGGCCGGCCAAAGTGTTATTATTACTAAAGGAAGAGCAATAGAAACCCCCACCCCTCACCGTATCGCGTAATAAATTTCTGGATTACCCTCGTACAATGTTGGAAGAAAGATGACTAGGAATTGTGCATAACTACAAGAATTCTGCTCTGTGTTTGCTTACAGACGAGGGCATATTTCTGGTAGTACTGAAACCGCAGTTTGTTCGTTGTTTAAGAAAAAGGAAAAAGAAACCCAAACAGTCGCTGGTTTGGGAGCAGCCCCAGCATGTTATTCATAACGGTTACAAAAAGGGAAAAAATCCACCAATATGCTCTTTTGAAAGCTGGGAGTCATCCACCAGCCTATAAGAGTAGATGCTGAGGCATGGCCATCTGGTCTGCCTTCAGGGAAAACAGATGACGGAGTGATGGGAGGGAACCCCCCACCCCCTACCAAAAAAAAAAATAAAAATAAAATAAAAATAAAAAACACGCACATACACATCCACTCACAGACACACACCCGAAAAACCCTTAAACGGGCTATTATATCATTATTCAAATTTTTATTTATTTAAAATGTACACTCGTCCCAGCCAGGCAAGCTGGTTTGGATTTTGCATTTTCTGATTGTACCCATAACCTCTTCCACGCTTATTGGTTCGGTTAATTCATTGTCGTCCCCAGCTTCATGCCTTTGGTCGAAGTTGGGTTCATTGAAAATTGAATTGTTATCTTGGACAGATTTATTTACTTTTACCTTGAAATCATTGTCATATCTGTTCCCTTATTGTGGACGATGAACTTTCTTAGAAGGTCGACAAAAGCGCTGGCTTTTGCCTTGTTGTCCATGGCCATAGTTCCGTCGCTAGTCTTCAGCGCATTATTATTGGCTGAGGATACTAAATAAAGCTGAATATTTATACACTGTGAATTCAGTGAGTGCTAAAAAAAAACTCGCTTTAAAATAAACTGCAAATTCTGCGAGTTCTGAAAAAAGAACACACTTTAAAATAACCCACTTTATTCGTAAAAAGAGTTAAGTGCGATGAGTGTCAACAATGGACAATCATCAACACAGAAAAACATGTATGGAACAGACTATAGCGTGTTTACTTCGTATATTAATTACCTACGACCAACCGCTTAAGTGAGACAAACCCAAAGAATTTATTCCTGTAGTAGAGACGGACTTGTTGACCTCTGACCTCTACGCATTCATGTAGCATAATTAATAGTTCAATTGTTGTTTTCTTTAAACCCTTTGAAAGTATTACACAATGCCAGTAGAAAACACTACACACTGTTCATTTAATAAAGTATATTTGCAAGTTTAGCTCAAGTTTGTAGGGGAATTATTTTTAGACAGAAATGTATTACTGTGCCTTGTTTATGTTTGCCAATTTTGCTGGTCGATCGAATTGGACCAATGTTCTCCTCACTTCTCGCTGTGTTTTGTAGCGAGGAACAGCACGATTTAGCTGTGACTGCCCTGTAGAAGATTTATGGGATAAACAAAATAAACGTATAGTTTTTTCAAGTAAAAAATTTATTCTACGAGTAGGAGGATTAAGAATGAAACAGACGAGCCTCTGGCGAGTCGGTTTCATTCTTAATCCTACTCGTAGAATAATTTTTTTACTTGAAAACACTATGCTTTTATTCTATTTTTAGTTATACTGGATTGCGATGGTGTAAAATTAGGCGTGACGTATGTTTTACGGAGCATGTATTTTCTGTTAGGACTGGAGGAAAAATAGGAAATTGTTCCGGTTTCCCG
This sequence comes from Pictodentalium vernedei, assembly GCA_031216915.1. NCBI lineage: Eukaryota > Metazoa > Mollusca > Scaphopoda > Dentaliida > Dentaliidae > Pictodentalium > Pictodentalium vernedei. Next base: position 881,251,802 of record CM062297.1, on the reverse strand, counting down.
ACCGATCTTAATTTTCATGCACGTGTCAAAAAAGTTGCATTTGTTCCCCTTTCAGTGGTAATGTTGCAAGGTGGACATTTGTTACCCTTCCAGTGGTAATGTTGCAATATGGACATTTGTTCGCCTTCCAATGGTGATGTTGCAAGATGGATATTTGTTCCACTTCCAGGGGTAATGTTATAGGATGGACCTTTGTTCCCCTTCCAGTGGTAATGGCGCAAGATGGACATTTGTACCCCTTCCAGTGGTAATGTTGCAAGATGGACATTTGTTCCCCTTCTAGTGGTAATGTAGCAAGACGACATTTGTTCCCCTACCAGTGGTAATGTTACAACATGCACATTTGTTCCCCTTCCAGTAGTAATGTTGGGGGTGGGCATTTGTTCCCCTTCCAGTGGTAATGTTGCAAGATGGACATTTGTTTCCCTTCCAGTGGTAATGTTGCAAGATGGACATTTTGTCCCCTTTCAGTGGTAATGTAGCAAGATGGACATTTGTTTCCCTTCCAGTGGTAATGCTGCAAGATGGACATTTGTTTCCCTTCCAGTGGTAATGTTACATGATGAAATGTTTTCTGCGTGCAGTGGTAATCTTGCAAGATGGACATTTGATCCCCTTCCAGTGGTAATGCTGCACGATGGACATTTGTTCCCCTTCCAGTGGTAATGTTGCAAGATGGACATTTGCTCCCCTTCCAGTGGTATTTTTGCAAAACGGACATTTGTTCCTCTTCCAGTGGCAATGTAGCAAGATGGACAGTTGTTTCCCTTCAAACGGTAATTTTGCAAGATGGACATTTGTTCCCCTTCCAGTGGTAATGTTGCAAGATGGACATTTGTTCTTCTTCCAGTGGCAATGTTGCAAGATGGACATTTGTTTCTCTTCCAGTGGTAATGTTGCTAGATGGGCATTTGTTTCCCTTCAAGTGGTAATGTTACAATGTGGACATGTGTTCCCCTTCCAGTGGTAATGTTGCAAGATGGACATTTGTTTCCCTTCCAGTGGTAGCGTTACAAGATGGATTTGTTCCCCTACCAGTGGTAATGTTGCAAGATGCACATTTGTTCCCCTTCCAGTCGTAATGTTGGAGGATGGGCATTTGTTCCCCTTCCAGTGGTAATGTTGCAAGATGGACATTTGTTCCATTTTCAGTGGTAATATTGCAAGATGGACATTTGCTCCCCTTTCAGTGGTAATGTAGCAAGATGGACATTTGTTTCCCTTCCAATGGTAATGAGGCAAGATGGCCATTTGTTTCCCTTCCAGTGGTAATGTTACATGATGGAATTTTTTCTCCGGGCCGTGGTAATGTTGCAAGATGGACATTTGATCCCCTTCCAGTGGTAATGCTGCAAGATGGACATTTGTTCCCCTTCCAGTGGTGATGTTGCAAGATGGACATTTGCTCCCATTCCAATGGTACTGTTGCAAAACGGACATTTGATTCTCTTCCAGTGGTAATGTTGCAAGATGGGCATTTGTTCCCCTTCAGGTGGTAATGTTACAATATGGACATGTGTTCCCCTACCAGTGGTAATGTTGCAAGATGGACATTTGTTTCCCTTCCAGTGATAATGTTACAAGATGGATATTTTCTCCTTGCGGTGGTAATGTTGCAAGATGGACATTTGATCCCCTTCCAGTGGTAATGTTGCAAGATGGACATTTGTTCCCCTTCCAGTGGTAATGTTGCAAGATGGACATTTGTTCCCCTTCCAGTGGTAATGTTGCAAGATGGACATTTGTTCCCCTTCCAGTGGTAATGTTGCAAGATGGACATTTGTTCACCTTCCAGTGGTAATGTTGCAAGAGGGACATTTGTTTCCCTTCCAGTGGTAATGTTACATGATGAAATTTTTTCTCCTTGCGGTGGTAATGTTGCACGATGGACATTTGTTCCCCTTCCAGTGGTAATGTTGCAAGATGGACATTTCCGCTCCCCTTCCAGTGGTATTGTTGCAAAACGGACATTTGTTCCCCTTCCAGTGGCAATGTAGCAAGATGGACATTTGTTCCCCTTCCAGTGGTAATGTTGCAAGATGGACATTTCCGCTCCCCTTCCAGTGGTATTGTTGCAAAACGGACATTTGTTCCCCTTCCAGTGGCAATGTAGCAAGATGGACATTTTTGTTCCCCTTCAAATGGTAATTTTGCAAGATGGACATTTGTTCCCCTTCCAGCGGTAATGTTGCAAGATGGACATTTGTTCCCCTTCCAGTGGTAATGTTGCAAGATGGACATTTCCGCTCCCCTTCCAGTGGTATTGTTGCAAAACGGACATTTGTTCCCCTTCCAGTGGCAATGTAGCAAGATGGACATTTGTTCCCCTTCAAATGGTAATTTTGAAAGATGGACATTTGTTCCCCTTCCAGCGGTAATGTTGCAAGATGGACATTTGTTCTTCTTCCAGTGGCAATGTTGCAAGATAGACATTTGTTTCTCTTCCAGTGGTAATGTTGCAAGATAGGCATTTGTTTCCCTTCAAGTGGTAATGTTACAATATGGACATGTGTTCCCCTACCAGTGGTAATGTTGCAAGATGCACATTTGTTCCCCTTCCAGTCGTAATGTTGGAGGATGGGCATTTGTTCCCCTTCCAGTGGTAATGTTGCAAGATGGACATTTGTTCCCTTTCCAGTGGTAACATTGCAAGATGGACATTTGCTCCCCTTTCAGTGGTAATGTAGCAAGATGGACATTTGTTTCCCTTCCTATGGTAATGAGGCAAGATGGCCATTTGTTTCCCTTCCAGTGGTAATGTTACATGATGGATTTTTTCTCCATGCAGTGGTAATGTTGCAAGATGACATTTGATCCCCTTCCGGTGGTAATGCTGCAAGATGGACATTTGTTCCCCTTCCAGTGGTGATGTTGCAAGATGGCCATTTGCTCCCCTTCCAGTGGTATTGTTGCAAAACGGACATTTGTTTCTCTTCCAGTGGTAATGTTGCAAGATGGGCATTTGTTCCCCTTCAGGTGGTAATGTTACAATATGGACATGTGCTCCCCTTCCAGTGGTAATGTTGCAAGATGGACATTTGTTTCCCTTCCAGTGATAATGTTACAAGATGGATATTTTCTCCTTGCGGTGGTAATGTTGCAAGATGGACATTTGATTCCCTTCCAGTGGTAATGTTGCAAGATGGACATTTGTTCCCCTTCCAGTGGTAATGTTGCAAGATGGACATTTGTTCCCCTTCCAGTGGTAATGTTGCAAGATGGACATTTGTTCCCCATCCAGTGGTAATGTTGCAAGAGGGACATTTGTTTCCCTTCCAGTGGTAATGTTACATGATGAAATTTTTTCTCCGTGTGGTGGTAATGTTGCAAGATGGACATTTGATCCCTTTCCAGTCGTAATGCTGCACGATGGACATTTGTTCCCCTTCCAGTGGTAATGTTGCAAGTTGGGCATTTGCTCCCCTTCCAGTGGTATTGTTGCAAAACGGACATTTGTTCCCCTTCCAGTGGCAATGTAGCAAGATGGACATTTGTTTCCCTTCAAACGGAAATTTTGCAAGATGGACATTTGTTCCCCTTCCAGTGGTAATGTTGCAAGATGGACATTTGTTCTTCTTCCAGTGGCAATGTTGCAAGATAGACATTTGTTTCTCTCCCAGTGGTAATGTTGCAAGATGGGCATTTGTTTCCCTTCAAGTGGTAATGTTACAATATGGACATGTGTTCCCCTTCCTGTGGTAATGTTGCAAGATGGACTTTTGTTTCCCTTCCTGTGGTAACGTTACAAGATGGATTTGTTCCCCTACCAGTGGTAATGTTGCAAGATGCACATTTGTTCCCCTTCCAGTGGTAATGTTGCAAGAAGGACATTTGTTCCCTTTCCGGTGGTAACATTGCAAGATGAACATTTGCTCCCCTTTCAGTGGTAATGTAGCAAGATGCACATTTGTTTCCCTTCCAGTGGTAATGAGGCAAGATGGACATTTGTTTCCTTTCCAGTGGTAATGTTACAGGATGGAATTTTTTCTCCATGCAGTGGTAATGTTGCAAGATGGACATTTGATCCCCTTCCAGTGGTAATGCTGCAAGATGGACATTTGTTCCCCTTCCAGTGGTAATGTTGCAGGATGGACATTTGCTCCCCTTCCAGTGGTATTGTTGCAAAACGGACATTTGTTTCTCTTCCCGTGGTAATGTTGCAAGATGTGCATTTGTTCCCCTTCAGGTGGTAATGTTGCAATGTGGACATGTGTTCCCCTTCCAGTGGTAATGTTGCAAGATGGACATTTGTTTCCGTTCCAGTGATAATGTTACAAGATGGATATTTTCTCCTTGCGGTGGTAATGTTGCAAGATGAACATTTGATCCCCTTCCAGTGGTAATGTTGCAAGATGGACATTTGTTCCCCTTCCAGTGGTAATGTTGCAAGATGGACATATGTTCCCCTTCCAGTGGTAATGTTGCAAGATGGACATTTGTTCCCCTTCCAGTTGTAATGTTGCAAGATGGACATTTGCTCCCTTTCCAGTGGTAATGTAGCAAGATGGACATGTGTTTACCTTCCAGTGGTAATGTTGCAAGATGGACATTTGTTCCGCTTCCAGTGGTAGTGTTGCAAGATGGACATTTGTTTCTCTTCCAGTGGTAATGTTGCAAGATGGACATTTGTTCCCATCCCAGTGGTAATGTTGAAAAATGGACATTTGTTTCCCTTCCAGAGGTAATGTTGCAAGATGGACATTTGTTCCCCTTCCTGTGGTAATGTTACAAAATGGACATTTGTTCCCCCTCCCAGTGGAAATGTTGCAAGATGGCCTTTTGTTCCCCTTCCAGTGGTAATGTTGCAAGATAAACTTTTGTTCCCCTTCCAATGGTAATGTTGAAAGATGGACTTTTGTTACGGGTTACATTTATTCTATTTAGCGGAGTTTTCAATGGGATAGCATGAGTAAAGGGTGGCGGGGGGGATGTTAGTGGTTGCATTAGTTCATTTCCCGTGGTTGGTGTAGCTAGTGGGTCGTTTGTTACTAGTTGTCTTTGTCCTACCTCCTGAGATTTCCACGGGGGTGTTATGGTTATAGGTTCTTTTATTAGTTGTTGTCGCCGGGGTTATCATAGGGAGGGTGTAGCTAGAGGATTCATTGTTAGTGGCAGCATTTGTTCCATTTTCTGGGGATTCCCATATAGAAAGTGTTGTTACTTGAGCTTTTGAATTTGTTCCACTTTCTGGATGCCCGCATTGATCACGCAACTAACGGGAATTTGTTAGTCGTTGTCTTTGTAGGACATTTGGAGGTCTAAACAGGGATGGTGTGGTTGAAGGGGCTTTTGCTAGTGGTAATTATATGTTATCTCCGCCATCATGTATAGTATATGGAGATTTAATACCTGGATGTCGCTTTTCAACACCGAGCCGCAGGAGATATCCATGTATTAAATCTCCATACACCATGAATGTTGGCGGAGATGACGTTTTCGTCCTGTTCGAAACACAATACAAACCATATTGCAAACAAATTTGTGGACGGGTTTCTCACACTCCGCAATCAGGAAGTTTTGTTGAAGGTTGTATTTGTTCCATTTCCTGGGATTCCCAAGAGGAGAGAGGATCTAGAGGAAATTTTGTTGGCGGTTGTATTCGTTCCATCTTCCAGGTTCCCATGAGGAGAGTGTGGTTAAGGGATGTTTTGTTGGTGGTTGTATTTCTTTCATTTCCTGGTTTTCCCATGAGGAGAGCGTGGCAAAAGGAGGTTTTGTGGATGTTTGTATTTGTTCCATTTCCCAGGGCCCCACAAGGATAATGGGGCCAGAGGAGGGTTTGTTAGTGACCGTATTTGTTCCATTTAGCGGGGTTCCCACAAGGAGTGTGTAGCTAGAGGAGGTTTCCTTTGTGACGCATTCGTTCCAAAACGAAGGGTTCCCATGACGAGAGTGTGGCTAGAGGAAGTTTTGTTGGTGGTTGCACTTGTTCCATTTCCCGAGGTTCCCATGAGGAGAGTGTGGCTAGAGGAGCGTTTGGGGGGTTGGTTGCCATGGGTAGAGAGTGGCTAGAGGAGGTTTTGTTGCTAGTTGTAGTTGTTTCAGTTGCCGGGTTTCCCATGAGGAGAGGGTAGGTGGAGGTGGTTTTGTGGGTGGTTGTATTTGTTCCATGTTCCGGGGATCCCATGAGGAGAGAGTAGAGAAAGGAGGTTTTGTTGGTGCTTGTATTTGCTCCAGTTCCCGGTGTTCCCTTGTGGAGAGAGTACTTGAGAAGATTTTATTGGTTATGTATTTGTTCCATTTAGCGGGGTTCCCATGAGAAAAGAGTGGCTAAAGGAGGTTTTGTTGGTGGTTGTATCGGCTCCAGCTCCCGGTGTTTCCATGAGAAGAGAGTGGCTAGAGGAGGTTTTGTTGGTGGTTGTACTTGCTCTAGTTCCCGGTGTTCCCATGAGGAGAGAGTAGCTAGAGGAGGTTTTGTGGGTGGTTTTATTTGTTCCATTTTCCCGGGTTCGCATTAGGAGACAGTGGCTAGAAGAGGATTTGTGGGTGGTTGTATTTGTTCCATTTCCCGGGGATTCCATGAGAAAAGAATGGCTAGAGGAGGTTTTGTGGCTGGATGTATTTGTGTCATTTTCCGCTGTTCCCATGTAAAGAGTGTGGCAAGAGGAGGATTGGAGGGTGGTTAAATTTGCTCCAGTACTCAGGGTTCCCATGAGAAGAGAGTGGCTAAAGTAGCTTTTGTTGGTGGTTGTATTTGGTCCAGTTCCCGGGGTATCCATGAGGAGAGAGTGGCTAGAGGAGGTTTTGTTGGGGATATATTTATTCCACTTCGAAGGATAAACATGAGGAGAGAGTGGCTAAAGGGGGTTTTGTTGGTGGTTGTATTTGCTACCATAGGTAGAGAGTGTGAGAGTGGCTAGAGGAGGTTTTGTTGGTAGCTGTATTTGTTCCAGTTCCCGGGTTTCCCATGAGGAGAGAGTAGCTAGAAGAGGTTTTGTTGGTAGCTGTATTTGTTCCAGTTCCCGGGTTTCCCATGAGGAGAGAGTAGCTAGAAGAGGTTTTCTTGGTGATGTATTTGTTCCATTTGCCGGGGTTCCCATGAGGAGAGAGTGGCTAAAGTAGCTTTTGTTGGTGGTTGTATTTGGTGCAGTTCACGGGGTTCCCATGAGGGGAGAGTGGCTAAAGTAGCTTTTGTTGGTGGTTGTATTTGGTCCAGTTCACGGGGTTTCTATGAGGAGAGAGTGGTTAAAGGAAGTTTTGTTGGTGGTGTATTTGGTCCAGTTCACGGGGTTCCCATGAGGGGAAAGTGGTTAAAGGAAGTTTTGTTGGTGGTTGTATTTGGTCCAGTTCACGGGGTTTCTATGAGGAGAGAGTGGTTAAAGGAAGTTTTGTTGATGGTTGTATTTGGTCCAGTTCACGGGGTTTCTATGAGGAGAGATTGGATAAAGGAAGTTTTGTTGGTGGTTGTATTCGGTCCAGTTCACGGGGTTTCTATAAGGAGAGAGTGGTTAAAGGAAGTTTTGTTGATTGTTGTATTTGGTCCAGTTCACGGGGTTTCTATGAGGAGAGAGTGGTTAAAGGAAGTTTTGTCGGTGGTTGTATTTGGTCCAGTTCACGGGGTTTCTATTAGGAGAGAGTGGTTAAAGAAAGTTTTGTTGGTGGTTGTATTTGGTCCAGTTCACGGGGTTTCTATTAGGAGAGAGTGGTTAAAGAAAGTTTTGTCGGTGGTTGTATTTGGTCCAGTTCACGGGGTTTCCATAAGGAGAGAGTGGTTAAAGTTAGTTTTGTAGATGGTTGTATTTGGTCCAGTTCACGGGGTTTCTATAAGGAGAGAGTGGTTAAAGGAAGTTTTGTTGATGGTTGTATTTGGTCCAGTTCACGGGGTTTCTATGAGGAGAGAGTGGTTAAAGGAAGTTTTGTTGGTGGTTGCATTTGGTCCAGTTCACGGGTTTCCATGAAGACAGAGTGGTTAAAGGAAGTTTTGTTGGTGGTTCTATTTGGCCCAGTTTACGGGGTTTCTATGAGGAGAGAGTGGCTAAAGTAAGTTTTGTTGATGGTTGTATTTGGTCCAGTTCACGGGGTTTCCAAGCGGAGAGAGTGATTAAAGGAAGTTTTGTTGGTGGTTGTATTTGGTCCAGTTCACCAGGTTTCCATGAGGAGAGAGTGGTTAAAGGAAGTTTTGTTGGTGGTTGTATTTGGTCCAGTTCACGGGGTTTCTATGAGGAGAGAGTGGTTAAAGGAAGTTTTGTTGATGGTTGTATTTGGTCCAGTTCACGGGGTTTCCATGAGGAGAGAGTGGTTAAAGGAAGTTTTGTTGATGGTTGTATTTGGTCCAGTTCACGGGGTTTCCATGAGGAGAGAGTGGCTAAAGTAGCTTTTGTTGGTGGTTGTATTTGGTCCAGTTCACGGGGTTTCTATAAGGAGAAAGTGGTTAAAGGAAGTTTGGTTGGTGGTTGTATTTGGTCCAGTTCACGGGGTTTCTATGAGGAGAAAGTGGTTAAAGGAAGTTTTGTTGGTGGTTGTATTTGGTCCAGTTCACGGGGTTTCTATGAGGAGAGAGTGATTAAAGGAAGTTTTGTTGGTAGTTGTATTTGGTCCAGTTCACGAGATTTCCATGAGGAGAGAGTGGTTAAAGGAAGTTTTGTTGGTGGTTGTATTTGGTCCAGTTCACGGGGTTTCCATGAGGAGAGAGTGGCTAAAGTAGCTTTTGTTGGTGGTTGTATTTGGTCCAGTTCACGGAGTTTCTATGAGGAGAGAGTGGTTAAAGGAAGTTTTGTTGATGGTTGTATTTAGTCCAGTTCACGGGGTTTCCATGAGGAGAGAGTGGTTAAAGGAAGTTTTGTCGGTGGTTGTATTTGGTCCAGTTCACGGGGTTTCTATGAGGAGAGAGTGGTTAAAGGAAGTTTTGTTGGTGGTTGTATTTGGTCCAGTTCACGGGGTTTCCATGAGGAGAAAGTGGTTAAAGGAAGTTTTGTTGGTGGTTGTATTTGGTCCAGTTCACGGGGTTTCTATGAGGAGAGAGTGATTAAAGGAAGTTTTGTTGGTAGTTGTATTTGGTCCAGTTCACGGGGTTTCCATGAGGAGAGAGTGGTTAAAGGAAGTTTTGTTGGTGGTTGTATTTGGTCCAGTTCACGGGGTTTCCATGAGGAGAGAGAGTGGCTAAAGTAGCTTTTGTTGGTGGTTGTATTTGGTCCAGTTCACGGGGTTTCTATGAGGAGAGAGTGGTTAAAGGAAGTTTTGTTGATGGTTGTATTTGGTCCAGTTCACGGGGTTTCCATGAAGAGAGAGTGGTTAAAGGAAGTTTTGTTGGCGGTTGTATTTGGTCGAGTTCACGGGGTTCCCATGAGGAGAGAGTGGCTAAAGTAGCTTTTGTTGATGGTTGTATTTGGTCCAGTTCACGGGGTTTCCATGAGGGGAGAGTGGTTAAAGGAAGTTTTGTTGGTGGTTGTATTTGGTCCAGTTCACGGGGTTTCTATGAGGAGAGAGTGGTTAAAGGAAGTTTTGTTGATGGTTGTATTTGGTCCAGTTCACGGGGTTTCTATGAGGAGAGAGTGGTTAAAGGAAGTTTTGTTGATGGTTGTATTTGGTCCAGTTCACGGGGTTTCCATGAAGAGAGATTGGTTAAAGGAAGTTTTGTTGGCGGTTGTATTTGGTCGAGTTCACGGGGTTCCCATGAGGAGAGAGTGGCTAAAGTAGCTTTTGTTGATGGTTGTATTTGGTCCAGTTCACGGGGTTTCCATGAGGAGAGAGTGGTTAAAGGAAGTTTTGTTGGTGGTTGTATTTGGTCCAGTTCAAGGGGTTTCCATGAGGAGAGAGTGGTTAAAGGAAGTATTGTTGATGGTTGTATTTGGTCCAGTTCACGGGGTTTCCATGAAGAGAGAGTGGTTAAAGGAAGTTTTGTTGGCGGTTGTATTTGGTCGAGATCACGGGGTTCCCATGAGGAGAGAGTGGCTAAAGTAGCTTTTGTTGGTGGTTGTATTTGGTCCAGTTCACGGGGTTTCTCTGAGGAGAGAGTGGTTAAAGGAAGTTTTGTTGGTGGTTGTATTTGGTCCAGTTCACGGGGTTTCTATGAGGAGAGAGTGATCAAAGGAAGTTTTGTAGATGGTTGTATTTGGTCCAGTTCACGGGGTTTCTATGAGGAGAGAGTGGTTAAAGGAAGTTTTGTTGATGGTTGTATTTGGTCCCGTTCACGGGGTTTCCATGAGGAGAGAGTGGTTAAAGGAAGTTTTGTTCGTGGGTGTATTTGGTCCAGTTCACGGTGTTTCTATGAGGAGAGAGTGGTTAAAGGAAGTTTTGTTGGTGGTTGTATTTGGTCCAGTTCACGGGGTTTCTATGAGGAGAGAGTGATTAAAGGAAGTTTTGTAGATGGTTGTATTTGGTCCAGTTCACGGGGTTTCTATGAGGAGAGAGTGGTTAAAGGAAGTTTTCTTGGTGGTTGTATTTGGTCCAGTTCACGGTGTTTCTATGAGGAGAGAGTGGTTAAAGGAAGTTTTGTTGGTGGTTGTATTTGGTCCAGTTCACGGGGTTTCTCTGAGGAGAGAGTGGTTAAAGGAAGTTTTGTTGGTGGTTGCATTTGGTCCAGTTCACGGTGTTTCTATGAGGAGAGAGTGGTTAAAGGAAGTTTTGTTGGTGGTTGTATTTGGTCCAGTTCACGGGGTTTCTATGAGGAGAGAGTGATTAAAGGAAGTTTTGAAGATGGTTGTATTTGGTCCAGTTCACGGGGTTTCTATAAGGAGAGAGTGGTTAAAGGAAGTTTTGTTGGTGGTTGTATTTGGTCCAGTTCACGGGGTTTCTATGAGGAGAGAGTGGTTAAAGGAAGTTTTGTTGGTGGTTGTATTTGGTCCAGTTCACGGGGTTTCTGTAAGGAGAGAGTGGTTAAAGGAAGTTTTGTTGATGGTTGTATTTGGTCCCGTTCACGGGGTTTCTATAAGGAGAGAGTGGTTAAAGGAAGTTTTGTTGGTGGTTGTATTTGGTCCAGTTCACGGGGTTTCCATGAGGAGAGAGTGGTTAAAGGAAGTTTTGTAGGTGGTTGTATTTGGTCCAGTTCACGGGGTTTCTATGAGGAGAGAGTGGTTAAAGGAAGTTTTGTTGGTGGTTGTATTTGGTCCAGTTCACGGGGTTTCTATGAGGAGAGAGTGGTTAAAGGAAGTCTTGTTGATGGTTGTATTTGGTCCAGTTCACGGCGTTTCTATGAGGAGAGAGTGGTTAAAGTAAGTTTTGTTGATGGTTGTATTTGGTCAGTTCACGGGGTTTCCATGAGTAGAGAGTGGTTAAATTAAGTTTTGCTGATGGTTGTATTTGGTCCAGTTCACGGGGTTTCTATGAGGAGAGAGTGGTTAAAGGAAGTTTTGTTGATGGTTGTATTTGGTCCAGTTCATGGGGTTTCCATGAGGAGAGAGTGGTTAAAGGAAGTTTTGTTGATGGTTGTATTTGGTCCAGTTCACGGGGTTTCCATGAGGAGAGAGTGGTTAAAGGAAGTTTTGTTGATGGTTGTATTTGGTCCAGTTCACGGGGTTTCCATGAGGAGAGAGTGGTTAAAGGAAGTTTTGTTGATGGTTGTATTTGGTCCAGTTCACGAGGTTTCTATAAGGAGAGAGTGGTTAAAGGAAGTTTTGTTGATGGTTGTATTTGGTCCAGTTCACGGGGTTTCTATGAGGAGAGAGTGGTTAAAGGAAGTTTTGTTGATGGTTGTATTTGGTCCAGTTCATGGGGTTTCCATGAGGAGAGAGTGGTTAAAGGAAGTTTTGTTGATGGTTGTATTTGGTCCAGTTCACGGGGTTTCCATGAGGAGAGAGTGGTTAAAGGAAGTTTTGTTGGTGGTGTATTTGGTCCAGTTCACGAGGTTTCTATGAGGAGAGAGTGGTTAAAGGAAGTTTTGTTGGTGGTGTATTTGGTCCAGTTCACGGGGTTTCTATGAGGAGAGAGTGGTTAAAGGAAGTTTTGTTGGTGGTTGTATTTGGTCCAGTTCACGAGGTTTCTATGAGGAGAGAGTGGTTAAAGGAAGTTTTGTTGGTGGTTGTATTTGGTCCAGTTCACGGGGTTTCTATGAGGAGAGAGTGGTTAAAGGAAGTTTTGTTGGTGGATGTATTTGGTCCAGTTCACGGGGTTTCTATGAGGAGAGAGTGGTTAAAGTAAGTTTTGTTGATGGTTGTATTTGGTCCAGTTCACGGGGTTTCTATGAGGAGAGAGTGGTTAAAGGAAGTTTTGTTGGTGGTTGTATTTGGTCCAGTTCACGAGGTTTCTATGAGGAGAGAGTGGTTAAAGGAAGTTTTGTTGGTGGTTGTATTTGGTCCAGTTCACGGGGTTTCTATGAGGAGAGAGTGGTTAAAGGAAGTTTTGTTGGTGGTTGTATTTGGTCCAGTTCACGGGGTTTCTATGAGGAGAGAGTGGTTAAAGGAAGTTTTGTTAGTGGTTGTATTTGGTCCAGTTCACGGGGTTTCCATGAGGAGAGAGTGGTTAAAGGAAGTTTTGTTGGTGGTGTATTTCGTCCAGTTCACGGGGTTTCCATGAGGAGAGAGTGGTTAAAGGAAGTTTTGTTGATGGTTGTATTTGGTCCAGTTCACGGGGTTTCTATAAGGAGAGAGTGATTAAAGGAAGTTTTTTTGATGGTTGTATTTGGTCCAGTTCACGGGGTTTCCATGAGGAGAGAGTGGTTAAAGGAAGTTTTGTTGATGGTTGTATTTGGTCCAGTTCACGGGGTTTCCATGAGGAGAGAGTGGTTAAAGGAAGTTTTGTTGATGGTTGTATTTGGTCCAGTTCACGGAGTTTCCATGAGGAGAGAGTGGTTAAAGGAAGTTTTGTTGGTGGTTGTATTTGGTCCAGTTCACGGGGCTTCTATGAGGAGAGAGTGATTAAAGGAAGTTTTGTTGATGGTTGTATTTGGTCCAGTTCACGGGGTTCCTATGAGAAGAGAGTGGTTAAAGGAAGTTTTGTTGGTGGTTGTATTTGGTCCAGTTCACGGGGCTTCTATGAGGAGAGAGTGGTTAAAGGAAGTTTTGTTGGTGGTTGTATTTGGTCCAGTTCACGGGGTTTCCATGAGGAGAGAGTGGTTAAAGGAAGTTTTGTTGATGGTTGTATTTGGTCCAGTTCATGGGGTTTCTATGAGGAGAGAGTGGTTAAAGGAAGTTTTGTTGATGGTTGTATTTCGTCCAGTTCACGAGGTTTCTATAAGGAGAGAGTGGTTAAAGTAAGTTTTGTTGGTGGTTGTATTTGGTCCAGTTCACGGGGTTTCCATGAGGAGAGAGTGGTTAAAGGAAGTTTTGTTCGTGGTTGTATTTGGTCCAGTTCACGGGGTTTCTATAAGGAGAGAGTGGTTAAAGGAAGTTTTGTTGGTGGTGTATTTGGTCCAGTTCATGGGGTTTCTATGAGGAGAGAGTGGTTAAAGGAAGTTTTGTTGATGGTTGTATTTGGTCCAGTTCACGGGGTTTCCATGAGGAGAGAGTCGTTAAAGGAAGTTTTGTTGGTGGTTGTATTTGGTCCAGTTCACGGGGTTCCCATGAGGAGAGAGTGGTTAAAGGAAGTTTTGTTGATGGTTGTATTTGGTCCAGTTCACGGGGTTTCCATGAGGAGAGAGTGGTTAAAGGAAGTTTTGTTGATGGTTGTATTTGGTCCAGTTCACGGGGTTTCCATGAGGAGAGATTGGCTAAAGGAAGTTTTGTTGGTGGTTGTATTTGGTCCAGTTCACGGGGTTCCCATGAGGAGAGAGTGGTTAAAGGAAGTTTTGTTGGTGGTTGTATTTGGTCCAGTTCACGGGGTTCCCATGAGGAGAGAGTGGTTAAAGGAAGTTTTGTTGGTGGTTGTATTTCGTCCAGCTCACGGGGTTTCCATGAGGATAGAGTGGTTAAAGGAAGTTTTGTTGGTGGTTGTATTTGGTCCAGTTCACGGGGTTTCTATGAGGAGAGAGTGGTTAAAGGAAGTTTTGTTGGTGGTTGTATTTGGTCCAGTTCACGGGGTTTCCATGAGGAGAGAGTGGTTAAAGGAAGTTTTGTTGGTGGTGTATTTGGTCCAGTTCACGAGGTTTCTATGAGAAGAGATTGGTTAAAGGAAGTTTTGTTGGTGGTGTATTTGGTCCAGTTCACGGGGTTTCTATGAGGAGAGAGTGGTTAAAGGAAGTTTTGTTGGTGGTTGTATTTGGTCCAGTTCACGAGGTTTCTATGAGGAGAGAGTGGTTAAAGGAAGTTTTGTTGGTGGTTGTATTTGGTCCAGTTCACGAGGTTTCCATGAGGAGAGAGTGGTTAAAGGAAGTTTTGTTGGTGGTTGTATTTGGTCAGTTCACGGGGTTTCTATGAGGAGAGAGTGGTTAAAGTAAGTTTTGTTGATGGTTGTATTTGGTCCAGTTCACGGGGTTTCCATGAGGAGAGAATTATTAAAGGAAGTTTTGTTGATGGTTGTATTTGGTCCAATTCACGGGGTTTCTATGAGGAGAGAGTGGTTAAAGGAAGTTTTTTTGGTGGTGTATTTGGTCCAGTTCACGGGGTTTCCATGAGGAGAGAGTGGTTAAAGGAAGTTTTGTTGATGGTTGTATTTCGTCCAGTTCACAGGGTTTCTATGAGGAGAGAGTGGTTAAAGGAAGTTTTGTTGGTGGTTGTATTTGGTCCAGTTCACAGGGTTTCCATGAGGAGAAAGTGGTTAAAGGAAGTTTTGTTGATGGTTGTATTTCGTCCAGTTCACGGGGTTTCTATGAGGAGAGAGTGGTTAAAGGAAGTTTTGTTGGTGATTGTATTTGGTCCAGTTCACAGGGTTTCCATGAGGAGAGAGTGGTTAAAGGAAGTTTTGTTGATGGTTGTATTTCGTCCAGTTCACGGGGTTTCTATGAGGAGAGAGTGGTTAAAGGAAGTTTTGTTGGTGGTTGTATTTGGTCCAGTTCACAGGGTTTCCATGAGGAGAGAGTGGTTAAAGGAAGTTTTGTTGATGGTTGCATTTCGTCCAGTTCACGGGGTTTCTATGAGGAGAGAGTGGTTAAAGGAAGTTTTGTTGGTGGTTGTATTTGGTCCAGTTCACGAGGTTTCCATGAGGAGAGAGTGGTTAAAGGAAGTTTTGTTGGTGGTTGTATTTGGTCCAGTTCACGGGGTTTCTATGAGGAGAGAGTGGTTAAAGTAAGTTTTGTTGATGGTTGTATTTGGTCCAGTTCACGGGGTTTCCATGAGGAGAGAATTATTAAAGGAAGTTTTGTTGATGGTTGTATTTGGTCCAGTTCACGGGGTTCCTATGAGGAGAGAGTGGTTAAAGGAAGTTTTGTTGGTGGTGTATTTGGTCCAGTTCACGGGGTTTCCATGAGGAGAGAGTGGTTAAAGGAAGTTTTGTTGGTGGTGTATTTGGTCCAGTTCACGGGGTTTCCATGAGGAGAGAGTGGTTAAAGGAAGTATTGTTGATGGTTGTATTTGGTCCAGTTCACGAGGTTTCTATGAGGAGAGAGTGGTTAAAGGAAGTTTTGTTGGTGGTTGTATTTGGTCCAGTTCACAGGGTTTCTATGAGGAGAGAGTGGTTAAAGGAAGTTTTGTTAGTGGTTGTATTTGGTCCAGTTCACGGGGTTTCCATGAGGAGAGAGTGGTTAAAGGAAGTTTTGTTGGTGGTGTATTTCGTCCAGTTCACGGGGTTTCCATGAGGAGAGAGTGGTTAAAGGAAGTTTTGTTGATGGTTGTATTTGGTCCAGTTCACGGGGTTTCTATAAGGAGAGAGTGATTAAAGGAAGTTTTTTTGATGGTTGTATTTGGTCCAGTTCACGGGGTTTCCATGAGGAGAGAGTGGTTAAAGGAAGTTTTGTTGATGGTTGTATTTGGTCCAGTTCACGGGGTTTCCATGAGGAGAGAGTGGTTAAAGGAAGTTTTGTTGATGGTTGTATTTGGTCCAGTTCACGGAGTTTCCATGAGGAGAGAGTGGTTAAAGGAAGTTTTGTTGGTGGTTGTATTTGGTCCAGTTCACGGGGCTTCTATGAGGAGAGAGTGGTTAAAGGAAGTTTTGTTGATGGTTGTATTTGGACCAGTTCACGGGGTTCCTATGAGAAGAGAGTGGTTAAAGGAAGTTTTGTTGGTGGTTGTATTTGGTCCAGTTCACGGGGCTTCTATGAGGAGAGAGTGGTTAAAGGAAGTTTTGTTGGTGGTTGTATTTGGTTCAGTTCACGGGGTTTCCATGAGGAGAGAGTGGTTAAAGGAAGTTTTGTTGATGGTTGTATTTGGTCCAGTTCATGGGGTTTCTATGAGGAGAGAGTGGTTAAAGGAAGTTTTGTTGATGGTTGTATTTCGTCCAGTTCACGAGGTTTCTATAAGGAGAGAGTGGTTAAAGTAAGTTTTGTTGGTGGTTGTATTTGGTCCAGTTCACGGGGTTTCCATGAGGAGAGAGTGGTTAAAGGAAGTTTTGTTCGTGGTTGTATTTGGTCCAGTTCACGGGGTTTCTATAAGGAGAGAGTGGTTAAAGGAAGTTTTGTTGGTGGTGTATTTGGTCCAGTTCATGGGGTTTCTATGAGGAGAGAGTGGTTAAAGGAAGTTTTGTTGATGGTTGTATTTGGTCCAGTTCACGGGGTTTCCACGAGGAGAGAGTGGTTAAAGGAAGTTTTGTTGGTGGTTGTATTTGGTCCAGTTCACGGGGTTCCCATGAGGAGAGAGTGGTTAAAGGAAGTTTTGTTGATGGTTGTATTTGGTCCAGTTCACGGGGTTTCTATGAGGAGAGAGTGGTTAAAGGAAGTTTTGTTGATGGTTGTATTTGGTCCAGTTCATGGGGTTTCTATGAGGAGAGAGTGGTTAAAGGAAGTTTTGTTGATGGTTGTATTTGGTCCAGTTCACGAGGTTTCTATAAGGAGAGAGTGGTTAAAGGAAGTTTTGTTGATGGTTGTATTTGGTCCAGTTCACGGGGTTTCTATGAGGAGAGAGTGGTTAAAGGAAGTTTTGTTGGTGGTTGTATTTGGTCCAGTTCACGGGGTTTCTATAAGGAGAGAGTGGTTAAAGGAAGTTTTGTTGGTGGTTGTATTTGGTCCAGTTCACGGGGTTTGTATGAGGAGAGAGTGGTTAAAGGAAGTTTTGTTGATGGTTGTATTTGGTCCAGTTCACGGGGTTTCCATGAGGAGAGAGTGGTTAAAGGAAGTTTTGTTGGTGGTTGTATTTGGTCCAGTTCACGGGGTTTCTATGAGGAGAGAGTGGTTAAAGGAAGTTTTTTTGATGGTTGTATTTGGTCCAGTTCACGGGGTTTCCATGAGGAGAGAGTGGTTAAAGGAAGTTTTGTTGATGGTTGTATTTGGTCCAGTTCACGGGGTTTCCATGAGGAGAGAATTATTAAAGGAAGTTTTGTTGATGGTTGTATTTGGTCCAGTTCACGAGGTTTCTATAAGGAGAGAGTGGTTAAAGGAAGTTCTGTTGATGGTTGTATTTGGTCAAGTTCTCGGGGTTTCCAAGCGGAGAGAGTGATTAAAGGAAGTTTTGTTGGTGGTTGTATTTGGTCCATTTCACGGGGTTTCTATGAGGAGAGGATGGTTAAAGGAAGTTTTGTTAGTGGTTGTATTTGGTCCAGTTCACGGGGTTTCCATGAGGAGAGAGTGGTTAAAGGAAGTTTTGTTGATGGTTGTATTTGGTCCAGTTCACGGGGTTCCTATGAGGAGAGAGTGATTAAAGGAAGTTTTGTTGATGGTTGTATTTGGTCCAGAACACGAGGTTTCTATAAGGAGAGAGTGGTTAAAGGAAGTTTTGTTGATGGTTGTATTTCGTCCAGTTCACGGGGTTTCCATGAGGAGAGAGTGATTAAAGGAAGTTTTCTTGATGGTTGTATTTGGTCCAGTCCACGAGGTTTCTATAAGGAGAGAGTGGTTAAAGGAAGTTTTGTTGATGGTTGTATTTGGTCCAGTTCACGGGGTTTCTATGAGGAGAGAGTGGATAAAGGAAGTTTTGTTGGTGGTTGTATTTGGTCCAGTTCACGGGGTTTCTATGAGGAGAGAGTGGTTAAAGGAAGTTTTGTTGGTGGTGTATTTGGTCCAGTTCACGGGGTTTCCATGAGGAGAGAGTGGTTAAAGGAAGTTTTGTTGATGGTTGTATTTGGTCCAGTTCACGGGGTTTCCATGAGGAGAAAGTGATTAAACGAAGTTTTGTTGGTGGTTGTATTTGGTCCAGTTCACGGGGTTTCTATGAGGAGAGAGAGGTTAAAGGAAGTTTTGTTAGTGGTTGTATTTGGTCCAGTTCACGGGGTTTCCATGAGGAGAGAGTGATTAAAGGAAGGTTTGTTGATGGTTGTATTTGGTCCAGTTCACGGGGTTCCTATGAGGAGAGAGTGATTAAAGGAAGTTTTGTTTATGGTTGTATTTGGTCCAGTTCACGAGGTTTCTATAAGGAGAGAGTGGTTAAAGGAAGTTTTGTTGATGGTTGTATTTCGTCCAGTTCACGGGGTTTCCATGGGGAGAGAGTGGTTAAAGGAAGTTTTGTTGATGGTTGTATTTGGTCCAGTTCACGGGGTTTCTATAAGGAGAGAGTGATTAAAGGAAGTTTTGTTGATGGTTGTATTTGGTCCAGTTCACGAGGTTTCTATAAGGAGAGAGTGGTTAAAGGAAGTTTTGTTGCTGGTTGTATTTGGTTCAGTTCACGGGGTTTCCATGAGGAGAGAGTGGTTAAAGGAAGTTTTATTGATGGTTGTATTTGGTCCAGTTCACGGGGTTTCTATGAGGAGAGAGTGGTTAAAGGAAGTTTTGTTGGTGGTTGTATTTGGTTCAGTTCACGGGGTTTCCATCAGGAGAGAGTGGTTAAAGGAAGTTTTGTTGATGGTTGTATTTGGTCCAGTTCACGGGGTTTCCATGAGGAGAGAATTATTAAAGGAAGTTTTGTTGATGGTTGTATCTGGTCCAGTTCACGAGGTTTCTATAAGGAGAGAGTGGTTAAAGGAAGTTTTGTTGATGGTTGTATTTGGTCCAGTTCTCGGGGATTCCAAGCGGAGAGAGTGATTAAAGGAAGTTTTGTTGGTGGTTGTATTTGGTCCATTTCACGGGGTTTCTATGAGGAGAGGGTGGTTAAAGGAAGTTTTGTTGATGGTTGTATTTGGTCCAGCTCACGGGGTTTCTTTGAGGAGAGAGTGGTTAAAGGAAGTTTTGTTGGTGGTTGTATTTGGTCCAGTTCACGGGGTTTCTATGAGGAGAGGGTGGTTAAAGGAAGTTTTGTTGATGGTTGTATTTGGTCCAGTTCACGGGGTTTCCATGAGGAGAGAGTGGTTGAAGGAAGTTTTGTTGATGGTTGTATTTGGTCCAGTTCACGGGGTTGCTATGAGGAGAGAGTGATTAAAGGAAGTTTTGTTGATGGTTGTATTTGGTCCAGTTCACGAGGTTTCTATAAGGAGAGAGTGGTTAAAGGAAGTTTTGTTGATGGTTGTATTTCGTCCAGTTCACGGGGTTTCCATGAGGAGAGAGTGATTAAAGGAAGTTTTCTTGATGGTTGTATTTGGTCCAGTCCACGAGGTTTCTATAGGGAGAGAGTGGTTAAAGGAAGTTTTGTTGATGGTTGTATTTGGTCCAGTTCACGGGGTTTCTATGAGGAGAGAGTAGATAAAGGAAGTTTTGTTGGTGGTTGTATTTGGTCCAGTTCACGGGGTTTCCATGAGGAGAGAGTGGTTAAAGGAAGTTTTGTTGGTGGTGTATTTCGTCCAGTTCACGTGGTTTCCATGAGGAGAGAGTGATTAAAGGAGGTTTTTTTGGTGGTTATATTTGGTCCAGTTCACGGGGTTTCCATGAGGAGAGAGTGGTTAAAGGAAGTTTTGTTAGTGGTTGTATTTGGTCCAGTTCACGAGGTTTCTATAAGGAGAGAGTGGTTAAAGGAAGTTTTGTTGGTGGTTGTATTTGGTCCAGTTCACGGGGTTTCTATGAGGAGAGAGTGGTTACAGGAAGTTTTGTTGATGGTTGTATTTAGTCCAGTTCACGGGGTTTCCATGAGGAGATAGTGGTTAAAGTAAGTTTTGTTGATGGTTGTATTTGGTCCAGTTCACGGGGTTTCCATGAGGAGAGAGAGGTTAAAGGAAGTTTTGTTGATGGTTGTATTTGGTCCAGTTCACGGGGTTTCTATGAGGAGAGAGTGGTTACAGGAAGTTTTGTTGGTGGTTGTATTTGGTCCAGTTCACGGGGTTTCTATGAGGAGAGAGTGGTTACAGGAAGTTTTGTTGATGGTTGTATTTGGTCCAGTTCACGGGGTTTCTATGAGGAGAGAGTGGTAACAGGAAGTTTTGTTGGTGGTTGTATTTCGTCCAGTTCACGGGGTTTCCATGGGGAGAGAGTGGTTAAAGGAAGTTTTGTTGATGGTTGTATTTGGTCCAGTTCACGGAGTTTCTATGAGGAGAGAGTGGTTGAAGGAAGTTTTGTTGGTGGTTGTATTTGGTCCAGTTCACGGGGTTTCTATGAGGAGAGAGTGGTTAAAGGAAGTTTTGTTGCTTGTTGTATTTGGTCCATTTCACGGGGTTTCCATGAGGTGAAAGTGGTTAATGGAAGTTTTGTTGATGGTTGTATTTGGTCCAGTTCACGGAGTTTCTATGAGGAGAGAGTGGTTGAAGGAAGTTTTGTTGGTGGTTGTATTTGGTCCAGTTCACGGGGTTTCTATGAGGAGAGAGTGGTTAAAGGAAGTTTTGTTGCTGGTTGTATTTGGTCCATTTCACGGGGTTTCCATGAGGTGAGAGTGGTTAATGGAAGTTTTGTTGATGGTTGTATTTGGTCCAGTTCGCGGGGTTTCTATAAGGAGAGAGTGGTTAAAGGAAGTTTTGTTGATGGTTGTATTTGGTCCAGTTCACGGGGTTTCCATGAGGAGAGATTGGTTAAAGGAAGTTTTGTTGATGGTTGTATTTGGTCCAGTCCGCGGGGTTTCCATGAGGAGACAGTGGTTAAAGGAAGTTTTGTTGATGGTTGTATTTGGTCCAGTTCACGGGGTTTCTATGAGGAGAGAGTGGTTAAAGGAAGTTTTGTTGATGGTTGTATTTGGTCCAGTTCACGGGGTTTCTATGATTAGAGAGTGGTTAAAGGAAGTTTTGTTGATGGTTGTATTTGGTCCAGTTCACGGGGTTTCTATAAGGAGAGAGTGGTTAAAGGAAGTTTTGTTGATGGTTGTATTTGGTCCAGTTCACGGGGTTTCCATGAGGAGAGAGTGGTTAAAGGAAGTTTTGTCGGTGGTTGTATTTGGTCCAGTTCACGGGGATCCCATGAGGAGAGAGTGATTAAAGGAAGTTTTGTTGGTGGTTGTATTTGGTCCAGTTCACGGGGTTTCTATAAGGAGAGAGTGGTTAAAGGAAGTTTTGTTGATGGTTGTATTTGGTCCAGTTCACGGGGTTTCTATGAGGAGAGAGTGGTTAAAGTAAGTTTTGTTGGTGGTTGTATTTGGTCCAGTTCACGAGGTTTCTATGAGGAGAGAGTGGTTAAAGGAAGTTTTGTTGATGGTTGTATTTGGTCCAGTTCACGGGGTTCCCATGAGGAGAGAGTGATTAAAGGAAGTTTTGTTGGTGGTTGTATTTGGTCCAGTTCACGGGGTTTCTATGAGGAGATAGTGGTTAAAGGAAGTTTTGTTGGTGGTTGTATTTGGTCCAGTTCACGGTGTTTCCATGAGGTGAAAGTGGTTAATGGAAGTTTTGTTGATGGTTGTATTTGGTCCAGTTCACGGGGTTTCTATAAGGAGAGAGTGGTTAAAGTAAGTTTTGTTGATGGTTGTATTTGCTCCAGTTCACGGGGTTTCCATGAGGAGAGAGTGGTTAAAGGAAGTTTTGTTGGTGGTTGTATTTGGTCCAGTTCACGGGGTTTCTATGAGGAGAGAGTGGTTAAAGTAAGTTTTGTTGATGGTTGTATTTGGTCCAGTTCACGGGGTTTCTATGAGGAAAGAGTGGTTAAAGTAAGTTTTGTTGATGGTTGTATTTGGTCCAGTTCACGGGGTTTCCATGAGGAGAGAGTGGTTAAAGGAAGTTTTGTTGGTGGTTGTATTTGGTCCAGTTCACGGGGTTTCCATGAGGAGAGAGTGGTTAAAGGAAGTTTTCTTGGTGGTTGTGTTTGGTCCAGTTCACGGGGTTTCTATGAGGAGAGAGTGGTTAAAGGAAGTTTTGTTGATGGTTGTATTTGGTCCAGTTCACGGGGTTTCTATGAGGAGAGAGTGGTTAAAGTAAGTTTTGTTGGTGGTTGTATTTCGTCCAGTTCACGGGGTTTCCATGAGGAGAGAGTGGTTAAAGGAAGTTTTCTTGGTGGTTGTATTTGGTCCAGTTCACGGGGTTTCCATGAGGAGAGAGTGGTTAAAGGAAGTTTTGTTGATGGTTGGATTTGCTCCAGTTCACGGGGTTTCTATGAGGAGAGAGTGGTTAAAGGAAGTTTTGTTGATGGTTGTATTTGGTCCAGTTCACGGGGTTTCTATGAGGAGAGAGTGGTTACAGGAAATTTTGTTGATGGTTGTATTTGGTTCAGTTCACGGGGTTTCTATGAGGAGAGAGTGGTTACAGGAAGTTTAGTTGGTGGTTGTATTTCGTCCAGTTCACGGGGTTTCCATGAGGAGAGAGTGGTTAAAGGAAGTTTTGTTGATGGTTGTATTTGGTCCAGTTCACGGAGTTTCTATGAGGAGAGAGTGGTTGAAGGAAGTTTTGTTGGTGGTTGTATTTGGTCCAGTTCACGGGGTTTCTATGAGGAGAGAGTGGTTAAAGGAAGTTTTGTTGCTGGTTGTATTTGGTCCATTTCACGGGTTTTCAATGAGGTGAGAGTGGTTAATGGAAGTTTTGTTGATGGTTGTATTTGGTCCAGTTCACGGAGTTTCTATGAGGAGAGAGTGGTTGAAGGAAGTTTTGTTGGTGGTTGTATTTGGTCCAGTTCACGGGGTTTCTATGAGGAGAGAGTGGTTAAAGGAAGTTTTTTTGCTGGTTGTATTTGGTCCATTTCACGGGGTTTCCATGAGGTGAGAGTGGTTAATGGAAGTTTTGTTGATGGTTGTATTTGGTCCAGTTCACGGGGTTTCTATAAGGAGAGAGTGGTTAAAGGAAGTTTTGTTGATGGTTGTATTTGGTCCAGTTCACGGGGTTTCCATGAGGAGAGATTGGTTAAAGGAAGTTTTGTTGATGGTTGTATTTGGTCCAGTTCACGGGGTTTCCATGAGGAGAGAGTGGTTAAAGGAAGTTTTGTTGGTGGTGTATTTGGTCCAGTTCACGGGGTTTCCATGAGGAGAGAGTGGTTAAAGGAAGTATTGTTGATGGTTGTATTTGGTCCAGTTCACGAGGTTTCTATGAGGAGAGAGTGGTTAAAGGAAGTTTTGTTGGTGGTTGTATTTGGTCCAGTTCACAGGGTTTCTATGAGGAGAGAGTGGTTAAAGGAAGTTTTGTTAGTGGTTGTATTTGGTCCAGTTCACGGGGTTTCCATGAGGAGAGAGTGGTTAAAGGAAGTTTTGTTGGTGGTGTATTTCGTCCAGTTCACGGGGTTTCCATGAGGAGAGAGTGGTTAAAGGAAGTTTTGTTGATGGTTGTATTTGGTCCAGTTCACGGGGTTTCTATAAGGAGAGAGTGATTAAAGGAAGTTTTTTTGATGGTTGTATTTGGTCCAGTTCACGGGGTTTCCATGAGGAGAGAGTGGTTAAAGGAAGTTTTGTTGATGGTTGTATTTGGTCCAGTTCACGGGGTTTCCATGAGGAGAGAGTGGTTAAAGGAAGTTTTGTTGATGGTTGTATTTGGTCCAGTTCACGGAGTTTCCATGAGGAGAGAGTGGTTAAAGGAAGTTTTGTTGGTGGTTGTATTTGGTCCAGTTCACGGGGCTTCTATGAGGAGAGAGTGGTTAAAGGAAGTTTTGTTGATGGTTGTATTTGGACCAGTTCACGGGGTTCCTATGAGAAGAGAGTGGTTAAAGGAAGTTTTGTTGGTGGTTGTATTTGGTCCAGTTCACGGGGCTTCTATGAGGAGAGAGTGGTTAAAGGAAGTTTTGTTGGTGGTTGTATTTGGTTCAGTTCACGGGGTTTCCATGAGGAGAGAGTGGTTAAAGGAAGTTTTGTTGATGGTTGTATTTGGTCCAGTTCATGGGGTTTCTATGAGGAGAGAGTGGTTAAAGGAAGTTTTGTTGATGGTTGTATTTCGTCCAGTTCACGAGGTTTCTATAAGGAGAGAGTGGTTAAAGTAAGTTTTGTTGGTGGTTGTATTTGGTCCAGTTCACGGGGTTTCCATGAGGAGAGAGTGGTTAAAGGAAGTTTTGTTCGTGGTTGTATTTGGTCCAGTTCACGGGGTTTCTATAAGGAGAGAGTGGTTAAAGGAAGTTTTGTTGGTGGTGTATTTGGTCCAGTTCATGGGGTTTCTATGAGGAGAGAGTGGTTAAAGGAAGTTTTGTTGATGGTTGTATTTGGTCCAGTTCACGGGGTTTCCACGAGGAGAGAGTGGTTAAAGGAAGTTTTGTTGGTGGTTGTATTTGGTCCAGTTCACGGGGTTCCCATGAGGAGAGAGTGGTTAAAGGAAGTTTTGTTGATGGTTGTATTTGGTCCAGTTCACGGGGTTTCTATGAGGAGAGAGTGGTTAAAGGAAGTTTTGTTGATGGTTGTATTTGGTCCAGTTCATGGGGTTTCTATGAGGAGAGAGTGGTTAAAGGAAGTTTTGTTGATGGTTGTATTTGGTCCAGTTCACGAGGTTTCTATAAGGAGAGAGTGGTTAAAGGAAGTTTTGTTGATGGTTGTATTTGGTCCAGTTCACGGGGTTTCTATGAGGAGAGAGTGGTTAAAGGAAGTTTTGTTGGTGGTTGTATTTGGTCCAGTTCACGGGGTTTCTATAAGGAGAGAGTGGTTAAAGGAAGTTTTGTTGGTGGTTGTATTTGGTCCAGTTCACGGGGTTTGTATGAGGAGAGAGTGGTTAAAGGAAGTTTTGTTGATGGTTGTATTTGGTCCAGTTCACGGGGTTTCCATGAGGAGAGAGTGGTTAAAGGAAGTTTTGTTGGTGGTTGTATTTGGTCCAGTTCACGGGGTTTCTATGAGGAGAGAGTGGTTAAAGGAAGTTTTTTTGATGGTTGTATTTGGTCCAGTTCACGGGGTTTCCATGAGGAGAGAGTGGTTAAAGGAAGTTTTGTTGATGGTTGTATTTGGTCCAGTTCACGGGGTTTCCATGAGGAGAGAATTATTAAAGGAAGTTTTGTTGATGGTTGTATTTGGTCCAGTTCACGAGGTTTCTATAAGGAGAGAGTGGTTAAAGGAAGTTCTGTTGATGGTTGTATTTGGTCAAGTTCTCGGGGTTTCCAAGCGGAGAGAGTGATTAAAGGAAGTTTTGTTGGTGGTTGTATTTGGTCCATTTCACGGGGTTTCTATGAGGAGAGGATGGTTAAAGGAAGTTTTGTTAGTGGTTGTATTTGGTCCAGTTCACGGGGTTTCCATGAGGAGAGAGTGGTTAAAGGAAGTTTTGTTGATGGTTGTATTTGGTCCAGTTCACGGGGTTCCTATGAGGAGAGAGTGATTAAAGGAAGTTTTGTTGATGGTTGTATTTGGTCCAGAACACGAGGTTTCTATAAGGAGAGAGTGGTTAAAGGAAGTTTTGTTGATGGTTGTATTTCGTCCAGTTCACGGGGTTTCCATGAGGAGAGAGTGATTAAAGGAAGTTTTCTTGATGGTTGTATTTGGTCCAGTCCACGAGGTTTCTATAAGGAGAGAGTGGTTAAAGGAAGTTTTGTTGATGGTTGTATTTGGTCCAGTTCACGGGGTTTCTATGAGGAGAGAGTGGATAAAGGAAGTTTTGTTGGTGGTTGTATTTGGTCCAGTTCACGGGGTTTCTATGAGGAGAGAGTGGTTAAAGGAAGTTTTGTTGGTGGTGTATTTGGTCCAGTTCACGGGGTTTCCATGAGGAGAGAGTGGTTAAAGGAAGTTTTGTTGATGGTTGTATTTGGTCCAGTTCACGGGGTTTCCATGAGGAGAAAGTGATTAAACGAAGTTTTGTTGGTGGTTGTGTTTGGTCCAGTTCACGGGGTTTCTATGAGGAGAGAGAGGTTAAAGGAAGTTTTGTTAGTGGTTGTATTTGGTCCAGTTCACGGGGTTTCCATGAGGAGAGAGTGATTAAAGGAAGGTTTGTTGATGGTTGTATTTGGTCCAGTTCACGGGGTTCCTATGAGGAGAGAGTGATTAAAGGAAGTTTTGTTTATGGTTGTATTTGGTCCAGTTCACGAGGTTTCTATAAGGAGAGAGTGGTTAAAGGAAGTTTTGTTGATGGTTGTATTTCGTCCAGGTCACGGGGTTTCCATGGGGAGAGAGTGGTTAAAGGAAGTTTTGTTGATGGTTGTATTTGGTCCAGTTCACGAGGTTTCTATAAGGAGAGAGTGATTAAAGGAAGTTTTGTTGATGGTTGTATTTGGTCCAGTTCACGAGGTTTCTATAAGGAGAGAGTGGTTAAAGGAAGTTTTGTTGCTGGTTGTATTTGGTTCAGTTCACGGGGTTTCCATGAGGAGAGAGTGGTTAAAGGAAGTTTTGTTGATGGTTGTATTTGGTCCAGTTCACGGGGTTTCTATGAGGAGAGAGTGGTTAAAGGAAGTTTTGTTGGTGGTTGTATTTGGTTCAGTTCACGGGGTTTCCATGAGGAGAGAGTGGTTAAAGGAAGTTTTGTTGATGGTTGTATTTGGTCCAGTTCACGGGGTTTCCATGAGGAGAGAATTATTAAAGGAAGTTTTGTTGATGGTTGTATCTGGTCCAGTTCACGAGGTTTCTATAAGGAGAGAGTGGTTAAAGGAAGTTTTGTTGATGGTTGTATTTGGTCCAGTTCTCGGGGATTCCAAACGGAGAGAGTGATTAAAGGAAGTTTTGTTGGTGGTTGTATTTGGTCCATTTCACGGGGTTTCTATGAGGAGAGGGTGGTTAAAGGAAGTTTTGTTGATGGTTGTATTTGGTCCAGCTCACGGGGTTTCTTTGAGGAGAGAGTGGTTAAAGGAAGTTTTGTTGGTGGTTGTATTTGGTCCAGTTCACGGGGTTTCTATGAGGAGAGGGTGGTTAAAGGAAGTTTTGTTGATGGTTGTATTTGGTCCAGTTCACGGGGTTTCCATGAGGAGAGAGTGGTTAAAGGAAGTTTTGTTGATGGTTGTATTTGGTCCAGTTCACGGGGTTGCTATGAGGAGAGAGTGATTAAAGGAAGTTTTGTTGATGGTTGTATTTGGTCCAGTTCACGAGGTTTCTATAAGGAGAGAGTGGTTAAAGGAAGTTTTGTTGATGGTTGTATTTCGTCCAGTTCACGGGGTTTCCATGAGGAGAGAGTGATTAAAGGAAGTTTTCTTGATGGTTGTATTTGGTCCAGTCCACGAGGTTTCTATAGGGAGAGAGTGGTTAAAGGAAGTTTTGTTGATGGTTGTATTTGGTCCAGTTCACGGGGTTTCTATGAGGAGAGAGTGGATAAAGGAAGTTTTGTTGGTGGTTGTATTTGGTCCAGTTCACGGGTTTCCATGAGGAGAGAGTGGTTAAAGGAAGTTTTGTTGGTGGTGTATTTCGTCCAGTTCACGGGGTTTCCATGAGGAGAGAGTGATTAAAGGAGGTTTTTTTGGTGGTTATATTTGGTCCAGTTCACGGGGTTTCCATGAGGAGAGAGTGGTTAAAGGAAGTTTTGTTAGTGGTTGTATTTGGTCCAGTTCACGAGGTTTCTATAAGGAGAGAGTGGTTAAAGGAAGTTTTGTTGGTGGTTGTATTTGGTCCAGTTCACGGGGTTTCTATGAGGAGAGAGTGGTTACAGGAAGTTTTGTTGATGGTTGTATTTAGTCCAGTTCACGGGGTTTCCATGAGGAGATAGTGGTTAAAGTAAGTTTTGTTGATGGTTGTATTTGGTCCAGTTCACGGGGTTTCCATGAGGAGAGAGAGGTTAAAGGAAGTTTTGTTGATGGTTGTATTTGGTCCAGTTCACGGGGTTTCTATGAGGAGAGAGTGGTTACAGGAAGTTTTGTTGGTGGTTGTATTTGGTCCAGTTCACGGGGTTTCTATGAGGAGAGAGTGGTTACAGGAAGTTTTGTTGATGGTTGTATTTGGTCCAGTTCACGGGGTTTCTATGAGGAGAGAGTGGTAACAGGAAGTTTTGTTGGTGGTTGTATTTCGTCCAGTTCACGGGGTTTCCATGGGGAGAGAGTGGTTAAAGGAAGTTTTGTTGATGGTTGTATTTGGTCCAGTTCACGGAGTTTCTATGAGGAGAGAGTGGTTGAAGGAAGTTTTGTTGGTGGTTGTATTTGGTCCAGTTCACGGGGTTTCTATGAGGAGAGAGTGGTTAAAGGAAGTTTTGTTGCTTGTTGTATTTGGTCCATTTCACGGGGTTTCCATGAGGTGAAAGTGGTTAATGGAAGTTTTGTTGATGGTTGTATTTGGTCCAGTTCACGGAGTTTCTATGAGGAGAGAGTGGTTGAAGGAAGTTTTGTTGGTGGTTGTATTTGGTCCAGTTCACGGGGTTTCTATGAGGAGAGAGTGGTTAAAGGAAGTTTTGTTGCTGGTTGTATTTGGTCCATTTCACGGGGTTTCCATGAGGTGAGAGTGGTTAATGGAAGTTTTGTTGATGGTTGTATTTGGTCCAGTTCACGGGGTTTCTATAAGGAGAGAGTGGTTAAAGGAAGTTTTGTTGATGGTTGTATTTGGTCCAGTTCACGGGGTTTCCATGAGGAGAGATTGGTTAAAGGAAGTTTTGTTGATGGTTGTATTTGGTCCAGTTCACGGGGTTTCCATGAGGAGACAGTGGTTAAAGGAAGTTTTGTTGATGGTTGTATTTGGTCCAGTTCACGGGGTTTCTATGAGGAGAGAGTGGTTAAAGGAAGTTTTGTTGATGGTTGTATTTGGTCCAGTTCACGGGGTTTCTATGATTAGAGAGTGGTTAAAGGAAGTTTTGTTGATGGTTGTATTTGGTCCAGTTCACGGGCTTTCTATAAGGAGAGAGTGGTTAAAGGAAGTTTTGTTGATGGTTGTATTTGGTCCAGTTCACGGGGTTTCCATGAGGAGAGAGTGGTTAAAGGAAGTTTTGTCGGTGGTTGTATTTGGTCCAGTTCACGGGGTTCCCATGAGGAGAGAGTGATTAAAGGAAGTTTTGTTGGTGGTTGTATTTGGTCCAGTTCACGGGGTTTCTATAAGGAGAGAGTGGTTAAAGGAAGTTTTGTTGATGGTTGTATTTGGTCCAGTTCACGGGGTTTCTATGAGGAGAGAGTGGTTAAAGTAAGTTTTGTTGGTGGTTGTATTTGGTCCAGTTCACGAGGTTTCTATGAGGAGAGAGTGGTTAAAGGAAGTTTTGTTGATGGTTGTATTTGGTCCAGTTCACGGGGTTCCCATGAGGAGAGAGTGATTAAAGGAAGTTTTGTTGGTGGTTGTATTTGGTCCAGTTCACGGGGTTTCTATGAGGAGATAGTGGTTAAAGGAAGTTTTGTTGGTGGTTGTATTTGGTCCAGTTCACGGGGTTTCCATGAGGTGAAAGTGGTTAATGGAAGTTTTGTTGATGGTTGTATTTGGTCCAGTTCACGGGGTTTCTATAAGGAGAGAGTGGTTAAAGTAAGTTTTGTTGATGGTTGTATTTGCTCCAGTTCACGGGGTTTCCATGAGGAGAGAGTGGTTAAAGGAAGTTTTGTTGGTGGTTGTATTTGGTCCAGTTCACGGGGTTTCTATGAGGAGAGAGTGGTTAAAGTAAGTTTTGTTGATGGTTGTATTTGGTCCAGTTCACGGGGTTTCCATGAGGAGAGAGTGGTTAAAGTAAGTTTTGTTGATGGTTGTATTTGGTCCAGTTCACGGGGTTTCCATGAGGAGAGAGTGGTTAAAGGAAGTTTTGTTGGTGGTTGTATTTGGTCCAGTTCACGGGGTTTCCATGAGGAGAGAGTGGTTAAAGGAAGTTTTCTTGGTGGTTGTGTTTGGTCCAGTTCACGGGGTTTCTATGAGGAGAGAGTGGTTAAAGGAAGTTTTGTTGATGGTTGTATTTGGTCCAGTTCACGGGGTTTCTATGAGGAGAGAGTGGTTAAAGTAAGTTTTGTTGGTGGTTGTATTTCGTCCAGTTCACGGGGTTTCCATGAGGAGAGAGTGGTTAAAGGAAGTTTTCTTGGTGGTTGTATTTGGTCCAGTTCACGGGGTTTCCATGAGGAGAGAGTGGTTAAAGGAAGTTTTGTTGATGGTTGGATTTGGTCCAGTTCACGGGGTTTCTATGAGGAGAGAGTGGTTAAAGGAAGTTTTGTTGATGGTTGTATTTGGTCCAGTTCACGGGGTTTCTATGAGGAGAGAGTGGTTACAGGAAATTTTGTTGATGGTTGTATTTGGTTCAGTTCACGGGGTTTCTATGAGGAGAGAGTGGTTACAGGAAGTTTAGTTGGTGGTTGTATTTCGTCCAGTTCACGGGGTTTCCATGAGGAGAGAGTGGTTAAAGGAAGTTTTGTTGATGGTTGTATTTGGTCCAGTTCACGGAGTTTCTATGAGGAGAGAGTGGTTGAAGGAAGTTTTGTTGGTGGTTGTATTTGGTCCAGTTCACGGGGTTTCTATGAGGAGAGAGTGGTTAAAGGAAGTTTTGTTGCTGGTGGTATTTGGTCCATTTCACGGGTTTTCAATGAGGTGAGAGTGGTTAATGGAAGTTTTGTTGATGGTTGTATTTGGTCCAGTTCACGGAGTTTCTATGAGGAGAGAGTGGTTGAAGGAAGTTTTGTTGGTGGTTGTATTTGGTCCAGTTCACGGGGTTTCTATGAGGAGAGAGTGGTTAAAGGAAGTTTTTTTGCTGGTTGTATTTGGTCCATTTCACGGGGTTTCCATGAGGTGAGAGTGGTTAATGGAAGTTTTGTTGATGGTTGTATTTGGTCCAGTTCACGGGGTTTCTATAAGGAGAGAGTGGTTAAAGGAAGTTTTGTTGATGGTTGTATTTGGTCCAGTTCACGGGGTTTCCATGAGGAGAGATTGGTTAAAGGAAGTTTTGTTGATGGTTGTATTTGGTCCAGTTCACGGGGTTTCCATGAGGAGACAGTGGTTAAAGGAAGTTTTGTTGATGGTTGTATTTGGTCCAGTTCACGGGGTTTCTATGAGGAGAGAGTGGTTAAAGGAAGTTTTGTTGATGGTTGTATTTGGTCCAGTTCACGGGGTTTCTATAAGGAGAGAGTAGTTAAAGTAAGTTTTGTTGATGGTTGTATTTGCTCCAGTTCACGGGGTTTCCATGAGGAGAGAGTGGTTAAAGGGAGTTTTGTTGGTGGTTGTATTTGGTCCAGTTCACGGGGTTTCTATGAGGAGAGAGTGGTTAAAGTAAGTTTTGTTGATGGTTGTATTTGGTCCAGTTCACGGGGTTTCCATGAGGAGAGAGTGGTTAAAGGAAGTTTTGTTGATGGTTGTATTTGGTCCAGTTCACGGGGTTTCTATGAGGAGAGAGTGGTTAAAGGAAGTTTTGTTGATGGTTGTATTTGGTCCAGTTCACGGGGTTTCTATGAGGAGAGAGTGGTTACAGGAAATTTTGTTGATGGTTGTATTTGGTCCAGTTCACGGGGTTTCTATGAGGAGAGAGTGGTTACAGGAAGTTTAGTTGGTGGTTGTATTTCGTCCAGTTCACGGGGTTTCCATGAGGAGAGAGTGGTTAAAGGAAGTTTTGTTGATGGTTGTATTTGGTCCAGTTCACGGAGTTTCTATGAGGAGAGAGTGGTTGAAGGAAGTTTTGTTGGTGGTTGTATTTCGTCCAGTTCACGGGGTTTCCATGGGGAGAGAGTGGTTAAAGGAAGTTTTGTTGATGGTTGTATTTTGTCCAGTTCACGGAGTTTCTATGAGGAGAGAGTGGTTGAAGGAAGTTTTGTTGGTGGTTGTATTTGGTCCAGTTCACGGTGTTTCTATGAGGAGAGAGTGGTTAAAGGAAGTTTTGTTGCTTGTTGTATTTGGTCCATTTCACGGGGTTTCCATGAGGTGAAAGTGGTTAATGGAAGTTTTGTTGATGGTTGTATTTGGTCCAGTTCACGGAGTTTCTATGAGGAGAGAGTGGTTGAAGGAAGTTTTGTTGGTGGTTGTATTTGGTCCAGTTCACGGGGTTTCTATGAGGAGAGAGTGGTTAAAGGAAGTTTTGTTGCTGGTTGTATTTGGTCCATTTCACGGGGTTTCCATGAGGTGAGAGTGGTTAATGGAAGTTTTGTTGATGGTTGTATTTGGTCCAGTTCACGGGGTTTCTATAAGGAGAGAGTGGTTAAAGGAAGTTTTGTTGATGGTTGTATTTGGTCCAGTTCACGGGGTTTCCATGAGGAGAGATTGGTTAAAGGAAGTTTTGTTGATGGTTGTATTTGGTCCAGTTCACGAGGTTTCCATGAGGAGACAGTGGTTAAAGGAAGTTTTGTTGATGGTTGTATTTGGTCCAGTTCACGGGGTTTCTATGAGGAGAGAGTGGTTAAAGGAAGTTTTGTTGATGGTTGTATTTGGTCCAGTTCACGGGGTTTCTATGATTAGAGAGTGGTTAAAGGAAGTTTTGTTGATGGTTGTATTTGGTCCAGTTCACGGGGTTTCTATAAGGAGAGAGTGGTTAAAGGAAGTTTTGTTGATGGTTGTATTTGGTCCAGTTCACGGGGTTTCCATGAGGAGAGAGTGGTTAAAGGAAGTTTTGTCGGTGGTTGTATTTGGTCCAGTTCACGGGGTTCCCATGAGGAGAGAGTGATTAAAGGAAGTTTTGTTGGTGGTTGTATTTGGTCCAGTTCACGGGGTTTCTATAAGGAGAGAGTGGTTAAAGGAAGTTTTGTTGATGGTTGTATTTGGTCCAGTTCACGGGGTTTCTATGAGGAGAGAGTGGTTAAAGTAAGTTTTGTTGGTGGTTGTATTTGGTCCAGTTCACGAGGTTTCTATGAGGAGAGAGTGGTTAAAGGAAGTTTTGTTGATGGTTGTATTTGGTCCAGTTCACGGGGTTCCCATGAGGAGAGAGTGATTAAAGGAAGTTTTGTTGGTGGTTGTATTTGGTCCAGTTCACGGGGTTTCTATGAGGAGATAGTGGTTAAAGGAAGTTTTGTTGGTGGTTGTATTTGGTCCAGTTCACGGGGTTTCCATGAGGTGAAAGTGGTTAATGGAAGTTTTGTTGATGGTTGTATTTGGTCCAGTTCACGGGGTTTCTATAAGGAGAGAGTGGTTAAAGTAAGTTTTGTTGATGGTTGTATTTGCTCCAGTTCACGGGGTTTCCATGAGGAGAGAGTGGTTAAAGGAAGTTTTGTTGGTGGTTGTATTTGGTCCAGTTCACGGGGTTTCTATGAGGAGAGAGTGGTTAAAGTAAGTTTTGTTGATGGTTGTATTTGGTCCAGTTCACGGGTTTCCATGAGGAGAGAGTGGTTAAAGGAAGTTTTGTTGGTGGTTGTATTTGGTCCAGTTCACGGGGTTTCCATGAGGAGAGAGTGGTTAAAGGAAGTTTTCTTGGTGGTTGTGTTTGGTCCAGTTCACGGGGTTTCTATGAGGAGAGAGTGGTTAAAGGAAGTTTTGTTGATGGTTGTATTTGGTCCAGTTCACGGGGTTTCTATGAGGAGAGAGTGGTTAAAGTAAGTTTTGTTGGTGGTTGTATTTCGTCCAGTTCACGGGGTTTCCATGAGGAGAGAGTGGTTAAAGGAAGTTTTCTTGGTGGTTGTATTTGGTCCAGTTCACGGGGTTTCCATGAGGAGAGAGTGGTTAAAGGAAGTTTTGTTGATGGTTGGATTTGGTCCAGTTCACGGGGTTTCTATGAGGAGAGAGTGGTTAAAGGAAGTTTTGTTGATGGTTGTATTTGGTCCAGTTCACGGGGTTTCTATGAGGAGAGAGTGGTTACAGGAAATTTTGTTGATGGTTGTATTTGGTTCAGTTCACGGGGTTTCTATGAGGAGAGAGTGGTTACAGGAAGTTTAGTTGGTGGTTGTATTTCGTCCAGTTCACGGGGTTTCCATGAGGAGAGAGTGGTTAAAGGAAGTTTTGTTGATGGTTGTATTTGGTCCAGTTCACGGAGTTTCTATGAGGAGAGAGTGGTTGAAGGAAGTTTTGTTGGTGGTTGTATTTGGTCCAGTTCACGGGGTTTCTATGAGGAGAGAGTGGTTAAAGGAAGTTTTGTTGCTGGTTGTATTTGGTCCATTTCACGGGTTTTCAATGAGGTGAGAGTGGTTAATGGAAGTTTTGTTGATGGTTGTATTTGGTCCAGTTCACGGAGTTTCTATGAGGAGAGAGTGGTTGAAGGAAGTTTTGTTGGTGGTTGTATTTGGTCCAGTTCACGGGGTTTCTATGAGGAGAGAGTGGTTAAAGGAAGTTTTTTTGCTGGTTGTATTTGGTCCATTTCACGGGGTTTCCATGAGGTGAGAGTGGTTAATGGAAGTTTTGTTGATGGTTGTATTTGGTCCAGTTCACGGGGTTTCTATAAGGAGAGAGTGGTTAAAGGAAGTTTTGTTGATGGTTGTATTTGGTCCAGTTCACGGGGTTTCCATGAGGAGAGATTGGTTAAAGGAAGTTTTGTTGATGGTTGTATTTGGTCCAGTTCACGGGGTTTCCATGAGGAGACAGTGGTTAAAGGAAGTTTTGTTGATGGTTGTATTTGGTCCAGTTCACGGGGTTTCTATGAGGAGAGAGTGGTTAAAGGAAGTTTTGTTGATGGTTGTATTTGGTCCAGTTCACGGGGTTTCTATAAGGAGAGAGTAGTTAAAGTAAGTTTTGTTGATGGTTGTATTTGCTCCAGTTCACGGGGTTTCCATGAGGAGAGAGTGGTTAAAGGGAGTTTTGTTGGTGGTTGTATTTGGTCCAGTTCACGGGGTTTCTATGAGGAGAGAGTGGTTAAAGTAAGTTTTGTTGATGGTTGTATTTGGTCCAGTTCACGGGGTTTCCATGAGGAGAGAGTGGTTAAAGGAAGTTTTGTTGATGGTTGTATTTGGTCCAGTTCACGGGGTTTCTATGAGGAGAGAGTGGTTAAAGGAAGTTTTGTTGATGGTTGTATTTGGTCCAGTTCGCGGGGTTTCTATGAGGAGAGAGTGGTTACAGGAAATTTTGTTGATGGTTGTATTTGGTCCAGTTCACGGGGTTCCTATGAGGAGAGAGTGGTTACAGGAAGTTTAGTTGGTGGTTGTATTTCGTCCAGTTCACGGGGTTTCCATGAGGAGAGAGTGGTTAAAGGAAGTTTTGTTGACGGTTGTATTTGGTCCAGTTCACGGAGTTTCTATGAGGAGAGAGTGGTTGAAGGAAGTTTTGTTGGTGGTTGTATTTGGTCCAGTTCACGGGGTTTCTATGAGGAGAGAGTGGTTAAAGGAAGTTTTGTTGCTGGTAGTATTTGGTCCATTTCACGGGTTTTCCATGAGGTGAGAGTGGTTAATGGAAGTTTTGTTGATGGTTGTATTTGGTCCAGTTCACGGAGTTTCTATGAGGAGAGAGTGGTTGAAGGAAGTTTTGTTGGTGGTTGTATTTGGTCCAGTTCACGGGGTTTCTATGAGGAGAGAGTGATTAAAGGAAGTTTTGTAGATGGTTGTATTTGGTCCAGTTCACGGGGTTTCTATGAGGAGAGAGTGGTTAAAGGAAGTTTTCTTGGTGGTTGTATTTGGTCCAGTTCACGGTGTTTCTATGAGGAGAGAGTGGTTGAAGGAAGTTTTGTTGGTGGTTGTATTTGGTCCAGTTCACGGGGTTTCTATGAGGAGAGAGTGATTAAAGGAAGTTTTGTAGATGGTTGTATTTGGTCCAGTTCACGGGGTTTCTATGAGGAGAGAGTGGTTAAAGGAAGTTTTCTTGGTGGTTGTATTTGGTCCAGTTCACGGTGTTTCTATGAGGAGAGAGTGGTTACAGGAAGTTTAGTTGGTGGTTGTATTTCGTCCAGTTCACGGGGTTTCCATGAGGAGAGAGTGGTTAAAGGAAGTTTTGTTGATGGTTGTATTTGGTCCAGTTCACGGAGTTTCTATGAGGAGAGAGTGGTTGAAGGAAGTTTTGTTGGTGGTTGTATTTGGTCCAGTTCACGGGGTTTCTATGAGGAGAGAGTGGTTAAAGGAAGTTTTGTTGCTGGTTGTATTTGGTCCATTTCACGGGTTTTCAATGAGGTGAGAGTGGTTAATGGAAGTTTTGTTGATGGTTGTATTTGGTCCAGTTCACGGAGTTTCTATGAGGAGAGAGTGGTTGAAGGAAGTTTTGTTGGTGGTTGTATTTGGTCCAGTTCACGGGGTTTCTATGAGGAGAGAGTGGTTAAAGGAAGTTTTTTTGCTGGTTGTATTTGGTCCATTTCACGGGGTTTCCATGAGGTGAGAGTGGTTAATGGAAGTTTTGTTGATGGTTGTATTTGGTCCAGTTCACGGGGTTTCTATAAGGAGAGAGTGGTTAAAGGAAGTTTTGTTGATGGTTGTATTTGGTCCAGTTCACGGGGTTTCCATGAGGAGAGATTGGTTAAAGGAAGTTTTGTTGATGGTTGTATTTGGTCCAGTTCACGGGGTTTCCATGAGGAGACAGTGGTTAAAGGAAGTTTTGTTGATGGTTGTATTTGGTCCAGTTCACGGGGTTTCTATGAGGAGAGAGTGGTTAAAGGAAGTTTTGTTGATGGTTGTATTTGGTCCAGTTCACGGGGTTTCTATAAGGAGAGAGTAGTTAAAGTAAGTTTTGTTGATGGTTGTATTTGCTCCAGTTCACGGGGTTTCCATGAGGAGAGAGTGGTTAAAGGGAGTTTTGTTGGTGGTTGTATTTGGTCCAGTTCACGGGGTTTCTATGAGGAGAGAGTGGTTAAAGTAAGTTTTGTTGATGGTTGTATTTGGTCCAGTTCACGGGGTTTCCATGAGGAGAGAGTGGTTAAAGGAAGTTTTGTTGATGGTTGTATTTGGTCCAGTTCACGGGGTTTCTATGAGGAGAGAGTGGTTAAAGGAAGTTTTGTTGATGGTTGTATTTGGTCCAGTTCGCGGGGTTTCTATGAGGAGAGAGTGGTTACAGGAAATTTTGTTGATGGTTGTATTTGGTCCAGTTCACGGGGTTTCTATGAGGAGAGAGTGGTTACAGGAAGTTTAGTTGGTGGTTGTATTTCGTCCAGTTCACGGGGTTTCCATGAGGAGAGAGTGGTTAAAGGAAGTTTTGTTGACGGTTGTATTTGGTCCAGTTCACGGAGTTTCTATGAGGAGAGAGTGGTTGAAGGAAGTTTTGTTGGTGGTTGTATTTGGTCCAGTTCACGGGGTTTCTATGAGGAGAGAGTGGTTAAAGGAAGTTTTGTTGCTGGTAGTATTTGGTCCATTTCACGGGTTTTCCATGAGGTGAGAGTGGTTAATGGAAGTTTTGTTGATGGTTGTATTTGGTCCAGTTCACGGAGTTTCTATGAGGAGAGAGTGGTTGAAGGAAGTTTTGTTGGTGGTTGTATTTGGTCCAGTTCACGGGGTTTCTATGAGGAGAGAGTGATTAAAGGAAGTTTTGCAGATGGTTGTATTTGGTCCAGTTCACGGGGTTTCTATGAGGAGAGAGTGGTTAAAGGAAGTTTTCTTGGTGGTTGTATTTGGTCCAGTTCACGGTGTTTCTATGAGGAGAGAGTGGTTAAAGGAAGTTTTGTTGGTGGTTGTATTTGGTCCAGTTCACGGGGTTTCTCTGAGGAGAGAGTGGTTAAAGGAAGTTTTGTTGGTGGTTGCATTTGGTCCAGTTCACGGTGTTTCTATGAGGAGAGAGTGGTTAAAGGAAGTTTTGTTGGTGGTTGTATTTGGTCCAGTTCACGGGGTTTCTATGAGGAGAGAGTGATTAAAGGAAGTTTTGAAGATGGTTGTATTTGGTCCAGTTCACGGGGTTTCTATAAGGAGAGAGTGGTTAAAGGAAGTTTTGTTGGTGGTTGTATTTGGTCCAGTTCACGGGGTTTCTATGAGGAGAGAGTGGTTAAAGGAAGTTTTGTTGGTGGTTGTATTTGGTCCAGTTCACGGGGTTTCTATAAGGAGAGAGTGGTTAAAGGAAGTTTTGTTGATGGTTGTATTTGGTCCCGTTCACGGGGTTTCTATAAGGAGAGAGTGGTTAAAGGAAGTTTTGTTGGTGGTTGTATTTGGTCCAGTTCACGGGGTTTCCATGAGGAGAGAGTGGTTAAAGGAAGTTTTGTAGGTGGTTGTATTTGGTCCAGTTCACGGGGTTTCTATGAGGAGAGAGTGGTTAAAGGAAGTTTTGTTGGTGGTTGTATTTGGTCCAGTTCACGGGGTTTCTATGAGGAGAGAGTGGTTAAAGGAAGTCTTGTTGATGGTTGTATTTGGTCCAGTTCACGGCGTTTCTATGAGGAGAGAGTGGTTAAAGTAAGTTTTGTTGATGGTTGTATTTGGTCAGTTCACGGGGTTTCCATGAGTAGAGAGTGGTTAAATTAAGTTTTGCTGATGGTTGTATTTGGTCCAGTTCACGGGGTTTCTATGAGGAGAGAGTGGTTAAAGGAAGTTTTGTTGATGGTTGTATTTGGTCCAGTTCATGGGGTTTCCATGAGGAGAGAGTGGTTAAAGGAAGTTTTGTTGATGGTTGTATTTGGTCCAGTTCACGGGGTTTCCATGAGGAGAGAGTGGTTAAAGGAAGTTTTGTTGATGGTTGTATTTGGTCCAGTTCACGGGGTTTCCATGAGGAGAGAGTGGTTAAAGGAAGTTTTGTTGATGGTTGTATTTGGTCCAGTTCACGAGGTTTCTATAAGGAGAGAGTGGTTAAAGGAAGTTTTGTTGATGGTTGTATTTGGTCCAGTTCACGGGGTTTCTATGAGGAGAGAGTGGTTAAAGGAAGTTTTGTTGATGGTTGTATTTGGTCCAGTTCATGGGGTTTCCATGAGGAGAGAGTGGTTAAAGGAAGTTTTGTTGATGGTTGTATTTGGTCCAGTTCACGGGGTTTCCATGAGGAGAGAGTGGTTAAAGGAAGTTTTGTTGGTGGTGTATTTGGTCCAGTTCACGAGGTTTCTATGAGGAGAGAGTGGTTAAAGGAAGTTTTGTTGGTGGTGTATTTGGTCCAGTTCACGGGGTTTCTATGAGGAGAGAGTGGTTAAAGGAAGTTTTGTTGGTGGTTGTATTTGGTCCAGTTCACGAGGTTTCTATGAGGAGAGAGTGGTTAAAGGAAGTTTTGTTGGTGGTTGTATTTGGTCCAGTTCACGGGGTTTCTATGAGGAGAGAGTGGTTAAAGGAAGTTTTGTTGGTGGATGTATTTGGTCCAGTTCACGGGGTTTCTATGAGGAGAGAGTGGTTAAAGTAAGTTTTGTTGATGGTTGTATTTGGTCCAGTTCACGGGGTTTCTATGAGGAGAGAGTGGTTAAAGGAAGTTTTGTTGGTGGTTGTATTTGGTCCAGTTCACGAGGTTTCTATGAGGAGAGAGTGGTTAAAGGAAGTTTTGTTGGTGGTTGTATTTGGTCCAGTTCACGTGGTTTCTATGAGGAGAGAGTGGTTAAAGGAAGTTTTGTTGGTGGTTGTATTTGGTCCAGTTCACG
Source organism: Pictodentalium vernedei (assembly GCA_031216915.1). Lineage (NCBI taxonomy): Eukaryota > Metazoa > Mollusca > Scaphopoda > Dentaliida > Dentaliidae > Pictodentalium > Pictodentalium vernedei. The sequence continues at coordinate 881,212,655 of CM062297.1, read as the reverse complement.
GGGTTTCTATGAGGAGAGAGTGGTTAAAGGAAGTTTTGTTAGTGGTTGTATTTGGTCCAGTTCACGGGGTTTCCATGAGGAGAGAGTGGTTAAAGGAAGTTTTGTTGGTGGTGTATTTCGTCCAGTTCACGGGGTTTCCATGAGGAGAGAGTGGTTAAAGGAAGTTTTGTTGATGGTTGTATTTGGTCCAGTTCACGGGGTTTCTATAAGGAGAGAGTGATTAAAGGAAGTTTTTTTGATGGTTGTATTTGGTCCAGTTCACGGGGTTTCCATGAGGAGAGAGTGGTTAAAGGAAGTTTTGTTGATGGTTGTATTTGGTCCAGTTCACGGGGTTTCCATGAGGAGAGAGTGGTTAAAGGAAGTTTTGTTGATGGTTGTATTTGGTCCAGTTCACGGAGTTTCCATGAGGAGAGAGTGGTTAAAGGAAGTTTTGTTGGTGGTTGTATTTGGTCCAGTTCACGGGGCTTCTATGAGGAGAGAGTGATTAAAGGAAGTTTTGTTGATGGTTGTATTTGGTCCAGTTCACGGGGTTCCTATGAGAAGAGAGTGGTTAAAGGAAGTTTTGTTGGTGGTTGTATTTGGTCCAGTTCACGGGGCTTCTATGAGGAGAGAGTGGTTAAAGGAAGTTTTGTTGGTGGTTGTATTTGGTCCAGTTCACGGGGTTTCCATGAGGAGAGAGTGGTTAAAGGAAGTTTTGTTGATGGTTGTATTTGGTCCAGTTCATGGGGTTTCTATGAGGAGAGAATGGTTAAAGGAAGTTTTGTTGATGGTTGTATTTCGTCCAGTTCACGAGGTTTCTATAAGGAGAGAGTGGTTAAAGTAAGTTTTGTTGGTGGTTGTATTTGGTCCAGTTCACGGGGTTTCCATGAGGAGAGAGTGGTTAAAGGAAGTTTTGTTCGTGGTTGTATTTGGTCCAGTTCACGGGGTTTCTATAAGGAGAGAGTGGTTAAAGGAAGTTTTGTTGGTGGTGTATTTGGTCCAGTTCATGGGGTTTCTATGAGGAGAGAGTGGTTAAAGGAAGTTTTGTTGATGGTTGTATTTGGTCCAGTTCACGGGGTTTCCATGAGGAGAGAGTGGTTAAAGGAAGTTTTGTTGGTGGTTGTATTTGGTCCAGTTCACGGGGTTCCCATGAGGAGAGAGTGGTTAAAGGAAGTTTTGTTGATGGTTGTATTTGGTCCAGTTCACGGGGTTTCCATGAGGAGAGAGTGGTTAAAGGAAGTTTTGTTGATGGTTGTATTTGGTCCAGTTCACGGGGTTTCCATGAGGAGAGATTGGCTAAAGGAAGTTTTGTTGGTGGTTGTATTTGGTCCAGTTCACGGGGTTCCCATGAGGAGAGAGTGGTTAAAGGAAGTTTTGTTGGTGGTTGTATTTGGTCCAGTTCACGGGGTTCCCATGAGGAGAGAGTGGTTAAAGGAAGTTTTGTTGGTGGTTGTATTTCGTCCAGCTCACGGGGTTTCCATGAGGATAGAGTGGTTAAAGGAAGTTTTGTTGGTGGTTGTATTTGGTCCAGTTCACGGGGTTTCTATGAGGAGAGAGTGGTTAAAGGAAGTTTTGTTGGTGGTTGTATTTGGTCCAGTTCACGGGGTTTCCATGAGGAGAGAGTGGTTAAAGGAAGTTTTGTTGGTGGTGTATTTGGTCCAGTTCACGAGGTTTCTATGAGAAGAGAGTGGTTAAAGGAAGTTTTGTTGGTGGTGTATTTGGTCCAGTTCACGGGGTTTCTATGAGGAGAGAGTGGTTAAAGGAAGTTTTGTTGGTGGTTGTATTTGGTCCAGTTCACGAGGTTTCTATGAGGAGAGAGTGGTTAAAGGAAGTTTTGTTGGTGGTTTTATTTGGTCCAGTTCACGGGGTTTCTATGAGGAGAGAGTGGTTAAAGGAAGTTTTGTTGGTGGTTGTATTTGGTCGAGTTCACGGGGTTTCTATGAGGAGAGAGTGGTTAAAGTAAGTTTTGTTGGTGGTTGTATTTGGTCCAGTTCACGGGGTTTCTATGAGGAGAGAGTGGTTAAAGGAAGTTTTGTTGGTGGTTGTATTTGGTCCAGTTCACGAGGTTTCTATGAGGAGAGAGTGGTTAAAGGAAGTTTTGTTGGTGGTTGTATTTGGTCCAGTTCACGGGGTTTCTATGAGGAGAGAGTGGTTAAAGGAAGTTTTGTTGGTGGTTGTATTTGGTCCAGTTCACGGGGTTTCTATGAGGAGAGAGTGGTTAAAGGAAGTTTTGTTGCTGGTTGTATTTGGTCCAGTTCACAGGGTTTCCATGAGGAGAGAGTGGTTAAAGGAAGTTTTGTTGGTGGTTGTATTTGGTCCAGTTCACGGGGTTTCTATGAGGAGAGAGTGGTTAAAGGAAGTTTTGTTGGTGGTTGTATTTGGTCCAGTTCACGAGGTTTCCATGAGGAGAGAGTGGTTAAAGGAAGTTTTGTTGGTGGTTGTATTTGGTCCAGTTCACGGGGTTTCTATGAGGAGAGAGTGGTTAAAGTAAGTTTTGTTGATGGTTGTATTTGGTCCAGTTCACGGGGTTTCCATGAGGAGAGAATTATTAAAGGAAGTTTTGTTGATGGTTGTATTTGGTCCAGTTCACGGGGTTTCTATGAGGAGAGAGTGGTTAAAGGAAGTTTTGTTGGTGGTGTATTTGGTCCAGTTCACGGGGTTTCCATGAGGAGAGAGTGGTTAAAGGAAGTTTTGTTGATGGTTGTATTTCGTCCAGTTCACGGGGTTTCTATGAGGAGAGAGTGGTTAAAGGAAGTTTTGTTGGTGGTTGTATTTGGTCCAGTTCACAGGGTTTCCATGAGGAGAAAGTGGTTAAAGGAAGTTTTGTTGATGGTTGTATTTCGTCCAGTTCACGGGGTTTCTATGAGGAGAGAGTGGTTAAAGGAAGTTTTGTTGGTGGTTGTATTTGGTCCAGTTCACAGGGTTTCCATGAGGAGAGAGTGGTTAAAGGAAGTTTTGTTGATGGTTGTATTTCGTCCAGTTCACGGGGTTTCTATGAGGAGAGAGTGGTTAAAGGAAGTTTTGTTGGTGGTTGTATTTGGTCCAGTTCACAGGGTTTCCATGAGGAGAGAGTGGTTAAAGGAAGTTTTGTTGATGGTTGTATTTCGTCCAGTTCACGGGGTTTCTATGAGGAGAGAGTGGTTAAAGGAAGTTTTGTTGGTGGTTGTATTTGGTCCAGTTCACTAGGTTTCCATGAGGAGAGAGTGGTTAAAGGAAGTTTTGTTGGTGGTTGTATTTGGTCCAGTTCACGGGGTTTCTATGAGGAGAGAGTGGTTAAAGTAAGTTTTGTTGATGGTTGTATTTGGTCCAGTTCACGGGGTTTCCATGAGGAGAGAATTATTAAAGGAAGTTTTGTTGATGGTTGTATTTGGTCCAGTTCACGGGGTTCCTATGAGGAGAGAGTGGTTAAAGGAAGTTTTGTTGGTGGTGTATTTGGTCCAGTTCACGGGGTTTCCATGAGGAGAGAGTGGTTAAAGGAAGTTTTGTTGGTGGTGTATTTGGTCCAGTTCACGGGGTTTCCATGAGGAGAGAGTGGTTAAAGGAAGTATTGTTGATGGTTGTATTTGGTCCAGTTCACGAGGTTTCTATGAGGAGAGAGTGGTTAAAGGAAGTTTTGTTGGTGGTTGTATTTGGTCCAGTTCACAGGGTTTCTATGAGGAGAGAGTGGTTAAAGGAAGTTTTGTTAGTGGTTGTATTTGGTCCAGTTCACGGGGTTTCCATGAGGAGAGAGTGGTTAAAGGAAGTTTTGTTGGTGGTGTATTTCGTCCAGTTCACGGGGTTTCCATGAGGAGAGAGTGGTTAAAGGAAGTTTTGTTGATGGTTGTATTTGGTCCAGTTCACGGGGTTTCTATACGGAGAGAGTGATTAAAGGAAGTTTTTTTGATGGTTGTATTTGGTCCAGTTCACGGGGTTTCCATGAGGAGAGAGTGGTTAAAGGAAGTTTTGTTGATGGTTGTATTTGGTCCAGTTCACGGGGTTTCCATGAGGAGAGAGTGGTTAAAGGAAGTTTTGTTGATGGTTGTATTTGGTCCAGTTCACGGAGTTTCCATGCGGAGAGAGTGGTTAAAGGAAGTTTTGTTGGTGGTTGTATTTGGTCCAGTTCACGGGGCTTCTATGAGGAGAGAGTGGTTAAAGGAAGTTTTGTTGATGGTTGTATTTGGACCAGTTCACGGGGTTCCTATGAGAAGAGAGTGGTTAAAGGAAGTTTTGTTGGTGGTTGTATTTGGTCCAGTTCACGGGGCTTCTATGAGGAGAGAGTGGTTAAAGGAAGTTTTGTTGGTGGTTGTATTTGGTTCAGTTCACGGGGTTTCCATGAGGAGAGAGTGGTTAAAGGAAGTTTTGTTGATGGTTGTATTTGGTCCAGTTCATGGGGTTTCTATGAGGAGAGAGTGGTTAAAGGAAGTTTTGTTGATGGTTGTATTTCGTCCAGTTCACGAGGTTTCTATAAGGAGAGAGTGGTTAAAGTAAGTTTTGTTGGTGGTTGTATTTGGTCCAGTTCACGGGGTTTCCATGAGGAGAGAGTGGTTAAAGGAAGTTTTGTTCGTGGTTGTATTTGGTCCAGTTCACGGGGTTTCTATAAGGAGAGAGTGGTTAAAGGAAGTTTTGTTGGTGGTGTATTTGGTCCAGTTCATGGGGTTTCTATGAGGAGAGAGTGGTTAAAGGAAGTTTTGTTGATGGTTGTATTTGGTCCAGTTCACGGGGTTTCCACGAGGAGAGAGTGGTTAAAGGAAGTTTTGTTGGTGGTTGTATTTGGTCCAGTTCACGGGGTTCCCATGAGGAGAGAGTGGTTAAAGGAAGTTTTGTTGATGGTTGTATTTGGTCCAGTTCACGGGGTTTCTATGAGGAGAGAGTGGTTAAAGGAAGTTTTGTTGATGGTTGTATTTGGTCCAGTTCATGGGGTTTCTATGAGGAGAGAGTGGTTAAAGGAAGTTTTGTTGATGGTTGTATTTGGTCCAGTTCACGAGGTTTCTATAAGGAGAGAGTGGTTAAAGGAAGTTTTGTTGATGGTTGTATTTGGTCCAGTTCACGGGGTTTCTATGAGGAGAGAGTGGTTAAAGGAAGTTTTGTTGGTGGTTGTATTTGGTCCAGTTCACGGGGTTTCTATAAGGAGAGAGTGGTTAAAGGAAGTTTTGTTGGTGGTTGTATTTGGTCCAGTTCACGGGGTTTGTATGAGGAGAGAGTGGTTAAAGGAAGTTTTGTTGATGGTTGTATTTGGTCCAGTTCACGGGGTTTCCATGAGGAGAGAGTGGTTAAAGGAAGTTTTGTTGATGGTTGTATTTGGTCCAGTTCACGGGGTTTCCATGAGGAGAGAGTGGTTAAAGGAAGTTTTGTTGGTGGTTGTATTTGGTCCAGTTCACGGGGTTCCCATGAGGAGAGAGTGGTTAAAGGAAGTTTTGTTGATGGTTGTATTTGGTCCAGTTCACGGGGTTTCCATGAGGAGAGATGGTTAAAGGAAGTTTTGTTGATGGTTGTATTTGGTCCAGTTCACGGGGTTTCCATGAGGAGAGATTGGCTAAAGGAAGTTTTGTTGGTGGTTGTATTTGGTCCAGTTCACGGGGTTCCCATGAGGAGAGAGTGGTTAAAGGAAGTTTTGTTGGTGGTTGTATTTGGTCCAGTTCACGGGGTTCCCATGAGGAGAGAGTGGTTAAAGGAAGTTTTGTTGGTGGTTGTATTTCGTCCAGCTCACGGGGTTTCCATGAGGATAGAGTGGTTAAAGGAAGTTTTGTTGGTGGTTGTATTTGGTCCAGTTCACGGGGTTTCTATGAGGAGAGAGTGGTTAAAGGAAGTTTTGTTGGTGGTTGTATTTGGTCCTGTTCACGGGGTTTCCATGAGGAGAGAGTGGTTAAAGGAAGTTTTGTTGGTGGTGTATTTGGTCCAGTTCACGAGGTTTCTATGAGAAGAGAGTGGTTAAAGGAAGTTTTGTTGGTGGTGTATTTGGTCCAGTTCACGGGGTTTCTATGAGGAGAGAGTGGTTAAAGGAAGTTTTGTTGGTGGTTGTATTTGGTCCAGTTCACGAGGTTTCTATGAGGAGAGAGTGGTTAAAGGAAGTTTTGTTGGTGGTTTTATTTGGTCCAGTTCACGGGGTTTCTATGAGGAGAGAGTGGTTAAAGGAAGTTTTGTTGGTGGTTGTATTTGGTCGAGTTCACGGGGTTTCTATGAGGAGAGAGTGGTTAAAGTAAGTTTTGTTGGTGGTTGTATTTGGTCCAGTTCACGGGGTTTCTATGAGGAGAGAGTGGTTAAAGGAAGTTTTGTTGGTGGTTGTATTTGGTCCAGTTCACGAGGTTTCTATGAGGAGAGAGTGGTTAAAGGAAGTTTTGTTGGTGGTTGTATTTGGTCCAGTTCACGGGGTTTCTATGAGGAGAGAGTGGTTAAAGGAAGTTTTGTTGGTGGTTGTATTTGGTCCAGTTCACGGGGTTTCTATGAGGAGAGAGTGTTTAAAGGAAGTTTTGTTGGTGGTTGTATTTGGTCCAGTTCACAGGGTTTCCATGAGGAGAGAGTGGTTAAATGAAGTTTTGTTGGTGGTTGTATTTGGTCCAGTTCTCGGGGTTTCTATGAGGAGAGAGTGGTTAAAGGAAGTTTTCTTGGTGGTTGTATTTGGTCCAGTTCACGAGGTTTCCATGAGGAGAGAGTGGTTAAAGGAAGTTTTGTTGGTGGTTGTATTTGGTCCAGTTCACGGGGTTTCTATGAGGAGAGAGTGGTTAAAGTAAGTTTTGTTGATGGTTGTATTTGGTCCAGTTCACGGGGTTTCCATGAGGAGAGAATTATTAAAGGAAGTTTTGTTGATGGTTGTATTTGGTCCAGTTCACGGGGTTTCTATGAGGAGAGAGTGGTTAAAGGAAGTTTTGTTGGTGGTGTATTTGGTCCAGTTCACGGGGTTTCCATGAGGAGAGAGTGGTTAAAGGAAGTTTTGTTGATGGTTGTATTTCGTCCAGTTCACGGGGTTTCTATGAGGAGAGAGTGGTTAAAGGAAGTTTTGTTGGTGGTTGTATTTGGTCCAGTTCACAGGGTTTCCATGAGGAGAAAGTGGTTAAAGGAAGTTTTGTTGATGGTTGTATTTCGTCCAGTTCACGGGGTTTCTATGAGGAGAGAGTGGTTAAAGGAAGTTTTGTTGGTGGTTGTATTTGGTCCAGTTCACAGGGTTTCCATGAGGAGAGAGTGGTTAAAGGAAGTTTTGTTGATGGTTGTATTTCGTCCAGTTCACGGGGTTTCTATGAGGAGAGAGTGGTTAAAGGAAGTTTTGTTGGTGGTTGTATTTGGTCCAGTTCACAGGGTTTCCATGAGGAGAGAGTGGTTAAAGGAAGTTTTGTTGATGGTTGTATTTCGTCCAGTTCACGGGGTTTCTATGAGGAGAGAGTGGTTAAAGGAAGTTTTGTTGGTGGTTGTATTTGGTCCAGTTCACGAGCTTTCCATGAGGAGAGAGTGGTTAAAGGAAGTTTTGTTGGTGGTTGTATTTGGTCCAGTTCACGGGGTTTCTATGAGGAGAGAGTGGTTAAAGTAAGTTTTGTTGATGGTTGTATTTGGTCCAGTTCACGGGGTTTCCATGAGGAGAGAATTATTAAAGGAAGTTTTGTTGATGGTTGTATTTGGTCCAGTTCACGGGGTTCCTATGAGGAGAGAGTGGTTAAAGGAAGTTTTGTTGGTGGTGTATTTGGTCCAGTTCACGGGGTTTCCATGAGGAGAGAGTGGTTAAAGGAAGTTTTGTTGGTGGTGTATTTGGTCCAGTTCACGGGGTTTCCATGAGGAGAGAGTGGTTAAAGGAAGTATTGTTGATGGTTGTATTTGGTCCAGTTCACGAGGTTTCTATGAGGAGAGAGTGGTTAAAGGAAGTTTTGTTGGTGGTTGTATTTGGTCCAGTTCACAGGGTTTCTATGAGGAGAGAGTGGTTAAAGGAAGTTTTGTTAGTGGTTGTATTTGGTCCAGTTCACGGGGTTTCCATGAGGAGAGAGTGGTTAAAGGAAGTTTTGTTGGTGGTGTATTTCGTCCAGTTCACGGGGTTTCCATGAGGAGAGAGTGGTTAAAGGAAGTTTTGTTGATGGTTGTATTTGGTCCAGTTCACGGGGTTTCTATAAGGAGAGAGTGATTAAAGGAAGTTTTTTTGATGGTTGTATTTGGTCCAGTTCACGGGGTTTCCATGAGGAGAGAGTGGTTAAAGGAAGTTTTGTTGATGGTTGTATTTGGTCCAGTTCACGGGGTTTCCATGAGGAGAGAGTGGTTAAAGGAAGTTTTGTTGATGGTTGTATTTGGTCCAGTTCACGGAGTTTCCATGAGGAGAGAGTGGTTAAAGGAAGTTTTGTTGGTGGTTGTATTTGGTCCAGTTCACGGGGCTTCTATGAGGAGAGAGTGGTTAAAGGAAGTTTTGTTGATGGTTGTATTTGGACCAGTTCACGGGGTTCCTATGAGAAGAGAGTGGTTAAAGGAAGTTTTGTTGGTGGTTGTATTTGGTCCAGTTCACGGGGCTTCTATGAGGAGAGAGTGGTTAAAGGAAGTTTTGTTGGTGGTTGTATTTGGTTCAGTTCACGGGGTTTCCATGAGGAGAGAGTGGTTAAAGGAAGTTTTGTTGATGGTTGTATTTGGTCCAGTTCATGGGGTTTCTATGAGGAGAGAGTGGTTAAAGGAAGTTTTGTTGATGGTTGTATTTCGTCCAGTTCACGAGGTTTCTATAAGGAGAGAGTGGTTAAAGTAAGTTTTGTTGGTGGTTGTATTTGGTCCAGTTCACGGGGTTTCCATGAGGAGAGAGTGGTTAAAGGAAGTTTTGTTCGTGGTTGTATTTGGTCCAGTTCACGGGGTTTCTATAAGGAGAGAGTGGTTAAAGGAAGTTTTGTTGGTGGTGTATTTGGTCCAGTTCATGGGGTTTCTATGAGGAGAGAGTGGTTAAAGGAAGTTTTGTTGATGGTTGTATTTGGTCCAGTTCACGGGGTTTCCACGAGGAGAGAGTGGTTAAAGGAAGTTTTGTTGGTGGTTGTATTTGGTCCAGTTCACGGGGTTCCCATGAGGAGAGAGTGGTTAAAGGAAGTTTTGTTGATGGTTGTATTTGTTCCAGTTCACGGGCTTTCTATGAGGAGAGAGTGGTTAAAGGAAGTTTTGTTGATGGTTGTATTTGGTCCAGTTCATGGGGTTTCTATGAGGAGAGAGTGGTTAAAGGAAGTTTTGTTGATGGTTGTATTTGGTCCAGTTCACGAGGTTTCTATAAGGAGAGAGTGGTTAAAGGAAGTTTTGTTGATGGTTGTATTTGGTCCAGTTCACGGGGTTTCTATGAGGAGAGAGTGGTTAAAGGAAGTTTTGTTGGTGGTTGTATTTGGTCCAGTTCACGGGGTTTCTATAAGGAGAGAGTGGTTAAAGGAAGTTTTGTTGGTGGTTGTATTTGGTCCAGTTCACGGGGTTTGTATGAGGAGAGAGTGGTTAAAGGAAGTTTTGTTGATGGTTGTATTTGGTCCAGTTCACGGGGTTTCCATGAGGAGGGAGTGGTTAAAGGAAGTTTTGTTGGTGGTTGTATTTGGTCCAGTTCACGGGGTTTCTATGAGGAGAGAGTGGTTAAAGGAAGTTTTTTTGATGGTTGTATTTGGTCCAGTTCACGGGGTTTCCATGAGGAGAGAGTGGTTAAAGGAAGTTTTGTTGATGGTTGTATTTGGTCCAGTTCACGGGGTTTCCATGAGGAGAGAATTATTAAAGGAAGTTTTGTTGATGGTTGTATTTGGTCCAGTTCACGAGGTTTCTATAAGGAGAGAGTGGTTAAAGGAAGTTCTGTTGATGGTTGTATTTGGTCAAGTTCTCGGGGTTTCCAAGCGGAGAGAGTGATTAAAGGAAGTTTTGTTGGTGGTTGTATTTGGTCCATTTCACGGGGTTTCTATGAGGAGAGGATGGTTAAAGGAAGTTTTGTTAGTGGTTGTATTTGGTCCAGTTCACGGGGTTTCCATGAGGAGAGAGTGGTTAAAGGAAGTTTTGTTGATGTTTGTATTTGGTCCAGTTCACGGGGTTCCTATGAGGAGAGAGTGATTAAAGGAAGTTTTGTTGATGGTTGTATTTGGTCCAGAACACGAGGTTTCTATAAGGAGAGAGTGGTTAAAGGAAGTTTTGTTGATGGTTGTATTTCGTCCAGTTCACGGGGTTTCCATGAGGAGAGAGTGATTAAAGGAAGTTTTCTTGATGGTTGTATTTGGTCCAGTCCACGAGGTTTCTATAAGGAGAGAGTGGTTAAAGGAAGTTTTGTTGATGGTTGTATTTGGTCCAGTTCACGGGGTTTCTATGAGGAGAGAGTGGATAAAGGAAGTTTTGTTGGTGGTTGTATTTGGTCCAGTTCACGGGGTTTCTATGAGGAGAGAGTGGTTAAAGGAAGTTTTGTTGGTGGTGTATTTGGTCCAGTTCACGGGGTTTCCATGAGGAGAGAGTGGTTAAAGGAAGTTTTGTTGATGGTTGTATTTGGTCCAGTTCACGGGGTTTCCATGAGGAGAAAGTGATTAAACGAAGTTTTGTTGGTGGTTGTATTTGGTCCAGTTCACGGGGTTTCTATGAGGAGAGAGAGGTTAAAGGAAGTTTTGTTAGTGGTTGTATTTGGTCCAGTTCACGGGGTTTCCATGAGGAGAGAGTGATTAAAGGAAGGTTTGTTGATGGTTGTATTTGGTCCAGTTCACGGGGTTCCTATGAGGAGAGAGTGATTAAAGGAAGTTTTGTTTATGGTTGTATTTGGTCCAGTTCACGAGGTTTCTATAAGGAGAGAGTGGTTAAAGGAAGTTTTGTTGATGGTTGTATTTCGTCCAGTTCACTGGGTTTCCATGGGGAGAGAGTGGTTAAAGGAAGTTTTGTTGATGGTTGTATTTGGTCCAGTTCACGGGGTTTCTATAAGGAGAGAGTGATTAAAGGAAGTTTTGTTGATGGTTGTATTTGGTCCAGTTCACGAGGTTTCTATAAGGAGAGAGTGGTTAAAGGAAGTTTTGTTGCTGGTTGTATTTGGTTCAGTTCACGGGGTTTCCATGAGGAGAGAGTGGTTAAAGGAAGTTTTGTTGATGGTTGTATTTGGTCCAGTTCACGGGGTTTCTATGAGGAGAGAGTGGTTAAAGGAAGTTTTGTTGGTGGTTGTATTTGGTTCAGTTCACGGGGTTTCCATGAGGAGAGAGTGGTTAAAGGAAGTTTTGTTGATGGTTGTATTTGGTCCAGTTCACGGGGTTTCCATGAGGAGAGAATTATTAAAGGAAGTTTTGTTGATGGTTGTATCTGGTCCAGTTCACGAGGTTTCTATAAGGAGAGAGTGGTTAAAGGAAGTTTTGTTGATGGTTGTATTTGGTCCAGTTCTCGGGGATTCCAAGCGGAGAGAGTGATTAAAGGAAGTTTTGTTGGTGGTTGTATTTGGTCCATTTCACGGGGTTTCTATGAGGAGAGGGTGGTTAAAGGAAGTTTTGTTGATGGTTGTATTTGGTCCAGCTCACGGGGTTTCTTTGAGGAGAGAGTGGTTAAAGGAAGTTTTGTTGGTGGTTGTATTTGGTCCAGTTCACGGGGTTTCTATGAGGAGAGGGTGGTTAAAGGAAGTTTTGTTGATGGTTGTATTTGGTCCAGTTCACGGGGTTTCCATGAGGAGAGAGTGGTTAAAGGAAGTTTTGTTGATGGTTGTATTTGGTCCAGTTCACGGGGTTGCTATGAGGAGAGAGTGATTAAAGGAAGTTTTGTTGATGGTTGTATTTGGTCCAGTTCACGAGGTTTCTATAAGGAGAGAGTGGTTAAAGGAAGTTTTGTTGATGGTTGTATTTCGTCCAGTTCACGGGGTTTCCATGAGGAGAGAGTGATTAAAGGAAGTTTTCTTGATGGTTGTATTTGGTCCAGTCCACGAGGTTTCTATAGGGAGAGAGTGGTTAAAGGAAGTTTTGTTGATGGTTGTATTTGGTCCAGTTCACGGGGTTTCTATGAGGAGAGAGTGGATAAAGGAAGTTTTGTTGGTGGTTGTATTTGGTCCAGTTCACGGGGTTTCCATGAGGAGAGAGTGGTTAAAGGAAGTTTTGTTGGTGGTGTATTTCGTCCAGTTCACGGGGTTTCCATGAGGAGAGAGTGATTAAAGGAGGTTTTTTTGGTGGTTATATTTGGTCCAGTTCACGGGGTTTCCATGAGGAGAGAGTGGTTAAAGGAAGTTTTGTTAGTGGTTGTATTTGGTCCAGTTCACGAGGTTTCTATAAGGAGAGAGTGGTTAAAGGAAGTTTTGTTGGTGGTTGTATTTGGTCCAGTTCACGGGGTTTCTATGAGGAGAGAGTGGTTACAGGAAGTTTTGTTGATGGTTGTATTTAGTCCAGTTCACGGGGTTTCCATGAGGAGATAGTGGTTAAAGTAAGTTTTGTTGATGGTTGTATTTGGTCCAGTTCACGGGGTTTCCATGAGGAGAGAGAGGTTAAAGGAAGTTTTGTTGATGGTTGTATTTGGTCCAGTTCACGGGGTTTCTATGAGGAGAGAGTGGTTACAGGAAGTTTTGTTGGTGGTTGTATTTGGTCCAGTTCACGGGGTTTCTATGAGGAGAGAGTGGTTACAGGAAGTTTTGTTGATGGTTGTATTTGGTCCAGTTCACGGGGTTTCTATGAGGAGAGAGTGGTAACAGGAAGTTTTGTTGGTGGTTGTATTTCGTCCAGTTCACGGGGTTTCCATCGGGAGAGAGTGGTTAAAGGAAGTTTTGTTGATGGTTGTATTTGGTCCAGTTCACGGAGTTTCTATGAGGAGAGAGTGGTTGAAGGAAGTTTTGTTGGTGGTTGTATTTGGTCCAGTTCACGGGGTTTCTATGAGGAGAGAGTGGTTAAAGGAAGTTTTGTTGCTTGTTGTATTTGGTCCATTTCACGGGGTTTCCATGAGGTGAAAGTGGTTAATGGAAGTTTTGTTGATGGTTGTATTTGGTCCAGTTCACGGAGTTTCTATGAGGAGAGAGTGGTTGAAGGAAGTTTTGTTGGTGGTTGTATTTGGTCCAGTTCACGGGGTTTCTATGAGGAGAGAGTGGTTAAAGGAAGTTTTGTTGCTGGTTGTATTTGGTCCATTTCACGGGGTTTCCATGAGGTGAGAGTGGTTAATGGAAGTTTTGTTGATGGTTGTATTTGGTCCAGTTCACGGGGTTTCTATAAGGAGAGAGTGGTTAAAGGAAGTTTTGTTGATGGTTGTATTTGGTCCAGTTCACGGGGTTTCCATGAGGAGAGATTGGTTAAAGGAAGTTTTGTTGATGGTTGTATTTGGTCCAGTTCACGGGGTTTCCATGAGGAGACAGTGGTTAAAGGAAGTTTTGTTGATGGTTGTATTTGGTCCAGTTCACGGGGTTTCTATGAGGAGAGAGTGGTTAAAGGAAGTTTTGTTGATGGTTGTATTTGGTCCAGTTCACGGGGTTTCTATGATTAGAGAGTGGTTAAAGGAAGTTTTGTTGATGGTTGTATTTGGTCCAGTTCACGGGGTTTCTATAAGGAGAGAGTGGTTAAAGGAAGTTTTGTTGATGGTTGTATTTGGTCCAGTTCACGGGGTTTCCATGAGGAGAGAGTGGTTAAAGGAAGTTTTGTCGGTGGTTGTATTTGGTCCAGTTCACGGGGTTCCCATGAGGAGAGAGTGATTAAAGGAAGTTTTGTTGGTGGTTGTATTTGGTCCAGTTCACGGGGTTTCTATAAGGAGAGAGTGGTTAAAGGAAGTTTTGTTGATGGTTGTATTTGGTCCAGTTCACGGGGTTTCTATGAGGAGAGAGTGGTTAAAGTAAGTTTTGTTGGTGGTTGTATTTGGTCCAGTTCACGAGGTTTCTATGAGGAGAGAGTGGTTAAAGGAAGTTTTGTTGATGGTTGTATTTGGTCCAGTTCACGGGGTTCCCATGAGGAGAGAGTGATTAAAGGAAGTTTTGTTGGTGGTTGTATTTGGTCCAGTTCACGGGGTTTCTATGAGGAGATAGTGGTTAAAGGAAGTTTTGTTGGTGGTTGTATTTGGTCCAGTTCACGGGGTTTCCATGAGGTGAAAGTGGTTAATGGAAGTTTTGTTGATGGTTGTATTTGGTCCAGTTCACGGGGTTTCTATAAGGAGAGAGTGGTTAAAGTAAGTTTTGTTGATGGTTGTATTTGCTCCAGTTCACGGGGTTTCCATGAGGAGAGAGTGGTTAAAGGAAGTTTTGTTGGTGGTTGTATTTGGTCCAGTTCACGGGGTTTCTATGAGGAGGGAGTGGTTAAAGTAAGTTTTGTTGATGGTTGTATTTGGTCCAGTTCACGGGGTTTCTATGAGGAGAGAGTGGTTAAAGTAAGTTTTGTTGATGGTTGTATTTGGTCCAGTTCACGGGGTTTCCATGAGGAGAGAGTGGTTAAAGGAAGTTTTGTTGGTGGTTGTATTTGGTCCAGTTCACGGGGTTTCCATGAGGAGAGAGTGGTTAAAGGAAGTTTTCTTGGTGGTTGTGTTTGGTCCAGTTCACGGGGTTTCTATGAGGAGAGAGTGGTTAAAGGAAGTTTTGTTGATGGTTGTATTTGGTCCAGTTCACGGGGTTTCTATGAGGAGAGAGTGGTTAAAGTAAGTTTTGTTGGTGGTTGTATTTCGTCCAGTTCACGGGGTTTCCATGAGGAGAGAGTGGTTAAAGGAAGTTTTCTTGGTGGTTGTATTTGGTCCAGTTCACGGGGTTTCCATGAGGAGAGAGTGGTTAAAGGAAGTTTTGTTGATGGTTGGATTTGGTCCAGTTCACGGGGTTTCTATGAGGAGAGAGTGGTTAAAGGAAGTTTTGTTGATGGTTGTATTTGGTCCAGTTCACGGGGTTTCTATGAGGAGAGAGTGGTTACAGGAAATTTTGTTGATGGTTGTATTTGGTTCAGTTCACGGGGTTTCTATGAGGAGAGAGTGGTTACAGGAAGTTTAGTTGGTGGTTGTATTTCGTCCAGTTCACGGGGTTTCCATGAGGAGAGAGTGGTTAGAGGAAGTTTTGTTGATGGTTGTATTTGGTCCAGTTCACGGAGTTTCTATGAGGAGAGAGTGGTTGAAGGAAGTTTTGTTGGTGGTTGTATTTGGTCCAGTTCTCGGGGTTTCTATGAGGAGAGAGTGGTTAAAGGAAGTTTTGTTGCTGGTTGTATTTGGTCCATTTCACGGGTTTTCAATGAGGTGAGAGTGGTTAATGGAAGTTTTGTTGATGGTTGTATTTGGTCCAGTTCACGGAGTTTCTATGAGGAGAGAGTGGTTGAAGGAAGTTTTGTTGGTGGTTGTATTTGGTCCAGTTCACGGGGTTTCTATGAGGAGAGAGTGGTTAAAGGAAGTTTTTTTGCTGGTTGTATTTGGTCCATTTCACGGGGTTTCCATGAGGTGAGAGTGGTTAATGGAAGTTTTGTTGATGGTTGTATTTGGTCCAGTTCACGGGGTTTCTATAAGGAGAGAGTGGTTAAAGGAAGTTTTGTTGATGGTTGTATTTGGTCCAGTTCACGGGGTTTCCATGAGGAGAGATTGGTTAAAGGAAGTTTTGTTGATGGTTGTATTTGGTCCAGTTCACGGGGTTTCCACGAGGAGAGAGTGGTTAAAGGAAGTTTTGTTGGTGGTGTATTTGGTCCAGTTCACGGGGTTTCCATGAGGAGAGAGTGGTTAAAGGAAGTATTGTTGATGGTTGTATTTGGTCCAGTTCACGAGGTTTCTATGAGGAGAGAGTGGTTAAAGGAAGTTTTGTTGGTGGTTGTATTTGGTCCAGTTCACAGGGTTTCTATGAGGAGAGAGTGGTTAAAGGAAGTTTTGTTAGTGGTTGTATTTGGTCCAGTTCACGGGGTTTCCATGAGGAGAGAGTGGTTAAAGGAAGTTTTGTTGGTGGTGTATTTCGTCCAGTTCACGGGGTTTCCATGAGGAGAGAGTGGTTAAAGGAAGTTTTGTTGATGGTTGTATTTGGTCCAGTTCACGGGGTTTCTATAAGGAGAGAGTGATTAAAGGAAGTTTTTTTGATGGTTGTATTTGGTCCAGTTCACGGGGTTTCCATGAGGAGAGAGTGGTTAAAGGAAGTTTTGTTGATGGTTGTATTTGGTCCAGTTCACGGGGTTTCCATGAGGAGAGAGTGGTTAAAGGAAGTTTTGTTGATGGTTGTATTTGGTCCAGTTCACGGAGTTTCCATGAGGAGAGAGTGGTTAAAGGAAGTTTTGTTGGTGGTTGTATTTGGTCCAGTTCACGGGGCTTCTATGAGGAGAGAGTGGTTAAAGTTTTGTTGATGGTTGTATTTGGACCAGTTCACGGGGTTCCTATGAGAAGAGAGTGGTTAAAGGAAGTTTTGTTGGTGGTTGTATTTGGTCCAGTTCACGGGGCTTCTATGAGGAGAGAGTGGTTAAAGGAAGTTTTGTTGGTGGTTGTATTTGGTTCAGTTCACGGGGTTTCCATGAGGAGAGAGTGGTTAAAGGAAGTTTTGTTGATGGTTGTATTTGGTCCAGTTCATGGGGTTTCTATGAGGAGAGAGTGGTTAAAGGAAGTTTTGTTGATGGTTGTATTTCGTCCAGTTCACGAGGTTTCTATAAGGAGAGAGTGGTTAAAGTAAGTTTTGTTGGTGGTTGTATTTGGTCCAGTTCACGGGGTTTCCATGAGGAGAGAGTGGTTAAAGGAAGTTTTGTTCGTGGTTGTATTTGGTCCAGTTCACGGGGTTTCTATAAGGAGAGAGTGGTTAAAGGAAGTTTTGTTGGTGGTGTATTTGGTCCAGTTCATGGGGTTTCTATGAGGAGAGAGTGGTTAAAGGAAGTTTTGTTGGTGGTTGTATTTGGTCCAGTTCACGGGGCTTCTATGAGGAGAGAGTGGTTAAAGGAAGTTTTGTTGGTGGTTGTATTTGGTTCAGTTCACGGGGTTTCCATGAGGAGAGAGTGGTTAAAGGAAGTTTTGTTGATGGTTGTATTTGGTCCAGTTCATGGGGTTTCTATGAGGAGAGAGTGGTTAAAGGAAGTTTTGTTGATGGTTGTATTTGGTCCAGTTCACGAGGTTTCTATAAGGAGAGAGTGGTTAAAGGAAGTTTTGTCGATGGTTGTATTTGGTCCAGTTCACGGGGTTTCTATGAGGAGAGAGTGGTTAAAGGAAGTTTTGTTGGTGGTTGTATTTGGTCCAGTTCACGGGGTTTCTATAAGGAGAGAGTGGTTAAAGGAAGTTTTGTTGGTGGTTGTATTTGGTCCAGTTCACGGGGTTTGTATGAGGAGAGAGTGGTTAAAGGAAGTTTTGTTGATGGTTGTATTTGGTCCAGTTCACGGGGTTTCCATGAGGAGAGAGTGGTTAAAGGAAGTTTTGTTGGTGGTTGTATTTGGTCCAGTTCACGGGGTTTCTATGAGGAGAGAGTGGTTAAAGGAAGTTTTTTTGATGGTTGTATTTGGTCCAGTTCACGGGGTTTCCATGAGGAGAGAGTGGTTAAAGGAAGTTTTGTTGATGGTTGTATTTGGTCCAGTTCACGGGGTTTCCATGAGGAGAGAATTATTAAAGGAAGTTTTGTTGATGGTTGTATTTGGTCCAGTTCACGAGGTTTCTATAAGGAGAGAGTGGTTAAAGGAAGTTCTGTTGATGGTTGTATTTGGTCAAGTTCTCGGGGTTTCCAAGCGGAGAGAGTGATTAAAGGAAGTTTTGTTGGTGGTTGTATTTGGTCCATTTCACGGGGTTTCTATGAGGAGAGGATGGTTAAAGGAAGTTTTGTTAGTGGTTGTATTTGGTCCAGTTCACGGGGTTTCCATGAGGAGAGAGTGGTTAAAGGAAGTTTTGTTGATGGTTGTATTTGGTCCAGTTCACGGGGTTCCTATGAGGAGAGAGTGATTAAAGGAAGTTTTGTTGATGGTTGTATTTGGTCCAGAACACGAGGTTTCTATAAGGAGAGAGTGGTTAAAGGAAGTTTTGTTGATGGTTGTATTTCGTCCAGTTCACGGGGTTTCCATGAGGAGAGAGTGATTAAAGGAAGTTTTCTTGATGGTTGTATTTGGTCCAGTCCACGAGGTTTCTATAAGGAGAGAGTGGTTAAAGGAAGTTTTGTTGATGGTTGTATTTGGTCCAGTTCACGGGGTTTCTATGAGGAGAGAGTGGATAAAGGAAGTTTTGTTGGTGGTTGTATTTGGTCCAGTTCACGGGGTTTCTATGAGGAGAGAGAGGTTAAAGGAAGTTTTGTTAGTGGTTGTATTTGGTCCAGTTCACGGGGTTTCCATGAGGAGAGAGTGATTAAAGGAAGGTTTGTTGATGGTTGTATTTGGTCCAGTTCACGGGGTTCCTATGAGGAGAGAGTGATTAAAGGAAGTTTTGTTTATGGTTGTATTTGGTCCAGTTCACGAGGTTTCTATAAGGAGAGAGTGGTTAAAGGAAGTTTTGTTGATGGTTGTATTTCGTCCAGTTCACGGGGTTTCCATGGGGAGAGAGTGGTTAAAGGAAGTTTTGTTGATGGTTGTATTTGGTCCAGTTCACGGGGTTTCTATAAGGAGAGAGTGATTAAAGGAAGTTTTGTTGATGGTTGTATTTGGTCCAGTTCACGAGGTTTCTATAAGGAGAGAGTGGTTAAAGGAAGTTTTGATGCTGGTTGTATTTGGTTCAGTTCACGGGGTTTCCATGAGGAGAGAGTGGTTAAAGGAAGTTTTGTTGATGGTTGTATTTGGTCCAGTTCACGGGGTTTCTATGAGGAGAGAGTGGTTAAAGGAAGTTTTGTTGGTGGTTGTATTTGGTTCAGTTCACGGGGTTTCCATGAGGAGAGAGTGGTTAAAGGAAGTTCTGTTGATGGTTGTATTTGGTCCAGTTCACGGGGTTTCCATGAGGAGAGAATTATTAAAGGAAGTTTTGTTGATGGTTGTATCTGGTCCAGTTCACGAGGTTTCTATAAGGAGAGAGTGGTTAAAGGAAGTTTTGTTGATGGTTGTATTTGGTCCAGTTCTCGGGGATTCCAAGCGGAGAGAGTGATTAAAGGAAGTTTTGTTGGTGGTTGTATTTGGTCCATTTCACGGGGTTTCTATGAGGAGAGGGTGGTTAAAGGAAGTTTTGTTGATGGTTGTATTTGGTCCAGCTCACGGGGTTTCTTTGAGGAGAGAGTGGTTAAAGGAAGTTTTGTTGGTGGTTGTATTTGGTCCAGTTCACGGGGTTTCTATGAGGAGAGGGTGGTTAAAGGAAGTTTTGTTGATGGTTGTATTTGGTCCAGTTCACGGGGTTTCCATGAGGAGAGAGTGGTTAAAGGAAGTTTTGTTGATGGTTGTATTTGGTCCAGTTCACGGGGTTGCTATGAGGAGAGAGTGATTAAAGGAAGTTTTGTTGATGGTTGTATTTGGTCCAGTTCACGAGGTTTCTATAAGGAGAGAGTGGTTAAAGGAAGTTTTGTTGATGGTTGTATTTCGTCCAGTTCACGGGGTTTCCATGAGGAGAGAGTGATTAAAGGAAGTTTTCTTGATGGTTGTATTTGGTCCAGTCCACGAGGTTTCTATAGGGAGAGAGTGGTTAAAGGAAGTTTTGTTGATGGTTGTATTTGGTCCAGTTCACGGGGTTTCTATGAGGAGAGAGTGGATAAAGGAAGTTTTGTTGGTGGTTGTATTTGGTCCAGTTCACGGGGTTTCCATGAGGAGAGAGTGGTTAAAGGAAGTTTTGTTGGTGGTGTATTTCGTCCAGTTCACGGGGTTTCCATGAGGAGAGAGTGATTAAAGGAGGTTTTTTTGGTGGTTATATTTGGTCCAGTTCACGGGGTTTCCATGAGGAGAGAGTGGTTAAAGGAAGTTTTGTTAGTGGTTGTATTTGGTCCAGTTCACGAGGTTTCTATAAGGAGAGAGTGGTTAAAGGAAGTTTTGTTGGTGGTTGTATTTGGTCCAGTTCACGGGGTTTCTATGAGGAGAGAGTGGTTACAGGAAGTTTTGTTGATGGTTGTATTTAGTCCAGTTCACGGGGTTTCCATGAGGAGATAGTGGTTAAAGTAAGTTTTGTTGATGGTTGTATTTGGTCCAGTTCACGGGGTTTCCATGAGGAGAGAGAGGTTAAAGGAAGTTTTGTTGATGGTTGTATTTGGTCCAGTTCACGGGGTTTCTATGAGGAGAGAGTGGTTACAGGAAGTTTTGTTGGTGGTTGTATTTGGTCCAGTTCACGGGGTTTCTATGAGGAGAGAGTGGTTACAGGAAGTTTTGTTGATGGTTGTATTTGGTCCAGTTCACGGGGTTTCTATGAGGAGAGAGTGGTAACAGGAAGTTTTGTTGGTGGTTGTATTTCGTCCAGTTCACGGGGTTTCCATGGGGAGAGAGTGGTTAAAGGAAGTTTTGTTGATGGTTGTATTTGGTCCAGTTCACGGAGTTTCTATGAGGAGAGAGTGGTTGAAGGAAGTTTTGTTGGTGGTTGTATTTGGTCCAGTTCACGGGGTTTCTATGAGGAGAGAGTGGTTAAAGGAAGTTTTGTTGCTTGTTGTATTTGGTCCATTTCACGGGGTTTCCATGAGGTGAAAGTGGTTAATGGAAGTTTTGTTGATGGTTGTATTTGGTCCAGTTCACGGAGTTTCTATGAGGAGAGAGTGGTTGAAGGAAGTTTTGTTGGTGGTTGTATTTGGTCCAGTTCACGGGGTTTCTATGAGGAGAGAGTGGTTAAAGGAAGTTTTGTTGCTGGTTGTATTTGGTCCATTTCACGGGGTTTCCATGAGGTGAGAGTGGTTAATGGAAGTTTTGTTGATGGTTGTATTTGGTCCAGTTCACGGGGTTTCTATAAGGAGAGAGTGGTTAAAGGAAGTTTTGTTGATGGTTGTATTTGGTCCAGTTCACGGGGTTTCCATGAGGAGAGATTGGTTAAAGGAAGTTTTGTTGATGGTTGTATTTGGTCCAGTTCACGGGGTTTCCATGAGGAGACAGTGGTTAAAGGAAGTTTTGTTGATGGTTGTATTTGGTCCAGTTCACGGGGTTTCTATGAGGAGAGAGTGGTTAAAGGAAGTTTTGTTGATGGTTGTATTTGGTCCAGTTCACGGGGTTTCTATGATTAGAGAGTGGTTAAAGGAAGTTTTGTTGATGGTTGTATTTGGTCCAGTTCACGGGGTTTCTATAAGGAGAGAGTGGTTAAAGGAAGTTTTGTTGATGGTTGTATTTGGTCCAGTTCACGGGGTTTCCATGAGGAGAGAGTGGTTAAAGGAAGTTTTGTTGGTGGTTGTATTTGGTCCAGTTCACGGGGTTCCCATGAGGAGAGAGTGATTAAAGGAAGTTTTGTTGGTGGTTGTATTTGGTCCAGTTCACGGGGTTTCTATAAGGAGAGAGTGGTTAAAGGAAGTTTTGTTGATGGTTGTATTTGGTCCAGTTCACGGGGTTTCTATGAGGAGAGAGTGGTTAAAGGAAGTTTTGTTGGTGGTTGTATTTGGTCCAGTTCACGAGGTTTCTATGAGGAGAGAGTGGTTAAAGGAAGTTTTGTTGATGGTTGTATTTGGTCCAGTTCACGGGGTTCCCATGAGGAGAGAGTGATTAAAGGAAGTTTTGTTGGTGGTTGTATTTGGTCCAGTTCACGGGGTTTCTATGAGGAGATAGTGGTTAAAGGAAGTTTTGTTGGTGGTTGTATTTGGTCCAGTTCACGGGGTTTCCATGAGGTGAAAGTGGTTAATGGAAGTTTTGTTGATGGTTGTATTTGGTCCAGTTCACGGGGTTTCTATAAGGAGAGAGTGGTTAAAGTAAGTTTTGTTGATGGTTGTATTTGCTCCAGTTCACGGGGTTTCCATGAGGAGAGAGTGGTTAAAGGAAGTTTTGTTGGTGGTTGTATTTGGTCCAGTTCACGGGGTTTCTATGAGGAGAGAGTGGTTAAAGTAAGTTTTGTTGATGGTTGTATTTGGTCCAGTTCACGGGGTTTCTATGAGGAGAGAGTGGTTAAAGTAAGTTTTGTTGATGGTTGTATTTGGTCCAGTTCACGGGGTTTCCATGAGGAGAGAGTGGTTAAAGGAAGTTTTGTTGGTGGTTGTATTTGGTCCAGTTCACGGGGTTTCCATGAGGAGAGAGTGGTTAAAGGAAGTTTTCTTGGTGGTTGTGTTTGGTCCAGTTCACGGGGTTTCTATGAGGAGAGAGTGGTTAAAGGAAGTTTTGTTGATGGTTGTATTTGGTCCAGTTCACGGGGTTTCTATGAGGAGAGAGTGGTTAAAGTAAGTTTTGTTGGTGGTTGTATTTCGTCCAGTTCACGGGGTTTCCATGAGGAGAGAGTGGTTAAAGGAAGTTTTCTTGGTGGTTGTATTTGGTCCAGTTCACGGGGTTTCCATGAGGAGAGAGTGGTTAAAGGAAGTTTTGTTGATGGTTGGATTTGGTCCAGTTCACGGGGTTTCTATGAGGAGAGAGTGGTTAAAGGAAGTTTTGTTGATGGTTGTATTTGGTCCAGTTCACGGGGTTTCTATGAGGAGAGAGTGGTTACAGGAAATTTTGTTGATGGTTGTATTTGGTTCAGTTCACGGGGTTTCTATGAGGAGAGAGTGGTTACAGGAAGTTTAGTTGGTGGTTGTATTTCGTCCAGTTCACGGGGTTTCCATGAGGAGAGAGTGGTTAAAGGAAGTTTTGTTGATGGTTGTATTTGGTCCAGTTCACGGAGTTTCTATGAGGAGAGAGTGGTTGAAGGAAGTTTTGTTGGTGGTTGTATTTGGTCCAGTTCACGGGGTTTCTATGAGGAGAGAGTGGTTAAAGGAAGTTTTGTTGCTGGTTGTATTTGGTCCATTTCACGGGTTTTCAATGAGGTGAGAGTGGTTAATGGAAGTTTTGTTGATGGTTGTATTTGGTCCAGTTCACGGAGTTTCTATGAGGAGAGAGTGGTTGAAGGAAGTTTTGTTGGTGGTTGTATTTGGTCCAGTTCACGGGGTTTCTATGAGGAGAGAGTGGTTAAAGGAAGTTTTTTTGCTGGTTGTATTTGGTCCATTTCACGGGGTTTCCATGAGGTGAGAGTGGTTAATGGAAGTTTTGTTGATGGTTGTATTTGGTCCAGTTCACGGGGTTTCTATAAGGAGAGAGTGGTTAAAGGAAGTTTTGTTGATGGTTGTATTTGGTCCAGTTCACGGGGTTTCCATGAGGAGAGATTGGTTAAAGGAAGTTTTGTTGATGGTTGTATTTGGTCCAGTTCACGGGGTTTCCATGAGGAGACAGTGGTTAAAGGAAGTTTTGTTGATGGTTGTATTTGGTCCAGTTCACGGGGTTTCTATGAGGAGAGAGTGGTTAAAGGAAGTTTTGTTGATGGTTGTATTTGGTCCAGTTCACGGGGTTTC
Organism: Pictodentalium vernedei; assembly: GCA_031216915.1. NCBI lineage: Eukaryota > Metazoa > Mollusca > Scaphopoda > Dentaliida > Dentaliidae > Pictodentalium > Pictodentalium vernedei. Next base: position 881,189,575 of record CM062297.1, on the reverse strand, counting down.
TATAAGGAGAGAGTAGTTAAAGTAAGTTTTGTTGATGGTTGTATTTGCTCCAGTTCACGGGGTTTCCATGAGGAGAGAGTGGTTAAAGGGAGTTTTGTTGGTGGTTGTATTTGGTCCAGTTCACGGGGTTTCTATGAGGAGAGAGTGGTTAAAGTAAGTTTTGTTGATGGTTGTATTTGGTCCAGTTCACGGGGTTTCCATGAGGAGAGAGTGGTTAAAGGAAGTTTTGTTGATGGTTGTATTTGGTCCAGTTCACGGGGTTTCTATGAGGAGAGAGTGGTTAAAGGAAGTTTTGTTGATGGTTGTATTTGGTCCAGTTCACGGGGTTTCTATGAGGAGAGAGTGGTTACAGGAAATTTTGTTGATGGTTGTATTTGGTCCAGTTCACGGGGTTTCTATGAGGAGAGAGTGGTTACAGGAAGTTTAGTTGGTGGTTGTATTTCGTCCAGTTCACGGGGTTTCCATGAGGAGAGAGTGGTTAAAGGAAGTTTTGTTGATGGTTGTATTTGGTCCAGTTCACGGAGTTTCTATGAGGAAAGAGTGGTTGAAGGAAGTTTTGTTGGTGGTTGTATTTCGTCCAGTTCACGGGGTTTCCATGGGGAGAGAGTGGTTAAAGGAAGTTTTGTTGATGGTTGTATTTGGTCCAGTTCACGGAGTTTCTATGAGGAGAGAGTGGTTGAAGGAAGTTTTGTTGGTGGTTGTATTTGGTCCAGTTCACGGGGTTTCTATGAGGAGAGAGTGGTTAAAGGAAGTTTTGTTGCTTGTTGTATTTGGTCCATTTCACGGGGTTTCCATGAGGTGAAAGTGGTTAATGGAAGTTTTGTTGATGGTTGTATTTGGTCCAGTTCACGGAGTTTCTATGAGGAGAGAGTGGTTGAAGGAAGTTTTGTTGGTGGTTGTATTTGGTCCAGTTCACGGGGTTTCTATGAGGAGAGAGTGGTTAAAGGAAGTTTTGTTGCTGGTTGTATTTTGTCCATTTCACGGGGTTTCCATGAGGTGAGAGTGGTTAATGGAAGTTTTGTTGATGGTAGTATTTGGTCCAGTTCACGGGGTTTCTATAAGGAGAGAGTGGTTAAAGGAAGTTTTGTTGATGGTTGTATTTGGTCCAGTTCACGGGGTTTCCATGAGGAGAGATTGGTTAAAGGAAGTTTTGTTGATGGTTGTATTTGGTCTAGTTCACGGGGTTTCCATGAGGAGACAGTGGTTAAAGGAAGTTTTGTTGATGGTTGTATTTGGTCCAGTTCACGGGGTTTCTATGAGGAGAGAGTGGTTAAAGGAAGTTTTGTTGATGGTTGTATTTGGTCCAGTTCACGGGGTTTCTATGATTAGAGAGTGGTTAAAGGAAGTTTTGTTGATGGTTGTATTTGGTCCAGTTCACGGGGTTTCTATAAGGAGAGAATGGTTAAAGGAAGTTTTGTTGATGGTTGTATTTGGTCCAGTTCACGGGGTTTCCATGAGGAGAGAGTGGTTAAAGGAAGTTTTGTCGGTGGTTGTATTTGGTCCAGTTCACGGGGTTCCCATGAGGAGAGAGTGATTAAAGGAAGTTTTGTTGGTGGTTGTATTTGGTCCAGTTCACGGGGTTTCTATAAGGAGAGAGTGGTTAAAGGAAGTTTTGTTGATGGTTGTATTTGGTCCAGTTCACGGGGTTTCTATGAGGAGAGAGTGGTTAAAGTAAGTTTTGTTGGTGGTTGTATTTGGTCCAGTTCACGAGGTTTCTATGAGGAGAGAGTGGTTAAAGGAAGTTTTGTTGATGGTTGTATTTGGTCCAGTTCACGGGGTTCCCATGAGGAGAGAGTGATTAAAGGAAGTTTTGTTGGTGGTTGTATTTGGTCCAGTTCACGGGGTTTCTATGAGGAGATAGTGGTTAAAGGAAGTTTTGTTGGTGGTTGTATTTGGTCCAGTTCACGGGGTTTCCATGAGGTGAAAGTGGTTAATGGAAGTTTTGTTGATGGTTGTATTTGGTCCAGTTCACGGGGTTTCTATAAGGAGAGAGTGGTTAAAGTAAGTTTTGTTGATGGTTGTATTTGCTCCAGTTCACGGGGTTTCCATGAGGAGAGAGTGGTTAAAGGAAGTTTTGTTGGTGGTTGTATTTGGTCCAGTTCACGGGGTTTCTATGAGGAGAGAGTGGTTAAAGTAAGTTTTGTTGATGGTTGTATTTGGTCCAGTTCACGGGGTTTCTATGAGGAGAGAGTGGTTAAAGTAAGTTTTGTTGATGGTTGTATTTGGTCCAGTTCACGGGGTTTCCATGAGGAGAGAGTGGTTAAAGGAAGTTTTGTTGGTGGTTGTATTTGGTCCAGTTCACGGGGTTTCCATGAGGAGAGAGTGGTTAAAGGAAGTTTTCTTGGTGGTTGTGTTTGGTCCAGTTCACGGGGTTTCTATGAGGAGAGAGTGGTTAAAGGAAGTTTTGTTGATGGTTGTATTTGGTCCAGTTCACGGGGTTTCTATGAGGAGAGAGTGGTTAAAGTAAGTTTTGTTGGTGGTTGTATTTCGTCCAGTTCACGGGGTTTCCATGAGGAGAGAGTGGTTAAAGGAAGTTTTCTTGGTGGTTGTATTTGGTCCAGTTCACGGGGTTTCCATGAGGAGAGAGTGGTTAAAGGAAGTTTTGTTGATGGTTGGATTTGGTCCAGTTCACGGGGTTTCTATGAGGAGAGAGTGGTTAAAGGAAGTTTTGTTGATGGTTGTATTTGGTCCAGTTCACGGGGTTTCTATGAGGAGAGAGTGGTTACAGGAAATTTTGTTGATGGTTGCATTTGGTTCAGTTCACGGGGTTTCTATGAGGAGAGAGTGGTTACAGGAAGTTTAGTTGGTGGTTGTATTTCGTCCAGTTCACGGGGTTTCCATGAGGAGAGAGTGGTTAAAGGAAGTTTTGTTGATGGTTGTATTTGGTCCAGTTCACGGAGTTTCTATGAGGAGAGAGTGGTTGAAGGATGTTTTGTTGGTGGTTGTATTTGGTCCAGTTCACGGGGTTTCTATGAGGAGAGAGTGGTTAAAGGAAGTTTTGTTGCTGGTTGTATTTGGTCCATTTCACGGGTTTTCAATGAGGTGAGAGTGGTTAATGGAAGTTTTGTTGATGGTTGTATTTGGTCCAGTTCACGGAGTTTCTATGAGGAGAGAGTGGTTGAAGGAAGTTTTGTTGGTGGTTGTATTTGGTCCAGTTCACGGGGTTTCTATGAGGAGAGAGTGGTTAAAGGAAGTTTTTTTGCTGGTTGTATTTGGTCCATTTCACGGGGTTTCCATGAGGTGAGAGTGGTTAATGGAAGTTTTGTTGATGGTTGTATTTGGTCCAGTTCACGGGGTTTCTATAAGGAGAGAGTGGTTAAAGGAAGTTTTGTTGATGGTTGTATTTGGTCCAGTTCACGGGGTTTCCATGAGGAGAGATTGGTTAAAGGAAGTTTTGTTGATGGTTGTATTTGGTCCAGTTCACGTGGTTTCCATGAGGAGACAGTGGTTAAAGGAAGTTTTGTTGATGGTTGTATTTGGTCCAGTTCACGGGGTTTCTATGAGGAGAGAGTGGTTAAAGGAAGTTTTGTTGATGGTTGTATTTGGTCCAGTTCACGGGGTTTCTATAAGGAGAGAGTAGTTAAAGTAAGTTTTGTTGATGGTTGTATTTGCTCCAGTTCACGGGGTTTCCATGAGGAGAGAGTGGTTAAAGGGAGTTTTGTTGGTGGTTGTATTTGGTCCAGTTCACGGGGTTTCTATGAGGAGAGAGTGGTTAAAGTAAGTTTTGTTGATGGTTGTATTTGGTCCAGTTCACGGGGTTTCCATGAGGAGAGAGTGGTTAAAGGAAGTTTTGTTGATGGTTGTATTTGGTCCAGTTCACGGGGTTTCTATCAGGAGAGAGTGGTTAAAGGAAGTTTTGTTGATGGTTGTATTTGGTCCAGTTCACGGGGTTTCTATGAGGAGAGAGTGGTTACAGGAAATTTTGTTGATGGTTGTATTTGGTCCAGTTCACGGGGTTTCTATGAGGAGAGAGTGGTTACAGGAAGTTTAGTTGGTGGTTGTATTTCGTCCAGTTCACGGGGTTTCCATGAGGAGAGAGTGGTTAAAGGAAGTTTTGTTGATGGTTGTATTTGGTCCAGTTCACGGAGTTTCTATGAGGAGAGAGTGGTTGAAGGAAGTTTTGTTGGTGGTTGTATTTCGTTCAGTTCACGGGGTTTCCATGGGGAGAGAGTGGTTAAAGGAAGTTTTGTTGATGGTTGTATTTGGTCCAGTTCACGGAGTTTCTATGAGGAGAGAGTGGTTGAAGGAAGTTTTGTTGGTGGTTGTATTTGGTCCAGTTCACGGGGTTTCTATGAGGAGAGAGTGGTTAAAGGAAGTTTTGTTGCTTGTTGTATTTGGTCCATTTCACGGGGTTTCCATGAGGTGAAAGTGGTTAATGGAAGTTTTGTTGATGGTTGTATTTGGTCCAGTTCACGGAGTTTCTATGAGGAGAGAGTGGTTGAAGGAAGTTTTGTTGGTGGTTGTATTTGGTCCAGTTCACGGGGTTTCTATGAGGAGAGAGTGGTTAAAGGAAGTTTTGTTGCTGGTTGTATTTGGTCCATTTCACGGGGTTTCCATGAGGTGAGAGTGGTTAATGGAAGTTTTGTTGATGGTTGTATTTGGTCCAGTTCACGGGGTTTCTATAAGGAGAGAGTGGTTAAAGGAAGTTTTGTTGATGGTTGTATTTGGTCCAGTTCACGGGGTTTCCATGAGGAGAGATTGGTTAAAGGAAGTTTTGTTGATGGTTGTATTTGGTCCAGTTCACGGGGTTTCCATGAGGAGACAGTGGTTAAAGGAAGTTTTGTTGATGGTTGTATTTGGTCCAGTTCACGGGGTTTCTATGAGGAGAGAGTGGTTAAAGGAAGTTTTGTTGATGGTTGTATTTGGTCCAGTTCACGGGGTTTCTATGATTAGAGAGTGGTTAAAGGAAGTTTTGTTGATGGTTGTATTTGGTCCAGTTCACGGGGTTTCTATAAGGAGAGAGTGGTTAAAGGAAGTTTTGTTGATGGTTGTATTTGGTCCAGTTCACGGGGTTTCCATGAGGAGAGAGTGGTTAAAGGAAGTTTTGTCGGTGGTTGTATTTGGTCCAGTTCACGGGGTTCCCATGAGGAGAGAGTGATTAAAGGAAGTTTTGTTGGTGGTTGTATTTGGTCCAGTTCACGGGGTTTCTATAAGGAGAGAGTGGTTAAAGGAAGTTTTGTTGATGGTTGTATTTGGTCCAGTTCACGGGGTTTCTATGAGGAGAGAGTGGTTAAAGTAAGTTTTGTTGGTGGTTGTATTTGGTCCAGTTCACGAGGTTTCTATGAGGAGAGAGTGGTTAAAGGAAGTTTTGTTGATGGTTGTATTTGGTCCAGTTCACGGGGTTCCCATGAGGAGAGAGTGATTAAAGGAAGTTTTGTTGGTGGTTGTATTTGGTCCAGTTCACGGGGTTTCTATGAGGAGATAGTGGTTAAAGGAAGTTTTGTTGGTGGTTGTATTTGGTCCAGTTCACGGGGTTTCCATGAGGTGAAAGTGGTTAATCGAAGTTTTGTTGATGGTTGTATTTGGTCCAGTTCACGGGGTTTCTATAAGGAGAGAGTGGTTAAAGTAAGTTTTGTTGATGGTTGTATTTGCTCCAGTTCACGGGGTTTCCATGAGGAGAGAGTGGTTAAAGGAAGTTTTGTTGGTGGTTGTATTTGGTCCAGTTCACGGGGTTTCTATGTGGAGAGAGTGGTTAAAGTAAGTTTTGTTGATGGTTGTATTTGGTCCAGTTCACGGGGTTTCCATGAGGAGAGAGTGGTTAAAGGAAGTTTTGTTGGTGGTTGTATTTGGTCCAGTTCACGGGGTTTCCATGAGGAGAGAGTGGTTAAAGGAAGTTTTCTTGGTGGTTGTGTTTGGTCCAGTTCACGGGGTTTCTATGAGGAGAGAGTGGTTAAAGGAAGTTTTGTTGATGGTTGTATTTGGTCCAGTTCACGGGGTTTCTATGAGGAGAGAGTGGTTAAAGTAAGTTTTGTTGGTGGTTGTATTTCGTCCAGTTCACGGGGTTTCCATGAGGAGAGAGTGGTTAAAGGAAGTTTTCTTGGTGGTTGTATTTGGTCCAGTTCACGGGGTTTCCATGAGGAGAGAGTGGTTAAAGGAAGTTTTGTTGATGGTTGGATTTGGTCCAGTTCACGGGGTTTCTATGAGGAGAGAGTGGTTAAAGGAAGTTTTGTTGATGGTTGTATTTGGTCAGGTTCACGGGGTTTCTATGAGGAGAGAGTGGTTACAGGAAATTTTGTTGATGGTTGTATTTGGTTCAGTTCACGGGGTTTCTATGAGGAGAGAGTGGTTACAGGAAGTTTAGTTGGTGGTTGTATTTCGTCCAGTTCACGGGGTTTCCATGAGGAGAGAGTGGTTAAAGGAAGTTTTGTTGATGGTTGTATTTGGTCCAGTTCACGGAGTTTCTATGAGGAGAGAGTGGTTGAAGGAAGTTTTGTTGGTGGTTGTATTTGGTCCAGTTCACGTGGTTTCTATGAGGAGAGAGTGGTTAAAGGAAGTTTTGTTGCTGGTTGTATTTGGTCCATTTCACGGGTTTTCAATGAGGTGAGAGTGGTTAATGGAAGTTTTGTTGATGGTTGTATTTGGTCCAGTTCACGGAGTTTCTATGAGGAGAGAGTGGTTGAAGGAAGTTTTGTTGGTGGTTGTATTTGGTCCAGTTCACGGGGTTTCTATGAGGAGAGAGTGGTTAAAGGAAGTTTTTTTGCTGGTTGTATTTGGTCCATTTCACGGGGTTTCCATGAGGTGAGAGTGGTTAATGGAAGTTTTGTTGATGGTTGTATTTGGTCCAGTTCACGGGGTTTCTATAAGGAGAGAGTGGTTAAAGGAAGTTTTGTTGATGGTTGTATTTGGTCCAGTTCACGGGGTTTCCATGAGGAGAGATTGGTTAAAGGAAGTTTTGTTGATGGTTGTATTTGGTCCAGTTCACGGGGTTTCCATGAGGAGACAGTGGTTAAAGGAAGTTTTGTTGATGGTTGTATTTGGTCCAGTTCACGGGGTTTCTATGAGGAGAGAGTGGTTAAAGGAAGTTTTGTTGATGGTTGTATTTGGTCCAGTTCACGGGGTTTCTATAAGGAGAGAGTAGTTAAAGTAAGTTTTGTTGATGGTTGTATTTGCTCCAGTTCACGGGGTTTCCATGAGGAGAGAGTGGTTAAAGGGAGTTTTGTTGGTGGTTGTATTTGGTCCAGTTCACGGGGTTTCTATGAGGAGAGAGTGGTTAATGTAAGTTTTGTTGATGGTTGTATTTGGTCCAGTTCACGGGGTTTCCATGAGGAGAGAGTGGTTAAAGGAAGTTTTGTTGATGGTTGAATTTGGTCCAGTTCACGGGGTTTCTATGAGGAGAGAGTGGTTAAAGGAAGTTTTGTTGATGGTTGTATTTGGTCCAGTTCACGGGGTTTCTATGAGGAGAGAGTGGTTACAGGAAATTTTGTTGATGGTTGTATTTGGTCCAGTTCACGGGGTTTCTATGAGGAGAGAGTGGTTACAGGAAGTTTAGTTGGTGGTTGTATTTCGTCCAGTTCACGGGGTTTCCATGAGGAGAGAGTGGTTAAAGGAAGTTTTGTTGATGGTTGTATTTGGTCCAGTTCACGGAGTTTCTATGAGGAGAGAGTGGTTGAAGGAAGTTTTGTTGGTGGTTGTATTTGGTCCAGTTCACGGGGTTTCTATGAGGAGAGAGTGGTTAAAGGAAGTTTTGTTGCTGGTAGTATTTGGTCCATTTCACGGGTTTTCCATGAGGTGAGAGTGGTTAATGGAAGTTTTGTTGATGGTTGTATTTGGTCCAGTTCACGGAGTTTCTATGAGGAGAGAGTGGTTGAAGGAAGTTTTGTTGGTGGTTGTATTTGGTCCAGTTCACGGGGTTTCTATGAGGAGAGAGTGGTTAAAGGAAGTTTTGTTGCTGGTTGTATTTGGTCCATTTCACGGGGTTTCCATGAGGTGAGAGTGGTTAATGGAAGTTTTGTTGATGGTTGTATTTGGTCCAGTTCACGGGGTTTCTATAAGGAGAGAGTGGTTAAAGGAAGTTTTGTTGATGGTTGTATTTGGTCCTGTTCACGGGGTTTCCATGAGGAGAGATTGGTTAAAGGAAGTTTTGTTGATGGTTGTATTTGGTCCAGTTCACGGGGTTTCCATGAGGAGACAGTGGTTAAAGGAAGTTTTGTTGACGGTTGTATTTGGTCCAGTTCACGGAGTTTCTATGAGGAGAGAGTGGTTAAAGGAAGTTTTGTTGATGGTTCTATTTGGTCCAGTTCACGGGGTTTCTATAAGGAGAGAGTGGTTAAAGTAAGTTTTGTTGATGGTTGTATTTGCTCCAGTTCACGGGGTTTCCATGAGGAGAGAGTGGTTAAAGGGAGTTTTGTTGGTGGTTGTATTTGGTCCAGTTCACGGGGTTTCTATGAGGAGAGAGTGGTTAAAGTAAGTTTTGTTGATGGTTGTATTTGGTCCAGTTCACGGGGTTTCTATGAGGAGAGAGTGGTTAAAGTAAGTTTTGTTGATGGTTGTATTTGGTCCAGTTCACGGGGTTTCCATGAGGAGAGAGTGGTTAAAGTAAGTTTTGTTGATGGTTGTATTTGGTCCAGTTCACGGGGTTTCCACGAGGAGAGAGTGGTTAAAGGAAGTTTTGTTGGTGGTTGTATTTGGTCCAGTTCACGGGGTTTCCATGAGGAGAGAGTGGTTAAAGGAAGTTTTGTTGGTGGTTGTATTTGGTCCAGTTCACGGGGTTTCTATGAGGAGAGAGTGGTTAAAGGAAGTTTTGTTGATGGTTGTATTTGGTCCAGTTCACGGGGTTTCTATGAGGAGAGAGTGGTTAAAGTAAGTTTTGTTGGTGGTTGTATTTCGTCCAGTTCACGGGGTTTCCATGAGGAGAGAGTGGTTAAAGGAAGTTTTGTTGGTGGTTGTATTTGGTCCAGTTCACGGGGTTTCCATGAGGAGAGAGTGGTTAAAGGAAGTTTTGTTGACGGTTGTATTTGGTCCAGTTCACGGGGTTTCTATGAGGAGAGAGTGGTTAAAGTAAGTTTTGTTGGTGATTGTATTTCGTCCAGTTCACGGGGTTTCCATGAGGAGAGAGTGGTTAAAGGAAGTTTTGTTGGTGGTGTATTTGGTCCAGTTCACGGGGTTTCCATGAGGAGAGAGTGGTTAAAGGAAGTTTTGTTGGTGGTTCTATTTGGTCCAGTTCACGGGGTTTCTATGAGGAGAGAGTGATTAAAGGAAGTTTTGTTGGTGGTTGTATTTGGTCCAGTTCACGGGGTTTCTATGAGGAGAGAGTGGTTAAAGGAAGTTTTGTTGGTGGTTGTATTTGGTCCAGTTCACGGGGTTTCCATGAGGAGAGAGTGATTAAAGGAAGTTTTGTTGGTGGTTGTATTTGGTCCAGTTCACGGGGTTTCTATGAGGAGAAAGTGGTTAAAGGAAGTTTTGTTGATGGTTGTATTTGGTCCAGTTCACGGGGTTTCTATGAGGAGAGAGTGGTTAAAGGAAGTTTTGTTGGTGGTTGTATTTGGGCCAGTTCACGGGTTTCCATGAGGAGAGAGTGGTTAAAGGAAGTTTTGTTGATGGTTGTATTTGGATCAGTTCACGGGGTTTCCATGAGGAGAGAGTGGTTAAAGGAAGTTTTGTTGGTGGTTGTATTTGGTCCAGTTCACGGGGTTTCTATGAGGAGAGAGTGGTTAAAGGAAGTTTTGTTGGTGGTTGTATTTGGTCCAGTTCACTGGGTTTCTATGAGGAGAGAGTGATTAAAGGAAGTTTTGTTGGTAGTTGTATTTGGTCCAGTTAACGGGGTTTCTATGAGGAGAGAGTGGTTAAAGGAAGTTTTGTTTGTGGTTGTATTTGGTCCAGTTCGGGGTTTCAATGTGGAGAGTGTGGTTAAAGGAAGTTTTGTAGGTGGTTGTATTTGGTCCAGTTCACGGGGTTTCCATGAGGAGAGAGTGATTAAAGGAAGATTTGTTGATGGTTGTATTTGGACCAGTTCACGGGGTTTTCATGAGGAGAGAGTGGTCAAAGGAAGTTTTGTTGGTGGTTGTATTTGGTCCAGTTCACGGCGTTTCCATGAGGAGAGAGTCATTAAAGGAAGTTTTGTTGGTGGTTGTATTTGGTCCAGTTCACGGGGTTTCCATGAGGAGAGAGTGATTCAAGGAAGTTTTGTTGGTGGTTGTATTTGGTCCAGTTAAAAGTTTTGTTGGTGGTTGTATTTGTTCTACTTCCCTGGGTTCTTACACGGATTGTGTGGCTAGACGAAGTTTTGTTGTTGGTTGCATTTGTTCTACTTCCCTGGGTTCTTACACGGATAGTGTGGCTAGAGGAAGTTTTGTTGGTGGTTGTATTTGTTCTACTTCCCTGGGTTCCCACTCGGATAGTGTGGGTCGAGGAAGTTTTGTTGGTGGTTTTATTTGTTTTACTTCCCTGGGTTCCTACTCGGATAGTGTGGCTAGAGGAAGTTTTGTTGGTGGTTGTATTTGTTCTACTTCCCTGGGTTCCCCCTCGGATAGTGTGGCTAGCGGCTATTTTGTTGGTGGTTGTATTTGTTCTACTTCCCTGGGTTCCTACTCGGATAGTGTGGCAAGAGGATGTTTTGTTGGTGGTTGTATTTGTTCTACTTGCTGGGTTCCCACTCGGATAGTGTGGCTAGAGGATGTTTTGTTGGTGGTTGTATTTGTTCTACTTCCCTGGGATCCTAATCGTTTAGTGTGGCTAGAGGATGTTTTGTTGGTGGTTATATTTGTTCCACTTCCTGGGTTCCCACTCGGATAGTGTGGCTAGAGGAAGTTTTGTTGGTGGTTGTATTTGTCCTACTTTCCTGGGTTCTTACACGGATAGTGTGGCTAGAGGAAGTTATGTTGGTGCTTGTATTTGTTCTACTTCCCAGGGTTTCCACTCGGATAGTGTGGCTAGAGGAGGTTTTGATGGTGGTTGTATTTGTCCTACTTTCCTGGGTTCTTACACGGATAGTGTGGCTAGAGGAAGTATTGTTGGTGGTTGTATTTGTTCTACTTCCCGGGGTTCCCACTCGGATAGTGTGGCTAGAGGAAGTTTTGTTGGTTGTTGTATTTTTTCTTCTTCCCTGGGTTCTTACTCGGATAGTGTGGATAGAGGAAGTTTTGTTGGTGGTTGTATTTGTCCTACTTTCTGGGTTCTTACACGGATAGTGTTGCTAGAGGAAGTTTTGTTGGTGGTTGTATTTGTTCTACTTCCCAGGGTTCCCACTCGGAGAGTGTGGCTAGAGGAAGTTTTGTTGGTGGTTGTATTTGTTCAACTTCCCCGGGCTTTTACACAGATAGTGTGGCTAGAGGAAGTTTTGTTGGTGGTTGTATTTGTTCTACTTCCCAGGGTTCCCACTCGGATAGTGTGGCTAGAGGAAGTTTTGTTGGTGGTTGTATTTGTTCTACTTCCCCGGGTTCCCACTCGGATTGTGTGGCTAGAGGAAGTTTTGTTGGTGGTTGTATTTGTTCTACTTCCCCGGGTTTTTACACGGATAGTGTGGCTCGAGGAAGTTATTTTGGTGCTTGTATTTGTTCTACCTCCCTGGGTTCCCACTCGGATTGTGTGGCTAGAGGAAGTATTGTTGGTGGTTGTATTTGTTCTACTTCCCTGGGTTCTTACCTGGATAGTGTGGCTAGAGGAAGTTTTGTTGGTGGTTGTATTTGTTCTACTTCCCTGGGTTCCGACTCGGATAGCGTGGCTAGCGGATGGTTTGTTGGTGGTTGTATTTGTTCTACTTCCTGGGTTCCTACTCGGATAGTGTGGCTAGAGGAAGTTTTGTTGGTGGTTGTATTTGTTTTACTTCCCTGGGTTCCCTCTTGGATAGTGTGGCTGGTAGATGTTTTGTTGGTGGTTGTGTTTGTTCTACTTCCCTTGGTTCCTACGCGGATAGTGTGGCTAGAGGATGTTTTGTTGGTGGTTGTATTTGTTTTACTTTCCTGGGTTCCTACACGGATAGTGTGGCTAGAGGAAGTTTTGTTGGTGGTTGTATTTGTTCTACTTCCCTGGGTTCTTACTGGGATAGAGTGGTTAGCGGATGTTTTGTTGGTGGTTGTATTTGTTCTACTTCCTGGGTTCTTAATCGGATAGTGTGGTTAGCAAATGTTTTGTTGGTGGTTGTATTTGTTCTACTTCCTGGGTTCTTAATCGGATAGTGTGGCTAGCGGATGTTTTGTTGGTGGTTGTGTTTGTTCTACTTTCCGGGGTTCCTACTCGGAAAGTGTGGCTAGAGGATGTTTTGTTGGTGGTTGTATTTGTTCTAATTTCCTGGGTTCCCACTCGGATAGTGTGGCGAGAGGAAGTTTTGTTGGTGGTTGTATTTGTTCTACTTCCCTGGGTTCTTACACGGATAGTGTGGCTAGAGGATGTTTTGTTGGTCGTTGTATTTCTTCTACTTCCTTGGGTTCCCACTCGGATAGTGTGGCTAGAGGATGTTTTGTTGGTGGTTGTATTTGTTCTACTTCCCTGGGTTCCTACTCGGATAGTGTGGCTAGAGGATGTTTTGTTGTTGGTTGTATTTGTTCTACTTCCCTGTGTTCTTACTCGGATAGTGTGGCTAGAGGATGTTTTGCTGGTGGTTGTATTTGTTCTAAATCCCTGGGTCCCTACTCGGAGAGTATGGCTAGAGGAAGTTTTATTGGTGGTTGTATTTGTTCTACTTCCCTGGGTTCTTACTCGGATTGTGTGGCTAGAGGAAGTTTTGTTGGTGGTTCCATTTGTTCTACTTCCCTGGGTTCCCACTCGGATTGTGTGGCTAGGGGAAGTTTTGTTGGTGGTTGTATTTGTTCTACTTTCCTGGGATCCCACTCGGATAGTGTGGCTAGAGGAAGTTTTGTTGGTGGTTGTATTTGTTCTACTTCCCAGGGTTCCCACTCGGATAGTGTGGCTAGAGGAAGTTTTGTTGGTGGTTGTATTTGTTCTACTTCCCTGGGTTCCCACTCGGATAGTGTGGCTAGAGGAAGTTTTGTTGGTGGTTTTATTTGTTCTACTTCCCCGGTTTTTTACACGGATAGTGTGGCTAGAAGAAGTTTTGTTGGTGGTTGTATTTGTTCCACTTCCCTGGGTTCTTACTCGGATAGTATGGCTAGAGGAAGTTTTTTTGGTGGTTGTATTTGTCCTACTTTCCTGGGTTCTTACACGGATAGTGTGGCAAGAGGAAGTTTTCTTGGTGGTTGTATTTGTTCTACTTCCCAGGGTTCCCACTCGGATTGTGTGGCTAGATGAAGTTTTGTTGCTGGTTGTATATGTTCTACTTCCTAGGTTCTTACTCGGATAGTGTGGCTAGAGGAAGTTTTGTTGGTGGTTGTACTTGTCCTACCTTACTGGGTTCTTACTCGCATAGTGTGGCTAGAGGATGTTTTGTTGGTTGTTGTATTTGTTCTATTTCCCTGGGTTCCCACTCGGATAGTGTGGCTAGAGGAAGTTTTGTTGGTGATTGTATTTGTTCTACTTCCCCGAGTTTTTACACGGATTGTGTGGCTAGAGGAAGTTTTGTTGGTGGTTGTATTTGTTCTACTTCCCTGGGTTCCCAATCGGATAGTGTGGCTAGAGGAAGTTTTGTTCGTGGTTGTATTTGTTCTACTTCAATGGGTTCTTACACGGATAGTGTGGCTAGAGGAAGTTTTGTTGGTGGTTGTATTTCTTCTACTTCCCTGGGTTCTTACTCGGATAGTGTGGCTAGAGCGTGTTTTGTTGGTGGTTGTATTTGTTCTACTTCCCTGGGTTCTTACACGGATAGTGTGGCTAGAGGAAGTTTTGTTGGTGGTTGTATTTGTTCTGCTTTCCTGGGTTCCTACCCGGATAGTGTGGCTAGAGGAAGTTTTGTTGGTGGTTGTATTTGTCCTACTTCCTAGGTTCTTACTCGGATAGTGTGGCTAGCGAACGTTTTGTTGGTGGCTGTATTTGTTCTACTTCCCTGGATTCTCACTCGGATGGTGTGGCTAGAGGAAGGTGGTTGTATTTGTTCTACTTCCCTGGATTCCTACTCTGATAGTGTGGCTAGAGGAAATTTTGTTAGTGGTTGTATTTGTTCTACTTTCCTGCGTTCCTACTCGGATAGTGTGGCTAGAGGAAGTTTTGTTGGTGGTTGTATTTGCTCCACTTTCCTGCGTTCCCACTCGGATAGTGTGTTTAGAGGAAGTTTTGTTGGTGGTTGTATTTGTTCTACTTTCCTGGGTTCCCACTCGGATAGTGTGGCAAGAGGAAGTTTTTTTTGGTTGTTGTATTTGTTCTACTTCCCTGGGTTCCCACTCGAATAGTGTGGCTAGAGGAAGCTTTGTTGGTGGTTGTATATGTTCTACTTCCCTGGTTTCACACTCGGATTGTGTGGCTAGAGGAAGTTTTGTAGGTGGTTGTATATGTTCTACTTCACTGGGTTCCTACTCGGATAGTGTGGCTAGAGGAAGTTTTGTTGGTGGTTGTATTTGTTCTACTTCCCGGGGTTCCCACTCGGATAGTGTGGCTTGAGGAAGTTTTGTTGGTGGTTGTTTTTGTTCTACTTCCCTGGGTTCCCTCTCGGATAGTGTGGCTAGAGGAAGTTTTGTTGGTTGTTGTATTTTTTCTTCTTCCCTGGGTTCTTACTCGGATAGTGTGGATAGAGGAAGTTTTGTTGGTGGTTGTATTTGTCCTACTTTCCTGGGTTCTTACACGGATAGTGTTGCTAGAGGAAGTTTTGTTGGTGGTTGTATTTGTTCTACTTCCCAGGGTTCCCACTCGGAGAGTGTGGCTAGAGGAAGTTTTGTTGGTGGTTGTATTTGTTCAACTTCCCCGGGCTTTTACACAGATAGTGTGGCTAGAGGAAGTTTTGTTGGCGGTTGTATTTGTTCTACTTCCCAGGGTTCCCACTCGGATAGTGTGGCTAGAGGAAGTTTTGTTGGTGGTTGTATTTGTTCTACTTCCCCGGGTTCCCACTCGGATTGTGTGGCTAGAGGAAGTTTTGTTGGTGGTTGTATTTGTTCTACTTCCCCGGGTTTTTACACGGATAGTGTGGCTCGAGGAAGTTATTTTGGTGGTTGTATTTGTTCTACCTCCCTGGATTCCCACTCGGATTGTGTGGCTAGAGGAAGTATTGTTGGTGGTTGTATTTGTTCTACTTCCCTGGGTTCCGACTCGGATAGTGTGGCTAGCGGATGGTCTGTTGGTGGTTGTATTTGTTCTACTTCCTGGGTTCCTACTCGGATAGTGTGGCAAGAGGAAGTTTTGTTGGTGGTTGTATTTGTTTTACTTCCCTGGGTTCCCTCTTGGATAGAGTGGCTGGAAGATGTTTTGTTGGTGGTTGTGTTTGTTCTACTTCCCTTGGTTCCTACGCGGATATTGTGGCTAGAGGATGTTTTGTTGGTGGTTGTATTTGTTTTACTTTCCTGGGTTCCTACACGGATAGTGTGGCTAGAGGAAGTTTTGTTGGTGGTTGTATTTGTTCTACTTCCCTGGGTTCTTACTCGGATAGAGTGGTTAGCGGATGTTTTGTTGGTGGTTGTATTTGTTCTACTTCCTGGGTTCTTAATCGGATAGTGTGGTTAGCAAATGTTTTGTTGGTGGTTGTATTTGTTCTACTTCCTGGGTTCTTAATCGGATAGTGTGGCTAGCGGATGTTTTGTTGGTGGTTGTGTTTGTTCTACTTTCCGGGGTTCCTAATCGGAAGGTGTGGCTAGAGGATGTTTTGTTGGTGGTTGTATTTGTTCTAATTTCCTGGGTTCCCACTCGGATTGTGTGGCGAGAGGAAGTTTTGTTGGTGGTTGTATTTGTTCTACTTCCCTGGGTTCTTACACGGATAGTGTGGCTAGAGGATGTTTTGTTGGTGGTTGTATTTGTTCTACTTCCCTGGGTTCCTACTCGGATAGTGTGGCTAGAGGATGTTTTGTTGTTGGTTGTATTTGTTCTACTTCCCTGTGTTCTTACTCGGATAGTGTGGCTAGAGGATGTTTTGCTGGTGGTTGTATTTGTTCTAAATCCCTGGGTCCCTACTCGGAGAGTATGGCTAGAGGAAGTTCTATTGTTGGTTGTATTTGTTCTACTTCCCTGGGTTCTTACTCGGATTGTGTGGCTAGAGGAAGTTTTGTTGGTGGTTCCATTTGTTCTACTTCCCTGGGTTCCCACTCGGATTGTGTGGCTAGAGGAAGTTTTGTTGGTGGTTGTATTTGTTCTACTTTCCTGGGATCCCACTCGGATAGTGTGGCTAGAGGAAGTTTTGTTGGTGGTTGTATTTGTTCTACTTCCCAGGGTTCCCACTCGGATAGTGTGGCTAGAGGAAGTTTTGTTGGTGGTTGTATTTGTTCTACTTCCCTGGGTTCCCACTCGGATAGTGTGGCTAGAGGAAGTTTTGTTGGTGGTTTTATTTGTTCTACTTCCCCGGTTTTTTACACGGATAGTGTGGCTAGAGGAAATTTTGTTGCTGGTTGTATTTGTTCTACTTCCCTGGGTTCTTACTCGGATAGTATGGCTAGAGGAAGGTTTTTTGGTGGTTGTATTTGTCCTACTTTCCTGGGTTCTTACACGGATAGTGTGGCAAGAGGAAGTTTTCTTGGTGGTTGTATTTGTTCTACTTCCCAGGGTTCCCACTCGGATAGTGTGGCTAGAGGAAGTTTTGTTGCTGGTTGTATATGTTCTACTTCCTAGGTTCTTACACGGATAGTGTGGCTAGAGGAAGTTTTGTTGGTTGTTGTATTTGTTCTATTTCCCTGGGTTCCCACTCGGATAGTGTGGCTAGAGGAAGTTTTGTTGGTGGTTGTATTTGTTCTACTTCCCCGAGTTTTTACACGGATTGTGTGGCTAGAGGAAGTTTTGTTGGTGGTTGTATTTGTTCTACTTCCCTGGGTTCCCAATCGGATAGTGTGGCTAGAGGAAGTTTTGTTCGTGGTTGTATTTGTTCTACTTCAATGGGTTCTTACACGGATAGTGTGGCTAGAGGAAGTTTTGTTGGTGGTTGTATTTCTTCTACTTCCCTGGGTTCTTACTCGGATAGTGTGGCTAGAGGATGTTTTGCTGGTGGTTGTATTTGTTCTACTTCCCTGGGTTCTTACACGCATAGTGTGGCTAGAGGATGTTTTGTTGGTGGTTGTATTTGTTCTACTTCCCTGGGTTCCTACTCGGATAGTGTGGCTAGAGGAAGTTTTGTTGGTGGTTGTATTTGTCCTACTTCCTAGGTTCTTACTCGGATAGTGTGGCTAGCGAACGTTTTGTTGGTGGCTGTATTTGTTCTACTTCCCTGGATTCTCCCTCGGATAGTGCGGCTAGAGGAAGGTGGTTGTATTTGTTCTACTTCCCTGGATTCCTACTCTGATAGTGTGGCTAGAGGAAATTTTGTTAGTGGTTGTATTTGTTCTACTTTCCTGGGTTCCTACTCGGATAGTGTGGCTAGAGGAAGTTTTGTTGGTGGTTGTATTTGCTCTACTTTCCTGCGTTCCCACTCGGATAGTGTGTTTAGAGGAAGTTTTGTTGGTGGTTGTATTTGTTCTACTTTCCTGGGTTCCCACTCGGATAGTGTGGCTAGAGGAAGTTTTTTTTGGTTGTTGTATTTGTTCTACTTCCCTGGGTTCCCACTCGAATAGTGTGGCTAGAGGAAGCTTTGTTGGTGGTTGTATATGTTCTACTTCCCTGGTTTCACACTCGGATTGTGTGGCTAGAGGAAGTTTTGTAGGTGGTTGTATATGTTCTACTTCACTGGGTTCCTACTCGGATAGTGTGGCTAGAGGAAGTTTTGTTGGTGGTTGTATTTGTTCTACTTCCCGGGGTTCCCACTCGGATAGTGTGGCTTGAGGAAGTTTTGTTGGTGGTTGTTTTTGTTCTACTTCCCTGGGTTCCCTCTCGGATAGTGTGGCTAGAGGAAGTTTTGTTGGTGGTTGTATTTGTTCTACTTCCCTGGGTTCTTGCACAGATAGTGTGGCTAGAGGATGTCTTGTTGGTAGTTGTATTTGTTTTACTTCCTGTGTTCCTACTCGGAGAGTGTGGCTAGAGGATGTTTTGTTGGTGGTTGTATTTGTTCTACTTTCCTGGGTTCCCACCCGGATAGTGTGGCTAGAGGAAGTTTTGTTGGTGGTTGTATTTGTTCTACTTCCCCGGGTTTTTACGCGGATAGTGTGGCTAGAGGACGTTTTGTTGGTGGTTGCATTTGTTCTACTTCCCTGGGTTCTTACTCGGATAGTGTGGCTAGAGGAAGTTTTGTTGGTGGTTGTATTTGTCCTACTTTCCTGGGTTCTTACACGGATAGAGTGGCTAGAGGAAGTTTTTTTTGTGGTTGTATTTGTTCTACTTCCCAGGGTTCCCACTCGGATAGTGTGGCTAGAGGAAGTTTTGATGGTGGTTGTATTTGTTCTACTTCCTAGGTTCTTACTCGGATAGTGTGGCTAGAGGAAGTTTTGTTGGTCGTTGTATTTGTGCTGCTTTCCTGGGTTCTTACTCGGATAGTGTGGCTAGAGGAAGTTTTGTTGGTGGTTGTATTTGTTCTACTTCCCTGGGTTCTTGCACGGATAGTGTGGCTAGAGGAAGTTTTGTTGGTGGTTGTGTTTGTTCTACTTCCCTGGGTACTCACACGGATAGTGTGGCTAGAGGAAGTTTTGTTGGTGGTTGTATTTGTTCTACTTCCCAGTGTTCCTACTCAGATAGTGTGGCTTGTGGAAGTATTGTTGGTGGTTGTATTTGTTCTACTTCCCCGGGTTTTTACACGGATAGTGTGGCTAGAGGGAGTTTTGTTGGTGGTTGTATTTGTTCTACTTCCCTGGATTCTTCCACGGATAGTGTGGTTAGAGGAAGGTTTGTTGGTTGTTGTATTTGTTCTATTTCCCTGGGTTCTTACACGGATAATGTGGCCAGAGGAAATTTTGTTGGTGGTTGTATTTCTTCTACTTTCTTGGGTTCCCACCCGGATAGTGTGGCTAGCGGATGTTTTGTTGGTGGCTGTAATTGTTCTACTTCCCTGGATTCCCACTCGGATAGTGTGGCTAGAGAAAGGTGGTTGTATTTGTTCTACTTACCTGGATTCCTACTCTGAGAGTGTGGCTAGAGGAAGTTTTGTTGGCTGTTGTATTTGTTCTACTTTTCTGGGTTCCTACTCGGATAGTATGGCTAGAGGAAGTTTTTTTGGTGGTTGTATTTGTTCTACTTCCTGTGTTCCCACACGGATAGTGTGGCTAGAGGATGTTTTGTTGTAGGTTGTATTTGTTCTACTTCCCTGTGTACTTACTCGGACAGTGTGGCTAGAGGAAGTTTTGTTGGTGGGTGTATTTGTTCTACTTCCCTGGGTTCTTACACGGATAGTGTGGCTAGAGGATGTTTTGTTGGTGGTTGTATTTGTTCTACTTCCTGTGTTCCCACTCGGATAGTGTGGCTAGAGGATGTTTTGTTGTAGGTTGCATTTGTTCTACTTCCCTGTGTACTTACTCGGACAGTGTGGCTAGAGGAAGTTTTGTTGGTGGTTGTATTTGTTCTACTTCCCTGGTTTCCCACTCGGATAGTGTAGCTAGAGGAACTTTTGTTGGTGGTTGTATTTGTTCTTCTTCCTGGGTTCCTACTCGGATACTGTGGCTAGAGGAAGTTTTGTTGTTGGTTTTATTTGTTCTACTTCCCTGGGTTCCCACTCGGATAGTGTGGCTAGAGGATGTTTTGTTGGTGGTTGTATTTGTTCTACTTCCCTGGGTTCTTACACGGATAGTGTGGCTACAGGAAGTTTTGTTGGTGGTTGTATTTGTTCTACTTCCTAGGTTCTTACTCGGATAGTGTGGCTAGAGGATGTTTTGTTGGTGGCTGTATTTGTTCTACTTCCCTGCATTCCCACTCGGATAGTGCGGCTAGAGAAAGGTGGTTGTATTTGTTCTACTTACCTGGATTCCTACTCTGATAGTGTGGCTAGAGGAAGTTTTGTTGGTGGTTGTATTTGTTCTACTTTTATGGGTTCCTACTCGGATAGTATGGCTAGAGGAAGTTTTGTTGGTGATTGTATTTGCTCTACTTTCCTGGGTTCCCACTCGGATAGTGTGGTTATAGGAAGTTTTGTTGGTGGTTGTATTTGTTCTACTTCCCTGGGTTCTTACACGGATAGTGTGGCTTGAGGATGTTTTGTTGGTGGTTGTGTTTGTTCTACTTCCCTGGGTTCCCACTCGGATAGTGTGGCTACAGGGTGTTTGGTTGTAGGTTGTATATGGTCTACTTCCCTGTGTTCTTACTCGGATAGTGTGGCTAGAGGAAGTTTTGTTGGTGGTTGTATTTCTTCTACTTCTCTGGTTTCCCACTCGGACAGTGTGGCTAGAGGATGTTTTGTTGGTGGTTGTATTTGTTCTTCTTCCTGGGTTCCTACTCGGATAGTGTGGCTAGAGGAAGTTTTGTTGGTGGTTGTATTTGTTCTACTTCCCTGGGTTCCCACTCGGATAGTGTGGCTAGAGGATGTTTTGTTGGTGGTTGTATTTATTCTACTTCCCCGGCTTTTTACACGGATAGTGTGGCTAGAGGAAGTTTTGTTGGTGGTTCTATTTGTTCTACTGACCTGGGTTCCCACTCGGATAGTGTGGCTAGAGGAAGTTTTGTTGGTGGTTGTATTTCTTCTACTTCCATGGGTTCTTACTCGGATAGTGTGGCTAGAGGAAGTTTTGTTGGTGGTTGTATTTGTTCTACTTCCCTGGGTTCTTACACGGATAGTGTGGCTAGAGGATGTTTTGTTGGTGGTTGTACTTGTTCTACGTCCTATGTTCTTACTCGGATAGTGTGGCTAGCGGATGTTTTGTTGGTGGCTGTATTTGTTCTACTTCCCCGGATTCCCACTCGGATAGTGTGGCTAGAGGAAGTTTTGTTGGTGGTTGTATTTGTTCTACTTCCCCGGGTTTTTACACGGATAGTGTGGCTAGAGGAAGTTTTGTTGGTGGTTGTATTTCTTCTACTTCCCTGGGTTCTTACACGGATAGTGTGGCTAGAGGAAGTTTTGTTGGTGGTTGTATTTGTTCTACTTCCCTGGGTTCCCACTCGGATAGTGTGGCTTGAGGATGTTTTGTTGGTGGTTGTATTTGTTCTACTTCCCTGGGTTCTTACTCGGATAGTGTGGCTAGAGGAAGTTTTGTTGGTGGTTGTATTTGTTCTACTTCCCTGTGTTCACACTCGGATAGTGTGGCTAGAGGATGTTTTGTTGGTAGTTTTATTTGTTCTACTTCCCTGGGTTCCCACTCGGATTGTGTGTCTAGAGGATGTTTTGTTGGTGGTTGTATTTGTTCTTCTTCCCTGGGTTCCCACTCGGATAGAGTGGCTAGAGGAAGTTTTGTTGGTGGTTGTATTTGTTCTACTTCCCTGGGTTCCCACTCGGATAGTGTGGCTAGAGGATGTTTTGTTGGTGGTTGTATTTGTTCTACTTCCCTGGGTTCCCACTCGGATAGTGTGGCTAGAGGAAGTTTTGTTGGTGGTTGTATTTATTCTAATTCCCTGGGTTCCCACTCGGGGAGTGTGGCTACAGGAAGTTTTGTTGGTGGTTGTATTTGTTCTACTTCCCTGGGTTCTTACACGGATAGTGTGGCTAGAGGATGTTTTGTTGGTGGTTGTATTTGTTCTACTTCCTGTGTTCCCACTCGGATAGTGTGGCTAGAGGATGTTTTGTTGTAGGTTGTATTTGTTCTACTTCCCTGTGTACTTACTCGGACAGTGTGGCTAGAGGAAGTTTTGTTGGTGGTTGTATTTGTTCTACTTCCCTGGGTTCCCACTCGGATAGTGTAGCTAGAGGAACTTTTGTTGGTGGTTGTATTTGTTCTTCTTCCTGGGTTCCTACTCGGATACTGTGGCTAGAGGAAGTTTTGTTGTTGGTTTTATTTGTTCTACTTCCCTGGGTTCCCACTCGGATAGTGTGGCTAGAGGATGTTTTGTTGGTGGTTGTATTTGTTCTACTTCCCTCGGTTCTTACACGGATAGTGTCGCTAGAGGAAGTTTTGTTGGTGGTTGTATTTGTTCGACATCCTAGGTTCTTACTCGGATAGTGTGGCTAGCGGATGTTTTGTTGGTGGCTGTATTTGTTCTACTTCCCTGGATTCCCACTCGGATAGTGTGGCTAGAGAAAGGTGGTTGTATTTGTTCTACTTACCTGGATTCCTACTCTGATAGTGTGGCTAGAGGAAGTTTTGTTGGAGGTTGTATTTGTTCTACTTTTCTGGGTTCCTACTCGGATAGTATGGCTAGAGGAAGTTTTGTTGGTGGTTGTATTTGCTCTACTTTCCTGGGTTCCCACTCGGATAGTGTGGTTAGAGGAAGTTTTGTTGGTGGTTGTATTTGTTCTACTTCCCTGGGTTCTTACACGGATAGTGTGGCTTAAGGAAGTTTTGTTGGTGGTTGTATTTGTTCGACTTCCTGTGTTCCTACTCGGATAGTGTGGCTAGAGGATGTTTTGTTGGTGGTTGTGTTTGTTCTACTTCCCTGGGATCCCACTCGGTATAGTGTGGCTACAGGATGTTTGGTTGTAAGTTGTATATG
This sequence comes from Pictodentalium vernedei, assembly GCA_031216915.1. Taxonomy (NCBI): domain Eukaryota; kingdom Metazoa; phylum Mollusca; class Scaphopoda; order Dentaliida; family Dentaliidae; genus Pictodentalium; species Pictodentalium vernedei. The sequence goes on along the minus strand of CM062297.1, from coordinate 881,167,186 downwards.
GTCTACTTCCCTGTGTTCTTACTCGGATAGTGTGGCTAGAGGAAGATTTGTTGGTGGTTGTATTTCTTCTACTTCCCTGGGTTCCCACTCGGACAGTGTGGCTAGAGGATGTTTTGTTGGTGGTTGTATTTGTTCTTCTTCCTGGGTTCCTACTCGGAGAGTGTGGCTAGAGGAAGTTTTGTTGGTGGATGTATTTGTTCTACTTCACTGGGTTCCCACTCGGATAGTGTGGCTAGAGGATGTTTTGTTGGTGGTTGTATTTGTTCTACTTCCCCGGGTTTTTACACGGATAGTGTGGCTAGAGGAAGTTTTGTTGGTGGTTCTATTTGTTCTACTTCCCTGGGTTCCCACTCGGATAGTGTGGCTAGAGGAAGTTTTGTTGGTGGTTGTATTTCTTCTACTTCCCTGGGTTCTTACTCGGATAGTGTGGCTAGAGGAAGTTTTGCTGCTGGTTGTATTTGTTCTACTTCCCTGGGTTCTTACACGGATAGTGTGGCTAGAGGAAGTTTTGTTGGTGGTTGTACTTGTTCTACTTCCTACGTTCTTACTCGGATAGTGTGGCTAGCGGATGTTTTGTTGGTGGCTGTATTTGTTCTACTTCCCGGGAATCCCACTCGGATAGTGTGGCTAGAGGAAGTTTTGTTGGTGGTTGTATTTGTTCTACTTCCCCGGGTTTTTACACGGATAGTGTGGCTAGAGGAAGTTTTGTTGGTGGTTGTATTTCTTCTACTTCCCTGGGTTCTTACACGGATAGTGTGGCTAGAGGAAGTTTTGTTGGTGGTTGTATTTGTTCTACTTCCCTGGGTTCCCACTCGGATAGTGTGGCTAGAGGATGTTTTGTTGGTGGTTGTATTTGTTCTACTTCCCTGGGTTCTTACTCGGATAGTGTGGCTAGAGGAAGTTTTGTTGGTGGTTGTATTTTCTCTTCTTCCTGGGTTCATACTCGGATAGTGTGGCTAGAGGAAGTTTTGTTGGTGGTTGTATTTGTTCTACTTCCCAGGGTTCCCACTCGGATAGTGTGGCTAGAGGAAGTTTTGTTGGTGGTTGTATTTGTTCTACTCCCTGGGTTCATACTCGGCTGGTGTGGCTAGAGGAAGTTTTGTTGGTGGTTGTATTTGTTCTTCTTCCTTGGGTTCCAACTCGGATAGTGTGGCTAGAGGAAGTTTTGTTGGTGATTGTATTTGTTCTACTTCCTGTGTTCCTACTCGGATAGTGTGACTAGAGGATGTTTTGTTGGTGGTTGTATTTGTTCTACTTCCCTGTGTTCATACTCGGATAGTATGGCTAGAGGAAGTTTTGTTGGTGGTTGTATTTGTTCTTCTTCCTTGGTTTCCCACTCGGACAGTCTGGCTAGAGGATGTTTTGTTGGTGGTTGTATTTTCTCTTGTTCCTGGGTTCATACTCGGATAGTGTGGCTAGAGGAAGTTTTGTTGGTGGTTGTATTTGTTCTACTCCCTGGGTTCATACTCGGATGGTGTGGCTAGAGGAAGTTTTGTTGGTGGTTGTATTTGTTCTACTTCCTTGGGTTCCAACTCGGATAGTGTGGCTAGAGGAAGTTTTGTTGGTGGTTGTATTTGTTATACTTCCCTGGGTTCATACACGGATAGTGTGGCTAGAGGATGTTTTGTTGGTGGTTGTATTTGTTCTACTTCCTGTGTTCCTACTCGGATAGTGTGACTAGAGGATGTTTTGTTGGTGGTTGTATTTGTTCTACTTCCCTGTGTTCATACTCGGATAGTATGGCTAGAGGAAGTTTTGTTGGTGGTTGTATTTGTTCTACTTCCCTGGGTTCCCACTCGGATAGTGTGGCTAGAGGAAGTTTTGTTGCTGGTTGTATTTATTCTAATTCCCTGGGTTCCCACTCGGATAGTGTGGCTACAGGAAGTTTTGTTGGTGGTTGTATTTGTTCTACTTCCCTGGGTTCTTACACGGATAGTGTGGCTAGAGGATGTTTTGTTGCAGGTTGTATTTGTTCTACTTCCTGTGTTCCCACTCGGATAGTGTGGCTAGAGGATGTTTTGTTGTAGGTTGTATTTGTTCTACTTCCCTGTGTACTTACTCGGACAGTGTGGCTAGAGGAATTTTTGTTGGTGGTTGTATTTGTTCTACTTCCCTGGGTTCCCACTCGGATAGTGTAGCTAGAGGAACTTTTGTTGGTGGTTGTATTTGTTCTTCTTCCTGGGTTCCTACTCGGATACTGTGGCTAGAGGAAGTTTTGTTGTTGGTTTTTTTTGTTCTACTTCCCTGGGTTCCCACTCGGATAGTGTGGCCAGAGGATGTTTTGTTGGTGGTTGTATTTGTTCTACTTCCCTGGGTTCTTACACGGATAGTGTGGCTAGAGGAAGTTTTGTTGGTGGTTGTATTTGTTCTACTTCCCTGGGTTCTTACTCGGATAGGGTGGCTATAGGATGTTTTGTTGGTGGTTGTATTTGTTCTACTTTCCTGGGTTCTTACTCGGATAGTGTGGCTAGAGAAAGTTTTGTTGGTGGTTGTATTTGTTCACCTTTCCTGGGTTCCCACTCGGAGAGTGTGGCTAGAGGAAGTTTTGTTGGTGGTTGTATTTGTTCTACTTTCCTGGGTTCCTACTCGGATAGTGTGGCTAGAGGAAGTTTTGTTGGTGGTAGTATTTTTTCTACTTCCTAGGTTCTTAATCAGATAGTGTGGCTAGCGGATGTTTTGTTGGTGGCTGTATTTGTTCTACTTCCCTGGATTCCCACTCGGATAGTGTGGCTAGAGGAAGTTTTGTTGGTGGTTGTATTTGTTCTGCTTCCCTGGATTCCTACTCGGATAGAGTGGCTAGAGGAAGTTTTGTTGGTGGTTGTATTTGTCCTACTTTCCTGGGTTCTTACTCGGATAGTGTGGCTAGTGGAAGTTTTGTTGGTGGTCGTATTTGTTCTACTTTCCTGGGTTTCTACTCGGATAGTGTGGCTATAGGATGTTTTGTTGGTGGTTGTATTTGTTCTACTTCCCCGGGTTTTTACACGGATAGTGTGTCTAGAGGAAGTTTTGTTGGTGGTTGTATTTGTTCTACTTCCCTGAGTTCCCACTCGGATAGTGTGGCTAGAGGAAGTTTTGTTGGTGGTTGTATTTGTCCTACTTTCCTGGGTTCTTACTCGGATAGTGTGGCTAGAGGAAGTTTTGTTGGTGGTTGTATTTGTTCTACTTCCCTGGGTTCCCACTCGGATAGTGTGGCTAGAGGATGTTTTGTTGGTGGTTGTATTTATTCTACTTCCTCGTGTTCCCACTCGGATAGTGTGGCTAGCAGATGTTTTGTTGGTGGTTGTATTTGTTCTACTTTCCTGGGTGCCTACTCGGATAGTGTGGCTAGCTGATGTTTTGTTGGTGGTTGTGTTTGTTCTACTTCCCTGGGTTCCTACTCGGATAGTGTGGCTAGAGGATGTTTTGTTGGTGGTTGTATTTGTTCTACTTCCCTGGGTTCCTACTCGGATAGTCTGGTTAGAGGATGTTTTGTCGGTGGTTGTATTTCTTGTACTTCCCTGGGTTCCTACTCGGATAGTGTGGCTAGCGGATGTTTTGTTGGTGGTTGTGTTTGTTCTACTTCCCTGGGTTCCTACTCGGATAGTGTGGCTAGAGGATGTTTTGTTGGTGGTTGTATTTGTTCTACTTCCCTGGGTTCCTACTCGGATCGTGTGGCTAGAGGATGTTTTGTTGGTGGTTGTATTTTTTCTACTTCCTGGGTTTCTACTCGGATAGTGTGGCTAGAGGAAGTTTTGTTGGTGGCTGTATTTGTTCTACTTCCCTGGGTACCCACTCGGATAGTGTGGCTAGAGGAAGTTTTGTTGGTGGTTGTATTTGTTCTACTTCCCTGGGTTCTTACTCGGAGAGTGTGGCTAGATGATGTTTTGTTGGTGGTTGTATTTCTTCTACTTCCCTGGGTTCCCACTCGGATAGTGTGGCTAGAGGAAGTTTTGTTGATGGTTGTATTCGTTCTTCTTCCCTGGGTTCTTGCACGGATAGTGTGGCTAGAGGATGTTTTGTTGGTGGTTGTATTTTTTCTACATCCTGGGTTCCTACTCGGATAGTGTGGCTAGAGGATGTTTTGTTGGTGGCTATGTTTGTTCTACTTCCCTGGGTTCCTACTCGGATAGTGTAGCTAGAGGAAGTTTTGTTGGTGGTTGTATTTGTTCTACTTCCCTGGGTTCGTACTCGGACAGTGTGGCTAGAGGAAGTTTTGTTGGTGGTTGTATTTGTTCTACTTCCCTGGGTTCCCACTCGTATAGTGTGGCTAGAGGAAGTTTTGTTGGTGGTTGTATTTGTTCTACTTCCTGGGTTCCCACTCGGATAGTTTGGCTAGAGGATGTTTTGTTGATGGTTTTATTTGTTCTACTTCCCTGGGTTCCCACTCGGATTGTGTGGCTAGAGGATGTTTTGTTGGTGGTTGTATTTGTTCTTCTTCCCTGGGTTCCCACTCGGAGAGTGTGGCTAGAGGAAGTTTTGTTGGTGGTTGTATTTGTTCTCCTTCCCTGGGTTCCCACTCGGATACCTGGCTAGAGGATGTTTTGTTGGTGGTTGTATTTGTTCTACTTCCTGGGTTCCTACACGGATAGTGTGGCTAGAGGAAGTTTTGTTGGTGGTTGTATTTGTTCTGCTTCCAGGGTTCATACTCGGATAGTGTGGCTAGAGGAAGTTTTGTTGGTGGTTGTATTTCTTCTACTTCCTTGGGTTCCCACTCGGATAGTGTGGCTAGAGGAAGGTTTGTTGGTGGTTGTATTTGTTCTACTTCCCTGGGTTCCCACTCGGATAGTGTGGCTAGAGGAAGTTTTCTTGGTGGGGTTGTATTTGTTCTACTTCCCTGGGTTCCCACTCGGATAGTGTGGCTAGAGGAAGTTTTGTTGGTGGTTGTATTTGTTCTACTTCCCTGGGTTCCCACTCGGATAATGTCGCTAGAGGATGTTTTGTTGGTGGTTGTATTTGTTCTACTTCCTGGGTTTCTACTCGGATAGTGTGGATAGAGGACGTTTTGTTGGTGGTTGTATTTGTTCTACTTCCCTGGGTTCTTACTCGGAGAGTGTGGCTAGATGATGTTTTGTTGGTGGTTGTATTTGTTCTACTTCCCTGGGTTCCCGCTCGGATAGTGTGGCTAGAGGAAGTTTTGTTGGTGGTTGTATTTGCTCTAGTTCCCTGGGTTCCTACTCGGATAGTGTGGCTAGAGGAAGTTTTGTTGGTGGTTGTATTTGTTCTACCTCCCTGGGTTCCCTCTCGGATAGTGTGGCTAGAGGAAGTTTTGTTTGTGGTTGTATTTGTTCTACTTCCCTGGGTTCCCACTCGGATAGTGTGGCTAGAGGAAGTTTTGTTGATCGTTGTATTCGTTCTTCTTCCCTGGGTTCTTGCACGGATAGTGTGGCTAGAGGATGTTTTGTCGGTGGTTGTATTTGTTCTACTTCCTGGGTTCCTACTCGGATAGTGTGGCTAGAGGATGATTTGTTGGTGGTTATATTTGTTCTACTTCCCTCGGTTCCTACTCGGATAGTGTGGCTACAGGAAGTTTTGTTGGTGGTTGTATTTGTTCTACTTCCCTGGGTTCTTACTCGGAGAGTGTGGCTAGAGGAAGTTTTGTTGGTGGTTGTATTTGTTCTACTTCCCTGGGTTCCCACTCGGATAGTGTGGCTAGAGGAAGTTTTGTTGTTGGTTGTATTTGTTCTACTTCCCTGTGTTCACACTCGGATAGTGTGGCTAGAGGATGTTTTGTTGGTAGTTTTATTTGTTCTACTTCCCTGGGTTCCCACTCGGATTGTGTGTCTAGAGGATGTTTTGTTGGTGGTTGTATTTGTTCTTCTTCCCTGGGTTCCCACTCGGATAGTGTGGCTAGAGGAAGTTTTGTTGGTGGTTGTATTTGTTCTACTTCCCTGGGTTCCCACTCGGATAGTGTGGCTAGAGGATGTTTTGTTGGTGGTTGTATTTGGTCTACTTCCTGGGTTCCTACTCCGATAGTGTGGCTAGAGGAAGTTTTGTTGGTGGTTTTATTTGTTCTACTTCCTGGGTTCATATTCGGATAGTGTGGCTAGAGGAAGTTTTGTTGGTGGTTGTATTTCTTCTACTTCCTTGGGTTCCCACTCGGATAGTGTGGCTAGAGGAAGTTTTGTTGGTGGTTGTATTTGTTCTACTTCCCTGGGTTCCCACTCGGATAGTGTGGCTAGAGGAAGTTTTGTTGGTGGGGTTGTATTTGTTCTACTTCCCTGGGTTCCCACTCGGATAGTGTGGCTAGAGGAAGTTTTGTTGGTGGTTGTATTTGTTCTACTTCCCTGGGTTCCCACTCGGATAGTGTGGCTAGAGGATGTTTTGTTGGTGGTTGTATTTGTTCTACTTCCTGGGTTTCTACTCGGATAGTGTGGCTAGAGGAAGTTTTGTTGGTGGCTGTATTTGTTCTACTTCCCTGGGTACCCACTCGGATAGTGTGGCTAGCGGAAGTTTTGTTGGTGGTTGTATTTGTTCTTCTTCCCTGGGTTCTTACTCGGAGAGTGTGGCTAGATGATGTTTTGTTGGTGGTTGTATTTGTTCTACTTCCCTGGGTTTCCGCTCGGATAGTGTGGCTAGAGGAAGTTTTGTTGGTGGTTGTATTTGCTCTACTTCCCTGGGTTCCTACTCGGATAGTGTGGCTAGAGGAAGTTTTGTTGGTGGTTGTATTTGTTCTACTTCCCTGGGTTCCCACTCGGATAGTGTTGCGAGAGGAAGTTTTGTTTGTGGTTGTATTTGTTCTACTTCCCTGGGTTCACACTCGGATAGTGTGGCTAGAGGAAGTTGTGTTGATGGTTGTATTCGTTCTTCTTCCCTGGGTTCTTGCACTGATATTGTGGCTAGAGGATGTTTTGCTAATGGTTGTATTTGTTCTACTTCCTGGGTTCCTACTCGGATAGTGTGGCTAGAGGATGTTTTGTTGGTGGTTATATTTGTTCTACTTCCCTCGGTTCCTACTCGGATAGTGTGGCTAGAGGAAGTTTTGTTGGTGGTTGTATTTGTTCTACTTCCCTGGGTTCATACTTGGAGAGTGTGGCTAGAGGAAGTTTTGTTGGTGGTTGTGTTTGTTCTACTTCCCTGGGTTCCCACTCGGATAGTGTGGCTAGAGGAAGTTTTGTTGGTGGTTGTATTTGTTCTACTTCCCTGTGTTCCCACTCGGATAGTGTGGCTAGAGGATGTTTTGTTGGTAGTTTTATTTGTTCTACTTCCCTGGGTTCCCACTCGGATTGTGTGTCTAGAGGATGTTTTGTTGGTGGTTGTATTTGTTCTTCTTCCCTGGGTTCCCACTCGGAGAGTGTGGCTAGAGGAAGTTTTGTTGGTGGTTGTATTTGTTCTACTTCCCTGGGTTCCCACTCGGATAGTGTGGCTAGAGGATGTTTTGTTGGTGGTTGTATTTGTTCTACTTCCTGGGTGCCTACTCGGATAGTGTGGCTAGAGGAACTTTTGTTGGTGGTTTTATTTGTTCTACTTCCTGGGTTCATACTCGGATAGTGTGGCTAGAGGAAGTTTTGTTGGTGGTTGTATTTCTTCTACTTCCTTGGGTTCCCACTCGGATAGTTTGGCTGGAGGAAGTTTTGTTGGTGGTTGTATTGGTTCTACTGCCCAGGGTTCCCACTCGGATAGTGTGGCTAGAGGAAGTTTTGTTGGTGGGGTTGTATTTGTTCTACTTCCCTGGGTTCCCACTCGGATAGTGCGGCTAGAGGATGTTTTGTTGGTGGTTGTATTTGTTCTACTTCCTGGGTTTTTACTCGGATAGTGTGGCTAGAGGAAGTTTTATTGGTGGCTGTATTTGTTCTACTTCCCTGGGTATCCACTCGGATAGTGTGGCTAGAGGAAGTGTTGTTGGTGGTTGTATTTGTTCTACTTCCCTGGGTTCCCACTCGGATAGTGTGGCTAGAGGAAGTTTTGTTGGTGGGGTTGTATTTGTTCTACTTCCCTGGGTTCCCACTTGGATAGTGTGGCTAGAGGAAGTTTTGTTGGTGGTTGTATTTGTACTACTTCCCTGGGTTACCACTCGGATAGTGTGGTTAGAGGATGTTTTGTTGGTGGTTGTATTTGTTCTACTTCCTGGGTTTCTACTCGGATAGTGTGGCTAGAGGAAGTTTTGTTGGTGGCTGTATTTGTTCTACTTCCCTGGGGACCCACTCGGATAGTGTGGCTAGAGGAAGTTTTGTTGGTGGTTGTATTTGTTCTACTTCCCTGGGTTGCCACTCGGATAGTGTGGCTAGAGGAAGTTTTGTTTGTGGTTGTATTTGTTCTACTTCCCTGGGTTCCCAAACGGATAGTGTGGCTAGAGGATGTTTTGTTGGTGGTTGTATTTGTTCTACTTCCCTGGGTTCTTACACGTATAGTGTGGCTAGAGGAAGTTTTGTTGGTGGTTGTATTTGTTCTACTTCCCTGGGTTCTTACTCGGATAGGGTGGCTATAGGGTGTTTTGTTGGTGGTTGTATTTGTTCTACTTTCCTGGGTTCTTACTCGGATAGTGTGGCTAGAGAAAGTTTTGTTGGTGGTTGTATTTGTTCTACTTTCCTGGGTTCCCACTCGGATAGTGTGGCTAGAGGAAGTTTTGTTGGTGGTTGTATTTGTTCTACTTTCCAGGGTTCCTACTCGGATAGTGTGGCTAGAAGAAGTTTTGTTGGTGGTTGTATTTGTTCTACTTGCTAGGTTCTTACTCAGGTAGTGTGGCTAGCGGATGTTTTGTTGGTGGCTGTATTTGTTCTACTTCCCTGGATTCCCACTCGCATAGTGTGGTTGGAGGAAGTTTTTTTGGTGGTTGTATTTGTTCTACTTCCCTGGATTCCCACTCGGATAGTGTGGCTAGAGGAAGTTTTGTTGGTGGTTGTATTTGTTCTACTTCCCCGGGTTCCCACTCGGATAGTGTGGCTAGAGGAAGTTTTGTTGGTGGTTGTATTTGTTCTACTTCCCTGGGTTCCCACTCGGATAGTGTGGCTAGAGGACGTTTTGTTGGTGGTTGTATGTGTTCTACTTCCCTGGTTTCCCACACGGATAGTGTGGTTAGCGGATGTTTTGTTCGTGGTTGTATTTGTTCTAATTCCTGTGTTCTTACATGGATAGTGTGGCTAGAGGATGTTTTGTTGGTGGTTGTATTTATTCTACTTCCTCGTGTTCCCACTCGGATAGTGTGGCTAGCAGATGTTTTGTTGGTGGTTGTATTTGTTCTACTTTCCTGGGTGCCTACTCGGATAGTGTGGCTAGCTGATGTTTTGTTGGTGGTTGTGTTTGTTCTACTTCCCTGGGTTCATACTTGGAGAGTGTGGCTAGAGGAAGTTTTGTTGGTGGTTGTGTTTGTTCTACTTCCCTGGGTTCCTACTCGGATAGTGTGGCTAGAGGATGTTTTGTTGGTGGTTGTATTTCTTCTACTTCCCTGGGTTCCTACTCGGATAGTGTGGCTAGAGGATGTTTTGTTGGTGGATGTATTTCTTGTACTTCCCTGGGTTCCTACGCGGATAGTGTGGCTAGCGGATGTTTTGTTGGTGATTGTGTTTGTTCTACTTCCCTGGGTTCCTACTCGGATAGTGTGGGTAGAGGATGTTTTGTTGGTGGTTGTATTTGTTCTACTTCCCTGGGTTCCTACTCGGATCGTGTGGCTGGTGGATGTTTTGTTGGTGGTTGTATTTTTTCTACTTCCTGGGTTTCTACTCGGATATTGTGCCTAGAGGAAGTTTTGTTGGTGGCTGTATTTGTTCTACTTCCCTGGGTACCCATTCGGATAGTGTGGCTTGGGGAAGTTTTGTTGGTGGTTGTATTTGTTCTACTTCCCTGGGTTCTAACTCGGAGAGTGTGGCTAGATGATGTTTTGTTGGTGGTTGTATTTGTTCTACTTCCCTGGGTTTCCACTCAGTTAGTGTGGCTAGAGGAAGTATTGTTGGTGGTCGTATTTGCTCTACTTCCCTGGGTTCCTATTCGGATAATGTGGCTAGAGGAAGTTTTGTTGGTGGTTGTATTTGTTCTACTTCCCTGGGTTCCCACTCGGATAGTGTGGCTAGAGGAAGTTTTGTTTGTGGTTGTATTTGTTCTACTTCCCTGGGTTCCCACTCGGATAGTGTGGCTAGAGGAAGTTTTGTTGATGGTTGTATTCGTTCTTCTTCCCTGGGTTCTTGCTCGGATAGTGTGGCTAGAGGATGTTTCGTTTGTGGCTATATTTGTTCTACTTCCCTGGGTTCCTACTCGGATAGTGTAGCTAGAGGAAGTTTTGTTGGTGGTTGTATTTGTTCTACTTCCCTGGGTTCTTACTCGGATAGTGTGGCTAGAGGAAGTTTTGTTGGTGGTTGTATTTGTTCTACTTCCCTGGGTTCCCACTCGGATAGTGTGGCTAGAGGAAGTTTTGTTGGTGGTTGTATTTGTTCTACTTCCCTGGGTTCCCACGCGGATAGTGTGGCTAGAGGATGTTTTGTTGATGGTTTTATTTGTTCTACTTCCCTGGGTTCCCACTCGGATAGTGTGGCTAGAGGATGTTTTGTTGGTGGTTGTATTTTTCTTCTTCCCTGGGTTCCCACTCGGATAGTGTGGCTAGACGAAGTTTTGTTGGTGGTTGTATTTGTTCTACTTCCCTGGGTTCCCACTCGGATAGTGTGGCTAGAGAATGTTTTCTTGGTGGTTGTATTTGTTCTACTTCCCTGGATTCCGACTCGGATAGTGTGGCTAGAGGAAGTTTTGTTGGTGGTTGTATTTGTTCTACTTCCCTGGGTTCCCACTCGGATAGTGTGGCTAGAGGATGTTTTGTTGGTTGTTGTATTTGTGCTACTTTCCTGGGTTCCCACTCGGATAGTGTGGCTAGAGGAAGTTTTGTTGGTGGTTGTATTTGTTCTACTTCCCTGGGTTCTCACTCGGATAGTGTGGCTAGAGGAAGTTTTCTTGGTGGTTGTATTTGTTCTACTTCCCTGGGTTCCCACTCGGATAGTGTGGCTAGAGGAAGTTTTGTTGGTGGGGTTGTATTTGTTCTACTTCCCTGGGTTCCCACTCGGATAGTGTGGCTAGAGGAAGTTTTGTTGGTGGTTGTATTTGTTCTACTTCCCTGGGTTCCCACTCGGATAGTGTGGCTAGAGGATGTTTTGTTGGTGGTTGTATTTGTTCTACTTCCTGGGTTTCTACTCGGATAGTGTGGCTAGAGGAAGTTTTGTTGGTGGCTGTATTTGTTCTACTTCCCTGGGTACCCACTCGGATAGTGTGGCTAGCGGAAGTTTTGTTGGTGGTTGTATTTGTTCTTCTTCCCTGGGTTCTTACTCGGAGAGTGTGGCTAGAGGAAGTTGTGTTGATGGTTGTATTCGTTCTTCTTCCCTGGGTTCTTGCACTGATAGTGTGGCTAGAGGATGTTTTGTTGGTGGTTGTATTTGTTCTACTTCCTGGGTTCCTACTCGGATAGTGTGGCTAGAGGATGTTTTGTTGGTGGTTATATTTGTTCTACTTCCCTCGGTTCCTACTCGGATAGTGTGGCTAGAGGAAGTTTTGTTGGTGGTTGTATTTGTTCTACTTCCCTGGGTTCATACTTGGAGAGTGTGGCTAGAGGAAGTTTTGTTGGTGGTTGTGTTTGTTCTACTTCCCTGGGTTCCCACTCGGATAGTGTGGCTAGAGGAAGTTTTGTTGGTGGTTGTATTTGTTCTACTTCCCTGTGTTCCCACTCGGATAGTGTGGCTAGAGGATGTTTTGTTGGTAGTTTTATTTGTTCTACTTCCCTGGGTTCCCACTCGGATTGTGTGTCTAGAGGATGTTTTGTTGGTGGTTGTATTTGTTCTTCTTCCCTGGGTTCCCACTCGGATAGTGTGGCTAGAGGAAGTTTTGTTGGTGGTTGTATTTGTTCTACTTCCCTGGGTTCCCACTCGGATAGTGTGGCTAGAGGATGTTTTGTTGGTGGTTGTATTTGTTCTACTTCCTGGGTGCCTACTCGGATAGTGTGGCTAGAGGAACTTTTGTTGGTGGTTTTATTTGTTCTACTTCCTGGGTTCATACTCGGATAGTGTGGCTAGAGGAAGTTTTGTTGGTGGTTGTATTTCTTCTACTTCCTTGGGTTCCCACTCGGATAGTTTTGCTGGAGGAAGTTTTGTTGGTGGTTGTATTGGTTCTACTGCCCAGGGTTCCCACTCGGATAGTGTGGCTAGAGGAAGTTTTGTTGGTGGGGTTGTATTTGTTCTACTTCCCTGGGTTCCCACTCGGATAGTGCGGCTAGAGGATGTTTTGTTGGTGGTTGTATTTGTTCTACTTCCTGGGTTTTTACTCGGATAGTGTGGCTAGAGGAAGTTTTATTGGTGGCTGTATTTGTTCTACTTCCCTGGGTACCCACTCGGATAGTGTGGCTAGAGGAAGTGTTGTTGGTGGTTGTATTTGTTCTACTTCCCTGGGTTCCCACTCGGATAGTGTGGCTAGAGGAAGTTTTGTTGGTGGGGTTGTATTTGTTCTACTTCCCTGGGTTCCCACTCGGATAGTGTGGCTAGAGGAAGTTTTGTTGGTGGTTGTATTTGTACTACTTCCCTGGGTTACCACTCGGATAGTGTGGCTAGAGGATGTTTTGTTGGTGGTTGTATTTGTTCTACTTCCTGGGTTTCTACTCGGATAGTGTGGCTAGAGGAAGTTTTGTTGGTGGCTGTATTTGTTCTACTTCCCTGGGGACCCACTCGGATAGTGTGGCTAGAGGAAGTTTTGTTGGTGGTTGTATTTGTTCTACTTCCCTGGGTTGCCACTCGGATAGTGTGGCTAGAGGAAGTTTTGTTTGTGGTTGTATTTGTTCTACTTCCCTGGGTTCCCAAACGGATAGTGTGGCTAGAGGATGTTTTGTTGGTGGTTGTATTTGTTCTACTTCCCTGGGTTCTTACACGTATAGTGTGGCTAGAGGAAGTTTTGTTGGTGGTTGTATTTGTTCTACTTCCCTGGGTTCTTACTCGGATAGGGTGGCTATAGGGTGTTTTGTTGGTGGTTGTATTTGTTCTACTTTCCTGGGTTCTTACTCGGATAGTGTGGCTAGAGAAAGTTTTGTTGGTGGTTGTATTTGTTCTACTTTCCTGGGTTCCCACTCGGATAGTGTGGCTAGAGGAAGTTTTGTTGGTGGTTGTATTTGTTCTACTTTCCAGGGTTCCTACTCGGATAGTGTGGCTAGAAGAAGTTTTGTTGGTGGTTGTATTTGTTCTACTTCCTAGGTTCTTACTCAGGTAGTGTGGCTAGCGGATGTTTTGTTGGTGGCTGTATTTGTTCTACTTCCCTGGATTCCCACTCGCATAGTGTGGTTGGAGGAAGTTTTTTTGGTGGTTGTATTTGTTCTACTTCCCTGGATTCCCACTCGGATAGTGTGGCTAGAGGAAGTTTTGTTGGTGGTTGTATTTGTTCTACTTCCCCGGGTTCCCACTCGGATAGTGTGGCTAGAGGAAGTTTTGTTGGTGGTTGTATTTGTTCTACTTCCCTGGGTTCCCACTCGGATAGTGTGGCTAGAGGACGTTTTGTTGGTGGTTGTATGTGTTCTACTTCCCTGGTTTCCCACACGGATAGTGTGGTTAGCGGATGTTTTGTTCGTGGTTGTATTTGTTCTAATTCCTGTGTTCTTACATGGATAGTGTGGCTAGAGGATGTTTTGTTGGTGGTTGTATTTATTCTACTTCCTCGTGTTCCCACTCGGATAGTGTGGCTAGCAGATGTTTTGTTGGTGGTTGTATTTGTTCTACTTTCCTGGGTGCCTACTCGGATAGTGTGGCTAGCTGATGTTTTGTTGGTGGTTGTGTTTGTTCTACTTCCCTGGGTTCATACTTGGAGAGTGTGGCTAGAGGAAGTTTTGTTGGTGGTTGTGTTTGTTCTACTTCCCTGGGTTCCTACTCGGATAGTGTGGCTAGAGGATGTTTTGTTGGTGGTTGTATTTCTTCTACTTCCCTGGGTCCCTACTCGGATAGTGTGGCTAGAGGATGTTTTGTTGGTGGATGTATTTCTTGTACTTCCCTGGGTTCCTACGCGGATAGTGTGGCTAGCGGATGTTTTGTTGGTGATTGTGTTTGTTCTACTTCCCTGGGTTCCTACTCGGATAGTGTGGCTAGAGGATGTTTTGTTGGTGGTTGTATTTCTTCTACTTCCCTGGGTTCCTACTCGGATCGTGTGGCTGGTGGATGTTTTGTTGGTGGTTGTATTTTTTCTACTTCCTGGGTTTCTACTCGGATATTGTGCCTAGAGGAAGTTTTGTTGGTGGCTGTATTTGTTCTACTTCCCTGGGTACCCATTCGGATAGTGTGGCTTGAGGAAGTTTTGTTGGTGGTTGTATTTGTTCTACTTCCCTGGGTTCTAACTCGGAGAGTGTGGCTAGATGATGTTTTGTTGGTGGTTGTATTTGTTCTACTTCCCTGGGTTTCCACTCAGTTAGTGTGGCTAGAGGAAGTATTGTTGGTGGTCGTATTTGCTCTACTTCCCTGGGTTCCTATTCGGATAATGTGGCTAGAGGAAGTTTTGTTGGTGGTTGTATTTGTTCTACTTCCCTGGGTTCCCACTCGGATAGTGTGGCTAGAGGAAGTTTTGTTTGTGGTTGTATTTGTTCTACTTCCCTGGGTTCCCACTCGGATAGTGTGGCTAGAGGAAGTTTTGTTGATGGTTGTATTCGTTCTTCTTCCCTGGGTTCTTGCTCGGATAGTGTGGCTAGAGGATGTTTCGTTTGTGGCTATATTTGTTCTACTTCCCTGGGTTCCTACTCGGATAGTGTAGCTAGAGGAAGTTTTGTTGGTGGTTGTATTTGTTCTACTTCCCTGGGTTCTTACTCGGATAGTGTGGCTACAGGAAGTTTTGTTGGTGGTTGTATTTGTTCTACTTCCCTGGGTTCCCACTCGGATAGTGTGGCTAGAGGAAGTTTTGTTGGTGGTTGTATTTGTTCTACTTCCCTGGGTTCCCACTCGGATAGTGTGGCTAGAGGATGTTTTGTTGATGGTTTTATTTGTTCTACTTCCCTGGGTTCCCACTCGGATAGTGTGGCTAGAGGATGTTTTGTTGGTGGTTGTATTTTTCTTCTTCCCTGGGTTCCCACTCGGATAGTGTGGCTAGACGAAGTTTTGTTGGTGGTTGTATTTGTTCTACTTCCCTGGGTTCCCACTCGGATAGTGTGGCTAGAGAATGTTTTGTTGGTGGTTGTATTTGTTCTACTTCCCTGGATTCCGACTCGGATAGTGTGGCTAGAGGAAGTTTTGTTGGTGGTTGTATTTGTTCTACTTCCCTGGGTTCCCACTCGGATAGTGTGGCTAGAGGATGTTTTGTTGGTTGTTGTATTTGTTCTACTTTCCTGGGTTCCCACTCGGATAGTGTGGCTAGAGGAAGTTTTGTTGGTGGTTGTATTTGTTCTACTTCCCTGGGTTCTCACTCGGATAGTGTGGCTAGAGGAAGTTTTCTTGGTGGTTGTATTTGTTCTACTTCCCTGGGTTCCCACTCGGATAGTGTGGCTAGAGGAAGTTTTGTTGGTGGTTGTATGTGTTCTACTTCCCTGGTTTCCCACACGGATAGTGTGGTTAGCGGATGTTTTGTTCGTGGTTGTATTTGTTCTACTTCCTGGGTTCTTACACGGATAGTGTGTCTAGAGGATGTTTCGTTGGTGGTTGTATTTATTCTACTTCCTCGTGTTCCCATCGGATAGTGTGGCTAACAGATGTTTTGTTGGTGGTTGTATTTGTTCTACTTTCCTGGGTGCCTACTCGGATAGTTTGGCTAGCAGATGTTTTGTTGGTGGTTGTGTTTGTTCTACTTCCCTGGGTTCCTACTCGGATAGTGTGGCTAGAGGATGTTTTGTTGGTGGTTGTATTTGTTCTACTTCCCTGGGTTCTTACTCGGATAGGGTGGCTATAGGGTGTTTTGTTGGTGGTTGTATTTGTTCTACTTTCCTGGGTTCTTACTCGGATAGTGTGGCTAGAGAAAGTTTTGTTGGTGGTTGTATTTGTTCTACTTTCCTGGGTTCCCACTCGGATAGTGTGGCTAGAGGAAGTTTTGTTGGTGGTTGTATTTGTTCTACTTTCCAGGGTTCCTACTCGGATAGTGTGGCTAGAAGAAGTTTTGTTGGTGGTTGTATTTGTTCTACTTCCTAGGTTCTTACTCAGGTAGCGTGGCTAGCGGATGTTTTGTTGGTGGCTGTATTTGTTCTACTTCCCTGGATTCCCACTCGCATAGTGTGGTTGGAGGAAGTTTTTTTGGTGGTTGTATTTGTTCTACTTCCCTGGATTCCCACTCGGATAGTGTGGCTAGAGGAAGTTTTGTTGGTGGTTGTATTTGTTCTACTTCCCCGGGTTCCCACTCGGATAGTGTGGCTAGAGGAAGTTTTGTTGGTGGTTGTATTTGTTCTACTTCCCTGGGTTCCCACTCGGATAGTGTGGCTAGAGGACGTTTTGTTGGTGGTTGTATGTGTTCTACTTCCCTGGTTTCCCACACGGATAGTGTGGTTAGCGGATGTTTTGTTCGTGGTTGTATTTGTTCTAATTCCTGTGTTCTTACATGGATAGTGTGGCTAGAGGATGTTTTGTTGGTGGTTGTATTTATTCTACTTCCTCGTGTTCCCACTCGGATAGTGTGGCTAGCAGATGTTTTGTTGGTGGTTGTATTTGTTCTACTTTCCTGGGTGCCTACTCGGATAGTGTGGCTAGCTGATGTTTTGTTGGTGGTTGTGTTTGTTCTACTTCCCTGGGTTCATACTTGGAGAGTGTGGCTAGAGGAAGTTTTGTTGGTGGTTGTGTTTGTTCTACTTTCCTGGGTTCCTACTCGGATAGTGTGGCTAGAGGATGTTTTGTTGGTGGTTGTATTTCTTCTACTTCCCTGGGTCCCTACTCGGATAGTGTGGCTAGAGGATGTTTTGTTGGTGGATGTATTTCTTGTACTTCCCTGGGTTCCTACGCGGATAGTGTGGCTAGCGGATGTTTTGTTGGTGATTGTGTTTGTTCTACTTCCCTGGGTTCCTACTCGGATAGTGTGGCTAGAGGATGTTTTGTTGGTGGTTGTATTTGTTCTACTTCCCTGGGTTCCTACTCGGATCGTGTGGCTGGTGGATGTTTTGTTGGTGGTTGTATTTTTTCTACTTCCTGGGTTTCTACTCGGATATTGTGCCTAGAGGAAGTTTTGTTGGTGGCTGTATTTGTTCTACTTCCCTGGGTACCCATTCGGATAGTGTGGCTTGAGGAAGTTTTGTTGGTGGTTGTATTTGTTCTACTTCCCTGGGTTCTAACTCGGAGAGTGTGGCTAGATGATGTTTTGTTGGTGGTTGTATTTGTTCTACTTCCCTGGGTTTCCACTCAGTTAGTGTGGCTAGAGGAAGTATTGTTGGTGGTCGTATTTGCTCTACTTCCCTGGGTTCCTATTCGGATAATGTGGCTAGAGGAAGTTTTGTTGGTGGTTGTATTTGTTCTACTTCCCTGGGTTCCCACTCGGATAGTGTGGCTAGAGGAAGTTTTGTTTGTGGTTGTATTTGTTCTACTTCCCTGGGTTCCCACTCGGATAGTGTGGCTAGAGGAAGTTTTGTTGATGGTTGTATTCGTTCTTCTTCCCTGGGTTCTTGCTCGGATAGTGTGGCTAGAGGATGTTTCGTTTGTGGCTATATTTGTTCTACTTCCCTGGGTTCCTACTCGGATAGTGTAGCTAGAGGAAGTTTTGTTGGTGGTTGTATTTGTTCTACTTCCCTGGGTTCTTACTCGGATAGTGTGGCTACAGGAAGTTTTGTTGGTGGTTGTATTTGTTCTACTTCCCTGGGTTCCCACTCGGATAGTGTGGCTAGAGGAAGTTTTGTTGGTGGTTGTATTTGTTCTACTTCCCTGGGTTCCCACTCGGATAGTGTGGCTAGAGGATGTTTTGTTGATGGTTTTATTTGTTCTACTTCCCTGGGTTCCCACTCGGATAGTGTGGCTAGAGGATGTTTTGTTGGTGGTTGTATTTTTCTTCTTCCCTGGGTTCCCACTCGGATAGTGTGGCTAGACGAAGTTTTGTTGGTGGTTGTATTTGTTCTACTTCCCTGGGTTCCCACTCGGATAGTGTGGCTAGAGAATGTTTTGTTGGTGGTTGTATTTGTTCTACTTCCCTGGATTCCGACTCGGATAGTGTGGCTAGAGGAAGTTTTGTTGGTGGTTGTATTTGTTCTACTTCCCTGGGTTCCCACTCGGATAATGTGGCTAGAGGATGTTTTGTTGGTTGTTGTATTTGTTCTACTTTCCTGGGTTCCCACTCGGATAGTGTGGCTAGAGGAAGTTTTGTTGGTGGTTGTATTTGTTCTACTTCCCTGGGTTCTCACTCGGATAGTGTGGCTAGAGGAAGTTTTCTTGGTGGTTGTATTTGTTCTACTTCCCTGGGTTCCCACTCGGATAGTGTGGCTAGAGGAAGTTTTGTTGGTGGTTGTATGTGTTCTACTTCCCTGGTTTCCCACACGGATAGTGTGGTTAGCGGATGTTTTGTTCGTGGTTGTATTTGTTCTACTTCCTGGGTTCTTACACGGATAGTGTGTCTAGAGGATGTTTCGTTGGTGGTTGTATTTATTCTACTTCCTCGTGTTCCCATCGGATAGTGTGGCTAACAGATGTTTTGTTGGTGGTTGTATTTGTTCTACTTTCCTGGGTGCCTACTCGGATAGTTTGGCTAGCAGATGTTTTGTTGGTGGTTGTGTTTGTTCTACTTCCCTGGGTTCCTACTCGGATAGTGTGGCTAGAGGATGTTTTGTTGGTGGTTGTATTTGTTCTACTTCCCTGGGATCCTACTCGGATAGTGTGGCTAGAGGATGTTTTGTTGGTGGTTGTATTTCTTGTACTTCCCTGGGTTCCTACGCGGATAGTGTGGCTAGCGGATGTTTTGTTGGGGGTTCTGTTTGTTCTACTTCCCTGGGTTCCTACTCGGATAGTGTGGCTAGAGGATGTTTTGTTGGTGGTTGTGTTTGTTCTACTTCCCTGGGTTCCTACTCGGATCGTGTGGCTAGTGGATGTTTTGTTGGTGGTTGTATTTTTTCTACTTCCTGGGTTTCTACTCGGATAGTGTGGCTAGAGGAAGTTTTGTTGGTGGCTGTATTGGTTCTACTTCCCTGGGTACCCACTCGGATAGTGTGGCTAGAGGAAGTTTTGTTGGTGGTTGTATTTGTTCTACTTCCCTGGGTTCTTACTCGGAGAGTGTGGCTAGATGATGTTTTGTTGGTGGTTGTATTTGTTCTACCTCCCTGGGTTTCCACTCAGATAGTGTGGCTAGAGGAAGTTTTGTTGGTGGTTGTATTTGCTCTACTTCCCTGGGTTCCTATTCGGATAGTGTGGCTAGAGGAAGTTTTGTTGGTGGTTGTATTTGTTCTACTTCCCTGGGTTCCCACTCGGATAGTGTGGCTAGAGGAAGTTTTGTTTGTGGTTGTATTTGTTCTACTTCCCTGGGTTCCCACTCGGATAGTGTGGCTAGAGGAAATTTTGTTGATGGTTGTATTCGTTCTTCTTCCCTGGGTTCTTGCACAGATAGTGTGGCTAGAGGATGTTTTGTTGGTGGTTGTATTTTCTCTACATCCTGGGTTCCTACTCGGATAGTGTGGCTAGAGGATGTTTTGTTTGTGGCTATATTTGTTCTACTTCTCTGGGTTCCTACTCGGATAGTGTAGCTAGAGGAAGTTTTGTTGGTGGTTGTATTTGTTCTACTTCCCTGGGTTCTTACTCGGATAGTGTGGCTAGAGGAAGTTTTGTTGGTGGTTGTATTTGTTCTACTTCCCTGGGTTCCCACTCGGATGGTGTGGCTAGAGGAAGTTTTGTTGGTGGTTGTATTTGTTCTACTTCCCTGGGTTCCCACTCGGATAGTGTGGCTAGAGGATGTTTTGTTGATGGTTTTATTTGTTCTACTTCCCTGGGTTCCCACTCGGATTGTGTGGCTAGAGGATTTTTTGTTGGTGGTTGTATTTGTTCTTCTTCCCTGGGTTCCCACTCGGATAGTGTGGCTAGAGGAAGTTTTGTTGGTGGTTGTATTTGTTCTACTTCCTGGGTTCCTACTCGGATAGTGTGGCTAGAGGAAGTTTTGTTGGTGGTTTTATTTGTTCTACTTCCAGGGTTCATACTCGGATAGTGTGGCTAGAGGAAGTTTTGTTGGTGGTTGTATTTGTTCTACTTGTTCTACTTCCCTGGGTTCCCACTCGGATAGTGTGGCTAGAGGAAGTTTTGTTGGTGGTTGTATCTGTTCTACTTCCCTGGGTTCCCACTCGGATAGTGTGGCTAGAGGATGTTTTGTTGGTGGTTGTATTTGTTCTACTTCCTGGGTTTCTACTCGGATAGTGTGGCTAGAGGAATTTTTGTTGGTGGCTGTATTTGTTCTACTTCCATGGGTACCCACTCGGATAGTGTGGCTAGAGGAAGTTTTGTTGGTGGTTGTATTTGTTCTACTTCCCTGGGTTCTTACTCGGAGATTGTGGCTAGATGATGTTTTGTTGGTGGTTGTATTTGTTCTACTTCCCTGGGTTCCCGCTCGGATAGTGTGGCTAGAGGAAGTTTTGTTGGTGGTTGTATTTGCTCTACTTCCCTGGGTTCCTACTCGGATAGTGTGGCCAGAGGAAGTTTTGTTGGTGGTTGTATTTGATCTACTTCCCTGGGTTCCCACTCGGATAGTGTGGCTAGAGGAAGTTTTGTTTGTGGTTGTATTTGTTCTACTTCCCTGGGTTCCCACTCGGATAGTGAGGCTAGAGGAAGTTTTGTTGATGGTTGTATTCGTTCTTCCTCCCTGGGTTCTTGCACGGATAGTGTGGCTAGAGGATGTTTTGTTGGTGGTTGTATGTGTTCTACTTCCCTGGTTTCCCACACGGATAGTGTGGTTAGCGGATGTTTTGTTGGTGGTTGTATTTGTTCTACTTCCTGGGTTCTTACACGGATAGTGTGGCTAGAGGATGTTTTGTTGGTGGTTGTATTTATTCTACTTCCTCGTGTTCCCACTCGGATAGTGTGGCTAGCAGATGTTTTGTTGGTGGTTGTATTTGTTCTACTTTCCTGGGTGCCTACTCGGATAGTGTGGCTAGCAGATGTTTTCTTGGTGGTTGTGTTTGTTCTACTTCCCTGGGTTCCTACTCGGATAGTGTGGCTAGAGGATGTTTTGTTGGTGGTTGTATTTGTTCTACTTCCCTGGGTTCCTACTCGGATAGTGTGGCTAGAGGATGTTTTGTTGGTGGTTGTATTTCTTGTACTTCCCAGGGTTCCTACTCGGATAGTGTGGCTAGCGGATGTTTTGTTGGTGGTTGTGTTTGTTCTACTTCCCTGGGTTCCTACTCGGAGAGTGTGGCTAGAGGATGTTTTGTTGGTGGTTGTATTTGTTCTACTTCCCTGGGTTCCTACTCGGATCGTGTGGCTAGTCGATGTTTTGTTGGTGGTTGTATTTTTTCTACTTCCTGGGTTTCTACTCGGATAGTGTGGCTAGAGGAAGTTTTGTTGGTGGCTGTATTTGTTCTACTTCCCTGGGTACCCACTCGGATAGTGTGGCTAGAGGAAGTTTTGTTGGTGGTTGTATTTGTTCTACTTCCCTGGGTTCTTACTCGGAGAGTGTGGTTAGATCATGTTTTGTTGGTGGTTGTATTTGTTCTACTTCCCTGGGTTTCCTCTCGGATAGTGTGGCTAGAGGAAGTTTTGTTGGTGGTTGTATTTGCTCTACTTCCCTGGGTTCCTTTTCGGATAGTGTGGCTAGAGGAAGTTTTTTTGGTGGTTGTATTTGTTCTACTTCCCCGGGTTCCCACTCGGATAGTGTGGCTAGAGGAGGTTTTGTTTGTGGTTGTATTTGTTCTACTTCTCTGGGTTCCCACTCGGAGAGTGTGGCTAGAGGAAGTTTTGTTGATGGTTGTATTCGTTCTTCTTCCCTGGGTTCTTGCACGGATAGTGTGGCTAGAGGATGTTTTGTTGGTGGTTGTATTTTTTCTACTTCCTGGGTTCCTACTCGGATAGTGTGGCTAGAGGATGTTTTGTTGGTGGCTATATTTGTTCTACTTCCCTGGGTTCCTACTCGGATAGTGTAGCTAGAGGAAGTTTTGTTGGTGGTTGTATTTGTTCTACTTCACTGGGTTCTTACTCGGATAGTGTGGCTAGAGGAAGTTTTGTTGGTGGTTGTATTTGTTCTACTTCCCTGGGTTCCCACTCGGATAGTGTGGCTAGAGGAAGTTTTGTTGGTGGTTGTATTTCTTCGACTTCCCTGGGTTCCCACTCGGATAGTGTGGCTAGAGGATGTTTTGTTGATGGTTTTATTTGTTCTACTTCCCTGGGTTCCCACTCGGATTGTGTGGCTAGAGGATGTTTTGTTGGTGGTTGTATTTGTTCTTCTTCCCTGGGTTCCCACTCGGATAGTGTGGCTAGAGGAAGTTTTGTTGGTGGTTGTATTTGTTCTACTTCCCTGGGTTCCCACTCGGATAGTGTGGCTAGAGGATGTTTTGTTGGTGGTTGTATTTGTTCTACTTCCTGGGTTCCTACTCGGATAGTGTGGCTAGAGGAAGTTTTGTTGGTGGTTTTATTTGTTCTACTTCCAGGGTTCATACTCGGATAGTGTGGCTAGAGGAAGTTTTGTTGGTGGTTATATTTCTTCTACTTCCTTGGGTTCCCACTCGGATAGTGTGGCTAGAGGAAGTTTTGTTGGTGGTTGTATTTGTTCTACTTCCCTGGGTTCCCACTCGGATAGTGTGGCTAGAGGAAGTTTTGTTGGTGGGGTTATATTTGTTCTACTTCCCTGGGTTCCCACTCGGATAGTGTGGCTAGAGGAAGTTTTGTTGGTGGTTGTATTTGTTCTACTTTCCTGGGTTCCCACTCGGATAGTGTGGCTAGAGGATGTTTTCTTGGTGGTTGTATTTGTTCTACTTCCTGGGTTTCTACTCGGATAGTGTGGCTAGAGGAAGTTTTGTTGGTGGCTGTATTTGTTCTACTTCCCTGGGTACCCACTCGGATAGTATGGCTAGAGGAAGTTTTGTTGGTGGTTGTATTTGTTCTACTTCCCTGGGTTCTTACTCGGAGAGTGTGGCTAGATGTTGTTTTGTTGGTGGTTGTATTTGTTCTACTTACCTGGGTTCCCGCGCGGATAGTGTGGCTAGAGAAAGTTTTGTTGGTGGTTGTATTTGTTCTACTTCCCTGGGTTCCCACTCGGATAGTGTGGCTAGAGAAAGTTTTGTTGATGGTTGTATTCGTTCTTCTTCCCTGGATCTTGCACGGATAGTGTGGCTAGAGGATGTTTTGTTGGTGGTTGTATTTGTTCTACTTCCCTCGGTTCCTACTCGGATAGTGTGGCTAGAGGTAGTTTTGTTGGTGGTTGTATTTGTTCTACTTCCCTGGGTTCTTACTCGGAGAGTGTGGCTAGAGGAAGTTTTGTTGGTGGTTGTATTTGTTCTACTTCCCTGGGTTCCCACTCGGATAGTGTGGCTAGAGGAAGTTTTGTTGGTGGTTGTATTTGTTCTACTTCCCTGTGTTCCCACTCGGATAGTGTGGCTAGAGGATGTTTTGTTGGTAGTTTTATTTGTTCTACTTCCCTGGGTTCCCACTCGGATTGTGTGGCTAGAGGATGTTTTGTTGGTGGTTGTATTTGTTCTTCTTCCCTGGGTTCCCACTCGGATAGTGTGGCTAGAGGAAGTTTTGTTGGTGGTTGTATTTGTTCTACTTCCCTGGGTTCCCACTCGGATAGTGTGGCTAGAGGATGTTTTCTTGGTGGTTGTATTTGTTCTACTTCCTGGGTTCCTACTCGGATAGTGTGGCTAGAGGAAGTTTTGTTTGTGGTTGTATTTGTTCTACTTCCCTGGGTTCATACTCGGATTGCGTGGCTAGAGGAAGTTTTGTTGGTGGTTGTATTTCTTCTACTTCATTGGGTTCCCACTCGGATAGTGTGGCTAGAGGAAGTTTTGTTGGTGGTTGTATTTGTTCTACTTCCCTGGGTTCCCACTCGGATAGTGTGGCTAGAGGATGTTTTGTTGGTGGGGTTGTATTTGTTCTACTTCCCTGGGTTCCCACTCGGATAGTGTGGCTAGAGGAAGTTTTGTTGATGGTTGTATTCGTTCTTCTTCCCTGGGTTCTTGCACAGATAGTGTGGCTAGAGGATGTTTTGTTGGTGGTTGTATTTTCTCTACATCCTGGGTTCCTACTCGGATAGTGTGGCTAGAGGATGTTTTGTTTGTGGCTATATTTGTTCTACTTCTCTGGGTTCCTACTCGGATAGTGTAGCTAGAGGAAGTTTTGTTGGTGGTTGTATTTGTTCTACTTCCCTGGGTTCTTACTCGGATAGTGTGGCTAGAGGAAGTTTTGTTGGTGGTTGTATTTGTTCTACTTCCCTGGGTTCCCACTCGGATAGTGTGGCTAGAGGAAGTTTTGTTGGTGGTTGTATTTGTTCTACTTCCCTGGGTTCCCACTCGGATAGTGTGGCTAGAGGATGTTTTGTTGATGGTTTTATTTGTTCTACTTCCCTGGGTTCCCACTCGGATTGTGTGGCTAGAGGATTTTTTGTTGGTGGTTGTATTTGTTCTTCTTCCCTGGGTTCCCACTCGGATAGTGTGGCTAGAGGAAGTTTTGTTGGTGGTTGTATTTGTTCTACTTCCTGGGTTCCTACTCGGATAGTGTGGCTAGAGGAAGTTTTGTTGGTGGTTTTATTTGTTCTACTTCCAGGGTTCATACTCGGATAGTGTGGCTAGAGGAAGTTTTGTTGGTGGTTGTATTTGTTCTACTTCCCTGGGTTCCCACTCGGATAGTGTGGCTAGAAGAAGTTTTGTTGGTGGTTGTATCTGTTCTACTTCCCTGGGTTCCCACTAAGATAGTGTGGCTAGAGGATGTTTTGTTGGTGGTTGTATTTGTTCTACTTCCTGGGTTTCTACTCGGATAGTGTGGCTAGAGGAATTTTTGTTGGTGGCTGTATTTGTTCTACTTCCCTGGGTACCCACTCGGATAGTGTGGCTAGAGGAAGTTTTGTTGGTGGTTGTATTTGTTCTACTTCCCTGGGTTCTTACTCGGAGATTGTGGCTAGATGATGTTTTGTTGGTGGTTGTATTTGTTCTACTTCCCTGGGTTCCCGCTCGGATAGTGTGGCTAGAGGAAGTTTTGTTGGTGGTTGTATTTGCTCTACTTCCCTGGGTTCCTACTCGGATAGTGTGGCCAGAGGAAGTTTTGTTGGTGGTTGTATTTGATCTACTTCCCTGGGTTCCCACTCGGATAGTGTGGCTAGAGGAAGTTTTGTTTGTGGTTGTATTTGTTCTACTTCCCTGGATTCCCACTCGGATAGTGAGGCTAGAGGAAGTTTTGTTGATGGTTGTATTCGTTCTTCTTCCCTGGGTTCTTGCACGGATAGTGTGGCTAGAGGATGTTTTGTTGGTGGTTGTATGTGTTCTACTTCCCTGGTTTCCCACACGGATAGTGTGGTTAGCGGATGTTTTGTTGGTGGTTGTATTTGTTCTACTTCCTGGGTTCTTACACGGATAGTGTGGCTAGAGGATGTTTTGTTGGTGGTTGTATTTATTCTACTTCCTCGTGTTCCCACTCGGATAGTGTGGCTAGCAGATGTTTTGTTGGTGGTTGTATTTGTTCTACTTTCCTGGGTGCCTACTCGGATAGTGTGGCTAGCTGATGTTTTCTTGGTGGTTGTGTTTGTTCTACTTCCCTGGGTTCCTACTCGGATAGTGTGGCTAGAGGATGTTTTGTTGGTGGTTGTATTTGTTCTACTTCCCTGGGTTCCTACTCGGATAGTGTGGCTAGAGGATGTTTTGTTGGTGGTTGTATTTCTTGTACTTCCCAGGGTTCCTACTCGTTTAGTGTGGCTAGCGGATGTTTTGTTGGTGGTTGTGTTTGTTCTACTTCCCTGGGTTCCTACTCGGAGAGTGTGGCTAGAGGATGTTTTGTTGGTTGTTGTATTTGTTCTACTTCCCTGGGTTCCTACTCGGATCGTGTGGCTAGTCGATGTTTTGTTGGTGGTTGTATTTTTTCTACTTCCTGGGTTTCTACTCGGATAGTGTGGCTAGAGGAAGTTTTGTTGGTGGCTGTATTTGTTCTACTTCCCTGGGTACCCACTCGGATAGTGTGGCTAGAGGAAGTTTTGTTGGTGGTTGTATTTGTTCTACTTCCCTGGGTTCTTACTCGGAGAGTGTGGTTAGATCATGTTTTGTTGGTGGTTGTATTTGTTCTACTTGCCTGGGTTTCCTCTCGGATAGTGTGGCTAGAGGAAGTTTTGTTGGTGGTTGTATTTGCTCTACTTCCCTGGGTTCCTATTCGGATAGTGTGGCTAGAGGAAGTTTTTTTGGTGGTTGTATTTGTTCTACTTCCCCGGGTTCCCACTCGGATAGTGTGGCTAGAGGAGGTTTTGTTTGTGGTTGTATTTGTTCTACTTCTCTGGGTTCCCACTCGGAGAGTGTGGCTAGAGGAAGTTTTGTTGATGGTTGTATTCGTTCTTCTTCCCTGGGTTCTTGCACGGATAGTGTGGCTAGAGGATGTTTTGTTGGTGGTTGTATTTTTTCTACTTCCTGGGTTCCTACTCGTATAGTGTGGCTAGAGGATGTTTTGTTGGTGGCTATATTTGTTCTACTTCCCTGGGTTCCTACTCGGATAGTGTAGCTAGAGGAAGTTTTGTTGGTGGTTGTATTTGTTCTACTTCCCTGGGTTCTTACTCGGATAGTGTGGCTAGAGGAAGTTTTGTTGGTGGTTGTATTTGTTCTACTTCCCTGGGTTCCCACTCGGATAGTGTGGCTAGAGGAAGTTTTGTTGGTGGTTGTATTTCTTCTACTTCCCTGGGTTCCCACTCGGATAGTGTGGCTAGAGGATGTTTTGTTGATGGTTTTATTTGTTCTACTTCCCTGGGTTCCCACTCGGATTGTGTGGCTAGAGGATGTTTTGTTGGTGGTTGTATTTGTTCTTCTTCCCTGGGTTCCCACTCGGATAGTGTGGCTAGAGGAAGTTTTGTTGGTGGTTGTATTTGTTCTACTTCCCTGGGTTCCCACTCGGATAGTGTGGCTAGAGGATGTTTTGTTGGTGGTTGTATTTGTTCTACTTCCTGGGTTCCTACTCGGATAGTGTGGCTAGAGGAAGTTTTGTTGGTGGTTTTATTTGTTCTACTTCCAGGGTTCATACTCGGATAGTGTGGCTAGAGGAAGTTTTGTTGGTGGTTATATTTCTTCTACTTCCTTGGGTTCCCACTCGGATAGTGTGGCTAGAGGAAGTTTTGTTGGTGGTTGTATTTGTTCTACTTCCCTGGGTTCCCACTCGGATAGTGTGGCTAGAGGAAGTTTTGTTGGTGGGGTTATATTTGTTCTACTTCCCTGGGTTCCCACTCGGATAGTGTGGCTAGAGGAAGTTTTGTTGGTGGTTGTATTTGTTCTACTTTCCTGGGTTCCCACTCGGATAGTGTGGCTAGAGGAAGTTTTGTTGGTGGCTGTATTTGTTCTACTTCCCTGGGTACCCACTCGGATAGTGTGGCTAGAGGAAGTTTTGTTGGTGGTTGTATTTGT
This sequence comes from Pictodentalium vernedei, assembly GCA_031216915.1. Taxonomy (NCBI): domain Eukaryota; kingdom Metazoa; phylum Mollusca; class Scaphopoda; order Dentaliida; family Dentaliidae; genus Pictodentalium; species Pictodentalium vernedei. Next base: position 881,139,837 of record CM062297.1, on the reverse strand, counting down.
TCTACTTCCCTGGGTTCTTACTCGGAGAGTGTGGCTAGATGTTGTTTTGTTGGTGGTTGTATTTGTTCTACTTACCTGGGTTCCCGCGCGGATAGTGTGGCTAGAGAAAGTTTTGTTGGTGGTTGTATTTGTTCTACTTCCCTGGGTTCCCACTCGGATAGTGTGGCTAGAGAAAGTTTTGTTGATGGTTGTATTCGTTCTTCTTCCCTGGGTTCTTGCACGGATAGTGTGGCTAGAGGATGTTTTGTTGGTGGTTGTATTTGTTCTACTTCCCTCGGTTCCTACTCGGATAGTGTGGCTAGAGGTAGTTTTGTTGGTGGTTGTATTTGTTCTACTTCCTTGGGTTCTTACTCGGAGAGCGTGGCTAGAGGAAGTTTTGTTGGTGGTTGTGTTTGTTCTACTTCCCTGGGTTCCCACTCGGATAGTGTGGCTAGAGGAAGTTTTGTTGGTGGTTGTATTTGTTCTACTTCCCTCGGTTTCTACTCGGATAGTGTGGCTAGAGGTAGTTTTGTTGGTGGTTGTATTTGTTCTACTTCCCTGGGTTCTTACTCGGAGAGTGTGGCTAGAGGAAGTTTTGTTGGTGGTTGTATTTGTTCTACTTCCCTGGGTTCCCATTCGGATAGTGTGGCTAGAGGAAGTTTTGTTGGTGGTTGTATTTGTTCTACTTCCCTGTGTACCCATTCGGATAGTGTGGCTAGAGGATGTTTTGTTGGTAGTTTTATTTGTTCTACTTCCCTGGGTTCCCACTCGGATTGTGTGGCTAGAGGATGTTTTGTTGGTGGTTGTATTTGTTCTTCTTCCCTGGGTTCCCACTCGGATAGTGTGGCTAGAGGAAGTTTTGTTGGTGGTTGTATTTGTTCTACTTCCCTGGGTTCCCACTCGGATAGTGTGGCTAGAGGATGTTTTGTTGGTGGTTGTATTTGTTCTACTTCCTGGGTTCCTACTCGGATAGTGTGGCTAGAGGAAGTTTTGTTTGTGGTTGTCTTTGTTCTACTTCCCTGGGTTCATACTCGGATTGTGTGGCTAGAGGAAGTTTTGTTGGTGGTTGTATTTCTTCTACTTCATTGGGTTCCCACTCGGATAGTGTGGCTAGAGGAAGTTTTGTTGGTGGTTGTATTTGTTCTACTTCCCTGGGTTCCCACTCGGATAGTGTGGCTAGAGGATGTTTTGTTGGTGGGGTTGTATTTGTTCTACTTCCCTGGGTTCCCACTCGGATAGTGTGGCTAGAGGAAATTTTGTTGGTGGTTGTATTTGTTCTACTTCCCTGGGTTCCCACTCGGATAGTGTGGCTAGAGGATGTTCTGTTGGTGGTTGTATTTGTTCTACTTCCTGGGTTTCTAGTCGGATAGTGTGGCTAGAGGAAGTTTTGTTGGTGGCTGTATTTGTTCTACTTCCCTGGGTACCCACTCGGATAGTGTGGCTAGAGGAAGTTTTGTTGGTGGTTGTATTTGTTCTACTTCCCTGGGTTCCCCCTCGGATAGTGTGGCTAGAGGAAGTTTTGTTTGTGGTTGTATTTGTTCTACTTCCCTGGGTTCCCACTTGGATAGTGTGGCTAGAGGAAGTTTTGTTGATGGTTGTATTCGTTCTTCTTCCCTGGGTTCTTGAACGGATAGTGTGGCTGGAGGATGTTTTGTTGGTGGTTGTATTTGTTCTACTTCCTGGGTTCCTACTCGGATAGTGTGGCTAGACGATGTTTTGTTGGTGGTTATATTTGTTCTACTTCCCTGGGTTCTTACTCGGATAGTGTGGTTAGAGGAAGTTTTGTTGGTGGTTGTATTTGTTCTACTTCCCTGGGTTCTTACTCGGATAGTGTGGCTAGAGGAAGTTTTGTTGGTGGTTGTATTTGTTCTACTTCCCTGGGTTCCCACTCGGATAGTGTGGCTAGAGGAAGTTTTGTTGGTGGTTGTATTTGTTCTACTTCCCTGGGTTCCCACTCGGATAGTGTGGCTAGAGGATGTTTTGTTGGTGGTTGTATTTGTTCTACTTCCCTGGGTTCCCACTCGGATAGTGTGGCTAGAGGAAGTTTCGTTGGTGGTTGTATTTGTTCTACTTCCCTGGGTTCCCACTCGGATAGTGTGGCTAGAGGAAGTTTTGTTGGTGGTTGTATTTGTACTACTTCCCTGGGTTCCCACTCGGATTGTGTGGCTAGAGGATGTTTTGTTGGTGGTTGTATTTGTTCCTCTTCCCTGGGTTCCCACTCGGATAGTGTGGCTAGAGGAAGTTTTGTTGGTGGTTGTATTTGTTCTACTTCCCTGGGTTCCCACTCGGATAGTGTGGCTAGAGGGTGTTTTGTTGGTGGTTCTATTTGTTCTACTTTCCTGGGTTCCCACTCGGATAGTGTGGCTAGAGGAAGTTTTGTTGGTGGTTGTATTTGTTCTACTTCCCTGGGTTCCCCCTCGGATAGTGTGGCTAGAGGAAGTTTTGTTTGTGGTTGTATTTGTTCTACTTCCCTGGGTTCCCACTTGGATAGTGTGGCTAGAGGAAGTTTTGTTGATGGTTGTATTCGTTCTTCTTCCCTGGGTTCTTGCACGGATAGTGTGGCTGGAGGATGTTTTGTTGGTGGTTGTATTTGTTCTACTTCCTGGGTTCCTACTCGGATAGTGTGGCTAGACGATGTTTTGTTGGTGGTTATATTTGTTCTACTTCCCTGGGTTCCTACTCGGATAGTGTGGCTTGAGGAAGTTTTGTTGGTGGTTGTATTTGTTCTACTTCCCTGGGTTCTTACTCGGATAGTGTGGCTAGAGGAAGTTTTGTTGGTGGTTGTATTTGTACTACTTCCCTGGGTTCCCACTCGGATTGTGTGGCTAGAGGATGTTTTGTTGGTGGTTGTATTTGTTCCTCTTCCCTGGGTTCCCACTCGGATAGTGTGGCTAGAGGAAGTTTTGTTGGTGGTTGTATTTGTTCTACTTCCCTGGGTTCCCACTCGGATAGTGTGGCTAGAGGATGTTTTGTTGGTGGTTGTATTTGTTCTACTTCCTGGGTTCCTACTCGGATAGTGTGGCTAGAGGAAGTTTTGTTGGTGGTTTTATTTGTTCTACTTCCTGGGTTCATACTCGGATAGTGTTGCTAGAGGAAGTTTTGTTGGTGGTTGTATTTGTTCTACTTCCCTGGGTTCCCACTCGGATAGTGTGGCTAGAGGGTGTTTTGTTGGTGGTTCTATTTGTTCTACTTTCCTGGGTTCCCACTCGGATAGTGTGGCTAGAGGAAGTTTTGTTGGTGGCTGTATTTGTTCTACTTCCCTGGGTTCCCACTCGGATAGTGTGGCTAGAGGAAGTTTTGTTGGTGGTTGTATTTGTTCTACTTCCCTGGGTTCTTACTCGGAGAGTGTGGCTAGACGATGTTTTGTTGGTGGTTGTATTTGTTCTACTTCCCTGGGTTCCCGCTCGGATAGTGTGGCTAGAGGAAGTTTTGTTGGTGGTTGTATTTGCTCTACTTCCCTGGGTTCCTACTCGGATAGTGTGGCTAGAGGAAGTTTTGTTGGTGGTTGTATTTGTTCTACTTCCCTGGGTTCCCACTCGGATAGTGTGGCTAGAGGAAGTTTTGTTTGTGGTTGTATTTGTTCTACTTCCCTGGGTTCCCACTCGGATAGTGTGGCTAGAGGAAGTTTTGTTGATGGTTGTATTCGTTCTTCTTCCCTGGGTTCTTGCACGGATAGTGTGGCTAGAGGATGTTTTGTTGGTGGTTGTATTTGTTCTACTTCCTGGGTTCCCACTCGGAGACTGTGGCTAGAGGATGTTTTGTTGGTGGTTATATTTGTTCTACTTCCCTCGGTTCCTACTCGGATAGTGTGGCTAGAGGAAGTTTTGTTGGTGGTTGTATTTGTTCTACTTTCCTGGGTTCTTACTCGGAGAGTGTGGCTAGAGGAAGTTTTGTTGGTGGTTGTATTTGTTCTACTTCCCTGGGTTCCCACTCGGATAGTGTGGCTAGAGGAAGTTTTGTTGGTGGTTGTATTTGTTCTACTTCCCTGTGTTCCCACTCGGATAGTGTGGCTAGAGGATGTTTTGTTGGTAGTTTTATTTGTTCTACTTCCCTGGGTACCCACTCGGATTGTGTGGCTAGAGGATGTTTTGTTGGTGGTTGTATTTGTTCTTCTTCCCTGGGTTCCCACTCGGATAGTGTGGCTAGAGGAAGTTTTGTTGGTGGTTGTATTTGTTCTACTTCCCTGGGTTCCCACTCGGATAGTGTGGCTAGAGGATGTTTTGTTGGTGGTTTTATTTGTTCTTCTTCCTGGGTTCCTACTCGGATAGTGTGGCTAGAGAAAGTTTTGTTGGTGGTTTTATTTGTTCTACATCCTGGGTTCATACTCGGATAGTGTGGCTAGAGGATGTTTTGTTGGTAGTTTTATTTGTTCTACTTCCCTGGGTTCCCACTCGGATAGTGTGGCTAGAGGAAGTTTTGTTGGTGGTTGTATTTGTTCTACTTCCCTGGGTTCCCACTCGGATAGTGTGGCTAGAGGAAGTTTTGTTGGTGGTTGTATTTGTTCTACTTCCCTGGGTTCCCACTCGGATAGTGTGGCTAGAGGAAGTTTTGTTGGTGGTTGTATTTGTTCTTCTTCCCTGGGTTCTTACTCGGAGAGTGTGGCTAGATGATGTTTTGTTGGTGGTTGTATTTGTTCTACTTCCCTGGGTTTCCGCTCGGATAGTGTGGCTAGAGGAAGTTTTGTTGGTGGTTGTATTTGCTCTACTTCCCTGGGTTCCTACTCGGATAGTGTGGCTAGAGGAAGTTTTGTTGGTGGTTGTATTTGTTCTACTTCCCTGGGTTCCCACTCGGATAGTGTGGCGAGAGGAAGTTTTGTTTGTGGTTGTATTTGTTCTACTTCCCTGGGTTCCCACTCGGATAGTGTGGCTAGAGGAAGTTGTGTTGATGGTTGTATTCGTTCTTCTTCCCTGGGTTCTTGCACTGATAGTGTGGCTAGAGGATGTTTTGTTGGTGGTTGTATTTGTTCTACTTCCTGGGTTCCTACTCGGATAGTGTGGCTAGAGGATGTTTTGTTGGTGGTTATATTTGTTCTACTTCCCTCGGTTCCTACTCGGATAGTGTGGCTAGAGGAAGTTTTGTTGGTGGTTGTATTTGTTCTACTTCCCTGGGTTCATACTTGGAGAGTGTGGCTAGAGGAAGTTTTGTTGGTGGTTGTGTTTGTTCTACTTCCCTGGGTTCCCACTCGGATAGTGTGGCTAGAGGAAGTTTTGTTGGTGGTTGTATTTGTTCTACTTCCCTGTGTTCCCACTCGGATAGTGTGGCTAGAGGATGTTTTGTTGGTAGTTTTATTTGTTCTACTTCCCTGGGTTCCCACTCGGATTGTGTGTCTAGAGGATGTTTTGTTGGTGGTTGTATTTGTTCTTCTTCCCTGGGTTCCCACTCGGATAGTGTGGCTAGAGGAAGTTTTGTTGGTGGTTGTATTTGTTCTACTTCCCTGGGTTCCCACTCGGATAGTGTGGCTAGAGGATGTTTTGTTGGTGGTTGTATTTGTTCTACTTCCTGGGTGCCTACTCGGATAGTGTGGCTAGAGGAACTTTTGTTGGTGGTTTTATTTGTTCTACTTCCTGGGTTCATACTCGGATAGTGTGGCTAGAGGAAGTTTTGTTGGTGGTTGTATTTCTTCTACTTCCTTGGGTTCCCACTCGGATAGTTTGGCTGGAGGAAGTTTTGTTGGTGGTTGTATTGGTTCTACTGCCCAGGGTTCCCACTCGGATAGTGTGGCTAGAGGAAGTTTTGTTGGTGGGGTTGTATTTGTTCTACTTCCCTGGGTTCCCACTCGGATAGTGCGGCTAGAGGATGTTTTGTTGGTGGTTGTATTTGTTCTACTTCCTGGGTTTTTACTCGGATAGTGTGGCTAGAGGAAGTTTTATTGGTGGCTGTATTTGTTCTACTTCCCTGGGTACCCACTCGGATAGTGTGGCTAGAGGAAGTGTTGTTGGTGGTTGTATTTGTTCTACTTCCCTGGGTTCCCACTCGGATAGTGTGGCTAGAGGAAGTTTTGTTGGTGGGGTTGTATTTGTTCTACTTCCCTGGGTTCCCACTCGGATAGTGTGGCTAGAGGAAGTTTTGTTGGTGGTTGTATTTGTACTACTTCCCTGGGTTACCACTCGGATAGTGTGGCTAGAGGATGTTTTGTTGGTGGTTGTATTTGTTCTACTTCCTGGGTTTCTACTCGGATAGTGTGGCTAGAGGAAGTTTTGTTGGTGGCTGTATTTGTTCTACTTCCCTGGGGACCCACTCGGATAGTGTGGCTAGAGGAAGTTTTGTTGGTGGTTGTATTTGTTCTACTTCCCTGGGTTGCCACTCGGATAGTGTGGCTAGAGGAAGTTTTGTTTGTGGTTGTATTTGTTCTACTTCCCTGGGTTCCCAAACGGATAGTGTGGCTAGAGGATGTTTTGTTGGTGGTTGTATTTGTTCTACTTCCCTGGGTTCTTACACGTATAGTGTGGCTAGAGGAAGTTTTGTTGGTGGTTGTATTTGTTCTACTTCCCTGGGTTCTTACTCGGATAGGGTGGCTATAGGGTGTTTTGTTGGTGGTTGTATTTGTTCTACTTTCCTGGGTTCTTACTCGGATAGTGTGGCTAGAGAAAGTTTTGTTGGTGGTTGTATTTGTTCTACTTTCCTGGGTTCCCACTCGGATAGTGTGGCTAGAGGAAGTTTTGTTGGTGGTTGTATTTGTTCTACTTTCCAGGGTTCCTACTCGGATAGTGTGGCTAGAAGAAGTTTTGTTGGTGGTTGTATTTGTTCTACTTCCTAGGTTCTTACTCAGGTAGTGTGGCTAGCGGATGTTTTGTTGGTGGCTGTATTTGTTCTACTTCCCTGGATTCCCACTCGCATAGTGTGGTTGGAGGAAGTTTTTTTGGTGGTTGTATTTGTTCTACTTCCCTGGATTCCCACTCGGATAGTGTGGCTAGAGGAAGTTTTGTTGGTGGTTGTATTTGTTCTACTTCCCCGGGTTCCCACTCGGATAGTGTGGCTAGAGGAAGTTTTGTTGGTGGTTGTATTTGTTCTACTTCCCTGGGTTCCCACTCGGATAGTGTGGCTAGAGGACGTTTTGTTGGTGGTTGTATGTGTTCTACTTCCCTGGTTTCCCACACGGATAGTGTGGTTAGCGGATGTTTTGTTCGTGGTTGTATTTGTTCTAATTCCTGTGTTCTTACATGGATAGTGTGGCTAGAGGATGTTTTGTTGGTGGTTGTATTTATTCTACTTCCTCGTGTTCCCACTCGGATAGTGTGGCTAGCAGATGTTTTGTTGGTGGTTGTATTTGTTCTACTTTCCTGGGTGCCTACTCGGATAGTGTGGCTAGCTGATGTTTTGTTGGTGGTTGTGTTTGTTCTACTTCCCTGGGTTCATACTTGGAGAGTGTGGCTAGAGGAAGTTTTGTTGGTGGTTGTGTTTGTTCTACTTCCCTGGGTTCCTACTCGGATAGTGTGGCTAGAGGATGTTTTGTTGGTGGTTGTATTTCTTCTACTTCCCTGGGTTCCTACTCGGATAGTGTGGCTAGAGGATGTTTTGTTGGTGGATGTATTTCTTGTACTTCCCTGGGTTCCTACGCGGATAGTGTGGCTAGCGGATGTTTTGTTGGTGATTGTGTTTGTTCTACTTCCCTGGGTTCCTACTCGGATAGTGTGGCTAGAGGATGTTTTGTTGGTGGTTGTATTTGTTCTACTTCCCTGGGTTCCTACTCGGATCGTGTGGCTGGTGGATGTTTTGTTGGTGGTTGTATTTTTTCTACTTCCTGGGTTTCTACTCGGATATTGTGCCTAGAGGAAGTTTTGTTGGTGGCTGTATTTGTTCTACTTCCCTGGGTACCCATTCGGATAGTGTGGCTTGAGGAAGTTTTGTTGGTGGTTGTATTTGTTCTACTTCCCTGGGTTCTAACTCGGAGAGTGTGGCTAGATGATGTTTTGTTGGTGGTTGTATTTGTTCTACTTCCCTGGGTTTCCACTCAGTTAGTGTGGCTAGAGGAAGTATTGTTGGTGGTCGTATTTTCTCTACTTCCCTGGGTTCCTATTCGGATAATGTGGCTAGAGGAAGTTTTGTTGGTGGTTGTATTTGTTCTACTTCCCTGGGTTCCCACTCGGATAGTGTGGCTAGAGGAAGTTTTGTTTGTGGTTGTATTTGTTCTACTTCCCTGGGTTCCCACTCGGATAGTGTGGCTAGAGGAAGTTTTGTTGATGGTTGTATTCGTTCTTCTTCCCTGGGTTCTTGCACGGATAGTGTGGCTAGAGGATGTTTCGTTTGTGGCTATATTTGTTCTACTTCCCTGGGTTCCTACTCGGATAGTGTAGCTAGAGGAAGTTTTGTTGGTGGTTGTATTTGTTCTACTTCCCTGGGTTCTTACTCGGATAGTGTGGCTAGAGGAAGTTTTGTTGGTGGTTGTATTTGTTCTACTTCCCTGGGTTCCCACTCGGATAGTGTGGCTAGAGGAAGTTTTGTTGGTGGTTGTATTTGTTCTACTTCCCTGGGTTCCCACTCGGATAGTGTGGCTAGAGGATGTTTTGTTGATGGTTTTATTTGTTCTACTTCCCTGGGTTCCCACTCGGATAGTGTGGCTAGAGGATGTTTTGTTGGTGGTTGTATTTTTCTTCTTCCCTGGGTTCCCACTCGTATAGTGTGGCTAGACGAAGTTTTGTTGGTGGTTGTATTTGTTCTACTTCCCTGGGTTCCCACTCGGATAGTGTGGCTAGAGAATGTTTTGTTGGTGGTTGTATTTGTTCTACTTCCCTGGATTCCGACTCGGATAGTGTGGCTAGAGGAAGTTTTGTTGGTGGTTGTATTTGTTCTACTTCCCTGGGTTCCCACTCGGATAGTGTGGCTAGAGGATGTTTTGTTGGTTGTTGTATTTGTTCTACTTTCCTGGGTTCCCACTCGGATAGTGTGGCTAGAGGAAGTTTTGTTGGTGGTTGTATTTGTTCTACTTCCCTGGGTTCTCACTCGGATAGTGTGGCTAGAGGAAGTTTTCTTGGTGGTTGTATTTGTTCTACTTCCCTGGGTTCCCACTCGGATAGTGTGGCTAGAGGAAGTTTTGTTGGTGGTTGTATGTGTTCTACTTCCCTGGTTTCCCACACGGATAGTGTGGTTAGCGGATGTTTTGTTCGTGGTTGTATTTGTTCTACTTCCTGGGTTCTTACACGGATAGTGTGTCTAGAGGATGTTTCGTTGGTGGTTGTATTTATTCTACTTCCTCGTGTTCCCATCGGATAGTGTGGCTAACAGATGTTTTGTTGGTGGTTGTATTTGTTCTACTTTCCTGGGTGCCTACTCGGATAGTTTGGCTAGCTGATGTTTTGTTGGTGGTTGTGTTTGTTCTACTTCCCTGGGTTCCTACTCGGATAGTGTGGCTAGAGGATGTTTTGTTGGTGGTTGTATTTGTTTTACTTCCCTGGGTTCCTACTCGGATAGTGTGGCTAGAGGATGTTTTGTTGGTGGTTGTATTTCTTGTACTTCCCTGGGTTCCTACGCGGATAGTGTGGCTAGCGGATGTTTTGTTGGGGGTTCTGTTTGTTCTACTTCCCTGGGTTCCTACTCGGATAGTGTGGCTAGAGGATGTTTTGTTGGTGGTTGTGTTTGTTCTACTTCCCTGGGTTCCTACTCGGATCGTGTGGCTAGTGGATGTTTTGTTGGTGGTTGTATTTTTTCTACTTCCTGGGTTTCTACTCGGATAGTGTGGCTAGAGGAAGTTTTGTTGGTGGCTGTATTGGTTCTACTTCCCTGGGTACCCACTCGGATAGTGTGGCTAGAGGAAGTTTTGTTGGTGGTTGTATTTGTTCTACTTCCCTGGGTTCTTACTCGGAGAGTGTGGCTAGATGATGTTTTGTTGGTGGTTGTATTTGTTCTACCTCCCTGGGTTTCCACTCAGATAGTGTGGCTAGAGGAAGTTTTGTTGGTGGTTGTATTTGCTCTACTTCCCTGGGTTCCTATTCGGATAGTGTGGCTAGAGGAAGTTTTGTTGGTGGTTGTATTTGTTCTACTTCCCTGGGTTCCCACTCGGATAGTGTGGCTAGAGGAAGTTTTGTTTGTGGTTGTATTTGTTCTACTTCCCTGGGTTCCCACTCGGATAGTGTGGCTAGAGGAAATTTTGTTGATGGTTGTATTCGTTCTTCTTCCCTGGGTTCTTGCACAGATAGTGTGGCTAGAGGATGTTTTGTTGGTGGTTGTATTTTCTCTACATCCTGGGTTCCTACTCGGATAGTGTGGCTAGAGGATGTTTTGTTTGTGGCTATATTTGTTCTACTTCTCTGGGTTCCTACTCGGATAGTGTAGCTAGAGGAAGTTTTGTTGGTGGTTGTATTTGTTCTACTTCCCTGGGTTCTTACTCGGATAGTGTGGCTAGAGGAAGTTTTGTTGGTGGTTGTATTTGTTCTACTTCCCTGGGTTCCCACTCGGATGGTGTGGCTAGAGGAAGTTTTGTTGGTGGTTGTATTTGTTCTACTTCCCTGGGTTCCCACTCGGAGAGTGTGGCTAGAGGATGTTTTGTTGATGGTTTTATTTGTTCTACTTCCCTGGGTTCCCACTCGGATTGTGTGGCTAGAGGATTTTTTGTTGGTGGTTGTATTTGTTCTTCTTCCCTGGGTTCCCACTCGGATAGTGTGGCTAGAGGAAGTTTTGTTGGTGGTTGTATTTGTTCTACTTCCTGGGTTCCTACTCGGATAGTGTGGCTAGAGGAAGTTTTGTTGGTGGTTTTATTTGTTCTACTTCCAGGGTTCATACTCGGATAGTGTGGCTAGAGGAAGTTTTGTTGGTGGTTGTATTTGTTCTACTTGTTCTACTTCCCTGGGTTCCCACTCGGATAGTGTGGCTAGAGGAAGTTTTGTTGGTGGTTGTATCTGTTCTACTTCCCTGGGTTCCCACTCGGATAGTGTGGCTAGAGGATGTTTTGTTGGTGGTTGTATTTGTTCTACTTCCTGGGTTTCTCCTCGGATAGTGTGGCTAGAGGAATTTTTGTTGGTGGCTGTATTTGTTCTACTTCCATGGGTACCCACTCGGATAGTGTGGCTAGAGGAAGTTTTGTTGGTGGTTGTATTTGTTCTACTTCCCTGGGTTCTTACTCGGAGATTGTGGCTAGATGATGTTTTGTTGGTGGTTGTATTTGTTCTACTTCCCTGGGTTCCCGCTCGGATAGTGTGGCTAGAGGAAGTTTTGTTGGTGGTTGTATTTGCTCTACTTCCCTGGGTTCCTACTCGGATAGTGTGGCCAGAGGAAGTTTTGTTGGTGGTTGTATTTGATCTACTTCCCTGGGTTCCCACTCGGATAGTGTGGCTAGAGGAAGTTTTGTTTGTGGTTGTATCTGTTCTACTTCCCTGGGTTCCCACTCGGATAGTGAGGCTAGAGGAAGTTTTGTTGATGGTTGTATTCGTTCTTCTTCCCTGGGTTCTTGCACGGATAGTGTGGCTAGAGGATGTTTTGTTGGTGGTTGTATGTGTTCTACTTCCCTGGTTTCCCACACGGATAGTGTGGTTAGCGGATGTTTTGTTGGTGGTTGTATTTGTTCTACTTCCTGGGTTCTTACACGGATAGTGTGGCTAGAGGATGTTTTGTTGGTGGTTGTATTTATTCTACTTCCTCGTGTTCCCACTCGGATAGTGTGGCTAGCAGATGTTTTGTTGGTGGTTGTATTTGTTCTACTTTCCTGGGTGCCTACTCGGATAGTGTGGCTAGCAGATGTTTTCTTGGTGGTTGTGTTTGTTCTACTTCCCTGGGTTCCTACTCGGATAGTGTGGCTAGAGGATGTTTTGTTGGTGGTTGTATTTGTTCTACTTCCCTGGGTTCCTACTCGGATAGTGTGGCTAGAGGATGTTTTGTTGGTGGTTGTATTTCTTGTACTTCCCAGGGTTCCTACTCGGATAGTGTGGCTAGCGGATGTTTTGTTGGTGGTTGTGTTTGTTCTACTTCCCTGGGTTCCTACTCGGAGAGTGTGGCTAGAGGATGTTTTGTTGGTGGTTGTATTTGTTCTACTTCCCTGGGTTCCTACTCGGATCGTGTGGCTAGTCGATGTTTTGTTGGTGGTTGTATTTTTTCTACTTCCTGGGTTTCTACTCGGATAGTGTGGCTAGAGGAAGTTTTGTTGGTGGCTGTATTTGTTCTACTTCCCTGGGTACCCACTCGGATAGTGTGGCTAGAGGAAGTTTTGTTGGTGGTTGTATTTGTTCTACTTCCCTGGGTTCTTACTCTTAGAGTGTGGTTAGATCATGTTTTGTTGGTGGTTGTATTTGTTCTACTTCCCTGGGTTTCCTCTCGGATAGTGTGGCTAGAGGAAGTTTTGTTGGTGGTTGTATTTGCTCTACTTCCCTGGGTTCCTATTCGGATAGTGTGGCTAGAGGAAGTTTTTTTGGTGGTTGTATTTGTTCTACTTCCCCGGGTTCCCACTCGGATAGTGTGGCTAGAGGAGGTTTTGTTTGTGGTTGTATTTGTTCTACTTCTCTGGGTTCCCACTCGGAGAGTGTGGCTAGAGGAAGTTTTGTTGATGGTTGTATTCGTTCTTCTTCCCTGGGTTCTTGCACGGATAGTGTGGCTAGAGGATGTTTTGTTGGTGGTTGTATTTTTTCTACTTCCTGGGTTCCTACTCGGATAGTGTGGCTAGAGGATGTTTTGTTGGTGGCTATATTTGTTCTACTTCCCTGGGTTCCTACTCGGATAGTGTAGCTAGAGGAAGTTTTGTTGGTGGTTGTATTTGTTCTACTTCACTGGGTTCTTACTCGGATAGTGTGGCTAGAGGAAGTTTTGTTGGTGGTTGTATTTGTTCTACTTCCCTGGGTTCCCACTCGGATAGTGTGGCTAGAGGAAGTTTTGTTGGTGGTTGTATTTCTTCGACTTCCCTGGGTTCCCACTCGGATAGTGTGGCTAGAGGATGTTTTGTTGATGGTTTTATTTGTTCTACTTCCCTGGGTTCCCACTCGGATTGTGTGGCTAGAGGATGTTTTGTTGGTGGTTGTATTTGTTCTTCTTCCCTGGGTTCCCACTCGGATAGTGTGGCTAGAGGAAGTTTTGTTGGTGGTTGTATTTGTTCTACTTCCCTGGGTTCCCACTCGGATAGTGTGGCTAGAGGATGTTTTGTTGGTGGTTGTATTTGTTCTACTTCCTGGGTTCCTACTCGGATAGTGTGCCTAGAGGAAGTTTTGTTGGTGGTTTTATTTGTTCTACTTCCAGGGTTCATACTCGGATAGTGTGGCTAGAGGAAGTTTTGTTGGTGGTTATATTTCTTCTACTTCCTTGGGTTCCCACTCGGATAGTGTGGCTAGAGGAAGTTTTGTTGGTGGTTGTATTTGTTCTACTTCCCTGGGTTCCCACTCGGATAGTGTGGCTAGAGGAAGTTTTGTTGGTGGGGTTATATTTGTTCTACTTCCCTGGGTTCCCACTCGGATAGTGTGGCTAGAGGAAGTTTTGTTGGTGGTTGTATTTGTTCTACTTTCCTGGGTTCCCACTCGGATAGTGTGGCTAGAGGATGTTTTCTTGGTGGTTGTATTTGTTCTACTTCCTGGGTTTCTACTCGGATAGTGTGGCTAGAGGAAGTTTTGTTGGTGGCTGTATTTGTTCTACTTCCCTGGGTACCCACTCGGATAGTATGGCTAGAGGAAGTTTTGTTGGTGGTTGTATTTGTTCTACTTCCCTGGGTTCTTACTCGGAGAGTGTGGCTAGATGTTGTTTTGTTGGTGGTTGTATTTGTTCTACTTACCTGGGTTCCCGCGCGGATAGTGTGGCTAGAGAAAGTTTTGTTGGTGGTTGTATTTGTTCTACTTCCCTGGGTTCCCACTCGGATAGTGTGGCTAGAGAAAGTTTTGTTGATGGTTGTATTCGTTCTTCTTCCCTGGGTTCTTGCACGGATAGTGTGGCTAGAGGATGTTTTGTTGGTGGTTGTATTTGTTCTACTTCCCTCGGTTCCTACTCGGATAGTGTGGCTAGAGGTAGTTTTGTTGGTGGTTGTATTTGTTCTACTTCCCTGGGTTCTTACTCGGAGAGTGTGGCTAGAGGAAGTTTTGTTGGTGGTTGTATTTGTTCTACTTCCCTGGGTTCCCACTCGGATAGTGTGGCTAGAGGAAGTTTTGTTGGTGGTTGTATTTGTTCTACTTCCCTGTGTTCCCACTCGGATAGTGTGGCTAGAGGATGTTTTGTTGGTAGTTTTATTTGTTCTACTTCCCTGGGTTCCCACTCGGATTGTGTGGCTAGAGGAAGTTTTGTTGGTGGTTGTATTTGTTCTACTTCCCTGGGTTCCCACTCGGATAGTGTGGCTAGAGGATGTTTTGTTGGTGGTTGTATTTGTTCTACTTCCTGGGTTCCTACTCGGATAGTGTGGCTAGAGGAAGTTTTGTTTGTGGTTGTATTTGTTCTACTTCCCTGGGTTCATACTCGGATTGCGTGGCTAGAGGAAGTTTTGTTGGTGGTTGTATTTCTTCTACTTCATTGGGTTCCCACTCGGATAGTGTGGCTAGAGGAAGTTTTGTTGGTGGTTGTATTTGTTCTACTTCCCTGGGTTCCCACTCGGATAGTGTGGCTAGAGGATGTTTTGTTGGTGGGGTTGTATTTGTTCTACTTCCCTGGGTTCCCACTCGGATAGTGTGGCTAGAGGAAGTTTTGTTGATGGTTGTATTCGTTCTTCTTCCCTGGGTTCTTGCACAGATAGTGTGGCTAGAGGATGTTTTGTTGGTGGTTGTATTTTCTCTACATCCTGGGTTCCTACTCGGATAGTGTGGCTAGAGGATGTATTGTTTGTGGCTATATTTGTTCTACTTCTCTGGGTTCCTACTCGGATAGTGTAGCTAGAGGAAGTTTTGTTGGTGGTTGTATTTGTTCTACTTCCCTGGGTTCTTACTCGGATAGTGTGGCTAGAGGAAGTTTTGTTGGTGGTTGTATTTGTTCTACTTCCCTGGGTTCCCACTCGGATAGTGTGGCTAGAGGAAGTTTTGTTGGTGGTTGTATTTGTTCTACTTCCCTGGGTTCCCACTCGGATAGTGTGGCTAGAGGATGTTTTGTTGATGGTTTTATTTGTTCTACTTCCCTGGGTTCCCACTCGGATTGTGTGGCTAGAGGATTTTTTGTTGGTGGTTGTATTTGTTCTTCTTCCCTGGGTTCCCACTCGGATAGTGTGGCTAGAGGAAGTTTTGTTGGTGGTTGTATTTGTTCTACTTCCTGGGTTCCTACTCGGATAGTGTGGCTAGAGGAAGTTTTGTTGGTGGTTTTATTTGTTCTACTTCCAGGGTTCATACTCGGATAGTGTGGCTAGAGGAAGTTTTGTTGGTGGTTGTATTTGTTCTACTTCCCTGGGTTCCCACTCGGATAGTGTGGCTAGAAGAAGTTTTGTTGGTGGTTGTATCTGTTCTACTTCCCTGGGTTCCCACTAAGATAGTGTGGCTAGAGGATGTTTTGTTGGTGGTTGTATTTGTTCTACTTCCTGGGTTTCTACTCGGATAGTGTGGCTAGAGGAATTTTTGTTGGTGGCTGTATTTGTTCTACTTCCCTGGGTACCCACTCGGATAGTGTGGCTAGAGGAAGTTTTGTTGGTGGTTGTATTTGTTCTACTTCCCTGGGTTCTTACTCGGAGATTGTGGCTAGATGATGTTTTGTTGGTGGTTGTATTTGTTCTACTTCCCTGGGTTCCCGCTCGGATAGTGTGGCTAGAGGAAGTTTTGTTGGTGGTTGTATTTGCTCTACTTCCCTGGGTTCCTACTCGGATAGTGTGGCCAGAGGAAGTTTTGTTGGTGGTTGTATTTGATCTACTTCCCTGGGTTCCCACTCGGATAGTGTGGCTAGAGGAAGTTTTGTTTGTGGTTGTATTTGTTCTACTTCCCTGGATTCCCACTCGGATAGTGAGGCTAGAGGAAGTTTTGTTGATGGTTGTATTCGTTCTTCTTCCCTGGGTTCTTGCACGGATAGTGTGGCTAGAGGATGTTTTGTTGGTGGTTGTATGTGTTCTACTTCCCTGGTTTCCCACACGGATAGTGTGGTTAGCGGATGTTTTGTTGGTGGTTGTATTTGTTCTACTTCCTGGGTTCTTACACGGATAGTGTGGCTAGAGGATGTTTTGTTGGTGGTTGTATTTATTCTACTTCCTCGTGTTCCCACTCGGATAGTGTGGCTAGCAGATGTTTTGTTGGTGGTTGTATTTGTTATACTTTCCTGGGTGCCTACTCGGATAGTGTGGCTAGTTGATGTTTTCTTGGTGGTTGTGTTTGTTCTACTTCCCTGGGTTCCTACTCGGATAGTGTGGCTAGAGGATGTTTTGTTGGTGGTTGTATTTGTTCTACTTCCCTGGGTTCCTACTCGGATAGTGTGGCTAGAGGATGTTTTGTTGGTGGTTGTATTTCTTGTACTTCCCAGGGTTCCTACTCGGATAGTGTGGCTAGCGGATGTTTTGTTGGTGGTTGTGTTTGTTCTACTTCCCTGGGTTCCTACTCGGAGAGTGTGGCTAGAGGATGTTTTGTTGGTTGTTGTATTTGTTCTACTTCCCTGGGTTCCTACTCGGATCGTGTGGCTAGTCGATGTTTTGTTGGTGGTTGTATTTTTTCTACTTCCTGGGTTTCTACTCGGATAGTGTGGCTAGAGGAAGTTTTGTTGGTGGCTGTATTTGTTCTACTTCCCTGGGTACCCACTCGGATAGTGTGGCTAGAGGAAGTTTTGTTGGTGGTTGTATTTGGTCTACTTCCCTGGGTTCTTACTCGGAGAGTGTGGTTAGATCATGTTTTGTTGGTGGTTGTATTTGTTCTACTTCCCTGGGTTTCCTCTCGGATAGTGTGGCTAGAGGAAGTTTTGTTGGTGGTTGTATTTGCTCTACTTCCCTGGGTTCCTATTCGGATAGTGTGGCTAGAGGAAGTTTTTTTGGTGGTTGTATTTGTTCTACTTCCCCGGGTTCCCACTCGGATAGTGTGGCTAGAGGAGGTTTTGTTTGTGGTTGTATTTGTTCTACTTCTCTGGGTTCCCACTCGGAGAGTGTGGCTAGAGGAAGTTTTGTTGATGGTTGTATTCGTTCTTCTTCCCTGGGTTCTTGCACGGATAGTGTGGCTAGAGGATGTTTTGTTGGTGGTTGTATTTTTTCTACTTCCTGGGTTCCTACTCGGATAGTGTGGCTAGAGGATGTTTTGTTGGTGGCTATATTTGTTCTACTTCCCTGGGTTCCTACTCGGATAGTGTAGCTAGAGGAAGTTTTGTTGGTGGTTGTATTTGTTCTACTTCCCTGGGTTCTTACTCGGATAGTGTGGCTAGAGGAAGTTTTGTTGGTGGTTGTATTTGTTCTACTTCCCTGGGTTCCCACTCGGATAGTGTGGCTAGAGGAAGTTTTGTTGGTGGTTGTATTTCTTCTACTTCCCTGGGTTCCCACTCGGATAGTGTGGCTAGAGGATGTTTTGTTGATGGTTTTATTTGTTCTACTTCCCTGGGTTCCCACTCGGATTGTGTGGCTAGAGGATGTTTTGTTGGTGGTTGTATTTGTTCTTCTTCCCTGGGTTCCCACTCGGATAGTGTGGCTAGAGGAAGTTTTGTTGGTGGTTGTATTTGTTCTACTTCCCTGGGTTCCCACTCGGATAGTGTGGCTAGAGGATGTTTTGTTGGTGGTTGTATTTGTTCTACTTCCTGGGTTCCTACTCGGATAGTGTGGCTAGAGGAAGTTTTGTTGGTGGTTTTATTTGTTCTACTTCCAGGGTTCATACTCGGATAGTGTGGCTAGAGGAAGTTTTGTTGGTGGTTATATTTCTTCTACTTCCTTGGGTTCCCACTCGGATAGTGTGGCTAGAGGAAGTTTTGTTGGTGGTTGTATTTGTTCTACTTCCCTGGGTTCCCACTCGGATAGTGTGGCTAGAGGAAGTTTTGTTGGTGGGGTTATATTTGTTCTACTTCCCTGGGTTCCCACTCGGATAGTGTGGCTAGAGGAAGTTTTGTTGGTGGTTGTATTTGTTCTACTTTCCTGGGTTCCCACTCGGATAGTGTGGCTAGAGGAAGTTTTGTTGGTGGCTGTATTTGTTCTACTTCCCTGGGTACCCACTCGGATAGTGTGGCTAGAGGAAGTTTTGTTGGTGGTTGTATTTGTTCTACTTCCCTGGGTTCTTACTCGGAGAGTGTGGCTAGATGTTGTTTTGTTGGTGGTTGTATTTGTTCTACTTACCTGGGTTCCCGCGCGGATAGTGTGGCTAGAGAAAGTTTTGTTGGTGGTTGTATTTGTTCTACTTCCCTGGGTTCCCACTCGGATAGTGTGGCTAGAGAAAGTTTTGTTGATGGTTGTATTCGTTCTTCTTCCCTGGGTTCTTGCACGGATAGTGTGGCTAGAGGATGTTTTGTTGGTGGTTGTATTTGTTCTACTTCCCTCGGTTCCTACTCGGATAGTGTGGCTAGAGGTAGTTTTGTTGGTGGTTGTATTTGTTCTACTTCCTTGGGTTCTTACTCGGAGAGCGTGGCTAGAGGAAGTTTTGTTGGTGGTTGTGTTTGTTCTACTTCCCTGGGTTCCCACTCGGATGGTGTGGCTAGAGGAAGTTTTGTTGGTGGTTGTATTTGTTCTACTTCCCTCGGTTTCTACTCGGATAGTGTGGCTAGAGGTAGTTTTGTTGGTGGTTGTATTTGTTCTACTTCCCTGGGTTCTTACTCGGAGAGTGTGGCTAGAGGAAGTTTTGTTGGTGGTTGTATTTGTTCTACTTCCCTGGGTTCCCACTCGGATAGTGTGGCTAGAGGAAGTTTTGTTGGTGGTTGTATTTGTTCTACTTCCCTGTGTACCCACTCGGATAGTGTGGCTAGAGGATGTTTTGTTGGTAGTTTTATTTGTTCTACTTCCCTGGGTTCCCACTCGGATTGTGTGGCTAGAGGATGTTTTGTTGGTGGTTGTATTTGTTCTTCTTCCCTGGGTTCCCACTCGGATAGTGTGGCTAGAGGAAGTTTTGTTGGTGGTTGTATTTGTTCTACTTCCCTGGGTTCCCACTCGGATAGTGTGGCTAGAGGATGTTTTGTTGGTGGTTGTATTTGTTCTACTTCCTGGGTTCCTACTCGGATAGTGTGGCTAGAGGAAGTTTTGTTTGTGGTTGTATTTGTTCTACTTCCCTGGGTTCATACTCGGATTGTGTGGCTAGAGGAAGTTTTGTTGGTGGTTGTATTTCTTCTACTTCATTGGGTTCCCACTCGGATAGTGTGGCTAGAGGAAGTTTTGTTGGTGGTTGTATTTGTTCTACTTCCCTGGGTTCCCACTCGGATATTGTGGCTAGAGGATGTTTTGTTGGTGGGGTTGTATTTGTTCTACTTCCCTGGGTTCCCACTCGGATAGTGTGGCTAGAGGAAATTTTGTTGGTGGTTGTATTTGTTCTACTTCCCTGGGTTCCCACTCGGATAGTGTGGCTAGAGGATGTTCTGTTGGTGGTTGTATTTGTTCTACTTCCTGGGTTTCTAGTCGGATAGTGTGGCTAGAGGAAGTTTTGTTGGTGGCTGTATTTGTTCTACTTCCCTGGGTACCCACTCGGATAGTGTGGCTAGAGGAAGTTTTGTTGGTGGTTGTATTTGTTCTACTTCCCTGGGTTCCCCCTCGGATAGTGTGGCTAGAGGAAGTTTTGTTTGTGGTTGTATTTGTTCTACTTCCCTGGGTTCCCACTTGGATAGTGTGGCTAGAGGAAGTTTTGTTGATGGTTGTATTCGTTCTTCTTCCCTGGGTTCTTGAACGGATAGTGTGGCTGGAGGATGTTTTGTTGGTGGTTGTATTTGTTCTACTTCCTGGGTTCCTACTCGGATAGTGTGGCTAGACGATGTTTTGTTGGTGGTTATATTTGTTCTACTTCCCTGGGTTCTTACTCGGATAGTGTGGTTAGAGGAAGTTTTGTTGGTGGTTGTATTTGTTCTACTTCCCTGGGTTCTTACTCGGATAGTGTGGCTAGAGGAAGTTTTGTTGGTGGTTGTATTTGTTCTACTTCCCTGGGTTCCCACTCGGATAGTGTGGCTAGAGGAAGTTTTGTTGGTGGTTGTATTTGTTCTACTTCCCTGGGTTCCCACTCGGATAGTGTGGCTAGAGGATGTTTTGTTGGTGGTTGTATTTGTTCTACTTTCCTGGGTTCCCACTCGGATAGTGTGGCTAGAGGAAGTTTTGTTGGTGGTTGTATTTGTTCTACTTCCCTGGGTTCCCACTCGGATAGTGTGGCTAGAGGAAGTTTTGTTGGTGGTTGTATTTGTACTACTTCCCTGGGTTCCCACTCGGATTGTGTGGCTAGAGGATGTTTTGTTGGTGGTTGTATTTGTTCCTCTTCCCTGGGTTCCCACTCGGATAGTGTGGCTAGAGGAAGTTTTGTTGGTGGTTGTATTTGTTCTACTTCCCTGGGTTCCCACTCGGATAGTGTGGCTAGAGGGTGTTTTGTTGGTGGTTCTATTTGTTCTACTTTCCTGGGTTCCCACTCGGATAGTGTGGCTAGAGGAAGTTTTGTTGGTGGTTGTATTTGTTCTACTTCCCTGGGTTCCCCCTCGGATAGTGTGGCTAGAGGAAGTTTTGTTTGTGGTTGTATTTGTTCTACTTCCCTGGGTTCCCACTTGGATAGTGTGGCTAGAGGAAGTTTTGTTGATGGTTGTATTCGTTCTTCTTCCCTGGGTTCTTGCACGGATAGTGTGGCTGGAGGATGTTTTGTTGGTGGTTGTATTTGTTCTACTTCCTGGGTTCCTACTCGGATAGTGTGGCTAGACGATGTTTTGTTGGTGGTTATATTTGTTCTACTTCCCTGGGTTCCTACTCGGATAGTGTGGCTTGAGGAAGTTTTGTTGGTGGTTGTATTTGTTCTACTTCCCTGGGTTCTTACTCGGATAGTGTGGCTAGAGGAAGTTTTGTTGGTGGTTGTATTTGTACTACTTCCCTGGGTTCCCACTCGGATTGTGTGGCTAGAGGATGTTTTGTTGGTGGTTGTATTTGTTCCTCTTCCCTGGGTTCCCACTCTGATAGTGTGGCTAGAGGAAGTTTTGTTGGTGGTTGTATTTGTTCTACTTCCCTGGGTTCCCACTCGGATAGTGTGGCTAGAGGATGTTTTGTTGGTGGTTGTATTTGTTCTACTTCCTGGGTTCCTACTCGGATAGTGTGGCTAGAGGAAGTTTTGTTGGTGGTTTTATTTGTTCTACTTCCTGGGTTCATACTCGGATAGTGTTGCTAGAGGAAGTTTTGTTGGTGGTTGTATTTGTTCTACTTCCCTGGGTTCCCACTCGGATAGTGTGGCTAGAGGGTGTTTTGTTGGTGGTTCTATTTGTTCTACTTTCCTGGGTTCCCACTCGGATAGTGTGGCTAGAGGAAGTTTTGTTGGTGGCTGTATTTGTTCTACTTCCCTGGGTTCCCACTCGGATAGTGTGGCTAGAGGAAGTTTTGTTGGTGGTTGTATTTGTTCTACTTCCCTGGGTTCTTACTCGGAGAGTGTGGCTAGACGATGTTTTGTTGGTGGTTGTATTTGTTCTACTTCCCTGGGTTCCCGCTCGGATAGTGTGGCTAGAGGAAGTTTTGTTGGTGGTTGTATTTGCTCTACTTCCCTGGGTTCCTACTCGGATAGTGTGGCTAGAGGAAGTTTTGTTGGTGGTTGTATTTGTTCTACTTCCCTGGGTTCCCACTCGGATAGTGTGGCTAGAGGAAGTTTTGTTTGTGGTTGTATTTGTTCTACTTCCCTGGGTTCCCACTCGGATAGTGTGGCTAGAGGAAGTTTTGTTGATGGTTGTATTCGTTCTTCTTCCCTGGGTTCTTGCACGGATAGTGTGGCTAGAGGATGTTTTGTTGGTGGTTGTATTTGTTCTACTTCCTGGGTTCCCACTCGGAGACTGTGGCTAGAGGATGTTTTGTTGGTGGTTATATTTGTTCTACTTCCCTCGGTTCCTACTCGGATAGTGTGGCTAGAGGAAGTTTTGTTGGTGGTTGTATTTGTTCTACTTTCCTGGGTTCTTACTCGGAGAGTGTGGCTAGAGGAAGTTTTGTTGGTGGTTGTATTTGTTCTACTTCCCTGGGTTCCCACTCGGATAGTGTGGCTAGAGGAAGTTTTGTTGGTGGTTGTATTTGTTCTACTTCCCTGTGTTCCCACTCGGATAGTGTGGCTAGAGGATGTTTTGTTGGTAGTTTTATTTGTTCTACTTCCCTGGGTACCCACTCGGATTGTGTGGCTAGAGGATGTTTTGTTGGTGGTTGTATTTGTTCTTCTTCCCTGGGTTCCCACTCGGATAGTGTGGCTAGAGGAAGTTTTGTTGGTGGTTGTATTTGTTCTACTTCCCTGGGTTCCCACTCGGATAGTGTGGCTAGAGGATGTTTTGTTGGTGGTTTTATTTGTTCTTCTTCCTGGGTTCCTACTCGGATAGTGTGGCTAGAGGAAGTTTTGTTGGTGGTTTTATTTGTTCTACATCCTGGGTTCATACTCGGATAGTGTGGCTAGAGGATGTTTTGTTGGTAGTTTTATTTGTTCTACTTCCCTGGGTTCCCACTCGGATAGTGTGGCTAGAGGAAGTTTTGTTGGTGGTTGTATTTGTTCTACTTCCCTGGGTTCCCACTCGGATAGTGTGGCTAGAGGAAGTTTTGTTGGTGGTTGTATTTGTTCTACTTCCCTGGGTTCCCACTCGGATAGTGTGGCTAGAGAAAGTTTTGTTGGTGGTTGTATTTGTTCTACTTCCCTGGGTTCCCACTCGGATAGTGTGACTAGAGGATGTTTTGTTGGTGGTTGTATTTGTTCTACTTCCCTGGGTTCCCACTTGGATAGTGTGGCTAGAGGAAGTTTTGTTGATGGTTGTATTCGTTCTTCTTCCCTGGGTTCTTGCACGGATAGTGTGGCTGGAGGATGTTTTGTTGGTGGTTGTATTTGTTCTACTTCCTGGGTTCCTACTCGGATAGTGTGGCTAGACGATGTTTTGTTGGTGGTTATATTTGTTCTACTTCCCTGGGTTCCTACTCGGATAGTGTGGCTAGAGGAAGTTTTGTTGGTGGTTGTATTTGTTCTACTTCCCTGGGTTCTTACTCGGATAGTGTGGCTAGAGGAAGTTTTGTTGGTGGTTGTATTTGTACTACTTCCCTGGGTTCCCACTCGGATTGTGTGGCTAGAGGATGTTTTGTTGGTGGTTGTATTTGTTCCTCTTCCCTGGGTTCCCACTCGGATAGTGTGGCTAGAGGAAGTTTTGTTGGTGGTTGTATTTGTTCTACTTCCCTGGGTTCCCACTCGGATAGTGTGGCTAGAGGATGTTTTGTTGGTGGTTGTATTTGTTCTACTTCCTGGGTTCCTACTCGGATAGTGTGGCTAGAGGAAGTTTTGTTGGTGGTTTTATTTGTTCTACTTCCTGGGTTCATACTCGGATAGTGTTGCTAGAGGAAGTTTTGTTGGTGGTTGTATTTCTTCTACTTCCCTGGGTTCCCACTCGGATAGTGTGGCTAGAGGGTGTTTTGTTGGTGGTTCTATTTGTTCTACTTTCCTGGGTTCCCACTCGGATAGTGTGGCTAGAGGAAGTTTTGTTGGTGGCTGTATTTGTTCTACTTCCCTGGGTTCCCACTCGGATAGTGTGGCTAGAGGAAGTTTTGTTGGTGGTTGTATTTGTTCTACTTCCCTGGGTTCTTACTCGGAGAGTGTGGCTAGACGATGTTTTGTTGGTGGTTGTATTTGTTCTACTTCCCTGGGTTCCCGCTCGGATAGTGTGGCTAGAGGAAGTTTTGTTGGTGGTTGTATTTGCTCTACTTCCCTGGGTTCCTACTCGGATAGTGTGGCTAGAGGAAGTTTTGTTGGTGGTTGTATTTGTTCTACTTCCCTGGGTTCCCACTCGGATAGTGTGGCTAGAGGAAGTTTTGTTTGTGGTTGTATTTGTTCTACTTCCCTGGGTTCCCACTCGGATAGTGTGGCTAGAGGAAGTTTTGTTGATGGTTGTATTCGTTCTTCTTCCCTGGGTTCTTGCACGGATAGTGTGGCTAGAGGAAGTTTTGTTGATGGTTGTATTCGTTCTTCTTCCCTGGGTTCTTGCACGGATAGTGTGGCTGGAGGATGTTTTGTTGGTGGTTGTATTTGTTCTACTTCCTGGGTTCCTACTCGGATAGTGTGGCTAGACGATGTTTTGTTGGTGGTTATATTTGTTCTACTTCCCTGGGTTCCTACTCGGATAGTGTGGCTAGAGGAAGTTTTGTTGGTGGTTGTATTTGTTCTACTTCCCTGGGTTCTTACTCGGATAGTGTGTGTTTTGTTGGTGGTTGTATTTGTTCCTCTTCCCTGGGTTCCCACTCGGATAGTGTGGCTAGAGGAAGTTTTGTTGGTGGTTGTATTTGTTCTACTTCCCTGGGTTCCCACTCGGATAGTGTGGCTAGAGGATGTTTTGTTGGTGGTTGTATTTGTTCTACTTCCTGGGTTTCTACTCGGATAGTGTGGCTAGAGGAAGTTTTGTTGGTGGTTTTATTTGTTCTACTTCCTGGGTTCATACTCGGATAGTGTTGCTAGAGGAAGTTTTGTTGGTGGTTGTATTTGTTCTACTTCCCTGGGATCCCACTCGGATAGTTTGGCTAGAGGGTGTTTTGTTGGTGGTTCTATTTGTTCTACTTTCCTGGGTTCCCACTCGGATAGTGTGGCTAGAGGAAGTTTTGTTGTTGGCTGTATTTGTTCTACTTCCCTGGGTTCCCACTCGGATAGTGTGGCTAGAGGAAGTTTTGTTGGTGGTTGTATTTGTTCTACTTCCCTGGGTTCTTACTCGGAGAGTGTGGCTAGACGATGTTTTGTTGGTGGTTGTATTTGTTCTACTTCCCTGGGTTCCCGCTCGGATAGTGTGACTAGAGGAAGTTTTGTTGGTGGTTGTATTTGCTCTACTTCCCTGGGTTCCTACTCGGATAGTGTGGCTAGAGGAAGTTTTGTTGGTGGTTGTATTTGTTCTACTTCCCTGGGTTCCCACTCGGATAGTGTGGCTAGAGGAAGTTTTGTTTGTGGTTGTATTTGTTCTACTTCCCTGGGTTCCCACTCGGATAGTGTGGCTAGAGGAAGTTTTGTTGATGGTTGTATTCGTTCTTCTTCCCTGGGTTCTTGCACGGATAGTGTGGCTAGATGATGTTTTGTTGGTGGTTGTATTTGTTCTACTTCCTGGGTTCCCACTCGGAGATTGTGGCTAGAGTATGTTTTGTTGGTGGTTATATTTGTTCTACTTCCCTCGGTTCCTACTCGGATAGTGTGGCTAGAGGAAGTTTTGTTGGTGGTTGTATTTGTTCTACTTTCCTGGGTTCTTACTCGGAGAGTGTCTCTAGAGGAAGTTTTGTTGGTGGTTGTATTTGTTCTACTTCCCTGGGTTCCCACTCGGATAGTGTGGCTAGAGGAAGTTTTGTTGGTGGTTGTATTTGTTCTACTTCCCTGTGTTCCCACTCGGATAGTGTGGCTAGAGGATGTTTTGTTGGTAGTTTTATTTGTTCTACTTCCCTGGGTTCCCACTCGGATTGTGTGGCTAGAGGATGTTTTGTTGGTGGTTGTATTTGTTCTTCTTCCCTGGGTTCCCACTCGGATAGTGTGGCTAGAGGAAGTTTTGTTGGTGGTTGTATTTGTTCTACTTCCCTGCGTTCCCACTCGGATAGTGTGGCTAGAGGATGTTTTGTTGGTGGTTGTATTTGTTCTACTTCTTGGGTTCCTACTCGGATAGTGTGGCTAGAGGAAGTTTTGTTGGTGGTTTTATTTGTTCTACTTCCTGGGTTCATACTCGGATAGTGTGGCTAGAGGATGTTTTGTTGGTAGTTTTATTTGTTCTACTTCCCTGGGTTCCCACTCGGATTGTGTGGCTAGAGGATGTTTTGTTGGTGGTTGTATTTGTTCTTCTTCCCTGGGTTCCCACTCGGATAGTGTGGCTAGGGGAAGTTTTGTTGGTGGGGTTGTATTTGTTCTACTTCCCTGGGTTCCCACTCGGATAGTGTGGCTAGAGGAAGTTTTGTTGGTGGTTGCATTTGTTCTACTTCCCTGGGTTCCCACTCGGATAGTGTGGCTAGAGGATGTTTTGTTGGTGGTTGTATTTGTTCTACTTCCTGGGTTTCTAGTCGGATAGTGTGGCTAGAGGAAGTTTTGTTGGTGGCTGTATTTGTTCTACTTCCCTGGGTACCCACTCGGATAGTGTGGCTAGAGGAAGTTTTGTTGGTGGTTGTATTTGTTCTACTTCCCTGGGTTCCCCCTCGGATAGTGTGGCTAGAGGAAGTTTTGTTGATGGTTGTATTCGTTCTTCTTCCCTGGGTTCTTGCACGGATAGTGTGGCTAGAGGATGTTTTGTTGGTGGTTGTATTTGTTCTACTTCCTGTGTTCCTACTCGGATAGTGTGGCTAGACGATGTTTTGTTGGTGGTTATATTTGTTCTACTTCCCTGGGTTCCTACTCGGATAGTGTGGCTAGAGGAAGTTTTGTTGGTGGTTGTATTTGTTCTACTTCCCTGGGTTCCTACTCGGATAGTGTGGCTAGAGGAAGTTTTGTTGGTGGTTGTATTTGTTCTACTTCCCTGGGTTCCCACTCGGATAGTGTGGCTAGAGGAAGTTTTGTTGGTGGTTGTATTTGTTCCATTTTCCTGAGTTCCCTCGAGGATAGTGTTGCTAGAAGGGGTTTTCTTGGGGTTGTATTTGTTCCATTTTCCGGAGTTCCCTCGAGGATAGTGTGGCTAGAGGAGGTTTTGTTGGTGGTTGTATTTGTTCCATTTTCCTGAGTTCCCTCGAGGATAGTGTTGCTAGAAGGGGTTTTCTTGGGGTTGTATTTGTTCCATTTTCCGGAGTTCCCTCGAGGATAGTGTGGCTAGAGGAGGTTTCGTTGGTGGTTGTATTTGTTTCACCTCCCAGGGTTTCCACAAGGATAGTGTAGGTAGGGGAGGGTTTGTTGGTGTTTATATTTGTTCACTTCCCAGGGTTCCCACAAGAATTGTGTGGCTAAGGGTGGTTCTGTTGGTGGTTGTATTTTTCGTCATCCTAGGGTTCCCACGAGGATGCTGTGGCTGAATGTGGTCTTGTTAGTGGCTGTATTTGTTCCACTTCCCGTGGTTGCCACAAGGATAGTGTGGATGATAGAGGTTTTTTATGTTGTGTTGGCTGTGTTAACCCTTTACCCAACGTAACGGCCAAAACCGGCCAATACTCTTCTCAAAAATTGCCAATTTATTTTCTAAATATTTTCATTTTTTGTCTCAAAAACATAGGTTATGACCCCTCTGCGGAACGAAAGCGTCGAGCTTGTTCCAATGAGCGGTCATAACCTATGCTTTTGAGACAAGAAATGAAACAAATTAGTCATTCAAGAATTTTGTTTGGAAGTATCGTCTGCTTTTCATGTTAGGTAAAGGCAGGGATGTGGCGACAGGGAGGGTGTGTGGGGGGGGGGGGGGAGGTGCCCCCCCCCCCCCCCAGCTTGGAGTATTTTTTTTTTCAACAGTTGGAAATTCCGAGGTCAGAAATCAAATAGTTGGAAATTCAATAAATTAACATTGTTCATGAAAAATATTAAAATTCCAACTAATGATGAGAAATGTTGATCTTTTATTTCCAACTGGAAATTTGAGTTTCAAATTTCCAACTCAAAAATGGACATGGCCTTAAAATTTCGACTCTGACATCAATCCGGTAAGTTTTCTGACCCAGACACATTATAAATGATGCTTTTTCCGTTTCAGGACTAGTGAAAATTTTCAGAAGGGTTCATAACCCTTTACCCAACGCAAACGATTTCAAAATTCATTATTTTAAATATAATTTTTAAAAAATTTTTTTAAAAATTTCAACAAAACCATATCATGTGAACCCCTCTTTGGAACGAGCTCGACAAGCTCGTTCCAACGAGGGGTCACATGATATGGTTTTGTGGACATTTTTCAAAAAATAATATTTTTTCAGCAGCTGTATTTGCATATTACGTGGGCGGATATGGGCGATTCGTTTGGTAAAGAGTTAAAATATATCACCCGGCGCTGCAGTGCAACCACCTGTCGAAACCACTCATAGTTGGAATTTACACCGGTGCCCCCCTCCCCCTCCCCCCCCCCCCCCCAGCTAAAACCCTCTAGCCACATCCCTGGGTAAAGGGTTAATAGTCTGTATGGAGAGGTTTGTATTAGTAGTTGCATAAGTATGAATATATGACAGAATATTTTCAATGTGCATCCTGCATGTTGAAAGAATTAATTTGTCTATCCCACACATTCACTTAGCAGTTATCCTCCTTAATGAAAGTATGACGTATGATATTCCTGGGGCGGATTCCAAGGATAACTTAACCTCTAATAAATTATTGAACCGTTCATTGCATCTATGTACTCACCCAAAGCCCGCACCAAATAGGTGTTGATGAATATGTTGCAGATATCAAAAAGTTTCCATCATTCATCAGGTCGTTCACAAAGCTTGATACCAAGGCATCGTCAAGAATTCCGAAGAAGACGCATAAAATACCCAATACGACCTGAGTCACTCCAAGTATGAGAAAGACAGCCGCATTCTGTGTTTTGGGGATCTATAAAATATACAAAAAAATTCTACTGAACTATTTAACGCTCATACCATCCAGATGAGACAAACTTGACATTGTATTTCTTATTGTACTTTTTTTATTTTCTATTTGACTTTTTACCACTGGGGGTAAGTCATCTATTGCTGCACGTTTTCATTCTTTTTTTTCATTTGGCTATCCTCTGTAACACTTTGAAATCGAAAGACTCATTGTCCGGCGGACGAGGTTGGTAATATAGCCTGAATTCACAAAGTACATGCTTGCTCAGTGATTTTGTGTGGTACAGTTAAAACTAGAAGTCCTGTCACGAACTGTGCGCTTATCTGGGCTTAATTGAGCGTATGAATTGCGAGCAATTGCCATATCGAATGGCATCCAAAGCTCGGCAGGTTCTCCTGGTAACTCATAGCAAACACAGGCAATGTTTCTGCCAATGGACCTCCGGGTTACCCGGAGGTCCCTTGGCTGAGACATTTCTTGTGCACAGGCCATATCTGCAGAATGTGATAGCCTTACTATGGTCGTAACGCGTAGATTAACGCGCAGATCCACGTGCTACAGTTAAAACTAGAAGTCCTGTCATGAAATGCGCACAAATAGCACGTTAATTTGCGCGTTAATCCACGCGTTATGACCATAATAATACTATCAAATTCTGTACATATGGCCTGTGCACAAGCAATGTTTCAGCCAATGGACCTCCGGGTAACCCGGAGGTCCATTGGCAGAAACATTGCTTGTGCTTGCTATGAGTAACCAGGAGAACCAGTCGGGCTTTGGATGCTATTCGATATGGCAACTGCGCGCAATTCCAACGCGCTATTAAGCCTAGATAAGCGCACATTTCGTGACAGGAATTCTAGTTTTAACTGTATTTGTGCGCATTTCATGGCAGGACTTCTAGTTTTAACTGTACATTACAATGTTCAACATGCAGCACCACGGCTGTACTTTGAAAATATTCATTGGTCTTAACCCAAGTAACGACCACAGACTCGACCAGCTGATGGTTCTAAACTAGCATGGAATAAACTATTGGGGACTAAAGGGTTGATAACATTTTTTCAAGTAGAATTTGTACAGACATAGATGGCTGTAAGTTGTAGGTCGTTTAAGCTTTTCACTTCCAGTCAATCCTTTTTGTTTTGACCGACAGCTCAATACACAGGGCTGTTGTCCGGGATAAAAGTTTGATTGGTCTGTCACACAAATTCACTGAACAATTATCTACTTTGTGAATCCAGGACGATCTTGGACCTCAAGAGTTGTCTTTCGTTTTCAAAGGGTTAAACGCGATGCCCTTGTCAATCACGTCCCGTAATCTGTTAATGCTTGCCAAATGAAAACGCCGTGACAAGAACAATGTTTCCTGAATTTTATTTTCTAGCCTCAGAAATGAGAACTCTTAATAAATCACAACTTAGTACTGTGAATTTAGTTACTTATTCCCGTTTCCTTATTCGACATTCAAAATTCGAAAAAAATTACCGGATATTTTGGTGTTGATGGGTGGCCCCCAAGGAATAAAGAAGATTGACACCTCGACCGCCCCAATCGGACCACATTTAGGGGCCCTACTAAGGCCCCAAAAAGGGCCAGTTACAAAATATCACCAAACCAGGTTAAAATCACTGGATATTTTGGTGTTGATGGGTGGCCCCCGAGGAATAAAGAAGATTGACACCTCAACCGCCCCAATCGGACCACATTTAGGGGCCCTACTAAGGCACCAAAAAGGGCCAGTTACAAAATATCACCAAAGAAGGTTAAAATCACTGGATATTTTGGTGTTGATGGGTGGCCCCCAAGGAATAAAGAAGATTGACACCCCAACCACCATAATCGGAATACATTTAGGGGCCCGACTAAGGCCCCAAAAAGGGCCAGTTACAAAATATCACCAAAGCAGGTTAAAATCATTGGAGATTTTGGTGTTGATGGGTGGCCCCCGAGGAATAACGAAGATTGACACCTCAACTGCCTCAATCGGACCACATTTAGGGGCCCTACTAAGGCCCCAAAAAGGGCCTGTTACAAAATATCACCAAAGAAGGTTAAAATCACTGGATATTTTGGTGTTCATGGGTGGCCCCCAAGGAATAAAGAAGATTGACACCTCAACCACCATAATCGGAATACATTTAGGGGCCCGACTAAGGCCCCAAAAAGGGCCAGTTACAAAATATCACCAAACCAGGTTAAAATCACTGGATATTTTGGTGTTGATGGGTGGCCCCCGAGGAATAAAGAAGATTGACACCTCAACCGCCCCAATCGGACCACATTTAGGGGCCCTACTAAGGCCCCAAAAATGGCCAGTTACAAAATATCACCAAAGCAGGTTAAAATCACTGGATATTTTGGTGTTGATGGGTGGCCCCCGAGGAATAAAGAAGATTGACACCTCAACCGCCCCAATCGGACCACATTTAGGGGCCCTACTAAGGCCCCAAAAAGGGCCAATTACAAATTATCACCAAAGAAGGATAAAATCTCGGGATATTTTGGTGTTGATGGGTGGCCCCGAGTAATAAAGAAGATTGACACCTCAACCGCCCCAATCGGACCACATTTAGGGGCCCTACTATGGCCCCAAAAAGGGCCAGTTACAAAATATCACCAAAGCAGGTTAAAATCACGGGATATTTTGGTGTTGATGGGTGGCCCCCGAGGAATAACGAAGATTGACACCTCAACCGCCTCAATCGGACCACATTTAGGGGCCCTACTAAGGCCCCAAAAAGGGCCAGTTACAAAATATCACCAAAGCAGGTTAAAATCACTGGATATTTTGGTGTTCATGGGTGGCCCCCGAGGAATAAAGAAGATTGACACCTCAACCGCCCCAATCGGACCACATTTAGGGGCCCTACTAAGGCCCCAAAAAGGGCCAGTTACAAAATATGACCAAAGCAGGTTAAAATCACGGGATATTTTGGTGTTGATGGGTGGCCCCCGAGGAATAAAGAAGATTGACACCTCAACCGCCCCAATCGAACCACATTTAGGGGCCCTACTAAGGCCCCAAAAAGGGCCAGTTACAAAATATCACCAAACCAGGTTAAAATCACTGGATATTCTGGTGTTGGTGGGTGGCCCCCGAGGAATAAAGAAGATTGACACCTCAACCGCCCCAATCGGACCACATTTAGGGGCCCTACTAAGGCCCCAAAAAGGGTCAGTTACAAAATATCACCAAAGCAGGTTAAAATTACTGGATATTTTGGTGTTCATGGGTGGCCCCCGAGGAATAAAGAAGATTGACACCTCAACCGCCCCAATCGGTCCACATTTAGGGGCCCTACTAAGGCCCCAAAAAGGGCCAGTTACAAAATATGACCAAAGCAGGTTAAAATCACTGGATATTTTGGTGTTGATGGGTGGCCCCCGAGGAATAAAGAAGATTGACACCTCAACCACCATAATCGGAATACATTTAGGGGCCCGACTAAGGCCCCAAAAAGGGCCAGTTACAAAATATCACCAAACCAGGTTAAAATCACTGGATATTTTGGTGTTGATGGGTGGCCCCCGAGGAATAAAGAAGATTGACACCTCAACCGCCCCAATCGGACCACATTTAGGGGCCCTACTATGGCCTCAAAAATGGCCAGTTACAAAATATCACCAAAGCAGGTTAAAATCACTGGATATTTTGGTGTTGATGGGTGGCCCCCGAGGAATAAAGAAGATTGACACCTCAACCGCCCCAATCGAACCACATTTAGGGGCCCTACTAAGGCCCCAAAAAGGGCCAATTACAAATTATCACCAAAGAAGGATAAAATCTCGGGATATTTTGGTGTTGATGGGTGGCCCCCGAGTAATAAAGAAGATTGACACCTCAACCGCCCCAATCGGACCACATTTAGGGGCCCTACTATGGCCCCAAAAAGAGCCAGTTACAAAATATCACCAAAGCAGGTTAAAATCACGGGATATTTTGGTGTTGATGGGTGGCCCCCGAGGAATAACGAAGATTGACACCTCAACCGCCTCAATCGGACCACATTTAGGGGTCCTACTAAGGCCCCAAAACGGGCCAGTTACAAAATATCACCAAAGCAGGTTAAAATCACTGGATATTTTGGTGTTCATGGGTGGCCCCCGAGGAATAAAGAAGATTGACACCTCAACCGCCCCAATCGGACCACATTTAGGGGCCCTACTAAGGCCCCAAAAAGGGCCAGTTACAAAATATGACCAAAGCAGGTTAAAATCACGGGATATTTTGGTGTTGATGGGTGGCCCCCGAGGAATAAAGAAGATTGACACCTCAACCGCCCCAATCGAACCACATTTAGGGGCCCTACTAAGGCCCCAAAAAGGGCCAGTTACAAAATATCACCAAACCAGGTTAAAATCACTGGATATTTTGGTGTTGATGGGTGGCCCCCGAGGAATAAAGAAGATTGACACCTCAACCGCCCCAATCGGACCACATTTAGGGGCCCACTAAGGCCCCAAAAAGGGCCAGTTACAAAATATCACCAAAGCAGGTTAAAATCACTGGATATTTTGATGTTGATGCGTGGCCCCCTCGGAGTAAAGAAGATTGACACCTCAACCAATAGGACCACATTTAGGGCCCTCCTTAGGCCCCCAAAAGGCCAGTTACAAAATATTACCTAAGGAGACAAACATCGCCAGATATTTTGATGTTCGTGTGCAACATGAGAAGAATAAAGAAGATTCCATGGAACGCCGTCCCCAAATATGAGGATATGAGCAATGACAAATTGTGGCTCACTAAGAATGTTCTCATGGCCCTTATGACCATGAGGATATATGGAATGGCAAGTTGTGCCCCTTTGCCCTCGGCTTTTCATATAATGAAAAGGGCATCTTGAAGGCCAGCCAAGTGACAGAAAGAGATTCCACAAGTCTATCTCTATGCAACACGGTCCGTAAATATCCCAAACCGGGGCCCAACTTTCACTTCATAATTTGCTCTCCTTACCCTTACTTCCTTTCCTTCCTATCTCTAAGTCTTGGCATGCCCAAGGCCCTGCCTAATGTTTGCTTGCTTCTCCAAGCATACCAATACCAGTACCAATATCACCCATTTCCCTTCCACTTTCCTATTCTTTCTAAACTCTGGCATACCAACGGGCATGTTGGTGTCTGCTTGTTACGTCTTGCATACCAGCACTACCCATCCCCCCTCCAACTTCCCTATTCTTCCTAAGCCCTGACATGCCCGAGGGCCTACCTAATGTGTGCTTGCTACGCCATTCATACTAACACTACCCATTCCCTCCCACTTCCGCATGGTTTCTACTTACTATGCACGCTAACACCACCCATTCCCTTCCACCTGCTTATTCTTCCTGTAGCCATAACTTGCCCAAGGACCTGCCCGATGCCCGTCTGCTATGCCATGCGTACTAACTCCTGCAGTTGAATACTTGGGTCAGAGAGTAGTCAGAACATGCCACAAAAGTTAATTATAGTAACAAAACACCGATCTTACTCCACGGATGGGGCTCTTTTGTTCTACCGGTGTCAATCCCCCATCAATCGAAAATACCATTTATGGGTCATATAACACTTCGCACGACTCTGTTTCGGTAACATAAGGTCGATGTCGGTGATTTGGGGTAAGTGTCGAGCTTATTTTGATAATTCGCCAGACTCCCGTTGAAGCGATCACACCCATAGAACAGACCCCCGCATGTTTAGAGGTCATTGGGTCACATGGCAACAGCAAGCTAACATAGAAACCAAGATGGTAGTCTCCAATATGCATGCTCACTAAAACCACGTATCACTATCGGGATGAGGTCACAACATGCCCGCTCTCTTGCGCTTCTATGACAACCCACGTGACACCTACAATACCCCACGGTATGCTGTCACTTCTGTGGTATGCTACCCGCTCCCACCCCCGAAGTCCTCCAGATGGGGCCCATTTGGCACATTTCAGACTACTCAGAATAAATATAACGTGCGGCGAAATGATAATACGCGCACACGAAATAATAATCCATGCACACGGAATAATAATCCTTGTGCCCGGATTATTATTTTGTATGTACAGATTATCAATTCGCCTACGCGGATTATTATTTCGTGTGCACCGATTATTATTTTGTGTGCACGGATTATTAACTCGTGTGCTCGGATTATTATTTTGTGTGTCCGGATTAAAACATAAGGTGTCAGGACCCCCACCCCCGCTGTCCCAAAAGGCAGACCTGCAAATTAATAATCCATGCACGCAAACTAATAATTCATGCGCACAGATTAATAATCCGTGCATGAAGTAATGATCAAGGCAGACGAATTAATAATCCGTGCGTTTGAATTAATAACCCGTGTGCATGAATTAACAATCCACGCACACGAAATGATAATCCATGCAAACAAAATAATAATCAATGCGAACGAATTAATAAATCATTCACGTGAATTATAATCTGTGCACACGAAATAATATTCCGTGCACACAAATTAATAAGCTGTGGAAATGGATTATTGATCAGTAGTATGTCACGTATCTTTCGAGCAAGATCTGGTGGACCGCGCGATGTACCCCGGAAGTGACGTCTTAGTCACGTGTCTGGGGCGGCCATCTTGTATTGCCATGGTAACCCGCATGAGCGACTATGTTATGACGTCATTCTCATGGTGACGCGTGGTGTCACTGCGCATGTGCAGCCCGTGTTGTTATGGTAATACACGTTTCCGTCGTCCATTTTGTATACAGGGCACCACCATCTTGTTTCTATGGTAGCACGTGGTCGCTAGGTGGCCCAAATGCCTCTAATAAGATGGGGGTATGTTTGGAGGGTAGGTTCGATTCAATGGGAGTCCAACGAATTACCCAAATGAACCCGAAAACGACTGCTGTTCACCCGAAATAACCGAAACGGACCCGAATTCTCTTAGAATATTGACCCTAATAGTACCACGTAGTGGTTTAAAATCTATAAAAGATGTGCTCCTTATCTAGCTCGAATTCCATAAGAATCCTCGTTTACAACTACATATTTTATAACATATCTGTTCTACTTGACTTCTATCTACTCTAGTATACTGATTATCCCTGATTGTCCTTGTAGATTCTTATGCCTTTTTCTACCCATGATATCATGGCATTGTCCGTGTATTCCTAGCTCTCCCTTATCTTAGTAGATTAATTGGCTTGTTCTAACCGTGATATGACTATTATCTGCACTAGTCTACCATTATCTGGCTTACCAGTAGACCTAGACATAGCTGCAGTTGACACTTTCCCGACGGGCAATCTGCGCCCCGTTTTCTTCGTGTGAGGCCATGAGGGCTATGAAGACCTCATAGCCCTCATGGCCTCATACGACGAAAAATAGGCGCCAAAGGCTAGTCCTATTCCATAATGGGGTACCAGTAATCGTTTACCCATGGGGTGGGGGTCCCCAAATACCGAGATGGGGCCACAAGGCCATGATGGCTATGAGGTCTTCATAGCCTTCATGGCCTCATACGACGAAAAGAGGTACCCAAATACCGTGATGAGGATGAGAGTAATGGCATTTCCTTATGGCTCTCATAACCCTCATGGCCTCATACGATGAAAGGGGATTCTGATTCTGAAAGCCATCCAGATACTAGAAAGGGATTCCAAAATTGGAATTCTGTGGACTGTGGCGACCAAATACCGAGATGAGGATGAGAGCAATGGAATTTCCTTGTGGCCCTCATAGCCCTTATGACCTAATTCGGTGAAAATGGGATTTTGAAGGCCATCCAGATACTAGAAAGGGATTCCAAAATTGGGATTCAGTGGACTGTGGTGACAAATGTGGAGATGAGGATGAGAGTAATGGCATTTCCTTATGACCCTCATAGTCCTCATGGTCTCATACGGTGAAAAGGGGATTCTGAAGGCCATCCAGATTCCAAAATTGGGATTCTGTGGACCGTGGTGACAAAATACCGAGATGAGGATGAGAGTAATGGTATTTCCTTATGACCCTCATAGCCCCCATGGCCTCATACGAAGAAAACGGGGCACCGATGGCCCGTCGGGAAAGTGTCCCCTGTAGCTATGTCTGGGTCTACTGGTAAGCCCAACAAATGGTAAACTAGTGTAGATAATAATCATATCACGGGTAAAACAAGCCAAATAATATACTAAGGTAAGAGACAGTCATGAATACACGGACAATGCCATCATATCATGGGTAGAACAGGCATAAGAATCGACAGGGACAGTCAGGGATAATTAGTATACTTGAGTAGATAGAAGTCAGGTAGAACAGATAGGGTATAAAATATGTAGTTCTAAAAGAGGATTCTTATGGAATTCGAGCTAGATAAGGAACACAGCTTTTATGGATCTTATAACACTACGTGTTGCTATAGGGTCAACATTCTAAAATAATTCTGGTCCATTTTGGTGATATCCGGTGAAAATAAGTCGTTCACGGGATCATCTGGGTAACTCTTTGTACTCCCATTGCATCAAACGTACCCTCCAAACATACCCTCGTCTTATTAGATGCCTTTGGGTCACCTAGCAACCGCGTGCTACCATAGAAACAAAGATGGCGGCGCCTTGTATACAAAATGGACGACGGAAACGCGTATTACCATAACAACACGCGCTGCGCATGCGCAGTGATACAACGTTTCACCATGGAGATGGCGTCACAACATGGCCGGCCAAGCGCGTTACCATGACAACACAAAATGGCGGAACCCAGTCACGTGACTATGACGTCTCTTCCGATGTCCACCGCGGGGTTCACCAGATCTTGCTCGAAAGGAACGAGCACTACTACTTTGATCCATGCACATGAAATAATAATCCGTGCGCATGACATGAAAGATATAAAAACTATGGTATAGGTTATTTAGTCAAAATGGCATCCAACCTGTGACCTTGATATACTGGTATCCTATCATCTTATCGCTGAAACAACAATTCTTAGGTCTACTTGTTCTTGTTTGGACCTAAGTTATCTAGGACCCTACGGCCCTCGGTCGCTACCCGCCTCCTCATCTCTTCAAGAAGGAAGGTCAGGAGGGGTAACCTAATGGCCCGAGGTCCGTCATTGTTAGGCATGCTTCCCTTTTTTTAACGTGCGATAGGCCAGTCAGGACGAAGTGAAGTCTGCGTAAGACCTCATATCGCTGCACTCTGGGCCTGGGGCAGTAAGTAGGTGTATGTAAGCGTGGCGGGAGAGGGGGGGGGGTCTCTTGTTGAGACGTGGGGGCGCAAAAATATGTCAGCGGAGATATAAAATTCAGATGACTAAAAGGGCCTATAAAGCAGCCATCGAAAAGTACTTCACAATGCCGGGGGAATTTGGGATGGGACGTCACCCAAAGTTGGCTGGGATGGCAACATATGCCTATGCTTGTCTGCTACATGTCTAATCTTGGCGGTATTATATATATTTTTGGTAGGTCCTGGGAAGGTCGGGTTCAGAGGCGGGGGCATGGGAAAACGCACACAGCTCGCCCCCAAATAGACTAACATTGCACCTCCCCCCTTCACAATAAATACAAACTGCCATATATGATTTCGACCCCCTCCCTCACCTTCCATTAGGAGACTTCAAAACTGTTGATATAGCTTCGAAATTTGAGAATATTTCAGAGAAACTCAGGCCCTTACCGATGACCTCGCGATCCTCCATTAGGCCCCAGAATCGCTCTCAAAGCTTCACAGTTAAAATTGTAAAATTTACGGAGGAAGGATAACCGGCCCCACCAATGGCCGCACCTCCTCTAAGGAGGCTTCAGAGCCCCTTACAGTGCTCCAAAAATTCATAATTCGGGGAGAGGTCCCGAATCCGGTGGCGGCGCTACAGGAGGTCATGAAAGGGAATGCCCCCGAACACAGTCTTTGACACCCCCTCCTCTCTGTCTCACTCATTTGCCCCTCTCCAAAACTGTCACATCCAGCCACTCTCTCTTACACACACAGTGACTCTCTTTTCTTTATTTACATACAAACTCAGCAGATAAACAAAAATCCACTGGAATTTTGCAAGTTCGGATGCAGATACTTATGAGCCATGTAGATTTATAAACCTTGTCTCTAAAATGTGGGTCATCCAAAAATGTGGCGATCTACCCTAAAAGCCATCAGAAAACTTGATTTAAATGCACAGTGATTTTTTTTTTGTCTGGGAGGCGACCCCCCCCCCCCCTCCCTCTCCCGGGGAGGGCATGTTGGCTTCTCCACTCAGGATACCCACCCATACGGAGCATGTCCCCTACTTGCAGCCTCCCCCCCCCCCCCCGCATATATTTTTCTGGCTCTACCAATGCCAGGTCACACAAATGGGAGAGGGTGATTCACCTGACTACACCCTTCCTTCCCTGTCTGCGGCATTTGAGATATACCCGCGTCATATCGCTACTCCCTCCATTGGAATTCTCCCCTATAAAGGATTCTGGTTCCGCCACTGAACAGGATTCCAATGCATGGCGTGGTAAGTATATATAGCAGGTCCGTCTTTTGGGACAGGGGGGTGGGGGTCCTGACACCTTATGTTTTAATCCGTGCACACAAAATTTTCATTCGAGCACACGAGTTAATAATCCGTGCGCACGAACTAATAATCGGTGCACACGACATAATAATCCGCGAAGGCGAATTGATAATCAGTACATACAAAATAATAACCCGGGCATGAGGATTATTATTTCGTATGCACGGATTATTTTTTTGCGCGTATTATCATTTCGCTGCACTTTATATTTATTCTAGTAGTATGAAATGTGCCCCATCTGGAGGACTTCGGGGGGGGGGGGGTAGCATACCGCAGAAGGGACAGCATACCGCGGCGTATTGTGGGTGTCACGTGGGTTGACATAAAAGCGCAGGAGAGCGGGCATGTTGTGACCTCATCCCGATAGTGATATGTGGTTTTAGTGAGTATGCACATTGGAGACTACCATCTTGGTTTCTATGTTAGCTTGTTGTTGCCATGTGACCCAATAACCTCTAAACGGACGGGGACTGTTCTAAGGGTGTGTTCGATTCAACGGGAATCTTGCGAATTACCAAAATAAGCTCGACACTTACCCCAAATAACCGACATCGACTTTATGTTACCGAAACAGAGTCGCGCGAAGTGTTATATGACCCATAAGGAGTATTTTCGATTGATGAGGTATGTACTCCGGTAGAATAAAAGAGCCCCATACTTGGAGTAAGATCGGTGTTTCGTTACTATAATTAACTTCTGTGGCGTGTTCTGACTTCTCTCTGACCCAAGTATTCAACTGCAGGAGATAGTACGCATGGCATAGCAGACGGGCATCGGGCAGGTCATTGGTGGACAAGTTATGGCTGCAGGAAGAATAAGCAAGTGGAAGGGAATGGGTGTTAGCGTGCATAGTAAATAGAGACCAGAATAGAGATGTGGGAGGGAATGGGTAGTGTTAGTATGAATGGCGTAGGAAGCAGACATCAGGTAGGCCCTCGGGCATGTAAGGGCTCAGGAAGAATAGGGAAGTTGGGGGAATGGGTAGTGCTGGTATGCAAGACGTAGCAAGCAGACACCAACAGGCCCGTTAGTATGCCAGAGTTTAGAAAGAATAGGAAAGTGGAAGAAAAATGGGTGGTATTGGTATGCTTGGAGAAGCCGGCAAACATCAGGCAGGGCCTTGGGCATGCCAAGACTTAGAGATAGGAAGGAAAGGAAGTAAGGGTAAGGTGAGTAAATCGTGAAGTGGAAGTGGGGCCACGGTTTGGAATATTTACGGACCATGTTGCAAAGAGATAGACTTGTGGAATCTCTTTCTGTTACTTGGCTGGCCTTCAGGATGCCCTTTTCATTACATGAAAAGCCGAGGGCAATGAAGCACAACTTGCCATTCCACATATCCTCAGGGTCATAAGGGCCACGAGAAAGCTTTTAGTGAACCACAATTCGTCATTCCTCATATTTGGGGACGGCGTTCCATGGAATCTTCTTTATTCTTCTCATGTCGCACACCAACTTCAAAATATCTGGCGATGTTTGTCTCCTTCGGTACTATTTTGTAACTAGTTCTTTTGGGGGCCTAAGGAGGGCCCTAAATGTGGTCCGATTGGAACGGTTGAGGTGTCAATCTTCTTTATTCCTCGGGGGCAAACCACCAACACCAAAATATACCGTAATCATAACCTGCTTTGATGATATTTTGTAACTGGCCCTTTTGAGGGCCTTAGTAGGAACCCTAAATGCGGTCCCTTTGGGGCGGTTGAGGCATCAATTTTCTTTATTCCTTGGGTGCCACCCATCAACACCAAAATATCCCATGATTTTAACATGCTTTGGTGATATTTTGTAACTGGCCCTTTTGGGGCCTTAGTAGGGCCCCTAAATGTGGTCCGAGAGGGGCGGTTGAGGTGTCAATCTTCTTTATTCCTTGGGGGCCACCCATCAACACCAAAATATCCAGTGATTTTATCCTTCTTTGGAGATAATTTGTAACTGGCCCTTTTTGGGACCTTAGTAGGGCCCCAAAATGTGGTCCGATTGGGGCAGTTGAGGTGTCAATCTTCTTTATTCCTCGGGGGCCACCCATGAACACCAAAATATCCATTGATTTTAACCTGCTTTGGTGATATTTTGTAACTGGCCCTTTTTGGGGCCTTAGTAGGGCCCCTAAATGTGGTCAGATTGGGGCAGTTGAGGTGTCAATCTTCTTTATTCCTCGGGGGCCACCCATCAACACCAAAATATCCAGTGATTTTAACATGGTTTGGTGATATTTTGTAACTGGCCCTTTTTGGGGCCTTAGTAGGGCCCCTAAATGTGGTCCGATTGGGGCGGTTGAGGTGTCAATCTTCTTTATTCCTCGGGGGCCACCCATCAACACCAAAATATCCATCAACACCTGTTTTGGTGATATTTTGTAACTGGCCCTTTTTGGGGCCTCAGTAGGGCCCGTAAATGTGGTCCGATTGGGGCGGTTGAGGTGTCAATTTTCTTTATTCCTCGGGGGCCACCCATCAACACCAAAATATCCAGTGATTTTAACTTGTTTTGGTGGTATTTTGTAACTGGCTCTTTTTGGGGCCTTAGTAGGGCCCCTAAATGTGGTCCGATTGGGGCGGTTGAGGTGTCAATCTTCTTTATTCCTCGGGGGCCACCCATCAACACCAAAATATCCCGTGATTTTATCCTTCTTTGGTGATAATTTGTAACTGACCCTTTTTGGGGCCTTAGTAGGGCCCCTAAATGTGGTCCGATTGGGGCGGTTGAGGTGTCAATCTTCTTTATTCCTCGGGGACCACCCATCAACACCAAAATATCCAGTGATTTTAACCTGCTTTGGAGATATTTTGTAACTGGCCATTTTTGGGGCCTTAGTAGGGCCCCTAAATGTGGTCCGATT